>JAMZEH010000054.1:1220000-1895000 GCA_024699665.1 Ostrea denselamellosa | reverse complement strand
AAGTCTTTTAGAATAGTTTATCATTTAATACGATTATTCTGCTTTGTCTTTTTACGGTAGTTTAAGAGGTATATATATATATATATATATATATATATATATATATATATATATATATATTCAATTAAATTAAGAACACCTCTTTATTAATGTCATCGGGTTGAATGTTTATTTAATAGGAGCCATCAAACATACCCGTACAATCATTTTTTAAATCCATCATATTAAACACTATATTAGTGTATCGATAAACAAACAAACGTGCTTTCGATAAACAAATATTACCTAGACAACTGTCTCGTGCAAAGGTGAAGGAATTCAATCCGTTACATAATCGTGGTCAAGTATGAAAATATTGTCAATAGCTAATTGCCTTACATGTTCATGTATTAACTCGACAATCTCAGGTAACCTGCCGTTAAACTGGACTTTATATAGTGTCAAAATGCACATTCGTTACTGACAATTGATGCCGGTGCCAGAATACGAATATGCAGTTTATCAAGTGATATTAGTATTATGCAGATCACAGACCTATTTGTTGCCAGCAATTTTTCGCCGTTGAAAATATTTGCCGGCAAATCGTTTGCTGCTGTAACGAGCGCCGACAGTACAACAAATTTTCGCCAAAATCTGTACACTAATTTAATTGAAATCATGGGGGAAAAAAATAAAATTCACTCAAGATATTCGTAAAAGGATGAAGTGAAATAACTATATACCAACAGCCCCAATATATTCATTAAAATAAATCTTGTTTCAAAATTTGCCACGAACGGTATATAACTCTGAGTTTAATTTTCATAGGCAGTAGGTACACTTAAATCATTTAGGCTGTGTTTGTACAATATTAAAAAACTTTTTAATTCGTATGGCGATACTTCTACCCCATGTCGATGATATTAAATGACATTTCGGTTTGAGCGAAACATGCATGTGTTGACAGTTGACATTAATTGAATTATTGCTCTTCAGTTGAATTAATGATAATTATCATTTATTCAATTGATCCGCACAGTAATTGAATTATTACTCTTTTCGAGTGAAATCATGATATTAATTCATTTGATGCGCGCATTAATTCAATTAATGAGAGTGATAATTCAATTGAAGAGCGCAATAATTCAATTGATGAGAGATATAATTGATTTTATGCACGTATTAATTCAACTGATGAGAGTAATGATTTAATGATTTGAGTTTAGGTTAATTTGGCGCTCCATACAATGCAATCCCATACTCTATTTGTATAAAGCGACCATTGTGAGAAACAACAACACATGGTATATCATAAAAAATAACTGAATTATTAACAGTCATATTATCATTACATTTATTGACGCCTGGGCAAGCGATTAAGCCTTTGTAAGAAATCCCGAATTCTCTTTCTTTAGCTGAAATAAACAAAGAAAAGACATTTGGCAGTTGCTAGGGAAAATCCCATAGGTGTCTATGGACATGACTTTATACTAACACAATATTATGAATTCTATTTTAAAGATATATAATAAAGGTGCAAAATAATGGCTTTTAAAAAAAAAAAAAAGTTTATTATTGCATGAATAATTGAATGAAAATGGCTACATTTACTCTTTTGTAAAAAAAAAAAAAGAAAAGAAAAGAAAAAAAAAAAAAGAGGGGGGGGGGGGTATATAGTCCTGACCACGGACATATGTGGAAAATACAGTACAGTTGCATATAAAATGAGAATCATTTAAGACGTAACTGCATGTACATGTGTAAGCTAACGCGCTTCATGAAGTATACCGGCGTGAAACGTCGCAGTTCATACTTTGACGAATTTTCAAAATGAAATTTATTTTTTGTATTTGTATACTACTTCCATTTCTGTCGGAATTTCCAGCCGTTCAATCAATATTTTATTCCTCTTTTCAGAGAGTACAGACGTACTACATTTATCAATATCCACACGCGCAATGTTTACAACCACAGCACGTTCATGAAGAAATGGCTATAATTACAATTTATAGAGACATAACTTCGCATGTAAGCTAACGCGCTTCGTGAAGTATGTCAGTGTAAAGCGTCGCAGTTCATGCCTTCACGAAGTTTCAAAAATGAAATTTATTTCTGATATTTATAGTTTACTTCCATTTCTACCGAATTTCCACCAGTTAAAACAGACGTACTATATTTATCAGTATTCATACGCTCAATGTTGACAACCACAGCGCTTTCGTGAAGAAATAGCTATAATTACAATTTATATAGATATCGCACACAAACATATTGGAAACGTAAATATTTCAAAATGGTGTAATATACGGATGCTTATAATTACCTGATACTGTCTTGACACACAGGAACCATTTCCAGCCCCTCTTTGGCAAATAGGAATCTTCATCTTAGTATGTATGAGAAAAGCCACGTTTCAGAGGGCATTATTTTGCAATAGAACGATATATTCCATGGCATTTTCTCTGCTTTTGCCAGGGAACAAATCAAAAGGAAGGCTGGGTTGGTAAGTTGAGTTGTTAAGGAGACTTTAGTGTTGAATACGTACTTGTTCCATTATTTCTCCGAGAATCTGATCTGTCCCATACTTGTTGTGCATGCTGTTAACAATACAAGCCAATATTACTACAATGCCTCAGTACACAATCTCTTGAAAGGCATTACAAATTCATACACTTAAAACTGAATTAAAAAAAAAACAACTTGCTGTTCTTTAGCAATTACCTATTAATTGTCTGTATACTAAAAATTGTAAACTCATTTCACATGTGTTTCTTTTATATATATATGGATTTGTTTCATAATGCAGAAATACATTATAAACAGGTAAAAAAAATCGTTTTTCAAAAAAAAGGGGGGGGGGGGTAGTCATCGGAGAAGTTGACTTCTTGACACTTGTCTAAATTTCTTGACATGCCAAACAAATTGTATTAACATAATATATATAAGTTCATCTTTTGTTGAGGACACTAAAGAATTATGTTCAGGGAACATGATACTGATTTTATACCTGCTCGTGTTCATTGCAAATAAATGAAAAGTGTACGTGTAACTAATATAAACGACATTTTAGTGTTAGTACATGTGTACTACACGTAGAAGCACCCACCTTTGGTCACTGGGCATTGTTGCAAGCAGGATCAAGTCATCTACATCCTCCTTTGCAACTTTGTACAACAACTGTTAAAATCAAAAATTTAATTTTTGAGTAGATATGTCTAGATGTATTCTTGCATAGCATGGGTATATAATTGATTATATATTGTTTAACGTCCCGCTAGACAATCTTTCACTCATATGGAGACGTCACCATTGCCGGTGAACGGCTGCAAAATTTAGGCCTGTGCTCGGCGCTTATGACCTTTGAGCAGGGAAGGATCTTTAACGTCCCACACCTGCTGTGACATGGGGCCTCGGTTTTTACGGTCTCATCCGAAAGACAACCCCATTTAGTCGCCTCTTACGACAAGCTAGGGGTGCTGAGGATCTATTCTAACAACCAGGATCCCCACGGGGTTGAATCATTGTAAAGGTTACCATATACGTTAATTAGCATAAATCATTGTAAAGGTTACCATGTACGTTAATTAGCATAAATCATTGTAAAGGTTACAATGTACGTCGATTGTTTAATAAGGCCAAACATTTATAGATTTATAGAAAAGTTGGTAGTCCTTATGTTCTTGAAATGTTGTTCAAAATGTCGAGAAGCAGTGTGTAATCATAAGTTATCTCTACTAATATTTTAGACTTCAGAGAAAACCCAAAAAAATCTCAAACTTGATCTATAATTCAGTCAAACATAACGAAACTCAAACTTGATCTGTAACTATCCAAGACGATGCCATGTATAAAATTTCAGTTGAATATCTTCAAACAATGCAGAGATAAGTCCAGAAAACCTCAAACAGACAGACTGTGGGTAAACAAATAGTCCCCTTTGGCAAAGCCAGTACGGGACTAATAAAAGATGTACAAAAAAGATAACACAAAATCTATAAACGTATATACACTGCAAATTATGTTTCTTGTTTTTGGCTTGCTAATCAGTGTTCTCTGATGAGTGAATTGGAATATGCCTTATTCATCTAATGGGCTGATCATATTATTTATAGCTATACGCTTGCATATCAATATGACTAATCATCACCCTGCTATTTTCATGAAGATTCTTTCTATATATTCCTTTGCTTGCATTGTGGAAACACCATATCCCTGGGGATCATGGTTTGAACAAACTTGAATCTACACTATGTCAGAAAGCATTCACATAAATTTCAACTTTTCTGGCCCAGTGCTTCTCAAGAAGATTTTTAATGACCCACCATATTTTTTCCTTTTCTTGATGGTCTCCCATTGGAAGGAGGCATGGCCATTCATTTGAAAGAATTTACATTCCCTTTACCCAAGGATGATTTGTGTCAAGTTTGATTGAAATTTGACAATTGGTTTTGGAGAAGATAAAAATATGATAAGTTTATGGACAGACAAAAGGTGATCAGAAAAACTCACTTTAGTTTTCAGCTCAGGTGAGCCAAATACCAAATTCCTAAATAGTAGGGGAATATTGAATGTTTAAGAAATGAATTTCATTAGGTATGAATGGCAACACATCACACCGGTGTACTTCATGAAGTGTGAAAAATATACAGTTATGGAGCATCGCACCTCATACCCTTATGAAATATATTTCTTAAATATTCATTAGGTAAATATATCCAAACTAATAGACCAAGTATCATAGGCGACATAAAACAATTAAGGAAAGCAGAATCTGAACCTGGAATCAGAGACAGCATTTAAAATTGAATCAATGATTTCCTACATTGTAATTGTGGTATCTAATAATTAGTCATAACAGAGTAAATCAAAACATTTATTTCATTACAAATTCTACATATATGTATTTTCATAATATAGTGCAGTATTAACACACATATAAATAAAATGAATACCATGAATGGAGATGCA
This sequence comes from Ostrea denselamellosa, assembly GCA_024699665.1. Taxonomy (NCBI): domain Eukaryota; kingdom Metazoa; phylum Mollusca; class Bivalvia; order Ostreida; family Ostreidae; genus Ostrea; species Ostrea denselamellosa. The sequence continues at coordinate 1,890,053 of JAMZEH010000054.1, read as the reverse complement.
CACCATAATGTAACTAATTGAGTCTTACTACAATAATACAATCATATGTTCTCTGTATGCAAGTCCATTACACATTTATAGTTTATATATATATATATATTAAGTAATTCACTGTATTTCAAAGGAAAGTATGCTGTATAAATAAATAAATAATAATTCTAACATTCAAATCTTAGAATAAAATGGAATGTTTATTTGTTATCACTAGGTGGAATTTATACTTTTTGTAATTAGATGGAATGTGATAACTAAGTGTCTTACTAACATGATTTATACAAGAGTTAAATTAATATTTCTGCCTCACAAATATCATAAAAATCAATTAACAAATATCATAATATCATAATTAATTGCCATGAACTGAATATCATTAAAACAAAGTATACATCATATCAAGTGCTGCAGTTACTTAATTAGTAAAAATACTGAGGTCCAGAATTAGATAAGTTTACCCATATAAACTCTAAAATCAACCCATTTACAGTGAATGTAGACACAGTCTCTTAATAAAAAAGCATATGATGTTTGATTATCATGGTGTTGACTATTTCATTTGATGATTGATTCATTTAAAAATCACCAGGACATGTACTGATAGTCAAATACAAAGATATATAGACTTAACTGATACACATACTTACAGACCGTATTGATTGCCTGATAAAAAGACATACAGACTTTATTGTACAGTATAGACCATAATGATTGTCTGATACAAGTATGTATAGATCTTACTTATAGTCTGACACAAATATGTATAGACCACAGTGATTGTCTGATACAAGTATGAATGAACCATACTGCTAGTCTGATATAAAGCCATATAGACTTCACTGATAGTCTCAAATTGTATAAACTGTACTGACTGCCTGTTACAAGAATGTATAGGCCATACTGATAGTCTGACACAAAATCAATATATGTACTGATAGTCGGACACAAATATGTACAGACCATACTGATAGTCTAATACAAAATCAACACAATGTCATGTACTTACAGTCTGATACAAATACATCTAAACCATACTGTTTTTCCCCCAAAAATTGCATGCAATGTAATTCTAAGCCAGCACACTTACAGACAACAGTATGTCATATCAATGTTAACAAAGCTCTAAATCAATCTATGTGTCTTTATGTTCTACTATATACACAACATATAACTCATATTTGGTATATACAGGTAACTGCAGTCTAATTAATATCTGTGTCATGGTTCCACTACAAGTATCACATCAGTGAAATAACCAGGATTGTACACGGAAGTGTTCCCAATTCCTACAAACTGAAATGTATATTGCCACAAATACAACTCTTATACACATTGTGTTATTTGCTGTACAAAGCTGTGATATCTAGTTTATGCTGGGGTTGTCATTCCATCCATCACAAAGCATGAAAAATACAAATGTGTATGATAACATGTCTCATATAACATTTGTAAGTCTACACTGGAGTTTTCCTCTTGTTTGATTAACAATCTCGTCTCATAAATCATCACTGTTTTCCTCTTCATCAGACTGAAGCAGTGCTTTGGCAGCAGGCAAATTTCGAAGAGGAGTGGCCACTCTACCATACAGTCTTCTATTACGGGCAGTTATTCTACTCTGACGAACTGCTCCCAAGCAGTAAAAACCACCCACCAATGAGGACAGTGCAATCATTACAAAAACTGAAAACAAAACTAGATCTTTAATTCCTTTTACAATGAAAATGTACATATTTCCAACAATATTTTAGATACAAACTTTCACATTTTTTCTTTCATCTTCCTTATTTGTATCTTCATGGCACATTGTCTTTTTTATATATGATTTCAAAATTATGTTAGAATTTCATGACAGAAACTTACATGTTATCCCAGTCGTTTCAAAGAGTTTTTCTTTAAGATTACTCAGTGAGAATTTTACTACTGGAGGTGTGATCAGGAGCTCCTTAACTTTACTCAGTGTTCCATTGTTTGGTGCTGGTTCCACCTTCAGGATTTCACACATCAAGGGATAAATATCAACAATATCAATTGGATGGATATGTGTAAAGTTTGACTTGAAAGATGGTCCTGATGCCACAAAAAATGGTCGCATCTCCTGCACTTTCTCAGGATCATATCCATGTGCACCTTCTAAATATCAATCCATTTACACATACTATAATTTCCAATATCCAAGTAGTAAACATATTTTAAATTAATATTTTGTAATTATTTTCATAACAAATTTGACATTTTAGTAAATGATTCCAGTACCTGGTATATTAAACAAATATAGCTGTTTACTTGGACTGTAGCTTGTGTAGGTTTGATATATCCAGCCTTATTACTCACTTGGGCTGTAATCTTTGTGAGCTTTATTTGTAAAATGATGTATCCAGCCTTGTTACTTACTTAAGCTGTAGTCTTCACATGTTTTATAAGTAACAATGATGTATCAAGCCTTGTTACTTACTTGAGCTGTAATCTTTGCGGGTTTTATTAGTTATTATTATGTATCCAGCCTTGGCCTCCAACACAATTGGTGGAATCCTTGAATTCTTTTGAAGATGCATATTTTTCAAATGCTCACTATCGTTTTTGTAGACATATATATTACTACTGCAAATTGTGAGTCCATCTAGAATTTTCCCTTCAAACTCTACAGGAAAAGTAAATGAAAAAAATTAAATGCAAGTTTGAACATTGATGCACTACCTTGCATTCCCTTTCAATATGAAGCACTTCTCATCAAAAAGTTTTATTACTATGCAGAAATTTCAAAAACACCAAATGCTTGACTGACATTTTAAATCATACAGTATTTAAATGAAAACATTACCTATTAAGGAATTATCTAACTTTGATGTAACAACTTATGTAAATGATGCAAGTTACAAATTTTATAACATCGCAGAAAAATTTCTTCTCTCTTTTTTTGGTTGAATCAATAATCAAATTTAAAAAAAATATTTAACCAGTCAAAACTGCTATATCATCATCAATCCAACAAATATCACTGCTAATTAAATTACCTTTTTGAGGATAAATGAAAAACACTGTGTCGTGGTCACGGACTGAAGTATACCACTTGCTGTTAATACAGTTATCAATATTTACTAATCCTTTGTTAGCAGAAATCATCCCATGATCCGCTGTAATAATAATGTCTGTGCTACTTAATAAATTACTCTCATTTAATCTCTTAATCAAATACCCCAACGCAGCATCAACTTTCTGAATCGCTTCTATGACCTCTGGACTGTCTGGTCCAAATTTATGTCCTGATTCATCTGGTTCATCAAAATACAGTAAACCCAGATTCACTGGTCTTATTTCATCTGTTAACCAATTTATTACATAGTCTACTCTTTGATTGTATGGCAGTGAGAAGTTTCCAGAAAATGCTCTTCCTATTGTCCTAGGTTGAACTCCTTTAGTTGTTGTCAATCCTCCTGGCCATAGTGCTGATCCAGTATCTCTTGTCCCATGACCTTTTTTGTTTGTTACATAAATTACATCTTTGCCAGAGTCAAACCAGCGAGAGTCAAAGTTTTGAAAAAAGTAGTTGTAATGGAAAGTATCATTCAGAAATTCGTCTTTAAACACATTATGAACTACTCCATGACTTTCTGGATATAGACCACTAATGATGGACATGTGATTTGGATATGTTAAAGATGGAAAAACATTTCTAACATACTTCACAGTTGAGCCATGATCAATAAAATATAGAAAATTAGGAATCTTTTCTCTGCTGACCTTTTGTAAATAATCAAAGCGCAATCCATCCACAGAAATAAGAATAAGTTTCGGGGATTTTTCTATTGGTCTTGCTTTACAGAAGTGAATGATGCAAACACATGTTAGAGCCAAAATCGATAAAATTATTTTGTACAGTTTCAAACTCAAAGAGATCATCATGGCAATATTGGTGTCGTGTTACCACCAACATCTAAAGCACTAAGTAACCATATTACATCAAAAATGTTTTTATCTTGTGCTTAACACAGAGATTACACGTATACGTATGGCTACAGCACAACAGCTGCACGGCCTACAAATCAGATATCTTGCTCAACGGTAGATCAACACAGGAAATGACCTTCTGACATATAATTGTGAAAACCAAACCGATGTAGTATGCCGTCTTAATAGTTTACTATGGTAAGGTGACTAGTATTCTCATCATGAAACATTTTTTTATGAATACGTTGTATAGCTTATTTGTACAAAATTTGATTAACATTAGAATCAAGGAAAAAATCACCTAAGTTATTTCGGGATTACGATTCAAGGGTTTCCGGTTACGGAGTTTCACGAGCTTCCTTAGATACGAACAACTATGGCGGACAAAACAGAGGTAGGATGTCTTCGTTATTTCGGTGAAAATGCAACGAGAAATAATGACGGTTTTAAAAGAACTTGTTTCGATTACGCTTACTTAAAAGAAAATAAGAATCGGTATTTGAAATTTGAACATAGACAAGTGTAAATGATGCATGGTCGCAGAAAATCATTGTCGCAATGATTGTGTATGGAAAGTTGTATTTCATATCTGATGTACTTCAGAACTATATAGAAGTTTTTCACATGCATTATTCATATTAGTGCATTTCATTGATAACACTAAGTGTTTAAATACTCATTTAACCAGAAAATGGACAAATTTATTTGCTGTAATTTTGAATGTCATTCATATGTTTGTGAATAAATTTAGACGCCATCTGGCCTGACAGACGAGGGAGGAACAAGTCAGAAAGATCCAAAAGTTGTAAATATGGACAGTGTTAGTGTTGATCAGACCAAACAACCAACAGACTCAGATATTGATGCACTTCTACAAGACAAGGGATTAATGATTGACCCATACAATGAGGATGAGGTAGTTATAAAATGACACATGTACCAATTACTTTGATAAACATAGATGATAGTATGCATCAGAATATATCCAATTATTTGGTATGTTCAAGTGAATTAAGTTTTTGTTTTACAGACAGAATTGAGATTCCTCCATTCCAAACCCACATGCTTTATCATAATTGGAAAACCAGGCTCCGGAAAAACAAGTCTGGCTAGAAGACTAGCATCAGAATGGAAATGTGAACTTATCAATCGTAAGAAATATATTTTTGACGAATCTTTTGCAGTGGTACCTAGTTGCTCATCAGAAACAACCACAATTTTTTTTCCATTTTGGAGTTAACATAATTTCTGAGTGTAACCTTTTAATCTATGCTTGGCATAAACAGACCTGTCTCTATCTAAAAAAAAATAATATACTCATTTTCAGCTACTGATTTGATCAATCAGCATATACATATGATGACAGAAACAGGCAATAAATGCCAAGAAATTCTTGTTAGAGGAGAAGCAATTCCAGAGGAGATGGTTATCAGAATGATTGAGGAAAAAATCCACTCTCCAGAGGTCACTCATCATGGTATGCTTTATAAAATTTAGCTTTCCTTAAGATACATGTTCACCTGTGATCAGCTTTTGTATTGTAATATTACATATATTTAGTATGTTGCTCCAAACACAATTAGTGTTGTTCCATTCTATGTTAAGAATATCAATCCATCAGACTTGTCAAAATGGCAAAATATCACAAGGTTCAATGATTTCCTTTTCATTTATTATGGTGTAATAACTTAGGACATCCATTGGTTCATAAAACGCTTTCACATAGACTGCAATGCTTGAAAGAGTAAAAATGAAAAGTTTGAAATTACAACATTGTTTATGTTGAAAATCAGGTAGAAAATATCAGTTGTACACAGAACACTATAGTGATTAGACACTATTTTGCAGCTTTTGAACATTTGCATGTGGTCAGTGTTGGTCAATGTTCACCAGTCACACTTCATTCACAGGTTATGTGCTTGACGACTTCCCTTGCCTATCGGAGGAGAACCTCTCCATCAAAGATCAGATTGAGCTTGTGAAGAACTGGAAACTTAAGCCTGATTTTATCATTAACGTCAAGGTTCACATCTATATTTTAAAAGTTTAAATGAAAAAGTTGGCATGTTATCAGCTTAGATTTGAAAATATCATTTCACTGTTCAATATTTTATCTTAGATTCCTGATAAAGATTTGGAAAAGAGGCGTATTGGACAGAAAATTGACCCCATGACAGGAGAAATCTTCACTGAAGATGTTTACAACCCAGAGAAACCGGTGAAGGAGGTAAGATTTACTTGCACATGAAAACTACCAATGTTATTCATTGCTGCTTGTGATATTCATTCAGGGTGTCAAAATATTTCCATTTGTGAATCATTTCAACATACAGCACTATTTTCCCTCAGATGAAACCTCTGCAGTTATTGTTATTCATTAGCATTTAATTAAATTTGGCAATATTAGTCAGAGCCTGCCAAAGAAGTAAGTACCTGCATGCCAGAAAATACTTGTGTAGATGCTACAATTACATGTATATTACAACTCATGCATTTCATCTGAAATGGTAATGCTGTCTTAAATTGTATGTTTCTCTAATATTCAACATGTAGAAAGGTAACAAGATATCTGTGTGATTGACATGATTAATATTTTTTCTTATCAAAGACATGCATGAACTTCATGGAATGCTAGTAGTGTTACTGTGTCTAAATATGTGTATGTAAGAAATATGAGATGTAGAAAAATCATAATATGATATATGATTATGAAATTATTTGATAAAAAAAAAATAATGTGGTAATTTTAGGTTCAGATAAAGTTACGACATGCTACCTGGTGAAAAACAGATGTTTTAACGAAATAAATTACATTTCTAGAAATTATTTTGTGTACATGTAATTTGAAGCACAGAAACCTAACTTATGGATTTTAAATTGTTATAAAATCAAAATCACTTATGGACATGACAAAACTATAATGCATGCACCTCATGACAGAAACAGATTTTTTTATGCAATGAAGTTGGTCATTTTCACATTTCCTCCCTCTAGCTATTTAGAGATAAGAAAATAAGGGAGTTTGTGTTTTTGACAGATTAAAGAAGAAGGAGAAGGAGAGGAAGAGGAGGAGGAAGAAGAAGATGCAGAGGAGGCCACACCTGAGGTTAGAGGTCACATTGTATTTGAAAGTCTGGTTATGTTTTTGTCACACCATGTCAGATTGTCTTGATATGTTTTTATTTATGTGCAGAAGGCTAGATTTATGTTTTGATTTTATGAAGGAACACTTTTGTATATCAATAAGTTTATAGCATATACGCATATATTGTGTCAAGATTTCTTTCTTTCAATGTCCTACACATGTTTTTATGACAGGATGGTGACTTTGCATCAGAACTTCCTCCTGATGTTCTTGAGAGACTTTTGCGTCGTCCTGAAGATTTGGAAGAGCAAGCTGTAGGGAACATTTCCAAGTATAAAAATAAAATGCTGCGACTCTTGGAGGTATGTTTCCTGTACACAGCAAAATACTCCCTCATACTCTCTCTCTCATGGAAACTATCTTCACCATACATATTTCATTTCATTAATTGGTCATTAACATCTTTGTAGGATTACATGGCAGATCATGACCAGCAATATCTGATTGAGATGGATGGAAATCAAACCATTCCTACTCTCTTTAGGGTATTTAATTTTTTTTTTCATTTTTTTTTTAATTTCTCATTAATCAATCTACACTTATTTATTTGCTTGTAATGTGTGACTTCAGACACTTTTTTATTTCATTAAGTATATAACAATGCTAATTTCTAAAGTGAAAACATAGACATGATATATTACAGATAAATCAATGATATGTGAATTATTTTTTCCAGCAATTATTGTCACGATTAAATTGTTTTGTCCTGCGACCTGCTGCTGTGCCAATCCGGTTACAGGACCCAGAAGATGACGAAATTCCAGAGGAGATTGAAACAGATGAATTGATGAGGACACTTGGACCTAAACAAATGGTGGCCCCAAGGTTCAGATGGAGGAGGAGTCGGTGGCTCAGAAACTGTCCAGTGGCTTTGTATGAAGGAGACATAGTTCCTGGCAAACCAGAATTTGCTGTCAGGTATGTAGTATCACCATCAGATATATAGTATCACTGTCAGGTATGCAGAAAATAACTGTCAGTATGCAGACAATTAATGTAAAATCACTTGTATTCTTGTTTTTGTGAGTTTATTTATGAACATGTCATTTCTTCTAAATTACAAAAAATTAACCCCATTAAAGCAATAGATTTTATAGACCAATGTAAACTGTGTAATATGTTGTCCCATGATTTACATTGGTTTCACTTGTTTGTTTTAGTTTTTTGGACAAGATTTATGTGTTATCAAGTGCTGAAGCCATGGAGAAATTTTTGAAAAATCCTCGTCCCTACTTGATGGCCCCACAGCCCCGCCCGCCATGTAAGTTAGCCGTTCTTGGGCCCCCTCTGGTTGGAAAAACCACACTGGCACACCTCCTGGGACAAAAGTATGGAGCTAAGGTCTGTACTGAATGCCTTGAACATTAATTCATAGTGTCTTAGGTATTTTTAATTATTGAGCAAATTCATCTAAAATTTTAAGAATTACAAGGAAAGAGCTTTGTACAGTACATATATAAGTACAACTTGCTGTTGTCTCCTGTATGACACACAATACAGTTTAAAATTAAGCTATTCTACAGATATGATTACAATCTGGTTTGGGCACTGAAACATTACTGATCCATGATTTTGGTGGAGATATCAAGACTGAGAAATGATTGGAGTGTGTACAATCAGCAACAGAGTAAATAAACACCCAGTAATTACAGGAGTGTGTACAGTCAACAACAATGTAAATAAACACTCAGTAATTACAGGAGTGTGTACAATCAACAACAGTGTAAATAAACACTCAGTAATTACAGGAGTGTGTACAGTCAACAACAATGTAAATAAACACTCAGTAATTACAGGAGTGTGTACAGTCAACAACAATGTAAATAAACACTCAGTAATTACAGGAGTGTGTACAATCAACAACAATGTAAATAAACACTCAGTAATTACAGGAGTGTGTACAGTCAACAACAATGTAAATAAACACTCAGTAATTACAGGAGTGTGTACAATCAGCAACAGAGTAAATAAACACCCAGTAATTACAGGAGTGTGTACAGTCAACAACAATGTAAATAAACACCCAGTAATTACAGGAGTGTGTACAGTCAACAACAATGTAAATAAACACCCAGTAATTACAGGAGTGTGTACAGTCAACAACAATGTAAATAAACACTCAGTAATTACAGGAGTGTGTACAATCAACAACAATGTAAATAAACACTCAGTAATTACAGGAGTGTGTACAATCAACAACAATGTAAATAAACACTCAGTAATTACAGGAGTGTGTACAATCAACAACAATGTAAATAAACACTCAGTAATTACAGGAGTGTGTACAGTCAACAACAATGTAAATAAACACTCAGTAATTACAGGAGTGTGTACAGTCAACAACAATGTAAATAAACACTCATTAATTACAGGAGTGTGTACAATCAACAACAATGTAAATAAACACTCAGTAATTACAGGAGTGTGTACAATCAGCAACATTGTAAATAAACACTCAGTAATTACAGGAGTGTGTACAATCAGCAACAATGTAAATAAACACCCAGTAATTACAGGAGTGTGTACAATCAACAACAATGTAAATAAACACCCAGTAATTACAGGAGTGTGTACAATCAACAACAATGTAAATAAACACTCAGTAATTACAGGAGTGTGTACAATCAACAACAATGTAAATAAACACTCAGTAATTACAGGAGTGTGTACAATCAGCAACAGAGTAAATAAACACCCAGTAATTACAGGAGTGTGTACAGTCAACAACAATGTAAATAAACACCCAGTAATTACAGGAGTGTGTACAGTCAACAACAATGTAAATAAACACTCAGTAATTACAGGAGTGTGTACAATCAGCAACAATGTAAATAAACACCCAGTAATTACAGGAGTGTGTACAATCAGCAACAATGTAAATAAACACTCAGTAATTACAGGAGTGTGTACAATCAGCAACATTGTAAATAAACACTCAGTAATTACAGAAGTGTGTACAATCAACAACATTGTGATTAAACACTCATTAATTACAGGAGTGTGTACAATCAACAACATTGTAAATAAACACTCAGTAATTACAGGAGTGTATACAATCAGCAACATTGTAAATAAACACTCAGTAATTACAGAAGTGTGTACAATCAGCAACAGTGTAAATAAACACTCAGTAATTACAGAAGTGTGTACAATCAGCAACAGTGTGATTAAACACTCAGTAATTACAGAAGTGTGTACAATCAGCAACAGTGTAAATAAACACTCAGTAATTACAGGAGTGTATACAATCAGCAACAGTGTGATTAAACACTCAGTAATTACAGAAGTGTGTACAATCAGCAACAGTGTAAATAAACACTCAGTAATTACAGAAGTGTGTACAATCAGCAACAGTGTAAATAAACACTCAGTAATTACAGAAGTGTGTACAATCAGCAACAGTGTAAATAAACACTCAGTAATTACAGAAGTGTGTACAATCAGCAACAGTGTAAATAAACACTCAGTAATTACAGGAGTGTGTACAATCAGCAACAGTGTGATTAAACACTCATTAATTACAGGAGTGTGTACAATCAACAACATTGTAAATAAACACTCAGTAATTACATGAGTGTGGAAAAAGCTGCATGCACTTAAAAAATTCACAAATTTTGTTATTTTGTCAACTGACAATAAAAAATATGAGTAATTTTAGTAAAGTTCATGACTGATAGTAAAATGCCAGGGAAATGTTTGTGTTTAAGTTACACATAGATCTAATCATTGGGAAATGTATAATTATCACTAATTTAAAGATGTCTAAAGTTGCTGAAGCAATACTCTGCATTTGAAGCTTCCTCAAATGCAACAGAAGTTTGATGAATTTATATATAGAGGGGAATGCACGTCAATTAGAATGTTAAAAAAATCTTTTACATATGACCTTTAGTCATTCCTATTTCAAAACTCAATCTCACTGATTCTGTTCAGAGCTTCAAATCACATGTATGTCAAAGGTCAAGATCACATCACATAGAATAATGCCAGTCCCAGTTATCAGCATTTGGTGGTGTCCTACCTGACTTCATCAGTTTTCAAGTACTGTAGTAATGATATGAAAAATTGTGAACATATAATTAAATTGATGTGCAATAATATCATGGTATCATTGAATATCATTTAGGTCTTAGATATTGATGTTTTGATGAAACCAAAGATGGAAGAGGAAAAACAAAAGTACATTGCAGAGCAGAAAAAGGAGGCAACAGAGAATGCCATTTCTACAGTCAAAATGAAGATCAAAGAGAAAATGGAGGCTGAACAGGCAGCTAGAGAAGCAGAAGGTGAGGGCTCACTAGTTAGCCATCTTAAAAAAATAAGGAATTGTACAGGTATTTGTATTGTATACCAACAGAACATTATAAATAGATGTTTTCTTCAAGCATTTGTTACTTTTCCTGAGATATCAAACTTGACCTAAATGTTTGACCTTGACCTGATGTTTACAGAGGCAGCTGCAGCAGAACTTGCTGCACAGCAGGCAGAGGAAGAAGCAGAGGAAGGTAGACAACTCTTGCATGCTAGTCTTCACTGCATGACATTGTCCTCACATAAGTCTGTCCTTTTATTTACACCAATGTCCTCTTACTTTTTATTTCATTGATCATTCTGGGTGTCTCCACTCCCTATCTAGGGTACCAGGTTATACTTCCTTCAGTTCATCTTTGATGGAAATTTTAAAATCATCTTTAATTGCCATAGATCTGTCTTCCTTTGTTATTGTGTGTCATGCATTAACTTCTGTACACTTTATTTGCATCTTCTTTGAAACTTTCAAACCAATCACCAAATTTAATATGCAGTATCTTATAGGGTGGGGAAACAAACAAGATGAAATTCAGGTTCCATAGCCCTACAGGCAGGAAAAAAAGGAAATATATTTTGGTCTTAGTGGGTCACAACTTTTGACAGTGGGGCAGTAAAATGGCTGGTTCAGCACAACACCCTTTTTTTTTTTTTTTTTTTACTTCTATTGATACTGAAATTTAGAGGAAAACTAAATGTCATTCAAATCTATGACCAGTTATGTCTTGTAATGTCAGTTCTAGTGATCTATCATTATTTTTCCAAAATTGTTAAATATGTCCCATTACTGCAGAATTCCGACCTTGAAAATGGTTATAAAATACATTGATACAGTGCATGTATTCTGTGCATAATCCTCAGTTGACTTTCACGAACCATGGATTTCTTAAAAATTATATACCTTGAAATGTGTTTTTCGTGATATTATTCTCATGTTTAGATAACCATTTCCCCAATATTAACAATTTTCCTTTTTCTCTAATAAATGATTTGTAGATAATATAATTCATATTTAAAACATTATGACTTTAGGTTTAAAAGTTGATCTGAATAAATATTTAGTTGTTTACATCAGAGAGGTGAATACTTCATTGAATAACTTTCTATTTCTGATTGTTTTGTTTGCATATATCTCTTTTAAAAAGTCAGTTTTTGTTTGACAAGTACAGTAATACACTTAAGCAATAAATGTGTGTTGTAAAACATTTGTTTGCCTCTGATTAGATGAGGAAGGCAAAAGTGGTGATGAAAAAGAGGAAGGTGAGAAAAGTTACCTCCCTTTATGCTTCTTCTGATATCTAATGTCTCCCTTATAGAATTGAAATCTTCTATTGGCAATGCTTAAAGCTCAAACTGGGAAAAATAATGACGTCCTCACTTTTACTTTATCTTCTACACAAGATTAACAATGTGTATTTATTTTCCCAATTACAGACTGTATAATTAAATTAGAGAGGCTGTGACTTCTTAGCTTATCCATGCTGAAGGCTCATTAGTGAGCTTGTCTGATTGAAATTTGTCATATGTCTGCATCGTTGTTGTCATTGTTATAAACTTTTCACATTTTCAACTTCTACAAAACCACAGGGTCAATTTCAATCAAACTTGGTGGAAAGCATTCTCAGGTGAAAGGAATTTAAGTTTCTTCAAATGAAAATTTACATCCCTTTTCAATTGAAGGTGAGATGTTTAAGCAATAGTTAAAATAGTGTGAGATGCTTAGAAATGTTCTCAAGAACTACTGAACCAGAAAACCAAGGACTTGTGCGAAAGCTTCTTTATATGATGAAGATTCAAGTTTGTTCAAAGCATTAGCCCATGAGCTATGATGGGGAAGTAATAGAGGGTTTCAAATTCTATAAATTGATGTATGAATTTTTTAAAATGAATTATTCTAAAGAACATATGTTGTACAATTTTTCAATCTGACGTGCAGGCATATTGATGTAGAGTAAATTCAAGCTCATTGATACAATCAATAAGGTGACTCAGGTGAGCATTGTTGCCCATGGGCTTCTTGTGTAACATACTGTGTATTCTTACATGTATAATTATCTTTTATATACAGTGCACATATACCTGCATTTGATAATTTTTTTTCATTTTCACTTCACAGCAACAAATATTTACACATAGCACTGCCAGTGAATCATCATTGCATGTTTGTTTTGTGTACAACTTTGTTAACAAATTGGTAACATTTTCAGATGTATAACCTTAACCTGTTTCAAATTAAAAAGTCAGGAAAACCCAGTACTGTTTGTTAACTCCTTCAAATGAACACCTTTACTCCAATAATTACTTGTGTTTGTTTCAGGAGTCTGTTGATTTTCCACTTGCAGTTTTCAGCTGTTCCGCTGTTTGCTGTTTATAAGCATGCATGCAGTTTGACTTCTATGATGCTATTACAACTGTTTTTATTCTGTTCAGCTTGCTAGTGTTTTATTTGTATATTCTTATTTCTTAAAGAATCATAATACTTTATCACATACTGGATATTTATGACAAACAATCATGAAGTTTTCACCAGTGTGAATTCTCTGTTTGCCTCCATTGTGAAGTACAGCCTAGTTTGTTTGTATGTATCAGATCCCGGTGCCACAGACACTAGCACAGTGAAAGATAGTGAGGAAAAAAGTGAGGAATCTCCTAAAGAAGAGGCTAAGCCCGAGGAAGGGGCCGAGACTAAGGAGGTCAAAGGTCGGAAGACGTGGCTATATAAACCTGTAGCGCTTCCTGGCTTTTAATATATATACTCATTGCTGCTGTTCCTGTGTAACATGAAATGTTGGGTTGTCTCGTTTTCCTGTAGCCTTTTTTCAGGATTGGTGGTGGTTGAAAAAGTTCCTAACCTAAATATTAACCAAGTCCTACCTAACCTAGGACATTTGTAGAACTTCCATTCATCTTACTTACATAATACTGATATATATATATATATAAATATATACTCTTAGATAACTACTTACATGGGCTTTGTTTACAGCTCTATCAATAATCTTGTGTTAGCATTCATTTCTTTCTTGTAATGTATCATTACATTCACACCTCAAGTTTTAAGAATCTTGATATAGTATTGTCTGTACTTGAATGACAACATATTAAATTACGTAACTGCTGATACATTTGTAAACATAAGCACTAACAAAGTACATGCTCTCATTTTCATTAATTGACTTAGCAGTGTATTAAAATTGTATGTCAGTCTGTTTAATGCATTTTTTTTTCCAGTACAAAATGATACAAGAATTTTATATATGCACATTTGTTTGCTCCAAACATGTTTTATACATATTAAAGTGTAATTCAGCAAGTTGTAAACTTGGCTTTTTTAACATTTTTTTATAAACAGAGAGTGAAGAAGAGCAGAAATCTGGTGAGGAAGGTACTGAGGAGAAAACAGAGGAGTCAAAGGTTGAGGAAAAATCGGAGGTCACTACTACTTCATCAGAGCCCACGGGCCCTCCACCAATGCCTGAGGTGGATGACACTCACCCAGAAGTTATTGCCATAGTAGAGCAAGCTGTGAAATTGGCTGAGGAACATCAGATCTCTCTGCCACCAGAAGCTTATATCGAGGTTCTGGAAGTCGCCATCAAAGATGCAGAGAAGGAGATAAGAGAAAAGACCCCAGATGGACCAATGTAAGTTTCTCAAGTTTTGATTTGTCTAGTGTTTGTTAGAAATCTAATTTGACATACTTATTAAAAAGAATAATATCAGTGGGAAATTGTAATGCATGAAGGTTTTCCAAACATTAAATTTTTTCTATACTATTTTATCTTGCTGACAATTATCATGGTAGATTACAATAACCACCACTGTTGTTTTTATGCAGACATGGTGGCTGGATCTTAGATAACTTTCCAAAAACAAGAGATCAGATGAATATGTGCATAGAGAAGAATGTGATGCCAGATGACTTCATCGTATTACAAGACAAAGAAAACAGCGAATTCCTGCTAAAGCGGTACTACCAGATGAACAAAGCGGAGATTGATGGAAAGATACAGGCTCGCAAAGAAGAGGAAGAGCGTAAAAAGAAGGCCATCGAAGAGGAGAGGAGGTAGGCAGGGATTTGAAGTCATACACTGTCTCATTTTTGTAGTCAGTATTCATTTCAAAGGAAAGAACTAGATGTGTCAACATTTATATCCATCCCTGAGTTTGAAACATTCTTTGATTTCCCTAATTAAAATTTGGTATTTTCTGTTGAAATATTGTGAAATGGTCATGAAAATTTATCACCTTCAGACTGACTATTATTTTCAAATATGGCAGTATGGGCTGTATGCATGGATTAGACCCATTCAGTATTCTTAATACGTATCTTAATTCACTGTGGTGACACATGTGGCCCATACTTCCTGTAGCTTGTTTGGCCATTTGAAAGAAAATGGGAGGACAAGCACATCTTTTGACATAATGCATCATGAATTCATGATTCATTACTAAGATTGCATTTTATTTTGTCCGATTATAATAACAGCAAATTTATATAGACGCTTCTGTTATTTATGTAGTTTGAAATTTTGGTCAGAATTAGGGCCAAATTAGACCATTAGTGAACCTAGTTCATTTCAGATTATTCAACATAAAAAAGTCCTATTTAAAATTCTCAAAAGTGAAAATAGAAGAAAGTGAAATTGAGTTCGACACAAAGGAAACTGATAGGTTTGTGATAACTTGAGCATTTTCCATTCTTTTGTAGAAGACAAGAGGAAGAGGAGAGAAAAGCAGCAGAAGAAGCGGCGAGAAAAGCAGCCGAGGAAGAGAGATTAAGGAAGCTGGCTGAGGAAGAGGGTGAAGAAGGAGGTGAGATAGCTTGTCTTGATTCATGTCACATCAGTGAATCTTTGTACATAAACAAGATCATGTAGATTCATCATGACATGTGTATGATGTGAACTGTCACATCACAGATCTTACTTGATACACACAGAGACCAGAGTACAGGTACACCTGTACTGTATTGTGCAGTACTTCAACAAATGGCCAGAATTCATGAAAAAATAAAGTAATCAGTGGTTGTATTTGTCACATGAACACACAAAATGGTTATGAAGTTTTAGTGCTGCTGTGTTTCACCACTGCAAAGATTGTGCACCTTTTTGACCTGTAGGTGAGACAGCTGAGGAAGGTGAGGATGAAGAGGTTGAGGAGAAGACAGAGGAACCAGAAAAAGAAGAACCAACTGAACCTGAACCTCCAAAAGGTAACTCCACTGTTCACCCCTCACTGTACTGTTCTCTCACTCTAACAGCTCCCCCTGGTGTCATGTTATGTGATTTGTATTGTGTAAAGGACGTTTAATGTCTGAATGTTGATTTGTTATGTTGCATTTTATTATCAAACCATTAAAATACAGGAAAAAGAAGCTTAAGCTTAAAAATAGCATGATCATGCTAGTTACTAGTATAAAAGCAGGTGTAGTTATTTATTGCAAAAAGGTCATTTGATCATACTTAGTATGTGTTGTGATGCATTAGAATCATTTCTAGATTTACACTTCATTGCATATATCAGAGTATAAAACTTGTCTGAACTGCATTCATTGAAGCATAAAACTTGTATTGTTAGACACGAGTTCCCCCACACCATCAGCCTCATCCTCAGGTTTGTTTCTGATTGACCTACTTTTTTTTGCCATGTTGGCTTACATTAATTACCTTTCTCACAAAATTCCAAGCGCTTTATATCTCAGCTTCACCAAGTATTAGTCATAATGTATGTATCCATATTTCATAGTATTTTCATGTATCTGACATGGCTTCAGTATATGCCACATAAGATTCTTTAAGCTTGATGATCCTGTTTACTACTGCTGATAAAGTGCAAAGCTATATATCACTGATTACAATATGTTTGATTGATGCAATTGATAAAAATTGCATAATGATTTAGAATTTTTCGAGACATTTGTGATATCAAGCATACAAGAAATGTTTAATAACCATAAAGAAGTTTGAATGGTAAATTGGACAGAAAACTCATCTGATATAGTTAGTATTTAGAATGTAAAGAGAGAGCCTCACTCATACAGGAATGATACAATCACTAACTGACAGATCACTGATCCACCAATATGTACAAGGGCAATATTCATAGATATATAGTGATGTCCTTCAGAATCAAATATTTCCATCTGTCAATAGAAGAAACTTTGACATTGCTTATTATTTTCAACAAAGGGAAGATTTCAATTTTTCGTGAATGTAGTCCTTCTGACACTTTCCAATGATGTCATTTTGATGATCTTGTGACCTTGATTTTGACCTTCAACCCACTTACCAAAAATATTAATACTGGGAACTTTGATATTGAATGGGTATAATCATTGTGACAAGGCCTTTCCTTAGTCACCATGCATGACAACTGTGTGACCTTGAAATTGAACTTTGACCCACTAATCGAAAACTTTATTTGAACTTTTGGACTATGATGAGAGGGCTTTGATATCTATTGAATGTAATCCTTAAGACAAGCCCTTTCCATTGGTACATGCAGTAGACATTGACAATATCTTTTATGTCATATTTTTCCTAATAATGAAACTTCACTCAGATACATGTATGCTCTGTTTAATTATAGCAAAAACAATAAATCAATGATTTGTTTTTTTATTTGCACTTTACCAGCAGTTTTTATAAAATATTTTGTGTATGCATGCTTATATTTCAGGTCATCCAAATTTTTACATATATATCTGCACATCCTAAGTTTATATATGTGTATTACTGCACGTTTTAATACATTAAATCTAGCAATGTAATATTTAGAACAATTAACTATAAGGTTAGTTTATTATCTGAAAGATATTTCCTTAGCAATGTAATGGTTTTGTGAAAGTGAATATTAAAGAGTTATGTACTATTTTTTTGCTTTCCAATGTTCTGGAACATAACACAGTGATGAATTGACCGCCATATAACAGTACCATTAATAAACATTGGTAATTATGAAAATAATAAAACTGCTATACAGTCATTTATATCCCTGATGAATTTAGTTTAAATTTAGCAGTCTTCTCAGCAATTGTTACAATATGCACTGGACATATACAGATTTAAAAAGTGTTTTGATCTTCACGAGTGTTCATTATTCCCATTTGATACACTAAAGCGGCAAAAATAGGTCATATTAGCAAATTCATTTGTTGATTTTATGACAGCATGTCTTTCTACTGGAGAGATCTCATATTTTGATATATCATCGCATTTTTTCACAGAAGAGGAAGAAGAACTGAAATCAGAAACAGCAAAGACCAGTGAACCTCCCCCATCATCCATTGGGGATGAAGAGAGTTCAAAGTCGGGAGTCCGGATAAAGGAAGATGAAAATGTGAGTTATGTTTGCCTTAACATTCAGAATCCTAGTTTTGTAATAATGACTATTGTAAATTGCATTTCATATTCATTTTCATTAAGTAAAATTTATTTTTATTGCAGATAAATTATAAGTAGGTTAAGTTTTGTTAGTCTTTACAAATCATTTATTTCTTATTAGAAGCTTCCCACGGGACCAGAAATAGAGGAATTTAAGGAGAAGAGAAAGGAGTCTGATAGAGAGTTTCAAAATGTCCTGGCAGCCATTGCAGGAGGGAGCAGCATGGAGCCTATAAGTATTGAGGCTGAGGAGAAATCAGTGGAAGAGGTGTACAGAGAATCTTTAGAGAATGTAGAGAGTAAGTAAAGAAAATTAATCACCAATTCCTGGGAATTATCTCACAAGAAAGCAAGTCAATTTAGCAAGGAGTATGCGGGAGATGATTTTAGAATATATGACACTTCATTACTGTGTATTTTGAACTCTTGCTATTGAAATAATAGTACACAGTGTTATTACATTTTGATTACAGAACCCTTTCTGTATGCGGGCTGGGAGTACCAGGGGGCTGATGTAGATGAGGAGGAGGAGGATATGGAAGCTGATGCAGCAGCAGCTGAGGAAGAAGAGGAGGAAGGGGGTGAAGAGGTCAGTGGAAGGGGGAGATAACTGCATTCAAAACTGTCTGGGTCAAGTATTTCTTCATGTATTAATGTTGGAAAAAGATTTAAGAAAAAATTAAAAGAATATTTCTTCGATACCAGGTATATTTCAACCCCACCCCCCCGCAAAAAGGAAATTAGCCAAGTGCAGATCATGAAACACTCCATGAAAAAAAAAATTTAAAAAGGTTAAGAAAGAGAAAATTTCCTTCCATTTATGATTAAAAATTAACATTTTTGTATCAAAATTCATTTCTAGGAAGAAGATCCTAACAGAAACAAGAAGAAGCCCCTGGGAGACACCAATCATTTCTGTCCAGTGGCTCTGAAAGAAAACTTTGTCTTGTATCCAGGAAACCCTGAGATATCCTCAAAGTACAGAGAAAAGGTGTATTACTTCTCTACCAATGAAGCAAGGGACAAATTCTTAATCAACCCCACAGAGTTCCTCCCCAAACACAAACCACTAGATGTAAGTGTTGGTTGGTTCACAATAAGAATAAAATGCTGAAACCTTCTAGATATTGATTGCTGTTACTCTATGTTTGTAAAAGCCTATTTTTATGAATAGTTGTGAGGATTTTATCAAATTCCACAATTCATGAGGAAATGATATTTTTAATTTTCTTGGATCAAGATATAGATACTGGTATTTATAGTGTGTTTATGTTTTATTTAATTCTGATGGCATCACCTTTCCTATTTCCAGCCCCCACCCATTCGTGTGTTGATTCTGGGAGCCAGAGGTGCCGGTAAAACACTCCATGGCCGACAGATGGCCAGGAAGCTGGGTCTGTTCCATATCTCATTCAAAGACAGACTGCAGGAGTTGATAATTGCCAAGACCAGGAAGAAGGTGGGACCAGAGTATGAAGAAGACAACCAGGAAGAACCAGATGAACCGTAAGTTGTTGAGCCAAAGTAGTCGGACAAGACAATCTAAGTTACTAAACCAGAATAAACAGATAATCTAGGTTACTGAATCAGAATATTGTGTACTTATTTTAGTGGTATTAATATTTTGATGAGAGCTGTAAGCGAGCTAATTCATTATCAACACTGAAATACAAGATACTCTAGTACTATCGATAGCACTAACCAACAATTCCAGTAAATAGCCCATTACAAGAATTTTAACAAATTTTTAATATGCTAAGATAGATACACATACAATAAGAAGAAAAAAAATTATAAGCCAAGAGAAGCATTACAAAGCAAAGAGAAATTTTAAATGTCACTCACAGTGTCATAATCTTTAAAAAACAAGAAAAAATTTCAGTGTGGATAAGATGTAAAGTAATTTAGCAACTGCTCATCAAAAACGAATCATAAATGGTGTCATACAGACGAAACGATTGTCAGTAATTGTTTTACAGGGATGAGGATGAAGACGAGGCAGCCATTACAGACCCTGAGGGAAAACCAGTGGAGAAGCCGGCTGAACCTTCAGACAGCAAGGAGAGTGGGGCAGAGGTGGGATTTAAATCATACTCAAACACAGAATAAGTAATATTCTGTACATTTTGTAAACTGTGAGCAAATGTTTCTCTATATGCAAGAAAACAACTGAAAGAATCACAACAAGCCCTTTCTAGTGATTTTTGTCATTATGATACAGTCATTTTGTTCATGCATAATTGGTATCTCTTAATATACTCTGAAGTTTTCAACAAGAATTTGCATATAGACATTGAACTGCAATGCAGACCAATGTATCTGATGCATTATATGCCTTCTACTTAATGCAATTTATGCCTCTCTTTTGCTATGTAACTTTGGGTCAAAATGCCATAGATTTATTTTCATGTATCAAAATTTTGTGAATCAACTTTGTTGCAAAAGAAATGATAAGTACTTTGTAACAATAAAAAATTTTTAAGAAAAACATTTTGGTGAATACATAAGACTAGCAAAATTGCTTAAAATTCATCTACAGCAAAAATAACCCTTACTAAGTAGTTTTAGATATGTGATGGTTTCTGTTTTTTCTAGTAAATCTATCTATTTTTGACAGGAAAAAGAGGAAGAGGAGGTGGAGTTTACAGAAGAGGAAGAGGCCATTAAAGCTAACCTGGAATCAGATGAGCCCCTTCCAGCAGAAGTCCTGGACACCATTATCCCAGCTTGGTGGAACAAAGAGCCATTCAAGTAGGTCAACATGTACAATGGTTTAGAAAATTCTCGTCACTTTATTCAAAATTTATTTCATTTGATAAGCATTTGAAAGATGTGGGTTGTTTTTTTTTTGCCTGGCTTCATCACTGTTTGAGTGAAGACACTTTGAATTGCTATTTTCAAACAGATCCACAGGTTTTGTGTTGGAGGGATTCCCTCGAACCAGTGAGGAGACTAAATACATGGCAGAAATGGGTTTGTTCCCAGATACTGCCATCATTCTTAATGTAGAAGACAGTGATGTTATTGGTCGACTTCTGCCTCCCAAACTCGATAAGTGGAGAATAAAGAGAGACAAACGACTGGAAAAGAAACGAAAGAAGAAGGAGAAGGCTCAAAAGAAGAGGGTTAGTATTAAATAATGATTATTATTGTACAATAAAACACACTTATAATGAAGCATTAGGGACAAACAATTTAATTCAGTATAAACATTATTCATTATATCCAGTAATTTCATAATATGTTTTAGAACTACAGGGAATAAAATTCACTTCGCTGTCAGTGTGAATTCATTATGAGGATGTTCACTGTAACTGTGTTTTACTGTAGATTAATATTGTATCTACCCGGTTCTTATTGTTTGTTGGTATCGCCTGTATATAGAGATTCTAAAGCTCTTCTAACTAACGTTTTAAATCAAATTACAATTTTTTTTAGGATAGAATATTTCTTAAATGATTGTACTTGTAAATTTGGGACAACAAATGTTGTAACATCATTAATTTTTCATGGGGATAGAGGATAATTTTTGTTGTATGGACATACCCACAAATTCAAATCCTCCACAAGCAAGAGAAAGGAGGGGCAGTGGAAAATAATATATCCTTGCCACTAAATCAAGAGTCCACAAACATTCTTATTTTTCTGAAACCATGCAAATTTAACCTGTACAGTTTACTTTGAAGTTTATATTATAAAAAATGTTTATTTGGAAATTTTAGGAAGCAGCAATTCAGAAACGCAGAGAGGAGCTCCTTAAGGAGCAGGAAGAGAGAAGGAAGGAAAGAGCAGCAGAGAAGGCAGCAGCTAGAGAAGATGCTGAGGAGGAGGAGGAACCAGAAGAAGAGGAAGAGGCAGAGGAGGAAGAAGAGGAAGTAGATATTGAAGCTCAATTAGCTGAGGAGTTTGAGGTAAACCATGTCAAATTCTGTGTTGGTGCATGTTGCTTGCCTTCTGCAATTGGCAAGGAGTCAGTTTTGCCAATTTCATTTAATATTTTCATTGAGAGCTTTAAAAACAAATTGGTAATTTTTGTCCTGGATATAAAACCAAATGAATTAATACTGGTACAAATACAATATAATTTTAATAGGTCATAAATATTTTAGTATATATGGAATTTACATGATTTATCATATTTGAATATATATTGTATTTCCATCTGTGCTTTTCATGAATCACTCTATTTCACGCCTTCACCTTTACAAAAATTAAATAATGTACAACAACTGATAACTTTAAAAAAAATTGTTGTGTTTAACAACATTGTCCATAGTCTTTTCATGCGTTCCTGTTTTGATCTTCGTAGGAGGAAGAGGAGGAAGAAGAAGAGGAAGAGGAACAGGAAGAGGATGCAACGGACAGAATGAGAAATGACCTTAATGAAGTGTACGACAATGACACCAATAAACTCGCCGCTGTACAGGTATGAAGGTCTAGTTTTAGAGTTTTAGTTTAAACAGAAGAATTGGTCTAGAGGGCGAGGTCTACGTACAATATAAATTTTTTAATTCCCTTGCAACAAAATTGAAAAAGAATGTAGTAACTTGCAGGAATGGTACCTTGTTTAAAGACTTATTGCTATTGATTTTTATTACTGGGTAATTAAAGATGAAAGGTCAAGGATACATGGATAAACATTTCTTATATATCCCTTCTTTCCAATTTTTATTCACTTTAAGGAATAATATTTTACATGGTTTTTAAGATTAAATGTAATGTAAAGTGTACTGGAATATTGAAATTCTGAAATTCCTTGTGCTCCAGTTTTAATAGTATATATAAGGATGCTATCTTACATTGTCATTTTGCAATGAGATACCCAGCTTTTGAGAGTCTTAAGCCATCAGTCAAATCCAAATGAAAAATAAAAAGATATTCTGTGTATTTACTGTCCCAACTTCATATTTCAAAAGGGAATACATGTACATCTTTTTGTAGGAAACTCTGGAGGAGATTTCTGTTCCCCGTGTGACTGTGGAGGCTGGTAGGAAGCCACACATTGTTCGATACACTATGTCTAAAGGCCTCAAGCCATTCATTGACTTCAGACACAGCATGTTTGAGAGGGTGTACCCAATCAGTGAAAGGTTGGCCAATAAAATGCTGCAGACTGGCTACAAACAACCCAGCAAATTTGGCAGATGGTGTCCTGTCAAGGTAGTTAACTCTGTATAGTTTTTCCTCTTTAATGATATAAAGCTTTGCCATTGTATTATCTAGAATTAACTTTTGAGTTTAACAACAATTTCATTCATAATCATTTGTATTCAGTAAAACACAATTACAATAAGCATTTTTTTTTTATTTGGTTGGCAAAATATACAAAAATGATTGGATATAATGAATTTTACTTGTTAGCATCACATTATATATGTATGTTGCTGTATGCTGTATATTAGAGTTACTGATTTTATGATTATTTGTCTTTTATAGTTGTATGAGGGAGATGTGATCCAGCCAATGAATGGCCTAGGATTTGTGACCTACCCATGTATCTATCGACAACACATCTACTTCCTCTCTACCCCTCAGACTCGGGAGGAGTTCTCCAAGAACCCCATGCTGTACCTCACACAGAATGTCTCCAGACCTGTAGTACCAATCAGACTGAGTATAATTGGACCACCAAAGTCCGGCAAAACCACATGTTAGTATTACATGTATTTGTGTGTGTTAATTTGCTGCATTTACATTCCCAATATCTAAAATAATAAAATTGAGAAACTAGACTAACCTTTGATTTTTTTTACTTTATTTTATGCACTGAAGGATGATGAAAGTATATTTTATTAGGAAAATATTTTGGAAAAAAGATTGAGCAGGATGATGGTAACCGTGCTATTTGTGACTGTGCTATAATAGACATTATGTTTATGTTTATACTTACAGTGGCTAACAGGTTTGTGAGTGAGTATGGCTTGGTTAGATTGTCCATTGGAGAAGCCATGAGGAGAGTGCTGGCAGAACAACCCAGGACAGATCTGGCTAAAGCCATCACCAAACACCTGGTCAAGGGGCTGACCGTTCCCGATGAGCTGGCCGTCCAGGCTCTGGATATCTGTCTGATGGACATGAGATGTCAAACCAGAGGGTGAGTAAACTCAGTCATTTTGAGATAATCTTGTAAAATCAAAAGCAGATATAACTTAAAGATGACAAATGAAAGCATGAAGTTAAATATCACACATGATCTGATTATAAAGACCCAAGACCACAGAAGATGTGAAAGGTTTATTAATCAGTTTGAATTCTGTTGACTAGGTATGTGTTAGATGGCTATCCCATGACCAAGAAGCAGGTGGACCTGATGACAGAGTGTAACATTATCCCAGTCAGGGTCGTGGAGTTAGTCATGGACAGCAAGGAAGTGATGGTCCGCGGAATGACTGACCGCATAGCACCCACAAGGTATAAGCCAAGTAAAGCATCTGTAATATAGCATATAAAGAGAACTTTCCATATAAAGTGACAGTAGTCTTGTTTAAAACTCGATACTCAGTATTTATTACAGACAAATATGTAGAAAAAGTCCATTTCAAGGTTATTGAGAAATATTTCATGTTACAATTATCATGATATTGAATCCAGTTTTGGTGTAACACATGGCATAGCATA
Source organism: Ostrea denselamellosa (assembly GCA_024699665.1). Lineage (NCBI taxonomy): Eukaryota > Metazoa > Mollusca > Bivalvia > Ostreida > Ostreidae > Ostrea > Ostrea denselamellosa. The sequence continues at coordinate 1,864,658 of JAMZEH010000054.1, read as the reverse complement.
CCAATGACGTTTTCAATTTAACAATGAAAGGTTATCGGTTCAAATCCCAGTGTTATCACTTGATGCCGTATGTTTTATATGTAGATAGGGAACTTTGTCTCCATCAACCCAACTGTAAATGGGTACCTGCTTAAGCTTGAGGTTACTCGATGATTGGCAGGTGCTCCTTCCCTGGGAAGTCTATGACTTAGAAATCAAGAATAAGCATGAGCCTTCATGAAAGGGAAGGGAATTTAAAAATTTAAACCGATTAATACAATATCACATAATTTTTGTTAAAAATTTTGTTTTACAGGACATTGCCTCTTCACGACAGTTCTCAGATTCTGGCCGTTAAGCTGGCTGCCTATAATAAAGAAGTAGGTCAGGTCAAGGAATGGTACAAGAAGGAACATATGAACCATGAACTGATCAGTGGAGATCGCTCCAAGTGGTGGGTCTGGAATGCTGCCCTCGACATCTCAAAGACTAGCGTGTCACAGATACAGACCTACCTCAAGAGAATTGGAGATGGTATGTATTATTTTATATTGTATTTTGTGAGTGAACAGAATTTTAAAGATTTGACATGAAAACAACAAGAAAGCTTTGCACTGTTTAATATTTTGGCTGTATTTCCAACATGGTGATATCAATAAATGCATGTAATAATGATAATAATTTAAGTTACTGTGTCAGTAAAATCTCTTGCTGTTTATTTGAGCTTCCTATCAGTTCTATTGCAAAACCAAAACTAGAATATTATACATTCATATTAGATTAAATGTAGATAAACTGATCGAATTTCACCATTTAATTCTAATACACCAGTATTTCTATTTATTGTTCTATTACATTTATCTAATTTATTGTTGTACAGGTAATGCAGCATCCATTGCGGACATGTGTATTACCCCAGATGAATTTCTGCAGCGAGTGGGCGACTTTGGTCAATATTGTCCAGTCAGTTTGGCTGACAAAAATGAACTCATTGACTGCTCCACCAACAGCACTCTTAAATTTGCTGCCGAATACAGAGGTATGATCATATGGTGTATTTGTATTCTATCTTGAATCTGCTTAAGGAATTCACAAATCATGAATAACATCAATATCAATGCCATAGTGAGAAAAATCACAGAATTCATTGTTTTATCAATGAGTTTTGCATTACAGGACATTATTACAAAATGGCTGGCCAGAAAGAATTGGACATGTTTTTGGCTGACCCTGAGAAATATGTTCCTCCCCTAGCCCCCAACAAACTTCCCCCACCGGAGCTCCTCCCCAACAGATATAACCCCTCTGATGTTAAGGCCTCCCAGGAGATTGAATTGTTAGGGTACTGTCCAGTCACATTCCTCGATGGACACTGCAGGTATGGGTCATATTTACATGTGTCTAATGTGTAATATGATTTTATTTTGGGTTACAACAAATCTTTAAAAATGAGATACTTATTCTTCATATTTTCCAAGTTAGAGTTCTGTCTATAATTGCAAATTAATTTTCATTTTTAGTCTTACTTTTATACCATATATCCAGTATTTTGCTGTTGGAAATTTTTGTCATTCATGAAAACAGTCTGTATTTTCAATTAGCCAGAATTACCCAATACCAGTATATAATATTCACAATCACCAGGAATGTGAAGTAGTAATTATATATTGTCATAATAATTTGCATTGCATTTACAGATATGAGGCTATTGTCCCAGGCATACCAGATTTCATTGCAGAATATAGAGGAAAATTCTTCTATTGTGAGTCTGAAGAAAAGCTCCTAAAATTCATGAAGTAAGTAAATTATATATATTAGAATCATTAGTCTGCTTTGCACAATGCCAAAACAAACAATTATCATAATCTTGTAATGATTCTGTAACCCTTTTTAGAACCCCTGAGAAATACTATGACTTGAAGCTGCCCCATAAACTCCCCCCTCCCAAGGAGACACTCCCTGTGACAGGCCTTCCCATGCTGGGGTACATGGAGCAATCCTGTGCCACTGCCTTGGTCAAAGCTCTGACTGCCTGTGGAAACTTCAAACCCAAATACCCCTTTCTCAGTTCTACGAGGTCAGCTCTCATGTATGTCGCCTATCATCTCAAAGGTAAGAGAAAATTGTTAATTAACAATGTGCATCTTCTTACTATGTGTTAAATTAATTAAAAGGAAATTTTTTATGTCCTTTCAAAGGTTATAAAAAGCATGATATAGGTAAACACTTTGAATCATTACATCTGACTATATACAAAATGAATAGTCTTTCCTCATACTATTCAGTTTTCCCTTACAGCCTATAATCCTAAAAGTTCTGAATATGTAAGAAAGAAGTACAAGAAAAAGTTACAAAAATTTGAAGAAACATGTCAACTAATCCGTTACCTAGGAGACAATATGACAGTGCGGTATCGTGCTCCAAATGATCGCCCCGGCGATTTTGACAACAAATTAGAAGTATTCTTTGCACTGAGGGGAATTGAACCAACAAAAACATGGATGGTGTGATACTGAAGGCTTTCTGTTTTTGTTAGGATAACAGTACATACAAAAAATTTTTAAGTGCATTAACTGTGTGAAAGGTGCTCATCTGATTCCTAAGTATTAGTCTATAAGTGATACTGCTGACTAATAGATAGCTTACACATACATGTAAGTTAAATATGAAAGGTTAATATATTACACTTTATTCAACTTTATAATCTTTTCATTTTTGCCCACAAATTATATACACATTCCTGGTTGTGTCAGATGAATGTACCCAGATAGACCTTGTGATGCTTTGATTACATGACTGTACCATTGTTTTGTGATAAAGCTGTCACGTATCTTTATTGTATTGTTGACAGTGTGTATTAAACAGTAAGATGATGTACAGAGATGTGAATTGTACAGGTTATGGATAGCGTCTGTCCAATAAATATGTCATACAAAATGTCTGTCTTATTGTTATATCTTCAAAGTTCATTTTTAACGACTTCAAGATCAGTTAAGCATGGGAATTCTTAGCACATTTGAAATTATATTTAAAAAATAATTTATTCATGTATATGAGTAATTTCTGCAAGTTTTACAAGTATCATTTTCTCACAAAAATTAGTATGTGCAAACCAGTCATTTTGTCTTTGCATGCAATGTAATTGCAATTGTTTGCTCTGGAAGACTACTTAAGAAGGCACTAGTTTACTAAGTTTGATGTCTGTCAAAGAAATGTTCTCAGGATATTTAGTGGACAATCTTGTTATGTTCAGTTTGACCCTTGATCATTGACCTTGTGATGTCAAAATCAATACAAGTCATCTACCAGTGTACCAAGTTTAATATCTGTCAAGCAAAGCATTCTCAAGATACTGAGCAGAAAATATCTTAATATGTCCAGTTTTACCCTTGGCCTTGTGATCTGAAAAAAAGTAGGGGTCATCTACTCACTAGGAGCAATCACTTTACCAAATTTGGTATTGTTATGCAAAGGTTCTTCAGATATTGAGCAGACAATATCTAATGTCCAGAAAAGTTTGACCAGTGACCCTTGACCTCAAAATGAACAGGAGTCATCTACTCTATATGTAGATCTAGTGAACAAGTTTGATGTCCATCAAGCAAAATGTTCTCAAATTATTGAGCAGATAGTATCTTGCTATGTCCAGTTTGACCTTGACATTTGACTTCAAAATCAAAAGGGTTATCGACATCTTAGGAGAAGTCAGTGTACCAAGTTTCTGACTTTCAAGCATATGGTTCACAAGATATTAAGTGGACGATATTTTATCATGTCCAGTTTGACCCTTGGCATTTGACCTTGTGGTCTTAAAATTGATATTGGTCATCTACTCCTTGAATAAAGAAAGTGTACCAAATTTAATGATTGTCAAGCAAAGCATTCTCAAGATGATGAGCAGACAATTATCTTATTATGTCCAATTTGGCCTGAAGATCAATAGGAGACATCCACTCTCTAGGAGCATCCAATGTACCAAATTTGGTAAGGGTCAAGCAAAGAGTTCTTTAGATATTGTGCAGACAAGACTTGGTCTACAGACCAACACTGACCCTTGAAATTGTGACCTGAAAATGAATAGGGTCATCTACTCTCTAGGGGCAACCACTGGGCCCCAGTTTGGTAACTGTCACACAAAGGATTCTTTAGATATTGAGCAGACAAAACTTGTCGACAGACCAACAGATGCAAAACAACATGCTCCCTCTTTTTCAGAGGGGGCATGAAAAAAATGTCTATGACCATGACCTTTCAAATGATTTTAGATGTTGGTAATTTACACCTAGGTACACTGAAACTTCTTCATCAAGAGTGACTGCTTGAGATCATGAAATACATGGTTTATATCTGAAATACATATGCTTCTCCTAATGACCTTTACATTGTCCACATGACCAGAGCTACAGTCATCATGTCATTAGCAACCCCAGTGCAAGCATTTTGTCTTTCTATACTGCACCTGCAAGTCTAAGGATGGTCAAAGGCACCAAATGGAACAGGAAGGGAGAAAATGCAATGGACAAAACCAGGATTCAAACCCGTGTTCCCTGAATCTCTTGTCAAGTTCTCTACCAACTGAACTATCAGGCCACTGGCAATCAAACCTAACTGACCACTACAGTAAACATTCAAAAAAAAAACTTAGGAAAACAGAAATAACTCAAGAAATCAAGATGTGTTTGTGAAACACTATGGATGCCCATGAATTACAAAGTAGAAACTTTTGTAGCAATACTAAGAATGTAATTTTCATTTTGTTCACCTTTTAAAAGCAATGCCTTATGGTTTAAAAGAAATGGTTTATATTAGAATTTTCTTAATGTAGGTCAAAGGTCAATGTAAAGGTTACTAGATCAAAGATTTTGTTACCAATGGAAAGGTCTTGATCTATCTCTTATGTTGTAAAAGATATGACCAAGGTTAAAGTTTATTTCAAAAAATTTCCAAAAACTAGGTCAATGTTAAGGTCACAAGGTCAACAAATCTGGTATTGGAAAGGTCTTCTCATAAAAAATCCACATGCTAAATATAAAAACAGTACCTCTTACTATTTGAAAGATAGGGCTTATAATAAAATTTTCTACAAGTAGGTCAAATGTCAGTGTAAAGGTAACCTGGCCAAAGATTTTGATGGCAATGGAGAGGTCTTGTCAGAAGGAATACTGATATTAAATAAGAAAGGTCTACTTCTTATGGTGTAAATGATATAACCAAGGTTAAAGTTTTTTGCCAAAGACAGACAGATAGAACAAAAACTATATGCCTATGAATCTTTGATTCTGGTGGCATAAAAATATATAAAGCCAGATGTACAGACAAATGGAATGGGCAATCATGACACACTCGCATATCATAAACAGTCATTATTCAAAGTATGAACATTAATTTCTTTATTCCAAAGTAATGGCTTGTTCATAAAATTTCAACATTTTCTGCAGGTTATCTACAGATAACCTTAAACATGGTACAAACAAATCAAATGCTATCTTTGTGTAATTTAGAAGCACTTAATGTTTCTCTGTTGGAAGATTTGCTCAACAGTTTGCAGATGTTGGGCACAAAACAAGATGTGTTTGTGAAACACGAATGCCCCAATAATGGCAATTCCAATGATGGCAATGTCAATGTTAAAGTTTTTAAAAAGGTCAAATGCCAAGGTCAAGATCACAAGGTCAAATATCTAAGTACTGGCACAATAAACACTCATGTGAAATCCCAAGTATTTGCCATGTTAATGTTTTTTAAAAGTAGATCATATCCAAAAGTCAAAGTCACATTTTGATACAACAGAAAGAACTTGTCACAAGGACTATGAAGGCCCTAGTACTTATCATTTAAAAGTTAAGACCAAGGTTAGGGTTTTTAAAGTCAAACACCAAGGTCAGGGTCACAAGGTCAAAATTTTGGTACTAATGGAAACATCTTGTCACAAGAAATACTTGTGTAAAATATGAAACCCCTAGTACTTACCATTTTAAAAGTTATGGCCAAGTTAAAGTTTTTAAAAGGTAGGTCAAGCACTAAGGTCAAGGTCACAAGGTCAAAAATGGAAAGTTCTTGTCACAAGAAATGCCTATGTAAATATCGAGATGCTCGCATTTGCTATTCAAAAGTTATTACGAAGGTTAAATTTTCAGACAGAATGACAGACTATGCCCCACAATCTTTGATTCTGAGGGCATAATAATGGAAGAAAAGGCTGAAAGAGTGATTCCCACAAAACTTCTGTTGCAGAGAGGTATAAATGATAACATTAGCATTCTGAGTAAAAGATGATTTACAAACATTCTAAATGTAACAAAAGTTCCACAAGGTGGTGCACATCCCTCTCACAATAAGTGTCTATCAGCTTTTTCTATGAAGTCCCATAGTGACCTTCATCTTTTTACCCCAAAATCAACAGAGTTCTTCCTCTCTTGACAATAAAGCTACATTTGAAGTATCAAATTAATTGAGCAAATAATATGGCCTATTGAGTGTCTATAAGCTGTGTTTGAAACATACTTGCACACATCCACACATGAACAGTCCTGTTACTATATTCCCTCTTGCAATGAATTGTGAGGGGATAATATTACTGGCTCTCCTATTGAAGGTACACAATGCTGTTGGCACTCTTAGTTAAGGTACACATGTAGCAAATGTAATGATAAAACCAATGAAATACCATTGGCATTCTAGGCAAAATTCGTTGACTGACTGAGCTTGTCATAATTTTCTAAATTGCCAAATTATCAAAAACAATCGACTTTTTCTCGTTGCATAGTTTCATGGCTATATCATAGAAGCTTGTTATTCAAAATAACAAAAACATGACATTTATTTAATCATTTATCTAATAAGAAATAGTAGATTTACAAAATATGATATGTACATAAATTAGTGTACAAAGTTTTGAAAATTTCATGTATCAGCATTATAAGTAGCGATACATGTAAATTTGAATCACAGCTTTGTCTATCACAGATGAAGAAAAGATTTGAAATAACATCCACACATTCTACATACAGAAGAGTTAAGATTTTACACAATTTCCAGCTAGCTCTTAAAGCCCAAATCAGCTTTCTTGATTATAAATCTCTGGCACTGAGGTAAAATCATGGAACATTGAGCTTAAAGACTTATATTGCAAGCTCCATGACAGAATTATAAGTTACAAGGCAGTAAATTTTATACATCAGCACTTAAATGATCTCATAAACTGGCATTATTATTGTCCAAAAAGATCACAGCAGTTTGCAAAACAAATAAAAAAGGGAGAGAAGCAAGATTCAGCAGTGTCAACACCAGAGAAAGCAGTTCTATTGAAAAATGTTTCAAAAGGTTTCTCATTATCTTCATGGAGTCTGGAGATATGCTTTAATAAAGTCATTGTAGGATATCATTCCATTCAAGTTTTTGTCATAGTATGACAACAGATGGAAAAACTCATCCTCCTCTAAATTCACGCTAAATTGACGTAAAAGATGGCGGAAATCTAAGGAACTAACAGTTCCTGTATTTTCACGGTCCATTGATCTGAAGAGTCGCCTCATCTCCTTCCAGTTCTGTAGGACACAATCTCTTAGTCGTATCATGGCATCATAAAATGGTGTGCTGGTATGGCCAGCTGAAACCTACAATCACAGAAGCTAAACTTAATTATCAGTTTCTATTTAGAATGAATGCTTAACAACAATTTTATTCTGAATATCTTTTTAATCCAAAGATAGTTTGGAAACAGATAGCATGATTGTGTGTGATATCTACATTAATAATTGTGCAATCGATACATACATATACTTGTGCATTTACCCTTAGAATACTGTATCATAAAGTGCTGGTGTGTATCTGGAACTCTGCTTTTTGCTCAAGTATTTTCTATTGATGACTAATTACTAAAACATGTTTATATCAAATGAATAACTATTTCCACAAATATCACTCTAAATTACAAAACAAAAGGAAAATTAATTCTATCAAAAGTCAAACCACCCCCATCCCTCATTTTTTTACCATTTGAAAGCATCTGTTTTCTTCAAATTTCAAACACGCTATTTTAATGTTTGTAAGCAAATTATAGTAAGAAATGTGTATTGGTTTGTAACAAAAATGCCTGGCCTAAGTAAGTTTCATTCATACATCTATGTGATCAATTCATTTCTCTGTGGCATTATTAGCAACTGCATTTCAAAACTATGTGTATCTAGCTTAAATGATGTCTTAATATGAAAAAACTTTTGATTTAAATAAAAACTTTAACACAAGACCATGCTGAAAATCAATATTGAATCCCTTCATTGAATTCATTCAATGCCTTGAATGGGGAGAAGTTGGTTTTGTTATTTCTATATTTTTTCATGATTCAGAAGTAAATTTTCCCTACAGATCAGTATATAGGTACAGAGGAAAGACTGCGGTGATAACTGATAGGTCTGAAAACTGGATGACAATTCAGAGATGTCAGAACAGTTAAACAAATATAAAGAATTAAACAGAAAATGACTACTAGTATATCCACTGAAATGGTTGTGTCCAGTCTAAGGACAAAGTGATTTAATAATTGTAGAGTAATAAACTAATGAATAGATAGTTTTACATAAAAGTGAAAAAAAAAAGATGAACTTTTAAATTTGGTACTGTATACCAAGAAATTTTCACCTCCATCTTATTTTTGCCCATTCTGCCTCATCCTTAATGGGCAAATTTTAAAGTTAGATAAATTTTAAATCTACCCTAAAAGTAATAAAATATGCTTTAGGGTAAATCTAAAATAGAGTAAAATTGTTTTACTACATATCTGGGTGAAATATCATGGGGTGAAAATTTCCTGGTAAACAGCATTTTGAGAATAAATAAATACATGATTTTGTGAACTTCAATAAATGCACAAAGCCAGTACACCCCAAACCAAACAGCATTTTGAAAATTACCTCAGAATTCTCAGACACGGCAGACAAGGACTATAGCAAAATAAACCCATACAATTAAGTTACCCTCACAACATTGCCATCAAAACTTACCCAGATAAAAATTTGCATATCAATCACCCAAAACAAATTTTGACACACATATATATACATGTATATGATTACCCATAAAATTACTCACAACAAGTATATGCATACAAATAACTCCAAACAAAATTACCCACAGGAATTACCCAGAAAAAAATTACACCCAAAATTTACATCGACAAAATTCTTAACAATTACATACAACAGACTTCTACATAAAAGCAAATAGAAATTGTGTGTGTAAAAATATGTCTGACTATCATGAAGCTGCCATTGGTGTATATTTTTATCTGATATACAAAATCGAATTCTCCACAAGGCCTATATTAAAATATTTGATTTCTTTGTTCACTTAGTCATTGCATTAACCCATCATTTTAATCTATGGGTAGACTAGGGCAATAGGAACAAAAACGATTTGTGAAACAAGAAATAAAAATAGGGACAACCAATGAGCAAGTCATTACATAGAGTGTACAACAAATTTATAAATCAACTTAAACATATAGCAGAGAAAAAACTCGCAAGTTTTGCACTTTGAAATAAAAGGAAAATTTTCTATAGAAATACAATGACAATAAAAATAAATCTCTTGAGTCTAATGAAATGAGGAGATAAAAAAAATTCATATTCAAAATCCTTAATTGAATTTTTGGATGAAACAGGTTAATTGCATTCACCAGGCAGCTATAGTCAGAATATTTCTGGTGGATAGCAAACAAAGTGTATATAATTCTTAAAAGTTGAAAACCTTGTATTCATATATTTCAACAAATTAATACCTTCAACTGTCTACCAATTATCGGTATCTGTTTTGCATGAAGAATATCAACATTATGATTCAGTTTCAAATTACTAAATTTATGCATGTGTATGTTATTTTAAGAAATACAATTATTAAAACATTAGCTACATTCAAATTATCACCAATTAATTAGACTCACTATTAAATTTCTCCTTTGGTTACCACACTCATCTAATAAAGCAGTATTGTATATCTAGAACTGATACTTACAGATACACGTCCCTGTGGTACTCGTCGCCGTGTCAACAAGTTGCCATCATCCTGTGGCTTTAGGTTCAAGATGAAGTGACGCAGGAAGTCCACATATGCAAATGACCCGTCCTCTCTCAGATCATACTTAGTCATAAGATCATAAAATTCCTCATCAGGCATGTCAATTCCATTCCTTACAAGGATATCTGGAAAACATGCAAACATACATTTCACGCTCAGATAAACCATGTGCATATGTATAAATGCCATTAAACATACACATAGTAAGGTTGTGCAAATTATTCACCAAAAGATCATCATAATCTGCCCAGTTTATTTTAACTTGTTAATACCTGTATATATAGGATTTACTTCTCTACAGATATGAAATAGTTGTTAAAAATTTCGGATTTAGTGACTTTGACAACCTATTTATAATGCAGCACATCAGATCCTTGATAAACTTTACACTTTTCTCCCAATTTGCACTAGGCCTCTAAGTCTGCTATGTAGCTGTTTTATCTGCTATATATAGCATTATAATAGAGCTGTGTTATCTGCTTTACATCAGTAAAATATCTGGAACCCTTGTCCCTTACCTCGGAGTTCCTGGATCTGGATTGTCCCTGTGTTGTTTTTGTCACAATTTCGACAACTTCTCTGGATCTCCTTCCAGTTGCGGAAGATCCGGTTCTTTATCCTTGTTTCTGCACTCTCAGCATTGACCAATGGTGTACTCATACGTGACTGAGCTCTGGACATTCTCGATCCTGGCAGGCCAAACTCCATCTGCATGATATATTGTGGATGACAATTTTGCTAGGCCAAGACATCATTCTTTTCCCTTAATTATGTACAGAGATGTTTTTCTTCACAACAGCCTTACCTGTGTCATTGATCTTGATACCGCCCTACTCTGAAGGCGTCTCCCAGACATCTGTGTCCCTGGGCGGCCATTCATCGTGGAGGCTGGCCTCTGGGGTGTGGGAGGGACTTCCATGTTGGATGAGTAACGACGGAGGAATTCCTTGTAGGCTAAGTTTCCAAATTCATTGACAGGTAATGAGGCCCATACATTCTCAAACTGCAAAAGTAAATGTGGAATATAGAATATTTTTTTAAACCTAAAATGATCAAATACTACTACTGAGCAAATATTAACTCAATTTTTTGTTGTATTTCGATTATTTGGATGTTAAGTATTTTCCTAAAAAGATAGAAAAATATTTCTGTGCTAGTATTTTTCTCTTCCTATCTAGGATATATAGTAGGTTATCATATTTCTTGTTCAAAAATAGAGTATAATTCACCAAATGAAAAAGATGCTGCATCATTCACATCATCATTAAAAAATTCTGTACCTGTTCATCAGTAAATCGCATGACATTTTTATCCATCACATCTCTAAAATCTTCTCTAGATATCACTCCAATGTTGGCATAGTCCTTTTCTTTGAAGAAGTTTGCAAGCATGTAAAAGTGGGCATGTACTGCCTCTCGAAGCCTCTCCTGGACCTCATCAATTGGCATCAGAGCCTGAGACTGGTTTCTCATCTGCTTCTGCAAGGCTGCCAGCCACTTCTCCGCATCCTAAAAAAAGGGTCAGTCACATAAAATCACTATATGTTTTATATGTTAACTTGTTTTTAGATTGTTCAAAATCCAAGAGACACAGTTGTCATGATAAACATTCTTACTCCAATTCTCAATCTGCAATGTATGAGATTCAGAGCATTTATAGTGGATATCATGGATCTGACTTTCATCAGATTGCCATGGAAACAACTTAACAGTAGAATTATTTAGCATATACTAATATCAAATCCCTACAAATCAAACTCTATTTTAATACCTGTTATTATTTCATAAGTAATAAGTTCATTTTCATTTATATTTTAAGAAATACATCCTCTTCTATCCATTTAGACTTAAAACTACTGTAGACTGACCTCCTGATCTGACATAGCATAGTTCTCTAGGAACAGAACATAGTTAATAGACTTGTCCACCGTCTGCAATTTACTCTGAAGGTGGCGCCACTGAGGATCTGTTAACTTAAAGGCAAAAATGTCCAGCACTCTTCTGAAGTCAGCTATTGAAATCAGATTTGACTGACTTTTATCAAAGGAAGCAAACGCCTGAAAAGATGATTAAATTTCATTCATTAACAGGTTATGAACATTCACTTGTCTACAATGAACTGTCATGACAGTCTCACTGACCATTCATGAACAGACGTCTATAGCTTTCATGCTTTGATATTGGAGATTTGCTACTATATTTTCTACATATCTTATAATAAATCTTTTTGGATTTTATATCTACAAGTATCCCTTCATTTTCACAATAATTACACCATTTAATTTTTACAATACAGTCTTTTCAATTTTCAGTACATACAAACTTCATTTTCACAGTTTACACCCTTCATTTTTGCAGTTTACACTTTTATTTTCACAGTGCATAACCTTTATTCTCATAACGCACACCTTTCTTTCTTTTTCACCTTTCATTTTCACAATGCATGCCTTTCATTTTAACAGTGCAAACTTTCATTTTCATTATGCTCACCTTTCTTTCATTTTCACAGTGCACACCTTTCATTTTCACAGTACACATATATCAATTTTACAATATAAATTTTCATTTTTTAAAGTATATACATGCATTATTTTCACAACACACACCTTTCACAGTTTATATTTTTCTAGTAAACCTTTCAATTACATGGTGCACACCTTTCATTTCCACAATACATACACAATTCATTTTGACTGTGCTTAACTTTCATTTTGACTGTGCTTAACTTTCATTTTGACTGTGCTTAACTTTCATTTTCACAGTGCACATCTTCATTTCATATTTTTTCAGTTTACTCCTTTCATTTTCACTTTACACACCTTTCAATTTCACAATTCACACCTTTCCTTTTCACAGTACACACACATTTCATTTTTACAGTATACACACCTTTCCTAGGACCTCTCCCTGGTTCTCAATAATCTGTCGGAGTTTAGTCTCTGCCTCCTGAGGAGTAAGTACATCACACTCCTGGATCCTGACCTCAGGTAGAGGTCGCTGGTAGTGCTCCTTACGGCCATCTTCAAATGCCCTCAGGAACTCCTCATAATTCAGGCGACTTCCTTTAATGCCCAGGCCAATCCTGAAATAATCAAATACATTAAAGCTTTCTGTAGACTAAAAATAAAAATGAATATGCTTTACTACAAAGATGATTATTATATGATAATGAAATATACCCACAAGCATAAAATCATTAATTTTCATTATGAGAAGGCTATGTAAATTAGAAAGACATGAGAAAAATAATGTGATTTCAAGATCTGAAGTCTTACTTGTCCATTAGTCTGAAGAACTGCTCGTCATTCATGAAGAAGTGCAAGTCATTGAGGACTTTCTGAATCTCACCCACTGATAGGGACCCCTTCTTCTGTGTGTCATACTTCCTAAATGCTTCATAAGTATCTTTATAATTGTCTCGAATCTTGTCCCTGAAATGTTTGTAATTCAAGAATTATCGGGCAGAACAACACATTTCTATCACATACTCTATATTTTCTTTTTTAATTATATCATATATTTGCAAACTTTTCCTATCTCCAAAAAATGGACAAATAACAATATACCCATTATAACATACATGCATATATTACATGAATGCTTAATTTGGCAAATTAAGTATCAATCTGTGAGAACATATTATCAAAATTGCTATACTCAGAAGGGTTTAAATGTATGTAAATTAGTGATAAATGAATAATCAGGCAAACATTGTAATGCTAAGGGGTTTTTTGTGAATGATAATGAATATACATGACATGTATAGAAAGGAATTTACAGCACTGTAAATTAAATAAATGTAATCAAACCTGAGTTGTCTTTCAACTTGCTCAGCATTCATGAATGCAACCCTGACTGCCTGGTGCTTGGTCATTCTCTGATGCTTGGCCAGCTGATCATCATTGTGATCCATAATTGTCTTGTGACTGGCATCTATGATGTCTGCACTGGTTCCCATGACATCTGCTGGAGTAAATTCAGAAGCTCCAAGTTTTTCCAGGAAGTCTTGGTAATTAATATAACCTTTCCCTTCCTCATCATAGCTGAAAGCAAATAAATTACAATGTATATTGTTCTCATACCTTTCTAAGGGAAACTACTCACATTAATTAATATAAAACCTTATGAATTTTACTTGGAAAAAAAAGTTTTGGTATTCTGTGAAATTTTAGTCCTGTGCTATTTTTACTCAGATGCACTAAAAAACAATTTCATCCCATTTTGAATTCACTCATACCATTTTCAGCTGCAATAAAGTAATGAGTAAAACTACATCACTTTGAGTTGGCCTATTCAGCTAGATGGAGGTAAATTGTGAAAAAATAAATGGGGACAAAATTTGCCTGGTATACAGTAAGTCTATTTAATCTATTCCAGTACAGGTGAATTTCATTAGTGACACTTACATTGACCATAGTCTTTTGAACTCTTCTGGACTCATTGGAATAACCATTTTAAACAGCAAGTCTCTTAACTCCCTCTTCCTTAGAACTCCTTTGGTTCCTATCGCATCAATTTGTGTGAATGCCTGAACAAAACAATACACAGCATTTAATTAGTATTACATATATTCTACATAGCAATTAAATGCATCAATTATCATTCCTTTATCAGTACATCCATGCATGAAACTTACCTGAGCTAAATCCTTCCATTGTCTATGACATTTCAGTTTTAAAGCCTCATGTGCTGACTCTGCCGTCATTTCAGAAGTGGGATATGTAGAGTTATACCTAAAATAATTGTCAAAATACTTTATCAAGATTGTAACCAGTAAATTCATCAGAACTAAAACATTGCTAGTTTGTTTAGAGTCTACCTGATATGGAATCCAATCCACAACATGTAAGATAACAAATAAAAAATAAAATTAATTAACTAAAAAAAAAAAACTACAGGAATTTTCAATTATTTTCAATTACATCTACTAAGCTTATAGTTGACTCAAACACATTCAAAGACAGTCTAGTGGTTACTGATGGTATTGAAACTGACCTATGTACAGAGTTCAGCCACTTGTGACCTTCAGCTGTGTCTCTGACCTCAAACCGATGGAGAAATTCGTCATAAGAAATTTTGGTGGAATTTGTAATTCCCATTCTTTTACACAGTTGTTCAAATTCATTGTCAGACATTATACACATAAAAGAATCCAGAATCCTTCTAAAGTTTGCTTTGTTTATCAGGCCATTGTGGTCATCATCAAACTTGTAAAATGCTGCTCGAAGATTCTGAAACAAAATAAATACTATCAGCTGACATCTGACGTGTAGAAAATACATCAAAGTTTTGCATTTGTTACAACTAGAGACATGAGGACAAATTAAACCTATGCATTACTTGACTGAAATCCAACTCTAACATTTCTCCAAAACACATCCACACACTTATGGGCAAGTTACCCCCAGCAACTCTGATGCAATGATGTCATAAGAATTAGCTTACTGCCTTATACATACACGCACATGCTGACTATTAGAAAATATATATACAAACTATTCTGAAATATAGCTGAAGAATTTCATCCAATGTTCATCATGTCTTAATTACAATGGAATCCTCTCATAGTGCCAATTTTTGTGGACTGTCAAATTTTACAGTTTAGTGGATATGGTTTCTGTACAGTAAAACATTATATAAATTGTGCATTTCATTGTGGTTTGAAATCCATGAAAATTGAGTCCCCAAAAAATTTAATGTTCCCATAGTACATTAAAATGAGTATATTTATTTCCCAGACTTACTGCAAAGTTTTCTCGGAGTTTGCTTCTTAACTTGGCCTCCACCTCATCTGCTGTCATGCCCCACTCATCCCCTCGGATGGGATTCACCCGATGGTTGCCTGTTCTCTGGATCTCATCACCAGGGCCTTGAGCCCGAGGGTCTTCAAATGCACTGACAAAGTCTGAGTACTCCATCTGACCATTGGTAAAGCCAATGCGCTCAGTCAGCACTTGGAACTGGTCATCAGTCATTATAATTCCAAACGTTCCCAAGACCTAGTCAAAGAATGCATAATTATTATTATTTAGTACACCATAAACAGGTTAAGGAAATGAGTCTTTAAAAACTGCTTCATTCAAATATACATTTGAAGTGAAATCCCTATGTTGATTGGAATGTTATCTAAAAAATTCGACTAATAATACTGCCACAAAACAGCTTTAAGCCATTTGAATTTATCAATTAATGGACCATGTATTACTATTTCCCCCACTGCCATCCAACTTCATGGACAGAGGTCACTTCACTCTTGTTTTATCAATTTATACCAGGACATTCCACTTCCCATCTACTATATAACCTTTATGAAGAAAAGAGCCAATTCTTTCAGTATTCACTTCAGAACCTTCCTGAAGAGTTTCTTGTTGATGTATTTTCTTTTCTGACTAGTCAATTCCTACCTCCCTGAAGCTGACTACACCTCAGACTTGTCATATTTTACATCCCTGAAATGTCATTGACATGTGACACACCTCTTTCCTGACTTGTCATTTCTTACCTCCCTGAAGTGTCGTTGGGTGACACGCCACTTTCCAGACTTGTCATTTCTTACCTCCCTGAAGTGTCATCAGGTGACATGCCCTTTTCCTGACTTGTCATTTCTTACCTCCCTGAAGTGTCATCAGGTGACACGCCCCTTTCCAGACTTGTCATTTCTTACCTCCCTGAAGTGTCGTCGGGTGACACGCCCCTTTCCAGACTTGTCAAACGACAGGAATGCCTGTCTAATCTGCACCTTGTGTTGTGACATTCTGTCCTTCAGACGGGTAATGACCTCATCAGCTGTCATTGTGTTGGTCCTGTTCTGGGCTCTTCTGTTCACTCTTGTACTCCTGCAAAGTACAACGAAATTTGTAAACTGTTGCAAAAATAATGTCCATTAAAATAACATTTTAACTTGCAAGGAAACAAAATGATGTCTCTATAATAACAAACTATTTCATGGCATCATATTTCAGTATATTGTAAATCTATGAAATGAATATCACTTAATAAATTTTCACTCCATAAGTGTCCCTTTATTCTCCTCCACCTTCTGCTTCTGCTTTGGTAGTAATCTCCCTGTCTCATCATTTTACCTTGCTATGTGGTTTTTTATCCTAATAGCCTCCCTCTCCTCACTGCCGTGCTGGATCTGAGAGCTGAGACCGATAAGATCGCCAGGTCGGACATCCACATTCAACATCTCTAGAAACTCCACGTAGTTAATCATATTATTGGAACAATCCTTGCATCGAGAAACCATGCTATAAAGGCAAAACAAACATCCAATTAACAAGCACATGATCATGTAATAAGAAATATAAAATATGCATGCAAGAAAATGAATTTAGATGACCTAAGATATGAATCTCATTTAGAGACAGGAACCAAAATGTTTTTTACTTCTTATACACAAGAAGCCTAGTTATCATATGTAAACTGACCTCTTGAAGTGATCATCTGAAACAGGCAGCACACAGTTATCTATGATGGACTTCATTTTGGGTATAGAGATATAGCCATCCCCAGTAGAATCAGCTGACATGATAGCAGTAGACACTGGCTTCCAATACTCTGTAATCTTCTCACGAAGAATCTCCTCTATCTGTTGATAAAAAAAACAAAACATTGTGTACATCACATACAGAGGAACCATAATGGCCACTTCTGATCGACAAAGTCTGTGTGGGGCATCCTATTCTTACAGTTCCCAATGCAAAAATTGTTTCATTAAAATGATGGATTGTTTGAAACATGTTAAACTTACTGTTTCCCATGCCATGATGGCTGGTTTGGGGGTCTCATTGAAACGGTGGACTGATTTCAACCATTTGTGTCCTTCCTGAAATACAATATATTTGGGAATGAGGTTAAGGTACAATATGTATCAATAGTTGTGGAGGAATTTTTTATCTTACTTCTGTGATTCTAACTTTCTACAGTGAAAAGAATCTGCTAAAATGAAACAGCAGTAAGGCATTCTTTTGAAGATTTCTATGCTTTAAAAAAAAACAAAAAACTAAAGTACTCTGTAATATAGGGCCCTTCCCACTTACTGCTGTGTCTGTTTCTTCAAACAGTTTCAGGAAGTCATGGTAGGAGATACTGTTAGTGTGGAAGGGGTCTAACTTCAACATCAGCTGTTTAAACTGCTCATTGTCCAACCTAAAGGCAAACTTCTCTATCACGTTCTTCAGCTCTGTACGAGTTATCCTGCCTTTACGTGTCTGAAATTCAAACAATGTCTTAAACAAAAATCATCACACATTTTCTCCATTTCTATCTAAATTGCTAATTGGTAGAGTTGAAAAACTACTTTCTCACATCATCTTTGTGTAATAGTAAACATGTAGTTAATCAAGGGATATGACATAAATTTAGGAACTACAACATTGGAACTCACAGCATCGATCTCCAGAAATGCCTGTTTCAGGGATGGGTAGTGACTCTGTATGTGTTTATATAGTAACTTCCAGATATCATCAGTGGGCACCACCTGTATACCCTCCCGGATTGGGAAAAACCTGAAAAAGAAAACATTTTTAAAAAAAAAAAAAAAAAGAATATCAAGCCTTGATGTATGCAGAATTGTTTTTGAATTTACATAATTTTTAAAACATTTTCATGCTCTTTGACCTACTTGTGATTGGGTCTCATGGGGATGGTCTGTCCATTTCCCCCTCCCTGGGGATCCTGGAACTTGTCCAAAAATTGCTCCCAGGATATCTTGCCTGTTCCTTTCACTCCACACCTGAAATATGACCAGGATTATTCTTAAAATATGCAAGAATTATATCCATTAGTCATATATCAATAGCAATTCTATTTTTTTTTAAATATACAAATCTCAAATTAATTAATAGACAAAAAACAGAAACAAGATCCCACCTTTCCATCATCTGCCTGAAGAGCTGGTCAGACATAGGGATGGTGAATTGACATAGAATGGACTTGAGGTCATCCACACCAATAAAACCATCCAGATGTCGATCAAACGTCATAAAAATCTTCTTCAAGTTCAGGTAGTTCTTCCTCATCTATTAGAAGAGTATGTGGAGTTTTGTTTGACATTACTGATACACTTGAATTTCCATATCTTTTTCTTTCACTATTGTAACAGAGTCAAGTACATGTATAAAAAAATGTACATGTCTCCGCTAAGGATAGAACCCGTGATCTCTGGCCTAGCAGGCCAGGGCTCTACTGACTGAACTAAAGGGTTAACCCACTAGCCAGTGCTAGTAGGAAGGGCATGTATGTAGCACTACCACACTATGATCAGAGAATAGCAACAGATAAAGTAATCTGCTATGCATTGCTGAAAGTGTGAAGAAACTTCATAACAGTAACTGCACTCACCCTCATTCTGAACTCCTGCTCGATCTGGTCAAAGTTGAGTTTCTGTAGAGCTTCCTCATCATCCTTCCTCTGTCTAAAGATCTTACTGTTGGAAGCAGCAATCTGCTGGGGCCACAACAGGGCTGAAATCACAAATCACAATCAGCTGCAACATTATGCTAAATTAAGTTGGCACTATCATCGAAAATATTCATTATGATGAGTTTCTGATATTTATCAGATAACGATGGGTGCAGTAATCTTCAAAAGGTACAATGTAGCTATGACAAAAAGAGGATTTTGTAATATTCTATGAGAAATGAGCTTAAAGTTGTGATCTACATCATCATCATCATGCAAAATGTTGATGAATAAAATGAAACACAGTGATTTAATAATCATGCACTCTATAGCATGTGTAACAATAGACCTGCATGCTGAATTTATCCACAGTGACAATATGATCGCAGCTGAAAACAGAGGAGGTGAAAAATCATGCAATTGAATGGATGTGAATGTTCACCTGTACCACTCAGCTTGTAAACTCACAACTAAACCAAAAAAACAAAAACATGAATATATCAAAACACTACACGTCTCAGAAACTGTTAAAAAAGGCCAGATTCTGAGGTTAAATGCACCGAGTTATAATCTTATGAACTGAATTATAGTTGGTGTATTTAAATCAATATTTAGACTTACCTCCCTTAGCCCCCTCTACTGGTGGACGACCTTGGTTACCGACAGACACACCAAGCCTTGACAAAAACTCTTTATAATTTACAAGTCCAGTGTGGTGAAAATCATATCGCAGCCACAACCTACACAAAAAAAAATAATACTTCTATTAATGTAACAGATTAAGTACATGCAACTACATTATAACCTCACTGCCGAATCACATATCATAAGAATGTTCCATGATGGAACTATATTCTCTGTTTATGACTCACTTCTGAAACTGGTCATCTGTGAGTTTGAAGCAGTAGTTCTCAATCACTCTCCGAAGTTCATGCCTCTGAATTTTCCCATCTCTATTGTAATCAAACAGTTGTAAGGCCTTCACTACAGCTTTAAAGTTCTGGCTTATCTGAAATAGTGAAACATTATTACATTATACTGCAATACCTATTATGTTATAATGCACATATAATTGTGATGCATAAGCAACTATATGTTTTCATTTAACATACATTAGTATGATCAGTTATTACCTTGTCTTTAAGCATCTTCTCGATCATGTCAACATTTATCTCCCTTGCAGCAGCTGGTGGAGAAAATCTGGAAGATATTAGAAATATGATAAAGCATTTGCTCACCAAAAAATGTACAAGGAAGGGAAAAATGTCAGCTGCACTGGTACTTAAACCTGGGATTGTTAGTGAACCATGTGGGTGTTCTATTAACTGAACTGACTGCTCCTGCCAGCTAGAGGTTCACAGCAAACACTGCAGAACACTTGCATTTCACGAGATCTTAATTTCACATGGATACAATGATATACAATGATATATTTATTCAACAGCCATAACTTTAAATCATTATTTATTACTTAATTCTTGTAAAATTTTATTCATGAGAACTAAATTTTTGCGAAATGCTATTCATGTGAAATTACACACAAATAATGTTCTCATAAATAAAATGCCATTTACAGTACATACAGGAGAAATTAGCTGATTTCTCCAAACTCCATCACATACAGTTAATATGTCACTGTGCAGCTCTTTTTAAACCCACAATTTTCAGGGACATGGAAATCCTCCTCCCTTATCCTTTGGAGCTATGGAAGTGCCCATTATTGGTGTAAATATGGACTTACTTTTGAAATCCAGCCCACTGCCCACCAGCCACTGTACTAGGGGGCTGTCCATAGAACTTCTCCATGAAGTCAGGGTACTTGACTGTTCCATTTGGATTTTTCTCCACCTAGTGATGAGGTCCAAGGAAAATTACGTACACATATTAGTTATTAGAAAATATCACAAAAATTTGCGTGTTAGTACCATCAACATGTTACTCCATTCTGCGTACTGAATAAATAATGAGAGAGAAAAAGTCTGCCTGGGCAGTGTGTCATCTCTGGACTAGCCAACACCTGACTACATGTTATCCACCCAAAATAAAGGCAAATCTTTCATAACATTATTATGAATACTGTACCATACAGAAACACCATTCTCATGTGATTTGTATACATATGTAGCACTACAGCAGCAACTGACAACAATTCACACATTTATAATCAATCACCTACATATGATACTCTTTCTTTGAATAAATATGATCAATCTGACAAAGTAAATCATTATTACAGTTGAATTTTTAACATCGAAAGAAGAGGGAAATACACTGTTAATTTAATTCATTGAAAGTTTTTAAAACATATCAACAATATAGTAAACGAATAGTGCAACTTTTAGATACTATAGATTCCTTATTATAAGCAAGAAAATAATAATTTGCATTAATCTGTGAAAAGTTTTCCTTGCACAATAAAAAAAAATATCTTAATTTCATTTTTCTCCTTCAGAATAAGTGCTTGCCATTTAATATTCTCCCAAATTAATGTTCACTGAACAGTGTAACTTTGTCAAATCAAATACTAGCTTTATATAAGGAATCTTAACAGTATAGCTGCATGCAAAGTTTGAAATATTGACTATGTGAGTGTCGTATTAAAGAAATTTAAAATGTGGATTTTAGTCATGCACTGTACTATAGTGTACCA
Source organism: Ostrea denselamellosa (assembly GCA_024699665.1). Classification (NCBI taxonomy): domain Eukaryota; kingdom Metazoa; phylum Mollusca; class Bivalvia; order Ostreida; family Ostreidae; genus Ostrea; species Ostrea denselamellosa. The sequence goes on along the minus strand of JAMZEH010000054.1, from coordinate 1,842,551 downwards.
GATGTGTGAATGAGCCCTAGGGAAAAATTCCCTCCCAAAATTGAAGTCAAGCAAAAGAATGAATATATCAATTACAGGATTATATTTGAACTTAACAGAATACATGCATGCTCTTGGTTAAAGCTTACATTAAAGAATTTAGCATTCCATTATCTTGTTAAAATGAAAAGCAAACATACACATTATGATGTTTTTATTGGAAAGTTGGCAAAAGACCATGATTGCTAAATGATATTTATTTTGTTTGGTAAATGACAAAACAATTTGCATCTTATCAGATGTAAACTTGAATCTCTTGTATGATATGTAGCCACTGATTTAGGAATAAAAAAGACACAGCTTTCAAAGAGAAATTTGTCCATGGATTATGCAGCTTAGCAAGGACGTTCTATTTTAACTTGATGGAGGTGAAAGTTATCTTCTTTTCAAAATCTGTCTTCATATAGAAAATGGTACATTCTTTTGGCATGGGTAGTTTTTACAACAGAATCTTAGCACTTATATGGGAACAATATTGCCATCTGATATATATTTTCAAAAAGACATACACAGTTATTTAAGAGATAAATTTCAGTTTTAAAAATACACGAGGGTGTGGATTCATTTTCATATGTGCAATGCTCACAACTGCATTGCATTCAGGAGGAAATGAATATCATTAAAATTGGTAAAGATATCAAACACAAATACACTGCAAATGTAAATATTTAGAAATATTTCAGTGATAAAAGCTGTTTGATTTCCGTGAGTTTTTCACAAAGTCAAGGTGTCTAAATGGAATAGGTATTTGGAAACTGATTCCATCTCTCAGCTGTGTCTGTGGGCTACTTCACACGGGTCTGTCCCGTCACATAATGATATCATTCCTGGTTTCCCAAAAGTGAGATGATTGATAAGCATATTAAATTTTGAATCACAATTCCTAACATGATCAAAACTTTACAGGTATAAACATTGAAAAAAAAAAAAGACTTTATAGGACAATCATGGTCTTTTGGATAATATACCATATAATTACATAAAAATGCAAAAGCAGCTCAATATTACCACAGCAATTAAACAATCAAATTCAAAATACAGAAATATATCTATATAATATAAACTACTAGAGAAATCCAGAAAAAAATGCAGGCTGATATGAAATTTGTGGAGGAACACAATATTCCTAAATATAACCTGACCCCAGGTAATATACAGTGGCATCTTTATAATGACTGAAATAAAAACAAAAGGGTGATGTATCGAAAATATGACAGAGGGTGCTATCATCAAAGAAGATTGGTGAAAACAAGATGAATTGGCTCTTGCAGTTGAATATATTTTCATGACTAAAATGTATTTTTGCTTGAATATTTCACTTTTATTTGAAAGTGGTGTGCTTGAGATGACATGGATTGGGTGTAAGAGGCAAACTGAAGCCACAATTTATAAATAGGTTAGGGTACATGTGAGTCTCACACTTTGAGTAAGCTACAAATACAGAGTTATGTACCTTGGCCACTACTGCCTCAAACTGCTCTGAGGTCAGGGGGAGACAAAAAGACTCTAACACTCGACGGAATTCCCCTTTTGTTACCCCTTGATTGTGTTCAACATCATAAGTCATAAAGGCCTGGAAAGACAATAACATAAGTTAAAGGATATTATAGATATATTATGAACAACAACAAAAAAAATAATTTTGTTTTATCAATACATGTAACACTGTATCAGTCATATTTTTTATTTTTATTTTATCTATCAGAAATATTTTTAGAGAAATCACTTCTAGTGTAGACATTGTATGTACAGGAAGTACAGTAATCAATTCAATTTTCTTTCCCCTCTATTTTTATTCTTTCTTTCAAATTAACAAGAGGAACTAATCAAGTATATACTATACTAGCTTTGTGGTATTTTTATTACACTACTACTTATTTCTCGAGGAGAGAGAGAGAGAGAGAGAGAGAGAGAGAGAGAGAGAGAGAGAGAGAGAGAGAGAGAGAGAGAGAGAGAAATCAGAATGCCAAAAATAACTCAACCGGTTTCATTTTTAATCTTCAAGAGTTATATATAACTTTCCATGACAACATATTAACCTGGAACCTTCATAGTCAGGAGAGCTACAGGTCACACAATGATCACTTATTTGCCACGACATAATCAGTAAAATGACAATAAAGACAATCCAAATTGCTGTAAAATGATCTCTGTAAAATATTTAAAATCTAATATCATGCATGGCTGAGTGTTTATCCTCATTCCAATCAAAACAAATTAAACTACTTATTTTGCGATTAAATCACTGCATGGAATCTATTTTCTGTGACAGATCCCCTATTTAAACTGCTAGCTTATTAAAGCCATTTATTTTTGCCTCACCCAATGCATCAGAGATAACCAGTGGAATTGATCAACGCAGGTAAATTTAAAGGTAACAAAGACATGATTACAGCTAATGTAAACCACCTTTACTAATCTATCTACTGACCCAGCCGTATTCAATTGGGATTATGGATCCGATTTTAATGGAAAAGAAGCTGATAATACCTGTTAATGAAGTGTATCACTCTGACAATATTATCTAATGCCTTTCAATCTTTCTCCATTTTGAAATAAACCTATTTATCATCACATGAACAGGTACATCAGTTTTACAAGACCAACCAGGACTTGTAACAAATTCAAAGCTTCTTCTGCCTCTAATAATTTTTGTTAAAATGGTTGCACATCACTACAAACCAAAAGTCTTGTAATATCTAATAAGTGTTCCTAGACTGTTTATCATAATGAAAAATGCTTTGTTTGTTAGCATATCAAATTTCATTTTAGTTACTACAGAAAGCATGGCATTTATAAATTCAGCCCCTATATCATCTTGTAGCTCATATATTCAAAATATTGTGTCTGTACTTGATGGGAAATGCCACACACTCACAGAGCCAGTTTTGTAAAGTCCTTTACTTCCCTTCAACAGTACAAATATATCAATGAGGAAATTAGCTGTTAAGTAAGATTTGATTTCTGTGCTGCATACTGAATAAGGCTTTGTGTTTAGTAGATAGAGAATAAACCACATCTATTTACATCTACCGATCTTCTTGAATATTTAATAAACCAAATTTTGTGGCATTTCTCATGTTATTAGTGGTTACAGTTAAATTATCCATGATAAGGCCTTGACACTCACCTGCATTATATTCTGGTGTTTGGCCCTCACCTTCTCCCTGAGGAGAGCTTCCACCTCAATACTAGACAGACTAGCATTGACGGGCTGGATTCCTACCTCAGACCCTGAAAAACAAAGACAAATGAGTCAGTTAAGGTGTTGGTGGCTGAACTTTAAAAGATGTTATCAGCGATTCAATCCACAATAACCTCAAATAAGATCAAACTACAAAATCAACATATTTTCTCAAAAATCCATTTCAGTGACCTTGAATGAAAAAATATTATTTCTGTGGAAATTGTGTAATGATCTGTACTTTCTTTCATAATATTTTTCTTTGTGGCTTTATGTATCTTTCATTTATGAGTTTTTGTTAAAATCTATCTAACTACACTTTTATTCATGAAGACTTAGTTATACCCAACAGTATCAATGCAAATGTCAGAGTAATATTCAGTCAGAGGCTAATGATTTCTAGAAATTCTCTATATGTGTAAAAAACCAAGATTTTTAGTCATCTCATCGATAAAAAATAATTCAGTTCTAAAATAGATTGGATATCTAAAACTATCAAAATGTCATCAATGAATATGCATAACAGAGTAAATAATATGCACATCCACAAAAATTTCTGAGATGAAGTCTTTTGCATAAAATTTTTCCCAAAGAAGGTATAGCCTATTCAAGGGTCCAATTTGTGATTATTTTATGCCTTAAATACAAAAATAATATATATGTATTTTTGTCAAATATCACATGGGAATTTGACCCCCTCCCCCAAGTCCCCTACCCCTTCTGGGTCCACAAAGTGTACGCTCAACTATGAAAGATATAATTAGTGTGGAAATCTTACAGTTCACTGCAATGTCTAAAACTACTTATCTTGTATAGGAACAAAAGTAAGCATCTTTTATTAATAGTTAATTACCCAGAGAAGATGACCGGCCACTTCTGGACTTGATGTTTTCCTTGGTTCGGAGAACCGCTGGACGGGCAGTGAATTGCACTCCCTGTGTCTCTGGAAGCAGAGTGCTGATGGCTGCCATCTTCTTTCACACTCCTAAAATGGAAAAGTTTTCTATATTATAATGTAATTCATAGTGAATATTAGGACTCGTTTACTGATGCTCTTTCACTTGCATGCTAATTAAAGATGTATGTTTTTTAAATAAATAAAGAGAAAAGACACATAATCTGCATGTATGTGTGAATTTATTCATTGATTTATGTAAGATGTAATGCTTTCTGAAATAAATAAAGGGGAAGTGACACATAATCTGCATGTACTTAGTGAATATCTTTGTAGATTTATGTTTATATTCCATGTATATTTTTTCCATATCTGTCACCACTGCATCAGTATTAATGATAGTTTTTAAAAAAAGGTCTAACAAATCTGATGTTGCAAAATTACCCTTTCCATATTAATTTAGGCCTATGTGATTCAGACATAGTAATTGAGTGCAAGAGGTCATACTGTACGAGTTTTGCTACTTTCACATTGCACCATATTTTTCAGTTTTGGTAAAACATTGTGCTCCAAGTTGGTTGACCACCTTGCTTCTCTGTCCGTCAACTGGAGCCGATATTCTGACATGGTCGATATTCTTGTGTATGTTTTATGCCAAGTGTTGGAGTAAATTTATAAAATACCACACCTGGCAGAAAAATGTACCTCTACATCTTATTCAGTATGATTCTACCCTGTCAAATTCAGTACTACACAAGTAACCTCGCGTCCTATGGGTACCGCCAAGTAGCAAACGAGAACCTGTTCTGGTGCTAGCAAGTGCGCTACACACCTGTTTCGGCGTTTACATCACTCCATCTTTCATTGAATGTTTGATTATATGCATGTTTGTACTTACCTCTATTGTTTCTAGTTAATAATCTTCCATACACATATATCATATCATTCCATGCTTATTTTGTGATTAATTTACTGTTGACTGACTTCGATTGCCCTTCCGTTGCCAGGAAGTGCTTTGGTGATACAACACGTAAAAGTCAAGTCATTACCGTTCTGAAATCCGGATCTTGAACTTGATCATTCAAAGTTCGATATATATATATATATATATATATATAATATTTGTATGTATACATTAATATCACGAACAAAGACTTTCCCCATTATCAAATAATTCATTTCTATATCACATATCTTTGCATTGTATTTTATAAATTGTACAGTTCCAGATGTCATTTCATTTGCTCTACTCAAGTACATGTAGATACAATGTAACAAGATTTTCTTCTGACGTTGCTTTAAACCTCTGAAATCTGAATGCAATAATTTTTAAGTTACATATCAAGAATATTTAAGAACTTTAAAATATTACGGTGTAAATTTATCAAAAATATAGAAAAAAAAAAGTTGTTTTGAATGAAATATACAAGAAAAGACAAAATTGATCAAACACTTTATGCATTAACCTATATTTTTAAATCAAAAGAGGCATAGATCTTGTTTTTAGAAATAAGAAAACATGATATACTGTATATAAAAGGGGGCTAAATTCTCATAAAGACTTGCATTACAAACCAGATATAACATTCACTCTAGCTTTAAACTAATCACAGAAATCTATCAATTTAAAATCCAATACTTGTCATCTTTTAATATTATCAATATATTTGAATTTTCTCATAATTCAATAATTATTATTAACAACAAAGGGATTTTTGTTTGTACATATACAATGCATATTCATCATAAATAAAAATTTATATAATAAAATTAACAAACAAAATACAGGGTCTGGTATTGTGTAGTTTTATTTATGATATCTGCCATTTTCCCTATATATCTCTACTCCACATACATAAGCTACACATCAACATAACATAATACTCTCACAGGTCATTGTACCGTTGGTATTAACTATCACACAGATACAAGTCCACAGTAATATTCATCAAATAAACAAAATTTTAAAAAAGTTCACATAATATCATTTTCATTCTTCCACACAGCATCAAATATTCTTAAGATAGATATTTACAGACTGAATCAAATTTTCTGTGGAGATTCTTAACAGGGTATGAAGTATATACAATGTACTAACCCAGGGGTAGAAAGGATGGATTTTCTTGCCCCTTCTGGAAGGAACAGGGCTGAAGGGAGCACTTTTGTAATGTTTTAAACATACAAAAACAATTCCTGCAATTTGAGACATTTTTGGGGTAAATGGGGATTGTTTATTAAAATGGTGAAAAGATCTTTTCTTACCAGTCAAAATAACTCATTATTCCACTGAGCTAATGGTTAACAATATTCAAATGCCCATTGATCATAGTTTTACTCTCCATAGACTACTGGAGTAGCTTTAATATTAAACCTCAATCTATAAATTCTTTAAGTAATTCAAATACATATCCGATTCAATCCTTATCTCATCAGAACCACACACACACACACACACATAATATATATATATATATTATATATTGCACTTGAATCATGTTCTGGTAGTTGGTATCTCCAGATTCTCTAATTCAAAGAATCATGATTTGTCAAATACATGTAAAATTCTTCTTCAGGTTCCTTCAATGCCCCCATGGCCAAGTGGTTAGAGCATTGCGCTCAAAGTCACCTCTAGTCGGCATGGGTTCGAATCTTGCAAGCGCCGACATATGCGAGAAAGTTTGCCAGTTTACTTTCGGAAGGTTGATGGTCTCTTCCCGGGTACATTGTATCAGGGTTCTCTCCTCCACAAATAAAAACTGGACGCCACCAGATAACTGAAAAATTGTTGAGTGTGGCGGAAAACAACAATCAATCAATTCTTAAAGGAGGAGCTGAAGTCATTTCAATATGAAATATTATGATTAAATCCAAAAATGCATGGTTTTTTAAAATCAGGTTTCATCGAATGGATGTGGAGTAAACAACTAATCTAAACAATAATTTATTCAACATGGTATAAATATGCATATATTAATAGGATCTGACTTAGCTCACCTGAGTGCATTTAATACCAACATCACAATTTCAGTAAAGGGGGGACAGAAAAGCAAGAAAAGTACATGTATGTAGTGATTACAGTTTGAAAAACCATATAACAAAATGTCATGTTCTCAACCAAACTGAATTACTGGAACTTTTAAGTAGTTTCTGTTTTGAAAACATTCCCATGAAACCACCCTTGACATGATAAATATAAGATACTGCCCATTACAAGACTCACCAGTCATAAAGCATGGATTGTAAGCACTAATACCTCTGTAATGCTGTGAGCACATGACACCTCCTCATCATTCCATTAAAAGAATACAGTAAAGCCTGTTTATGATGCACAGTCTAAGAGCAACTACGATTACAATGATTTCATTTTGATTGTTGTTTAATGTCCCATTCAAGAATTTTTCACTCATACGGAGACATCACAACCTATAGGTGAAGTGCCACCTATTTTGACCTACGCTTGGTTACTAGAGAAGGTTCCAGTGAGAGCTCTTTATCATGACAAGTCCTATCATGACATGGGACCTCTGGTTTTAAGTCATGTTGCAGAAAACCCATGATTTTTCCTCAGTTCAACATGGCTGTCAGGATTGAGACCTTGGTGTTGCCAAGCAAGAAAACTGGCCATTTGGCAACTACAACCAGTCAGTAACAATGAAGCAACATATTCCCCAACACATGAAATATAATGGAATAATCAATGCATATCATGTCTACATAGGAGTTTTTATTCCAGCATCATTTTTGCCCATTTCACCCATGTATTAAATGTATTTGGTTGAAATGAATACCAAGTAAAACTATACCTTTCTACAGTGGTGTTTTACTGTTATGTTGTAATGAAACAGTTTTTATTGTTGCTGGTAGTTCATTATTATAACAATGTTTAAAAAGAATAAAGAATATCTCCTTGACATGTAAACAGAAATACTGAAAAAAATATATTCACACAGATTTGGCCTTGTTCTAAATAGAAAATAAATATTACTTGCTAAACATTACCAATACCAACTCCATGCATTGCCAACCCAGAGCTTAAAAAGGACTGAAACATTTCTAATGAAGGAATGTAATCATTCTCACCATACAATTATAAAACATTGGCACCCTATGTTTTCATATACAAACAACACACACATGTAAATAACAGATGTTCATTTTGTGCAGATTCACAAGAATACACCGTATGGTGGGATGCAGAATATTGGAAGAAGAATTCAGCATGTAAATTCCTTTCTACACACAAGTCATAAATATTATAATAATTCACAAAAAGCCTCTTAGAATTACAATTACTGCCTGTTTATTCATTTATCATTAATTTACATACATTTAAACCCTTTGAGTATAGCAGTTTTGATAATATGTTCTTACAAATTGGCACTGCATGGCATTTTGCAAAATTAAGCACTCATGTAATATATACCATATAATGGGTATTTTCTGCAGATAGGAAAAATCTGCAAAAATTACAATTGTAAAATATACATGTAAGGATATATGGGTATAATGCAACTGGAGAAATTGGAAATACAGAATACAATTTGCTATTTTTAAAGGATAAAACTGCAAAAACTTCCAACCACAGAAAATATCCATTAAATGGTAGAATCTACAGATTTCATTTAAAAAAAAAAGCTCTTTAAATACTTCATTTAAGTATAAAAGAAACTTTGATCACTCTTGAACCCAAATTTTGAGATGAGAGATGACAACCATATATTCATACTAAAAACTTAACATAAAGGCCAAATATTGACCTTAATTTCACAACAATGTAATGAATCCAAAACAACTGGCCTTCATTTACTTTAGGGGATACAAGATTTCCCAGCATTGTTTTAGGAGGCTAACCTCTTAAAACAAGTAGTGTTGCTCTTGCAGTGAATAAATATAATTTAATATGTACATGCTGAATATTTCTGTTATCTATCATAAAATAATTACTATCCATTAAATACTAGTATATGTTGGGATTATTGCATTTCCTTGGTTGTTCAGCTTTGCTTTTGTTGTCATTTCCATTTCGCATAAATTTTGTAAAAATTTATTGCACAATGCACTTTTTTCACTGTTTGAAGTTGGGGTTCCCTAATGAAAATGCTTGCAATAGAACCTTCATTTACTTCAGGGAACCCAGATTACAGATTCATATCTAAAACTGCAAGCACCCTAAAGGAAACTCAATTATAATGTTAGATGTCCTAAAGCAAATGATTGGGGGTAGTGCCTTCAATATAACCCACAGACTATACAGATGAGGAAAACCATACAGGTATTTCACTGAGTCTTATAGGATTGAGCTCCTCTGCCTTTTGCAGCTGTGGGTCGCTTCCCTTAAAATAAACAAAGGCCAAACAACTCTTAACTGAACAAAAATAAAAGCACTCAGATGAGACATAGTGTATGACAAATCATGGTGACTAGTAATGCAGCGGTCATCTTCCAAACCTCTGCTTCGTTTCTCCGTAAGTATGAAGTAAGTCTGTAAATGATTGATATCCTATACTACGATGACTTGCAGCAGACCTAAATAGTATTAAAGTAATGTATATTAGTACACAGCAATTCTGTATGTTTGTCAATACTTGTCATTGATTCAGGAACTATACATTTACCCCCATCCACCCCCCACCCCTAGTACCTGAAATTGTTTCCTAGATGTTAAGGAGATATTCAAACATTCAATCTATTTTCATTGTGGTCCAAATAGCCTTTCCCCTTGGGCCTGAACCCCAAAGAGCCAAACATTTTACAATTTTAGTAGAGGATTTCATGTGCAGTATAACCATGTACCTAGCTTTTATGTCAAATGACCACAAATAAAGATCTTTTTACGATTTTTAGACATTTCAACCATACCCCTATAATCCTGGAATGACAGGGACTGTGAAATTCTTAATTTGTGTTCCCCTACCCCAACAGATGTTTTAACGCAATTCTGGAGAAGATTAGCCAAGCAGTTTCTGATATGATTTTACAAATGTTCATTAGTTAATGAAGGACATGGATCACATCACTCACCTGAGCAGTTTTCTCCCATAACATTAAATCCCATTATGGCACCCCTCTGGCCACTCATTAATGATTATTGCATATTAATTTGACAAGCTGTGTCCTTTCAGTTCTTGTGAAAAAGATTCTCAAAGTTTTTCTATATGTTCAATAAATCAATGAACATCTACTGTGGTCCAAATTTGAATCAAGAGGTCATCTTGAGGACAAACTTGAATTTACACCATATGAGGATGTTTGACATACTGTACCCTTTTAGATCTTTAAAGACCCAATTTGTAGTCACTGCCCCTAATATTTACCTGTGTCAAGATCATGTTCATATACCCATAAATCAAACTATCAACAGTAGAGCTCAATATTTGATTGACAGGTGATTCTGGGGGCATAAAAATATACTACAGATAGACAGATGATAGACAAACTTCAATCATGAAAACTCATTTGAGAGCTTTCAGCATAGGTAAGTTAATAAACAAAGCACTAAATCTTGATTATGAATAAACTGGAGAAAGGCCATACTGAAGTAAAATAGAATTTGAGACAAATCTTACAGAATTTCTGTCAGCCGAATTTGCCAGGGCAGGAACCCAAACAGACATGCCCCCTCTCCAAACCGGATTATCAGTTCTGGGTCTGGAAAGTGGGATTTTTCTGGAATACATATATAAATATACACATATGTCTGTGAAACAATGAACAATATAAATGATATTAAAAAATATGTACTTCACATTTCAGTTTTAACTAGAATTGTCCTAACTCCAAAACTGAGTATAATTGAAAATCTGAATATTCTTTCTACATAATCTACGATGCAACCATGTAAATCCTACAAAATATTGAAATAATTACTCATACCAAACTTTTATATCCCCAATTATTATGATTTTATGAGTCACTGGACTGGTGTGGATTGTACTTTATGAGTTACTGGACTGGTGTGGATTGTACTTTATGAGTCACTGGACTGGTGTGGATTGTACTTTATGAGTTACTGAATTGGTGTGGATTGTACTTTATGAGCTACTGGACTGGTGTGGATTGTACTTTATGAGTCACTGGACTGGTGTGGATTGTACTTTATAAGTTCATTGGATTGGTATGGATTGTACTTTATGAGGTACTGGATTGGTGTGGATTGTACTTTATGAGTTTATTGAATTGGCGTGGATTGTACTTAGTGAGGTACTGGATTGGTGTGGGTTGTACTTAGTGAGGTACTGGATTGGTGTGATTGTACTTTATGAGTTACTGGACTGGTGTGGATTGTACTTTATGAGTTACTGGACTGGTGTGGATTGTACTTTATGAGTCACTGGACTGGTGTGGATTGTACTTTATGAGTTATTGGATTGGTGTGATTGTACTTTATGAGTTACTGGATTGGTGTGATTGTACTTTATGAGTTACTGGATTGGTGTGATTGTACTTTATGAGTTACTGGATTGGTGTGATTGTACTTTATGAGTTACTGGACTGGTGTGGATTGTACTTTATGAGTTACTGGATTGGTGTGATTGTACTTTATGAGTTACTGGACTGGTGTGGATTGTACTTTATAGTCCAGTCAAATTAGCCCAAAAAAGGGTAAAACTTGCAACTAATTGCAAAAGAATTGTTTTCAATGATTTTGACCTCGCTAATATGTATACTAAAACATAAAAAATCTAATGTTTCAGTTGAAGTGGAAATACCATTTTTTGGGGGTTAAAAACAGAGAAAAAGAGAAAAAACGACGAGAATTTTCAAAAAAGTTTGAAGACTTTCAGGAACGTACTGAAGATTCTTTTCAAGTGATTCAATATCTGACGACAAAGGGTACAGATCAGAAGCTAGATGAAGGGACAGGATATCAGATTTTATCAACTTAGCAGCAGTTGTAATGATGTTGAGCTTCTCCAATGTCTGGTCCACTGTTTTAGGCCGATTGTAGAAGCTCTGAAGAATTGATCTTGCTTACACGCTTGTATGAACATATGTCATAAAATTCGAGCAAAGACTTTGATCAATGTCTACGGAATGATAATGTATACGTCACGATTTCGGTGAAAGCACGCTATGATAGCGCGGCAGTGACATAAAACAAAGGGAGCTATCAGCAAATTTGATGCATCAAAATATATTATTTCTGCACATTAGATAAAATTAGATTTTTTTTATGTTGTTTTACTGATACTAAGGAATACTTTGCAAAAAAATTTATTTCTTTTGCAATTAGTTGCATGCGAAACCGTAAATTGACTGGACTATTATGAGTTACTGGATTGGTGTGGATTGTACTTTATGAGTTACTGGATTGGTGTGGATTGTACTTTATGAGTTACTAGACTGGTGTGGATTGTACTTTATGAGTTACTGGATTGGTGTGGATTGTACTTGCAATCAGCTGAAAACATAACTAAACTCTGTCTTTAACCAGAGTGACTGAAGCAAAAAATGTAATCTCAGGTAGATCATCCAGATAAGGAGTTAAACAAGTCCCTCAAATTGTGTTATATGAGCAAGATCGGTTTGAATTACACTTGTCATGAAGTGAGAACAGTCTGAAAGGCTGATATTAGCCTTCCATGTATAGTCAGATGGATTGAGATAGGCAGATATAGTGATTCCAGTATACCCTCGTATAACTTGGTTGTTGGGTAGGGGGTATAATAACATAATGACTATCTGTAGCTACAGGTAGATTTCTTTTTAAAAATAACATTATAATGTATTACGTAAAGGTCACATTCTCAAAAGTCTTGGTACCAAATGAAAGACTTGGTCATAAAGCATCTTTGAAATATGAAAGCCATATCCCCCTTGGTTGAAAAGATTGAGCTTATAATAAACTTTTTTCCTTAAAGTGTGACACTGACAACTACACTGGGGTCATGGCTAAACAGTAAGTCTCCGGACATCTATCTTAGCGAGCTAAAAAGTTTTTACATCCTACTTGACAGCTATTGCCATGTTAATATTCATAAATTTTAAAAACGAATTCTACTGCAATTCAAGATTTTTTTCCCAGTAAATTTTTGACATGAGCATGAGATAGGACAGTAATGTGCTTTGATCTTTTCAAATAGAGGTCTCCTTTTACCTTTTATAAATTCATCAACAGCCGAGGGAGTGATATCCTCAACACGCCTCTCCTCGGAGGCCACTTGTTGACACAGTAGAAGTGTAGTGTCCACCAACCCTTGCCGGCCATCAGTGTTTGACAGCAGTTGGATATCAATCTGATTAGTATTATAATACCCTGTGGAAGAGAAAATTTACTACCCTTCAGTTGAGTTTATACATGTCATACAACACCAATATATGTATGATGTTTACACAGCTACTTGTATGGTTGATAATATTTGTTCTTCCATTTCCAGTCTTCTAAACATAAGAATATGTATATGCAAAGAATTTCATTTCTAATAATTCATAAATGGGAAACCACAACTACATATGACTTATTTACACACAAATTCATATTTGAAAGTCTCAATTGAAAGTTCTGAATTCATAAACATTGAGGTTGTCACCTGGAATTCTATAAAGTGAATACCAGACTCATGGTTTATGAACAATTGAGTCCCATGAAATATCTGAGGTAGGAGTCCCACAAAACTCTGAGAAATCCTTTTTGTATCGGATAATTTACCTTACCAGCATCTCTATTTACATTGTTGGATACCCAAGGTTGATTACGCTTCATTCCTCTCTCCATCACAATGTAATCAACCATGGCTATCCGATGATGCCCTGTTTATTTAAAACAAACACAAGCTAATACTTATCCCTTTTCACTTAATTCTCCAACAAACTACAAACTTTGATATGTTAATAATTCTAATTACCTAGCAGTAATATTACGTTCATTTTAAGCATATCATTATAAGTAAATTAATCATTCCCTATCTGGCCAAGGATTAATGATAAATCATATAATAATTGCCTAATCAGTCAGAAATACTTTCTCAACTCATATCATCACGCCAATAAGACATCAATATAACATTTTAATTTAATAATTCAACATGCTTGAATATTAAAATTATTGTAATAAAATAAATAAAAAATGACACTACTTTGATTCTGATAAAAATGGCTAGCAGAACCCGAACATTTATATTTTAAAACAAAGACCATGATTTGTATTTATAAACAAAGTATATAAATCACTTCAAAAATACACTTGGAATTCAATTTAATCATCTCTACAAATGAACGAAGCAGTGGATGTACAATAAACCCTTATTCTCACTTAACTGACTGACACTTAACAAAGAATGACTCAGACTGGTGCACAGTGAACTCAGCGGCATTTTCTCAGTTCACTTGATAAACAAATAAAAGGGCCTTGGGTATTAATATTGGGCTTTTACTCGAGTCTGGGACACAACCACAGGATTTGTTGTAGCATCCCAAATGAATTCTCTGCATCTTGGATGCAGATTGTTGCATTAGTGATAAAACTATATACATGTAGATGTAAATTTATTTTTACAGAGTCCTTGAACTTTTTTACCAATAAACAGGACAATAGTTTCTGCCAAGTGAGAAGTTTTGCTGGATGCATACAATTCTAATAGGACCCACAAAATCTCACACACTTTATCAATTACATGTATATTAAATAAATTGCTGAATTACATATTTTACTACCCTATTTACATTCTCTTTCAAAAATAAGCCAAAACCTGCCCTTTCTCCACTGCTGTCGAAAAGTATGCTAAGGATGCTTTTCTTATTCATATGCCTGTCTCCTATCACATTTTCTATCACTAATATCTGAAGTCTTCCTTTCTTGACAAAATTCCAAACTTGTGGCATGACTGGTCAACAGGGGATGCTTACTCCTCCTAGACACCTGATCCCATTCTGGTGTGTCCAGGAGTCCGCCTTTGCCCTACTCTTAAAATTTGTATTCTTTTAAGGATTTATGAAATTGATCACTGTTTATTGTCTATGCTATTTTATAATTATGTGCAAAAAAGATAATGAACTTACCATTCTCATGAGGAGTTTGCCTGGTGTCAGAATGGATGACTACTGTACATCTCCTATGCTCTTCATCCAAGTACTTCCTCTGTGCGTGGTCTATTTCTTCCTTTAACTTTTTCGGTTTTCTTTTTAAATAGCCTGCACAATGAATCATACATTTTCATTTTTCAATACAATGACATCTCACTGTGTATATACATTTAACAGCCATCTTAAAATTTAATTTATATTGAAACAGGCAAAAATATTATTTATTAATTATTTGTACATAATATTCAAATCAAACCTATCTGACATGAAAAATTGCAATGCACAACATAGAATATAACCCAACAAATTAAAACAAAATTCAAATCTGTATGACATCTGGTATTTTTTATGAGTGATATGCAGTATGTGTGCACAGTGACTGTTTATCACTAACAAAAAAAAACAAAAAACAAACAAACAAAAAAACCAAGACCTTCAGGAGAAGAACAACAAATACATCATGAAATCCATTATTTCATTTTGAATGGAAAATTCAGTGATAGCCTTTACTTTGGGATTTATATACCTAGACAGTAAGTAATTCGGTATTCACAGTGATAACAGGTTGGTTTAACAGTCAATCACTGACACGAAGTGAACAAGTGTTACCTAAGTGTCTATAATTGCTAGAACTAGAAATTTCCATCTAGGAATTATGAAGGACTGACCCAGAATTCATTGAAGGTGTCATTTGAAATAACCATCCAAGTCAAATCTCAGCTGAGAACAAAGTCTAGGGCCATTATAATTGGAAATCAGTCCAGTGACTAATTACATCCCCAACCTCAATCCAAAGTTAAAGCAAGTACTTAATTACAACTATGTTTGACACAAGGTAAGTGAGGGAAAACAAATCATTCTGGCATACTTTTGAAAGCCAGAACAGCACATGCAATGTAAATCAATTTGAATTCAAAATTTCAATCTTAACAGCAAGTTGTGAACTCCATTGTGATCACAGCGAGGCTGCCATATTGAACCATCACCTTAACTGGCCACTGACCAAGTGCAAATATCTTGACCAAGCTGACCCATGGTCACTTTCTCTGAAGTGAAGCTTATCATTCAGAATCCTTGTCATCATGAATAAAACAACCAGCATAAGCTATAGAGCATAGATTTTAAACAAAATGTATCAACAATTATTGTGGCAATGTACATACAATATGATCGATTATATACCCATCTTTTGATTTACGTACTAACCATTAAAATCATATATACTGAAATAAGATACTCCAAATGCTATAGACCACACAATTATGTTTGCTATATCTGGAAAGGAAAAGTCCTCCTCACAAATAATCATTCCTAAGTGTGTTGGCACTTTCGGCAAGTCTCTTGATTCTGACTTCAAGAGCTGTAAATTCTTCCATTGATAGGGAAAGCGCACTGGTATACTGCACACCCATTGTTTAATTAAATCCCCTAACGCTATGAATAGATGCAAGACCCTTAAAAGTTTGTCTTCGAACATGGCTAGACTATTTCTCAGTGGTCTATGGAGTAAATTCGTGTTAAAATCGCATATCAGTTTTTCTCTTGCTCTGTTGACAAACCGGTGATCTCGTGTACCGGATATAGAACAGTGCTGGTGTAAAATGTTCTCTTAAATTTCATTGGTTGAAAACGTTGTACTTGGGACCGCTCGATTGGTTAAAATAAATTATTCATAGGTGGATCTAATTGGAATGGAGTTTGGATCTTCGTTTACTCTCATTTAACCCTGAGCGTGTTAAAGTAAAGCAGATCGAACACTTGATTTGAGAGGATGGCGTCTTGTATGACTGGTTATAAATTTGCACTTTATGGGTCAGAATTAACTTTCATATCCCATACACAGAAGAAAATGCAACGGACCAGACCGGGATTCGAACCCGGGCCCCCTGAATCTCCAGTCAGGTGCTGTAACAACATTGAGCTATCTGGTCACCGACGATCGAACCCGTCTGACCGCCACATTCCCCCTCCTTTACTGATGGTCTTCACGCCTTGGTGGCATCAACCCTACAGAGGCTCAAAGTAATTGTTCGTTCTCTGGATAGTGTGTGTGTGTGGGGGGGGGGGGGGGGGGGGGGGTAAATCCCTCCTTCGTTTTGATAACGATACCGACACGTTTTGTAATTTATATACCTTTTAAAAACACCGCCTGTAGATAGTATCAATACTACTGAATTGATGTGCGCATTAATTCCATTTATTAGAGCAACAAAATTGATTTGATGCGCGCTTCAGTTGCATGTAATTCAATATTGATGAGAGCATCAATGCGGTGGAAATATTGCTCGCAAAAATTAATTTAGAGCTCGATAGTAATAATTTTATGATTTCTTTAATTCAAATGAAGATATCTTTGGTTAATTTACAATGCTTTTGTACCAGGAATTAATGCGCATGTCAATTATTTTAAAGGGAGCAGCGAAATCAGTTTAAATTTAAACGATTACTCAAACAATAATTATGAATTATATTGTAAACTAGTTACAGGGATTTTCCAAGTAAAAACAGATGATGGAATTCCGCTCATGGATACAATTTACTTCCGATAACAGTATCAATATGGTAGAGTTTTCAGATAAAGAACTGTCAGAAGTATTAGATAAATACTTTTCTTCAATCTCAAATATCGATGATACAAGCCACAAGCAACAAGCTGCCAAACTGATATTCCTTGAGCAACGACAGTCTTATTGACATTCATACTAAAGAGCAAGAAGTCGTAGATATAATTTCTACCCTCCCTGTAAACAAGGGTGTTTGACCCGATTGTTAAAGTCACAGGATACTGAAATCAACCACACGTGCTATTTCTAGACCACACTGTATGCCTTTCAATAAATCTCTGCGTGAAAAATCTTTTCCAAGCTACTAGAAAGAACCACATGTTCTACCTCTTTTCAAAAAGGATGACCGCTCTTTGCCTAGTAATTATAGACCTGTGTCCATTTTAAAATGCGTCAGCAAAGTTATGGGAAGAATAATTACTAAACATGTATACATTTTTTTTTTCACAAGAATAACTTATTTTACAAATATCAAGCTGTTTTGTTTTTTTACCCGGCCATTCTACAATTTTCCATTTATTGGACACATCATAATATTGTAAAAAGTATTGATGATGGGAGGTCTTGTTGTGTGGTCTTCTGCGATCTGTCTAGCGCATTTGATAGAGTTTGGCTCAAGGTCTTCTGTTTAAACTACAGACTTCTGGGATCAGAGGTAATATTTATTAATGGTTTACTAATCATCTTTCTTATCGTAGCCAAAAAGTTATACATGTACAAAGACCAATTGTCTTCGAGTGCAAGTAAAAATGCAGGAGTACCCCAAGGTTTTGTTCTAGGACCTCTATTATTTTTAATCCACGTTAACGATGTTGCTGAAAACATGATGTCTTTTTGTAGATTATTTGTTAATGATAACTCGATTCAATATGTATTCAATCCCTCTAAAACTAAAGCTGTTCTTTTTTCACTGAATACGAATATTGCCCTCCTAAATTATTCTTTCAACATTGTCTGTTGGAGTATGTGCCAGTGCACACACATCTTGGATTGTCTGTTTCATGCGATCTGAGTTGGTCCCATTATATAAATACAATAACGAGTACGACTAACAAAAAACTAGGACTTCTTAAAAAAACTAAAATTTATTGTAGGAAGAAATCCTCTTTTAAAAATGTCCACTGTTTTTATAAGACCGGGTTTATAATGCACCTCTGTCGTGAAGGATGGATTAGGCTCATCTGATATATAGTGACCTGTTAGAAAAAGTTCAATTATGTGCAGCGCGAATTATTACTGGCCTTCCTGGTTTAAAACCTTTGTCTTTTCGACGATCAACTGCTAAATTAGTTACCATGTACTAGGTTCATAATTTAATGAGATTCGCAATATCTAAAAGAATGAATACATAGCAAAATAAACAATATGTCTACATACAGTCTCCGTAATGGAAACAACTATACAATACCCAAATGCAGACTTGAAATTTATGAAAAATCATTTGTACTAGACGATGTACATATCAAAATGGAATTGTCTCAGTATCGAATCAGAACAGGCAACTTCAATTAAACAATTTCGTAAAGGTGTTATCTCTAATAATATCAACGATTCCAAACCATCTGTATACAAGTAATTTCCACATGGTTCTCGTTTGGTGAATATAATCCATACCAAACTTAGACACCCGTGTTTTAAATTATGATCTATATAGACGCAATATTGTTAATTCTCCGTTGTTCCTGTGGCATGTGTGAAGACGCATGTAACTTTTTGTAATAGATATTCAAATGCTAGATATAAAATGGATAGATTGCTAAGGTTAAATGATTTGGTTATTGTTGATTTGCATCTTCTACTTTGGGGTGATAACGTCTTATCTACCGAATTAAATAACGTACTTTTTCTTATGTTAAGATTTACATTCATGAAAATAAAAGATTCAGCTGATGCTCACACTGTACTGCCTGTCTATAGAATATACCTACATGTACCATAAGTGTATTCAATTTATACTAATTTTCAGTGACAATTGTGTATTATTACATTTTAAGGAGAAGAACTTGTAAGTTGTACGAACTTGCTTCTGATCCTTTTGTATATATTATATGTAATAAAATATGTTCAAATGTTCTCCCTAAAAGAATGATTGCATGCATCAAATGACTTAACGGTATCGTCAATTCAACTGAAGAGAGCAATAATGCAATTATTATGCGCATTAATTGAATTGATGCGTGCATTAATTGAATTATTGCTCTCCTCAATTGAATCGTAGCGCGCATCAATTCATTTGTTGATACCATCAATTCATCGGAAGAGAGCAACAATTCAATTATAGCGCGCATCAATTCAGCATCAATTCAATTAACGTGCGCAATAATCCAGAATTGAAGATATCATCGATTACATGAAGATATCTTTAACTGAATTACTGTGCGCATCAAATAAATGAATGATATCAAATAATTAAAGATATCTTCAATTATTTGAGTTTACCTTAATTTGGCGCCTCGGTCACAGGAAGTGAGAATATGCAACGGACCAGACCGGAATGTGAACCCGGAAGCCCTGAATCATCAGTTAGGTGTTCTACCAACACTGAGCAATCTGGCCACTGAAGATCGTTCAAACCCGTCTGACCGCCACACGTGTAACGTTATTTAAAACTTCACTTTGATCATATTGGCACTTGGATAAAAAACAGTGTCATAAATAACAGACACCTGAAGTGTGGATAGAGTGTATTAATAAATATGTACCCGACCACCTGTAGATCCAGTTATGAACAAAATATATCTAAAATATGTGATTTGCCCGCCGATCACCCTAAAAGTCGTTAGAAAGAAACAAATAGCCAGTTTTTACCTTCGGTAAGCCTTGTGGGATACTAATATATATGTACATAGCATCTCACAAGTGGTCATCTCAAAAACTTATAAAAAGTAGAAACTTGTCATACAGAACGACTAATAAGGGAAATCACATATCCTGGATAAATGTATGTTTAAAGGGGGGGGGGGGTACGTACACGTACATAAGATCTATGTACAAGCTATCTACACTGCAAGTGCCTGTGCTCCCGATGTATCGTTTGTACTATAGAACGTATTATAACGGCGAATCCACGGAGAAAAACATGTTCAAAAGAGGTTGCGACACAAGAAGTAATCTCGGCTGAGATTCGGCTGGGTTGGATATCTGTTGCCTTCATCGGTGATGGCATCAATCCAGAGACCCAGTCAATCCGAACCTCAGCCGAGATCACACAAGGAGGTAAACAACTTCTCAGGCCCAGAAAGTGCATTGCAGACTTCAGAATAACCTTTTTCTGGTAGAATTTGTTGAGATTAAGTTTCGTAGTGTTGAACATGCATTCGAAGCCTCTAAATTGCATGGTGCAGTAGATGTACTGCATGTTGAATGTTCAGAAAATTTTAAAATGAAAGGGAGGGGGTCAAGCCTCAAAAAGGGGTGCAGTTGAAGACATCCCCCAGTGGCAAAATATGACCTTGAAAATATAGAGGAAAATATCCAACTAAAAGGGGGAAGGAGGTGTTACGGGGCCTCCGTTTCCGCCCCCCCCCCCCCTACTTCCGTCACAGTCGACAGTGGTTACACTACAGGCGTAATTATGACTCTTCTCCTCTCCCTATAGGATTTCATAGATAAATTTAATACCAATAGTTATGTTATATCATATCATCTATATATATATTATAACTGAGAAATAATATTATAAGGGCTTCCAGAGTTTTACATGAACAGTGTTTCCTACAGAGTCCAAGCATAGGTACAGAGAAACTTTTGTTTTGTCTGTGAACAGCATATATGATCTGCTGAATTTCGTTTACAAGCGTTCAAATTCAGCAATCAAATAATACATATTGACTTGTGTACTCTCTCTCTCTCTCTCTCTCTCTCTCTCTCTCTCTCTCTCTCTCTCTCACCAGACCTGTAAAACGAGGATCTCCCCACAATATCTAGAAGAGAATACACACATATAATATATGTTATTGCTAAGCTAGGCAAAAAAAAAAGTACTATGTTGGGTATAGCTATACAACTTCTGTCAATTAAATGCTTAAAACTTGTTTTTAATTTACACCCCCCCCCCTCTTATTTCTATTGTTTAAACTAAACTATTTGTAATTACCAGTTTAAATTGCGTTATTTGAAATTATATATATACTAATTAAATAACAGTGTTATATACATGTGAGAATAGAAAAAAAACAAACCACCCTTTATCTTTTCCTAACATTCTTTATGTAATTCGTGAAAATAAATATCGGCCATGATTCAATAGTTGATTTTGTAACAAATACATGTATAATAAATTTGTATTGACAAAGATCGGGAAACAAGTCAGAATCCCTCTCTTGGGTGACAAATGATACGAGAATAAGGTATAAGCTGAGGGATACAGAAAAATTATCATTAGGCAGAAATAACAAGGACAGTTTAGAAAAATTTAGGACCACGACGAGAGTCGAACTCGCATTACCCCGATTAGAAGTCGAGTGCTCTATCCATTTAAGCTACGTGGTCTTGTGAACGATGGTATTATACAGTTGTATAAATTAGTGATACATAGTATATATGGTGAAATCTCCACAAACACTATATTTCCTTGAATTGCATCATCAGTGAAATCCCAATATTCAAAGGATTCTATAAATAGATATAATAATAGTAATAATATAATTGAAGAGTTTTCACATGCCTGTTTAAAAATTAAAAATAATTTTAGAAAATTTGAAAAGTAAAACACAATTTAATAAAACAAATATGATTTTCAAAGTAGGCGCCAATAATATGGTCGATCATGTGACTGTCACGTGACAAAAACCATCCTACTTTTAAAAATGTCGGATAGTGAAGACAATGTGCCGAATGTGTGTACAAAGAAAGCGCGAATGTCTTTAACTTTAAATACAGATGGATCTGGAGATGACCAGGTGATGAAATTTTATACGGCCCAAATTCTGTTGTTGTAATCACTATATGCTGTATTTGTAATTGTTCCTTTAAGACATACGCTTTCTTTCTTTCTTTCTTTCTTTCTTTCTTTCTTTCTTTCTTTCTTTCTTTCTTTCTTTCTTTCTTCTTCTTCTTCTTCTTCTTCTTCTTCTTCCATTCTGGAGTTGAACTCATCTTTGAGTGTTTTTAAATTCCACCCCAGGAATATATAGTTTGCTCCCCCATTAAAAGATTAAAATTATGTACATTGTACATGCATATATTGCGCTAGTCCAAATATCTAGCCATCTGTGTAATCTGATACATTGGGAATTCCAACCTAATGTCTTATTCCAAGCTTGGAATTTTTAGGTCACCTCAGTAAACTCAGGTGACCTATTCACAATCTACAAAATGTCTGGAGCATAATCTGTCGTGACGTGAGCGATTGTAGCCACGGTGTCTTAACATTTCAAGCCATATTCTGCAGAATTTGGGCTGTTTAGATGTGGGAAATGAAAAGAATTTCACATCAGGCATGAAGCCATATCTCCCCTTCTTCCTCGTATCTTATGTACATCCTTCCATAACACAATAGAACTTGGGCATTTCGCAGCAGACAAACTCGGTACTAACAAAAGCAATTTTACCAGAATTGATGTGCCCCTCAATTTTACAAAAATTCATGTGACTCAAGTACAAAGTAAATGTTAGAATACCGCTGGAATACGGCAACTTGAATATGGGCTATTATATGACACAGACTTTAAATGGAAATGAAATCAAACTCAGTCTCATAATTTGTATTTTTCTAAAATGTACTTCAAATTCTTTTAACATGATGTACAGTATTTATGATACTGCCACATATGTTTTTTGTCGAAAAAAACCCAGTGCGATGCATATGATGACTTGTTTGTGTGGTTTTTTAATACACTGAAAGAATGAGTTCTATGGAAAGTGCAGTGGTTGCATAAGTTTGCTACATTACAGTCTGCACAATTGAATCATTGTATGTTACAGTTTCCTCCTTTACAGGATGACATATCATCTACTGCCAGTACCATAATGGAAGATGCCTCTACTAGAAGTGACACACCCACCCAGGGAGTAGGGGGTCGAAAAGGGAGGGGTCGTATGAAGAAATGGAGGCCTAAACTACAGTTCAAGTGCACAAACTTTGTGAAGGTCTAATTATTTCTACATGTTTTCTTAAGTTTCTGCCTCATGATATATTTCTGCTAGCAGTTGTTTAAAACTATTGAGATATCTTTCTTTCTTCTTTTTTTTTTTTTAAATAGGTTACATGCCTTAATACTTAATATTTAAGTAATGATAAAAATGTTCATATTTAAAATGAATTGTTTATATATGTGTTTAGAATGATTAAATTATGATTCACAGGAGGATCATGGGCAGCCCATATTTGGAATAGATGTTAACAAGAACACAAAGGATGGTGAACCAATCATATTTGCCTCTGTGGGCCACAACAGGGTAAGTCATACTATCAGCACCCTGCTATCACCAAATCATCATTTTCATTGAAAATGTAGGTAATGCAAACAAAAGAGATGGTAACCAAAATTTTTATAAAGAATATTTTCTCAGGTTTGTAAATTGCACTCTAGACTGCTTTAGTGACCTCCTGCATTAAGTAACTCTCTGTCATATGTGATCATATTTAATTCTGTTTAACTTTCTTTGTGCATTTAATGAAGTATAAAGCACCCCCCTGCCTTACATACATGTAACATTTGTATTTGAAAATATTTTTTGTAAAATGACATTGAAACTAATTCAGTTTAATTGATAATGTGTTTTTCAGATGACACAGCTTGAAATGTATGCATTATAAGTTTCCCAGCTATTGTCAGTTTTAAAGAACTGATGTGCAATTTTCCAAAATAATTTTTGCAAGACCTTTATATTCATTTTCAGGTAACAATATATGAACTACAGGAGAATGGAAAGATAAAATTACTACAAGGCTATGTAGATCCCTGTGTATCCTCTTGAAATATGTAGTAGTGAGCTTACATGCATATACTGTATAACAGGTATTTTCTGCGGTTGTCCATTTTTTACATAATTTTTCAGATAGGAAATTTCCATAAAATTTACAATTGCAAAATATATATATACATGTATATAGGTACATATAGGTATAATGCAACCACATAAATTGGAATCACAGAACATAATTTGCTACCATTTACTGATCAAATTGCAAAAATTTCCAACCAAGAAAATGCCTGTTGCACTGTATTTCTGTTGGTTTTCTGTATACATTCACTGTTTAATGACTATCCATTAAAACTGAATGGATTCTGGTATGATGTAAACATGACTAAAAATTTATTTGGATACTTATACCATAGAACCAATCAACATGACAGCTATAATTTATAAACCACCTATGTCACATGCAAGTTAACTGGCAAATTTATCTCTTGTGTGTTAATTTCATTTTTTGTTATGCATGCTGCACTTGCATAGTTGAGGAGGTGTGACCTCCACATATCCAATCAATGGTGCAACTTTAAAACTGATAATCTTCTGATAAATACACCTCTGCAACTTTAGTAAATTGTGAGTTTTGTTGCTATGGTCACAAGTGAACTTATTCTCCACACGATTGTTATGATTTACAGGCTAAGCCATTATTCTGAGGTGGCATATATTCCCAAGTTTTTTATTGTCACGAATCAGAGATTGTTTGTACATTGTTTGTCTGCTACTTTGGCAATGGTCTTAATTTTTGAACTTTGCAAAATGTAGATTTCATATATGTGAAGTGTTGGGTCAAGGCCACTAGATGTCAGGTAAAGGTCATATGTCAAAGTTATGCATTGGTGACAGCCTCTCTGAATGTTTCACAATTACATCTTTTCCCTTTTTCTTGTATTTAATTTCACTATCAATTCTTAACTACTGAAACTCAGGCAGATGAGAATTTCTATTGCTGTGCTTGGTCATATGATGATGTTACTGGGCAGCCATTGGTTGCTGTGGCGGGTTTAAGAGGAATCATCAGGGTGCTAAGTCCAATCGCTCTATGCTGTGTCAAAGTTAGTATTCTCTTAACTATTCTTTCATACAATACTATGTAATTGGCCCATGGAAAAGGTTCTCACAAGTTCATTTTCTTAATGTATGTTTTTATAACATTTTTAAAACAAAAGTGAAGACTGTAGATTCCTTTAAATATATGCATAATTTCATGAGAAGCATCACTCATGAAATAGAATTTTTTGCTTTTATTTTTATATTGGTAAATACGTACAAAGAATCTTCATCTACAGACCACTTGCAAATTTATATTTGATTGTTATGAGTCATTTTGCAATATCTTAGACATATGACAACTTGTTACACATCTATGGCAATATTAAGTACTTGCGTAATCTGCATAACAAGTCCAATCAACATTACTGTTGGCTTAATGACAGAAAATCTGGAAAAGGATTGATTTTGATATTTTACACAATTTCAGCATTTTGTCGGTCATGGGATTGCAGTCAATGAACTCAAGTTTCACCCAAGAGATCCAAACATGTTACTCTCTGCATCAAAAGGTACTAGTGTTCTTTTAAAAATATTGTAATCATAAACTACTCAAACAAGAGATGTGTTTAATGAAGAATTTATGTTTGCAGACCACACCATCAGGTTATGGAACATCAAGACGGATGTCTGTGTTGTCAAGTTTGGTGGTGTAGACGGTCACAGGGACGAAGTGCTTAGTGCAGTAAGTTCATAGACTTTAGTGATTAGTGCAGTAAGTTAATAGACCTTAGTAATTAGTGCAATAAATTCAGAGACTTTAGTGATAAATGCAGTAAGTTCATAGACTTTAGTGATCAGTGCAGTAAGTTCATAGACTTTAGTGATCAGTGCAGTAAGTTTGTAAACTTAATATGCATGTGTTGATATTAATGTCATTTATATATAAACCAATTAAATATTTCTATTGGACACTTGCTGCTTTTCACAGGATTTTAATATAACTGGAACCTTGATCACAACCTGTGGTATGGACCACTCCCTGAAGATTTGGAAGACAGACACAGAGACAATACAGACGGCCATGAAAAACTCATACACATACAATGCAGCAAAGACTAACAGGTTCTCCATGATTATCTGACTGTTGATGCATTACAGAAATCTATCATATGCATGTATATTTTAGAATTGATAGACATTACTGTAACGTTTTCATTCAGCCGAAGTGTACTGACGTTCAATTTCAATCAATCCTTTAACGTCAACAAACTATTGGAGATGTCACACGGTAACACTACACACTACGCCTCCTACAGAAGAACTGTCTATTGTACACAGTATAAACATCACCAAAGTTGAATAGTAACAATGACCTTGTGTCAGAATTGCAGAAGAATATTCTAGAAATATGATTCCAAAATAAAAACTTGCCCTTTGGCAACAAAGTCTTAAAACTTTGGGAGTTATTATCCAGAAATTCCTTCTATGCAGTCATTTAAGAAAGGAATTTCAGTTAACCTGCTTCATGAAAAGCATGTTGGTGAGAAGCATTGCAGTTCATTTCCTCATGTATTTTTAAAAATGAAATTTATCTGTTACATTTACATTCTACTTTCATTTCTGTCAGAATTCTCAGCCATTAGAATAGGTGCACTATAGTTATCAAGATTCATACTCACATAGTTCACAACTGCATGACATTCACAAGGAAATGACTGTCATTACAATTTGTAGAGATATCAAAGTGAAAAATATTGGAAATGTAAATATTATTTCTTAAATGTATTCCTTTAAGCCATAACCATTATCATTATCTCATATACATTATGGCCAAGTGTTTACTGGAGATTTTATACCTTCAGTAAGTTTAGAAATGACTCCCTAATTGAATGTGATGGGGAGAAAAAAAACACTTTGATCTTGAGATTTAGGTAGATTGAACATCTGTTAGAATTACTGATGCAGGTTTTGGAAATCTTCATTTTAAGCCATAAATGTTGAATATATATTGATATTGGCAGGTAGCTTGCCAAATCTGTGAAAGAACTATTTAATCCTAAGATTTGCTTCACATGAAACAATTCATCGTGGATTATTTAATTAGTTTCATAACTTTTAGACGTAATGAATCCTTCTTTGGGTTTAATTGGATAAATAAATAATGCTTGTTATAAAGATCAAACCCAACGTCTACTACATCTGTAGAGCTGGGAAACATGTTATTCCCAGAAAAGAAAAAGACTTAATGGGAGAACCCCTATCTTGAATGGGTAGTACTGTAGATTTCTTATTTTACACAAGTACTAAATATTGCAAAATGCCTCATGGACGTGAAATCGCGTGATCATAAAGCTAGTGGTTTATTGATGAAGAGCTTTAATATGTATTTCAGCAAATTAAAAATAAAAGCTAATAATTTTATTTCTCAAGTGATGCTTCTTGCAAAATTATGCAATAATGAATTTCTCGTGTGTATTTAGGAATCTACAGTATTGAGAGAAAAACAATGCTAACTCTTTAGACTTGGTGTTTGATTTTTATTTGGAATGTTGCATCCGTCCAAGGATTGTTTTGCAATACTGTTGTTGTATGATTAAATTGTAACAAAGCCAGGGGCGTTAGTAGACTGTTGATGTCTCCAACAAGGAAACAAGTGTTATGCTGGTCGTTATTTTTGTTGCAGACCATTCCCAACCGTAGCCCAACATTTCCCAGATTTCTCCACCAGAGACATCCATAGAAATTATGTTGACTGTGTACGATGGTTTGGCAATTTTATTCTCTCAAAGGTAAGATAAAAAAAAAAATCAGAGACATTGTATTTGTTAGACTAATAAGGGATTTTTGACTTCAGCCATCTTTGCTAGCTAGTTTCCAATCTACTACTCTCATCTAGTGAATCAGAAACCTTGGCTAGTGAAGACCAGTGTAAACTAGCAAGAAGGAAAAATATTTGAGGTTCTGTAGTGACCTATTTTACGTAAATAAAATTCCTGATCTAAAGGTAAAAAATATCCAGAGAAATATCTCCGAATAAAGCCTTTGTAACAGGGTTACATTTTAGTTTCAAAAACATTGGGATGACTTTCATCATAAAATTGGCTTTGTTTTAGTAGATTTTGATTGAAGATTAATTCAGTGCTTGTTTTGTAGTCATGTGAAAATTGCATCATCTGTTGGAAGCCAGGGCCCCTGTCAGACCCTAACTACTCCCTAAGACTGAGTGATAGTAATGTGTCTGTTCTCCATCGCTTTGACTACAAGGACTGTGATATCTGGTATATGAGATTTGGACTGGATTTCTGGCAAAAGGTTTGTAATGTCCTGTTTGTACTACTAATTAAAAAAAAAATCAAAATTTCAATGACTGTATTTATGACATATATATTTTGATCATTTAGAACATAGGGGCATACAAAAATTTGTGCAGATTTAAAGGATTTGTGCATTCTATCATTTTCTACATAATGTTCTATTATATACGTGTATGCTGCATTCAGTTCAAAGTATGAATTATACAAAAAAGAAAAATAATTTCAGTTTGTTAAGATACATGTAAATGCTCAAAAGTTTGAAAACAATATATGGAAAGAAATATTAGATGCTACACTTAAATCCACTGTGTTCTATTTCCACTTCCTCTGTCAGCTGTTTTGGCAGATATTGTGTAATATCCAGAATGCACTGTAGGGGGCTCTGGTGGTAGTTCTGGAGCTATAAATTCTCTTCTACCTTCCTCCCACCTCCCTTGATCTGTCCATGGTCTGTAAGCTGGATCCTTAAAGAGCCTTACATCGTAAGAACTTCCATCAGTTCTTTGATCCCGAGTGATGTAATGAGGCTCCCTTGGGGGGCGTGGCTTAGGGAGGGTCTGAACTCTGTTTAACATGTCCGGCATGCTCTGACTGTATCTGGGTCGAGGTCGGCGAATGATGTCCACATTTTGAGCAGGGTAGTATGGTGTTCTATGTCTCTCTTGATGTCCATAAATTTGAGGCCTCCGTGAAGGTTGATAAAGATCCACCTGGCTCTTACTACAATCATACATATAGGGATTGTACATACGACGTGAAGGCACTGGTCTGTAATAATCACGTCTGTCCACATAACGGTTTACTCCAATCCTTGATGATGTCATTGCGTCACGCTGAATTGCAGGATATCTGATCATATTTCTTGTGATCCTGTCTTCTTTTAAGCTCTTCTTATTTTTCTGTCTTTTTAAACTCTCTTTGGATTTTGATTTTGTTGTGATCTCGGGTTCTCTCTTTCTTCGATATTCAGCCTTGAGGAGTCTCTCCACTTCACTAGCCTCTGCGTTCTTCAGAATTTCTATTGGAATGCCTCTTTTTCTCTTTTCCTCTTTCAGTGGAACACTACCATTCATGCTGGGTTTAAACAATGTCATGGAATTCTTCCTCCTCTTTTTGCAGCAATAGTAATAGATGAGTGCTGCAATGAGTCCTATTACCATAACTCCTGCTCCAATTGAGGAAAACACAGTTACGTAGAATAGAGTCTCGTCACATTCAAAGTCACTCATTTTATAATTTCTCACATCCATTCCTAGCCTGTGGATGGGGGACTTGCACTGATAACTGCTGTTTGAATGGTGAATGATTCTGACCTTTGTGTCTATCATCCATTCTTGAAAACTGATCAGTTCACATCCACATGTAAAACTGCTATTAGAAAAGTCCACTTCCTTTAGTTTCTCCAGCAGAGATAAAGCGGAGGCATGAAGTGTGTGGATTGGATTATCACTCATGGTGATCTTCTCCAATTTTGGACAGGTATTGAATGTTCCTTCCATCATGTATCTGAATTTATTGTGACTGAGATTGATGCTGGTCATCTGCTGCAGAGACTGCATGGCATTGTAAAGCTCAGCATTATTAGATAAATGGTTATGTTGTAATTGGAGAATTAACAGGTCACTCAAGTAGACAAACACTGCTGGATTGAGGCGACTAAGATTATTCCGACTTAGATCTAACTCTTTTAATTCATACAAGGCATAAAATGATTGGTCGTCCATTTCGCTGATCATGTTACCATGGAGATCTATAGATTTGGCAGTCTTCCAGCCAGCATTCCACAACTTGACCAGCTTGTTTTTGGAGAGATCAATAACATCAGGTGACCTTGGACGAAATGTTTGATGATTGACAGTAGATATCCTGTTGGAGCTGAAGTTTGTATGGACAATCTTCCTCGAGTCTAGGAACAAGAATCCCGGAAGCTTCGACAAACGGTTGCCACTGATGTCAAATGTCCTTAAGTTGTGAAGTCCTGGCATAGAGGAGATGTTGGTGATCTGGTTTCCAGCCAGTAACAAGTCCTGAAGGCTTTCCAGGTTGTTGGGTGCATTGAACTGTGTCATGCTGTTGAAGCTGAGGTCCAGGATCCCCAGTGATTCACAGTTTGTTAAAGACACGGTGTGGTCTCCAAGTTTATTGTGAGATAGTCTTAGGGTCTGGAGGTTTGTCATGTGTTGTTCAAAAGTTTCATCTATCTGCAAAGAACAAATTTATAAAGATTTCCAGATGTAGAAAAACTGCTCATATATTTCCAGAGTTATCTACAAACACATTATGAAAAAAAAAAATAATAATGAAAAAAGTCAAGAAATGTTATCAGCATTTCATGTAAATTACCAAATGCTTTTGAAAACTATAGTTTGATACAAAGCTCTTTTAGCAAGATGTGTCAGTAAAACACTATGCCTTGAACCCAAGTTCAATTATGGCAAGTGTAACCTTAACCTATATACCATATTGTTTTTATACACCCTTCAAAGACAGGATGTAACATGGCATGGTGTTGTCCATCTGTTCGGACCGTGTAGGTAACATAAACAATAAGCTCCAGGATCTTACAACTTGGTACATTTGATCACCATGATGAGAGGAAGATGCCTGTTGTTTGTCAAAGTCAAGGTCATAATGTCAGTTAATGGGGAAAGCCTTGTAGGCAGGATACAGACTGAACTATGGGGCTTGAACGGTCAAACTTGGTACACATACTCCTCATGCCAAGTGGAGGATGCCCTTTGTTCTTCAAGATCAAAGGTCAAGGGTGTAGTATCACTTAGTAGGAAAACTTTGTTGTCATGTTTTCTAATCAATGTCACAAAACAAACATCTTATGATAATTACATCCTATATAACCTTTTCATGTGCGTATTATGTTTCGTTTACGATACTCTTGTTTTGTTTGTGAGGCAATTTTCTAGCTCAGAGGTACAACATATATAAATAATTGTAGCAGACATGGAGTTCCAAAACATAAAAATTAGTAACCTATCTGTGTCATCAGAAACAACTGACATTAAAAAAAATAACCTGTAGATTATTAGCTCAGGTCCAAAAGCTTATATGAGCTTTTCTGATCAAAGTTTGCCTGGCATCATTGTCATTAACTTTTAACATTTTCATCTTCTCCAGAATCACTGGACCATTTTCATCCAAAATTTGCACAAATTATCCTTGGGTAAAGGGAATTCAAGTTTGTTCAAATGAAGGGCCATGCTCCTTCAAAGGGAGATAATCAAGAATAGGCAAAAGTAGGTTGTGGTCATGTATAAATTTTTTCAGGAACCACCGGGTCAGAAAAGTTTGAAATTTACCTGAAAGCTTTCTGACGTAGTGTAGATTCAAGTTTGTTCAAATCATGGCCCCTGGGGGAAGGATGGGGTCACAAAAGGGAATCATAGGGATATGTAGGATAGATCTTTAAAATATTTTCTAAAGAAGAACAGGGCCATAATTACTCATATTCATATGCAAGCATTCCCAGGTAGTGCAGATTCAAATTTGTTCAAATTGTGGTCCCAGGTGGTAGGGTGGGTCCACAATTGGGGATCAAATTGTTACAGGGAATATAAAAAAGTCTTTAAAATTTTTGTTTTTAATAACAGCAAGGCCATGAATTCTTATTAATATACAATCATTCCCAGGTAGTGCAGATAAGGTGGGGTCACAATAGGGGGATCAGAGTTTTACATGGGAATGCATATAAGGAAAATCTTTAAAAAATCTTCTTTTCAATAATAGCAGGACCATGAATACTTATATTAATATGCAAGCATTCATAGGTAGTGCAGATTGAAGTTTGTTCAAATTATGACCCCCAGGGGTAAGATGGAGCCAAAATAGAGGATCAAAATTTTATGTGGGAATATATTGGGAAACATCTCTAAAAATCTTCTTCTTAAGATCAACAGGGCCATGATTAGTCATATCAATATGCAAGCACCTTCAGGTAGTGTAACTTAAAGTTTGTTCAATTCAGGAGGCTCAGGGGAAATGATGTGAGGCCATAATATGAGATTTATATGTTTTATATGGGAATATACAGGATATCGATCAAGTCAATTTTTAAATAAGAATATACAGGAAAGACAATTTTTAAATAAGCACCACACTGAATAATTTCAAAATACAAATGTTCTTAAAGTGACTGAAGTTTTTTAAAATTTTTGGGGGGGGGTGGGGGTGGGGGGGGAGAGAAATATTGTTTTTGTCCTCTCTGATTGTCTGTCTGAAACTTGAACATTGCTCATAACTTTTGAATAGCAATTAATAGGGCTTTCATATTTCATATGTGTATTTCTTGTGACAAGACCTTTCTTTTGGTACCAAGGTTTTTTACCTAGTGACCTTAGACTTAGGAGTTTGACCTACTTTTAAGAAAATGTAACCTAAGCAATATTTCCTTAACTATATAAGGTAGAGCTTTCATATATTTTATACAGATTCCTTATGGCAAAAAATTTCATTTGATGCCTCAATATTTCGCCTTATGACCTTGGCATTTGACTCAAATTTTTATACTTGAACTGAAACTTTAAAACCTTCATAACTTTGAATGGTATATCTTTCATTTTGATACATTTCTTGTGAGAAGATCTTTCTCTTGGTTCCAAAGTTTTTGAACTTGTGAAATATTGACCTTGGATTTTGAGCTCTTTTTAACAAAACTTAACGTAGGTAATATCCTGGACTGTTTATGGTAGGGCTTTCATATTTTTCCTTATGGCAAGACCTTACATTTCATACCATGACTTTTGACCTTGTGACCTTATATTATGGTTATGTCATGACCCTTTGGGGTAGGTTGGAGGCACAATATTGGGTCAAAATTTTTCATAGGAATAAAGATTACAATTCTTTTCTTTGAAAAATTACATTAGCTGAACAACAGCAGGGCTAAGGTGACTCAGGTGAGTGATGTGGCCCATGGGCCTCTTGTTAACCTCCCAAACTAAAAGAAAACCTGCTATAGAGAGTTATCTTTCTTGTTAAAATATTACTATGATAGCAGGTGCACATGAAATAAAACAGCTGAAGTAAGCCATAATTATCACAAAAAACCCTGCTATATGGTATATGACCTTGACCCATAAATAATATATATATTTAATCACATTGCTTTGGCTTCACCATCCAGTTCATTAGGTAGGAAGACTTTATCTCAGTTAGGTCTACAATTATGTCCCAGGTTAAAGTTGCATACAAAGAGACAGATATGCCCCCACCCAATCTTCAATCTTGGAGACGTAAAAAAAAATGTGCAGGACAGGGTATTTATTTTTATTGAACTTACCTGAGTGATCATGTTGTGTGAAGCATCTAAATGAAGAAGCCCACTAATTTCAGTCACAGAATTGGACAACTTGTCCAGTTGGTTGTAGCTGATGTCCAACACAGTCAGACGGCGAAGGTAATCTCTCATGTCTAAAGGGATTTCCTGGAGATTGTTCATGGCTAATTTTAGTTCAGACAGAGAGGATTTGCTTAACACTGGAATAAGATCTGTGATGTAAGTTAAGTTCATATTTGAAATATCCAGATGTTTGAGTTGTTCAAAGTTGGAGGAGTTGAACATGGTAGTGAGATTTTCCACACCTATCCCAGGATTCCCTGCAAGTGACAGGCGCTCCATTCTCACAGGGTAGTGGAAGGTGTCAGGTTCTATAACTGATATTGCACAGTAAGACAGGTTGACATGTTTTGGAACTTGATCTGACCATCCTTGTGTCATTTCAAAGGTGTCTTTTCCAAGAATAGTAAAGTTATTTCCTGAAAGATCAAGGACACTTAGCAAGTTCATGACCTGAAATCTTAGTCCTAGTTTAGGGTTCTGTAATTGGTTGAAACTTATGTTGAAAATTCTTAAGTTGATAAGATACCTAAATGGAACATCAGGCATTATGAAGAAGTCATTGTGACTGAGATCCAAAACTTGTAGAGCTGATAGATGTTGAAAAATGTGATGGTCAAGTCGTACCAGTCGATTGTGACTAAGGTCAAGATATTTCAGCCTTCGTAGAAACTTAAATATATCTCCACCCAGTACATGAAGTCCATTGTTTGATAAATAGAGCTCCTTTAATTCCATGTATGGAGAAAATGGTGTTTCTAACTGAGGTCCTACATAACTCCCTGTT
Organism: Ostrea denselamellosa; assembly: GCA_024699665.1. Lineage (NCBI taxonomy): Eukaryota > Metazoa > Mollusca > Bivalvia > Ostreida > Ostreidae > Ostrea > Ostrea denselamellosa. The sequence goes on along the minus strand of JAMZEH010000054.1, from coordinate 1,807,485 downwards.
ATGTTGAGTCTTGTAATTTTGGGTGGAAATGTAAAGGCACTGAAGGTGAAAATATGAGTACAGGAGACAGTGTTGTTGTCACATTTACATCCCTGCATACATCCCAGAGTGAAGGGAACTGTCCAAATCACTAGGACACCGACACATATAACGAATCTGACATCTTCACACAAAGCCATCGCAAAAATTAAAAATTCAATTATAGGGTTAGAAAAAATGAAAGTTCACAAAATTGTTCTGCCTCTCACATTCTTATAAAATCAGAAAATGATTTTTCCATGGCTTATCATATAGAGCTGATTAGTGGTCTAGCCATTTGACTGAACGTTTTCTACTTCTCACCAGACAGTCTTGTTATCAACATCTTAATTCAGTCCTCAGTGGAGAAAAGGATTCTTCATCATAAACTCCCTTTCCATGGCAGACCTGTGGACAGTATCACTCAGAATATCCCAAAATAAGACCTTTGCTGATTATGCCAGAGTTTCCTCCCCAGATCTAATTAGAGGCTAACAGATTACACTAATAACTGTATATCTAATGAGATTTAGTCTCTTACACATCACTGTGTCTCTGCATATCTTAAATGTGGTCAATTTATTCTCAGAGGGGTTTAGTTACATCTACTGCACTCTAATATCAGAGTTATCACCTTAAAGGTACTGATGTAAAATGGGAATTTATAATGTAGATCATAATTGAATTTCCATGGAAAAATTTTTCAAGAAACTCAGATTAGCAAGTAATACAGTACAGTGCTAAGAAAGGACTCTTCTTTATTTGAGACTTAGAAATGTCATGATTGTGTAATACTTCAATCTGTAAAATTTTTTTTGGGTACAATACATCAGCATTTGATAAGTTTATTTGTGTTAGGTATTTGGTAAGGTTCCATGACAGTTTGTATGTTGTTTCTGTTGTTTGATGTTAGTCTGTGCTTGATGGGGGCTTATTATAAGTTCATACCAATGAACATGTATGTTGTTAACATTCTTGTTTTATGGCAGTAGTAAAGCACTATATATGACACGGACTCTACATGCCCCCCCCCCCCCCCCCCCCCAAAAAAAAAAAAATTATTGAAGAAATTAAATGTGTTTTGCGGTATCCCAATGTGATGCAGTTGTTTTTCTTATTTTGTCCAGGGTGGAATTATGATATTACATTACAAAGATAATTTACCACCATTTTCATAAACATAAAAAGGTTTTATTTTACATATCACAAGCATAGACTTTGAAAACTTCACATTTGAATTATTTTTCAAGTGTATTTAATGGACAGAAAACTTTTGTTTTGGACGTTTTACTTCAGGTACTTGAATGGAGCTTATGATAAGTTTATGTATTGAGTACAGGTGTTTCATGTGAATCTTATAAGTTCATATGTTGTTTAAGGTGCTTAACGTGGGTCTTTGATAAGTGTACATATTGTTTAATTGTCCAATGCTAGCTCTTGGTACGTGATGAATACACAATTTGTTTTATCATCTGCTGCTGGCTTTGGGGCTTTGATAAGTTTACATTTTGTTTTATCATTGTCTTGTTCAGTAAATTTATGTTTTATTGTTAAATGTGACTTCAGTAAGTTTACATATTGTTTTATGGTCAAGTGCTGGCCTTGGAACTTCAATAAGTTTACATATTGTTTTATGGTCAAGTGCTGGCCGTTGACTTTAATAAGTTTATGTTTTATGATCAGGTGCCAGCCTTTAACTTCAATAAGTTTACATATTGTTTTATGGTGCAGGTGCTAGCCTTTGACTTGATAACTATGTATATTGCTTTATGGTCAGGTGTTGGCTTTTGACTTTAATAAGTTTATATATTGTTTTATGGCCAGAAGCTGGCTTCAGAACTAAGCCAATAAGTTTACATGCTTTATTGTCAGGTCCTGGCCTTGGGAAATCAGATTGGCAAGGTGTATGTTTGGGATCTGGACCTCGAGGACCCAACTCAGTCAAAGTAAGTCTAAATCTTCAATTCAGTCTAAGTGAGTCTAAATCTTCATTATGATGGGAATTTGATAAAAATTAGTCATCTGTTTTGTTTTTTAATATCATTTTAAAGTGTATATAATGAATTAATTGAAAATGATTAAATCACTTTGATTTTAGTTAACTTGGGAAAAATTATACCAAGTTTTAGTAACAGACAATGGATGATTCAGCAAATTGAGAAACAACAGGGAATTTTGTAGGCATTGATGACAGTTTTCTATGAAATCAGTAAGAATATTGTTATTGAAAATAAAGCAGGTTTAGAAATTCTAGTGATATGGTTTTGTTTATTATTGCAGACCCATCATTTTAACTCATCCCAAGTGTTATACCCCAATACGTCAAATTTCCTTCACCCGTGACGGCAACACATTGTTGGCAGTCTCTGACAATGCAACAATCTGGAGGTGGGACAGGGTCAAGTGAATTGTGACTTGTAATCAGATTCCTGGATTCGTGATGAAAAAAAGCATGTTACAATGCATTCATACAGCTGAAGAAAGACTGGATTTAAAAACACAAGCATGACTGAAAGTGATTTTTTTTTCTTTAAGATGGGAGAGTTTTAAAATCTGATCTGATGTTAGTTTTTTGCAGAATTTATACAATTTTTTTGTGTTCCAACATAAATGATATGAAATAAATGTTAGCTATATATTACTTGTGCAAGTTTTCTTATCTATATATATATACTACTCAAAGTTTGATAAGGATCATATTTTTCAGCACTTGTAAAACTTTCAACAAAGGTGAATGACAACCAACACAGAGTGATTTATGTTCAGAAATGTTTACTTCAAGAAATTGTGACAGAAAAATTTGGCAAACATGACATTTCATCGCATACTCCTAAGGTAAAGGGAGAGTACCCTGAAAAGCATGGTAATTTCATGATCACGGAATTGTTTAAACTCTGCACATTCCATTTCACACTGCACAAACAAGTGTCAATAGTGGGTATGGCCTCCGTTAGCTCCAATGACAGCTTGGCAACGTCATCTCATGCTTCCAACGAGGTTTTGAATGGACGCAAGAGAGATATTGTTCCATTCTTGGATCAGAACATTTTCAAGTTCCTGGAGGGTGGCTGGTTGTACAGGACGACGTGAAATCGCTACCTGAAGCATATTCCAGACATGCTCGATAGGGTTCAGGTCTGAAGAACGAGCTGGCCAGTCCATACGAACAATTGTCTCATGTTCCAGGTACTCGTCCACCACCCTAGCACGATGTGGACGTGCATTATCGTCCATGAGGATGAAGTCAGGACCAACAGCACCAGCATATGGTCTCACGTACACATCCAGGACTTCATCCCTGTAGCGCACTCCGGTCATCGTGCCTCGCCTTAGGACATGGAGATCAGTTTGTCCAGCTCGACTGATTCCTCCCCAAATCATCAACGACCCACCACCATATCTGTCATGTTCAGCAACATTAGCGTCCTGATATCGTTCTCCTGCCCTTCTCCACACTTGTGCACGACGATCTGTGAAGTCAACACAAAACCTCGACTCGTCTGTGAAAAGTACAGGGGCCCAATCAGCAACCCTCCAATTCACATGAGCCCTGGCCCAATTCAAACGATCTTGTCTGTGTCGCTGAGTAAGAGGGATGCGAATACAGGCTCTCCGGGAATGAAGACCACCTTCATGAAGACGATTACGCACAGTTTGCGTGGAAATGTTAACTCCAGTTGCATTCAGAAGATCATTTCTAAGCGCAGTCGCTGTTGCAAACCGATGACGTTGTGCTGAAATCAAGAGAAAACGGTCATTTTGCTGCGTGGTGGACCTTTCTCTGCCGCCTCCATGTCGATGAGAAGCTGAACCATGAGCTTGATACCGGTTCCAAGCTCTGTAAACAACGCTCTGACTGACACCCAATAGCTCTGCAACGTGACGTTGTCTTGCACCATTTTCGAGCATTCCTATGCATCTGGCCAATTCTTCAATAGTCAAACGACGTCGTTGACGTTGTGGAGGCATTTTCATAGAGTAACAGTGACTTAAACGAGGTCAGATGTAAAGACAATGGCCAAATTCAAATCAACGACAAGCACTCAGAAATGTGAATAATGTGGGTACCATGCTTCACGTGCTACTCATGATCACTGCAGCATGCATTTCCTTACCTAACCTGTGTTTTGAGGCTCAAGAGGGGTCAGTCCAACACTATGATGAAATTTGCGTGTCTTATCAATTCATATATTGATTTTATAATGTAAGAACTATATGATCCTTATCAAACTTTGAGTAGTATATACAATTTGGTTAGTATTTAGAGCAGAATTTTTTCATATTTTGAGTGTTCTTCGAAAGAGATAGTTGTAAAATGTTTTTGCTAATGTTGTCAGTTGGTATGCATACTATTTACATTTCCAATGTTTTGACCTTTGATATCTTTACAAATTCCTCATGCGGCAGTTATAAACAATGTGAATACGCATCGTCACAAGCCACAGCTGAAATGTACACTCCTCTCTCTTTTCACCCATGGCTCTCTTCATGAAATTGGGTTCTTGGGTTGATATTTGAGAAGGAGGTATAATTAAGGAATAAATATCATTTTGAAAAGAACTGTGATGCTTCATGCTGGCATAACACTTCATGAAAAGTATTCCAGCGTGAAGTGACGCAGTTAATACCTTCACGTATTTTCAAAAATGAATGCTTCTCAGTAAATTAGATTATGTTCTGCACCATGTCATATCACAGTAAAGTTTTGAACAAAGTGAAAAACTGGAGACTAACACCTTGAGGTTAAAATTGTGGAAGATTCTCATGAGTGAATACCATGTGGTATTCTATAGGGTCTGCATCTAAAGTGACATACTATCTAAAACAAATAAATTTACTCATGTACTTCTAGTGAAATTTTTAAAATGGTTATTTGTTATTTATATATGCTTTTTTGAAAAATGAACAGACCGTTTTGTGGGAGTCCTCAATTATTCAGATTTGTGTGATGTCAAATGTAGTAGAGTTACTGTTTTGAAAAAAACATGTTTGTGTCTTGGTGTGGCAAATTAGAGACAACTGGTTGGGACAAAGTGAAAGTGGGATTTGGTGAAATATATATATATATATATATAATTATATGTGTGTGTGTGTAAGGAACAGTAATGCTGGGTACAGATTGAACTAGGCCAAATTAATCGTGATGCTGTGAGCACTGAGTCATTTTTTGCTTTCTGGACTATTGGTACATTTGCCCTCTGTTTTTCATTATTGATGTTCTGAATAATTTTGGGAGAAAAAAAACAAACTGTGACTGTGGTGGTGTCATTGATGATAAATGAAATAAAGAGAGGAAAAGGAGGGAAAAAAAACAAACTAGCGTCCCTGGGTGGGCTCGAACCACCAACCTTTCGGTTAACAGCCGAACGCGCTAACCGATTGCGCCACAGAGACGTTGTTAGAAAGCGTGTATTAGAAAGGAATTATAACAATTGAAAAGCATTTCCGCGAACTTGATTCGTGCTACTTCCGGTTTTCTGCAGTCACTGATTGTGCAAGATGTTAAGTTGAAATACACGTGAAAATGATGAAAACATCTTAAAAAGGATTTTATTGTCACTGTTGAACTGAAGAAAATAGAACTACAAAGCAACGGTAAGACATGTATTGCAAAGTACTCTCTGAACATCGGTACAAAGATATCCAATGGCAGGCATGATCAGACCAAAAGTAGGCTATTAAATTGGTATGTTTCCGTTAACATTATCCAAGACAGAATTGCAGAAGCCGGGAATGGATTTTGTTTGCTCGACTTTATTTTAAGAGTACACAAAGATACAATTATCATAATCTCCATTTTTAAGTTGCAGGTATCGGAGTATGCCAGCATTGAACATGAGGGGTTATTTTCACAATTAATGCAACGTGAAATTTTTCAATAACTTATTTCCTATGAAGTAAAAACAAATGACAACTCCAAAATAATTTTTATTCGATAGTCTCTTGAACAACGTTTAAATATTTCTTGGCTAGGGACATGAATTGGGATCAATCAGGTTGGTAGTCTGACTTTGGCCCAACTACACTTCAGCCAGATGTCTCTGTCCAAAAAGTTGGACTCTTCGGCCCAAGATTTGAGACACTTTGGTATTTCAGCCCCAATGTACTGAAGTGTCTTGGATAGAAAAAAATTGGGCTGAAGTTTTTGGGCTGAAACATGAATGGGCTGAAGTGTTCGACTTTTGTAAGGTTAACAAGAATGTATCAATTTTTATTCTAGCCCTCATAATCGAAAATGTACCAGTGTTATCAAGATGTACTTGTGAATAACTGAAATATACTTGTTTATCAACTTGATGGAGTCAATATGAATTTTTCTTGTGGTGAATTTCTTCAGTTTTTCTAGAATATGTTGCATAATTCAGTTGAAGTTCGTTGAAAACAATACATGATGAAATATAGACAATTTAGACTCAGAATATTTTGAATTATTTATTTATCATGACATTAAGAATTTGAAAAGCACTTTAATACTTTATTTTAAAGAGTGTATTAGATCAGATGATTTTCTCTAACCATTTACTTTCATTTAGTGAATAGGTATGAGTGCATTACCTCGGCTAACTGGAGCTTTCCGAGCATTTGCAGATGTCAGCTCAAATTCAGGAAGTTCCTGTGCTGATCAGCAACGAGAGCTTGTTCTGAAGCGGCAGCAATTAGCGAAAAAACAGACAGACACTGTCAGCTGGCAGAAACTGACTGAAATCATTACCAGGGAAGCTGATGTGTCTAAAGAGGAAATAAAGACTACATTCAAAGAACTGACTCAATATGCCAGAACTATAGGTGATTTGATGTTATGTGAACTATGTTGATACACTCATATCACTTGTATTGTGTATACAGAGCTTTTTCCAGTGATCAAAGCGGGGTTCATATACTGTATGTATTATTAGAAAATGTCACTTACATGCGGTGACATGAAGATGGCTTCAAAACCAGGGGCTGACTTGACTTAAATGTTTACTTGTCCCCTGGGCTAGAAATATTTTTTAATATGCGTCAGATGATCATCTTTATGAAATACTCAAAACTGAATTTGTTGTTCATTGAATATATATATTTCAAGAAAAGAAGAAAAAAAAGATTGGCAGAAGAAAACTCATTAACTGTGTAGACAAATAGACAAAAGGCATATAGATATAGAAAACAAGTTAACAATGTAAATGATCAAGAAATATGAACTCTGCGGCCAAATTACACTAAATTATTAATATGTGTATGGTGAAACAGTATGAATGTCAACATCATTTGGCAACAAATATCTTCCAATGTATTCAGTATTGCTAAAGTTGAAAATACTTAGCATTGTGGAATACGATAAAGAGAATTTACATGTATGTCTTTCACTGTAAAGGTATAGATATAATTAAGAGTTTTGTAATTCATAAAGTATTTAGTGTTAAACTATATTCATATTTATTAGAAAATAGGTGTTAGTCTCAGATTAAGTAGAGAGTAGTTACCTGGATAAGCTGAAATTGGAACGTAGCTGCTAAAATTTCACGATTTGTTGGAATGGTAGTCTGGTTTTAAGGTGGCTTATTACACCTGGAAAAGTTTCTCAAATCAGCATGAAATCATTTGATTATGAAAGATATGATAAGTATTTATGTTGAAAAAGTAGAAAATATGCAATTTTGGATAAATAGAAAAAAAGCAGCATGATTTTCTAAAAAATGTATTCCAGTAAATATGAACAAAAGCCTCTGGTGGATTTGAACTTGGGATCTGCAGTTCACCAGTCTGATGCTTTAACCACTGAGCTATGTTAATATTCAACCAAATCAATCAAAATAAACAATTTCACAAAATGTTTAAATCACCATCTTGAGACATTGTGCTTAGGTATAGTGAGCTGCCTTAATTTCACATTATAGAAAAGTCTACTTTTGAAGTTTCAATTTTGAAAGCATTGAAATATTTTTAATATATTATTCACTAAGTGCATTTGATTTTGTGGAAATATGATAAATCGTGAATATATTGAAATTAAAACCATCAAGTTAATTTACCATTCTACAGTATGATCTAGAAAGACTGAACATATGCATTCTAAATTGATAATATTGAGATGTGAAATCATCACTGTGACCAGGACTTTAGCTTGTCTTGTACTTGAGTATTACTATATGAAATACTATTATACGTGTAGTTTTAAAAAGCACTTTGTGTTTTATATAATTCAACATTATAAGTATTGTTTTTATTACATACTATAATATTCTACAGAGAGTACCTGGGTTTTTACTGAGACATGAAAACACGTGACGTCACATTTTCTTACATGACTCGATGACTGTGACATAATATCTATTTGCATATGTAGTAGTGTGCATTGTTATAAACACTTCATCTGCTACTGAAAATTTGAAAACATTTGTGCTTCTAGAATTAGAAGTACAAAGAATCTGAAAAATATGTGATAAAAAAGGGTATTGACTAAATATACAGGAAATATGCCCACCCTAATATTCAGTCAATATTTCTCTTGTCCATTTGGGCAAGCCAATCCACATCATGATAAGTCCAAAAGTGGATTTAATTTGTCCCAGGCAATTGTACAATCATAAAATCATTATGGATTTATAATGTCTATACTGTATTTAAAGATTATATCATTCTGTTTTTTTCAAAGTTTTCCAAAATGTTGTTTTGTCAGATAAAATTGCTCAATGTCTGACAGAAAACACTGTATTATCAGACTTATCGTTAATATTAATATTGAGAAGTACGCCTATATGTAAAAATTGTTGTTTATAAATTTCGAAATTTTTAACATACTTCAGATTTTGTCATTGTTTAAATATATGAGAGAGAGAGAGAGAGAGAGAAAACAGATGCTGACATTGAATTTTAATTAAAATTAGGTGGTATCGAATCCAGAAATTCAGTACAAAGAGTTATCAGAAGTGTCGTTGGGACCAAACTGTAAAGAAATGTACTTAAAACATTTTAGTTGTTTTACAAACATAATTCTGAATCAACACTTCATCAGTTGAATATATATGAATTTATTTATGGATTTGAAGGCCTCTTTTTGAGTGCCATGGTAATGCAGTGGTACAGATATACTGTTACTGACAATCTTTAATACATGGTCAATCCTTTTTCTGAGTTTTCTGACTTTAGGTTGTTATTGTTGATTGTTTGGGCCAATGGAAATTTGTTGGGTTCAATACTGACAAATCAAGAAACTTCTCAAGGACTTTAATTTTGTAAAATTGAATGTTTTTTTTTATACAGAGTTCGTTACAGCTTATCAATACACAATATTTACCAGAAGACGTAAGGGACAGTAATGAATTTACTAAACAGATTTCTATTTTGCAGTGGGATCAGAAGCTACATTGGAAACAATAGAAAGCTCAGCAGCTTTTCTATTTGATCTTCTGAAGTCAGTCAGTATTGTGGGAAAGAAAGAGACTACAAGACTCCGTCAAATCTTTGGACCATTCCCAGCTTCAGCTGCCAGCAATGCATGCACATTGGTCAACAAGATAGTGTCATGGTTACCAGAAAATACCTTGGATTCCCTTGGCAACCAGGACAGACAGGAGGCAGATGGGGAGGCCAGTGTTCATGAGTTTGGGAAAAACATAAAGTTTGTAAGTCGTAGTAGAGACACTTTGCTGGAGGATGAAGTGCTTAGTTCTGACTCTGATGAAGGGGAGAGGTGGGAATTGGATTTGAAATACACAGCATCCCCTCAAAAACCCATCACTGCCAAAAGAGACTCTCCAGATATAGAGAAGTATGTCATAAATATTAAATGAGGCCATGATCATGAATTAGCATAAAAGTTCCACTCTCTATCAGACATAGTTATTTGTGAATGTGTCTCTCAAGATCTATGAGATCCTTTAAACAAAAACAGAAGAGGTTGTTGAAAAATATATCATTATTTTATTTAGCCTCAAGCGGTCATTGGAAATTTGGAGGTAGATGTCTAAAAACTATGTAACAAATATTAAAGTAACAGAACTCTGTACAGTGCTTGAACTGCAGTGATAAAAAAAGTTGTATTATTTTTTGCCTTTTGCAGATGCAGCCATGTGGTTTATCTTTGATGAACATACATGTATATAAGTTGAAAACTTTTTTCAAGAAATTATTAAAGTGGCACTACAGCTCATTTTCCAAATTTATTCGAGTGTTTTTTAAAACGTGTATTGATAAAATAATAAAAATAACAATACTGATAACGTTGAACATTAGGAATGCATTAATTTGCTCTGAATGCACATTAAAGATCTTCCGAAATTCAATGGTTTCTTCATTCTGACTCGGACATTTTGCATCATGTGATTCAGTATGACAACACACATGTTGAGTAAAAACTTATTTGAAAACCCTTTAAAGGGGTCCACACTCACTTCTAGAGTATGAGATTATTTCTTGCTTCTTATAATTCAGTAATTATAAATCATTATTATAACAGAAAACCTTTCATGTCTCTATAACCAAATAATGTTTTTTTAAAGCACGCCACATGTTTTGATAAAAATAGCACTTACTTTTAAAGCCGTGTGTGTGACTTTCAAAGCCCTGCGTGTGTGTCTTGTAGCTAGAGGGTCATAGTGATATCTCCACATAAATTCTAGTTTGCATATGAGTTTTATCTTGTTCTCTTTGAACCTGTTCTTGCATAATCTGTCAATTCTGAGTTTAGCCATCATATGCTTCCTTCACTGGATTGTTTACCCTCTGTGCCCATGGATCCGAAGACCAAAAGAGGAAGTCTCAATGTTGTTAAAAAAAGGCCTTCAAAAACTATTCATTTTTGCATTTAAATGAGAATTTTCAACTTCAGAAATGTGTTATTTTTACAAAGTTTATGCATTCAACTATGTAACAAAAGTAGAGAAAGCTCTGGGAAAACTGTCATTTTACGATTTTTGAGCAAAATGAGCTGTAGTGTCTCTTTAAGGCTTAATAAGATATTTAGTAAATTACATTGTACTTGTTGCAAATACCATGTTGATATCAAAAGCTATAATGTTCCTCACTCTAATGGTTTAACTTTGGTCATCAATGGACACTAATTGTTTTCTTCCATTAAAAATATTTTTAGATAATTTTCTCATGAGTAAAAGCCAATCTCTTTTTGAATATAATTGAATTAATGAATTTGTCATATATACCAATCAGCTGGTCAAATATTTTCTGAAAATTGAAGGTGTGAAAAAACTACACACTGCAAGATTTTTTGTGTGTATCGGTAGATAGGAGATAGACTTTCTTTCAAAACTGTGAGAGTTATAAACACATATGTCTCTATACTGTATAGATGAATGGAATTAGATTATAAAGCAAATTAAAGAGATATAACAAATATGTGAAGAAAGCATTATACATTGTTTCCTATCCTAGTTTATGAGCAGAGACACAGTGAACATTTTTTATCATTTGCATTATGTATAATTGATACATGTGCATCTTGTAGATTTGATTCCTCATGGTTACAAAGGGAGGTAACACAGTACTTTCCAGGAGAGGAGAATTATCTTGGAATGAGTAGAGAGGATTTGTGTTCTACAATATTTGATGTTTTAACAGCGGCAAACTCAGATGAACAGCAGCAGAATGATGTAAGTACTGGAGATGTACAGAGCGATGTAAGTACTGGAGATGTACAGAGTTATGTAAGTACTGGAGATGTACAGAGTGATGTAAGTACTGGAGATGTACAGAGTGATGTAAGTACTGGAGATGTACAGAGTGATGTAAGTACTGGAGATGTACAGAATTATATAAGTACTGGAGATGTACAGAATGATGTAAGCACTGGATATGTACAGAGTGATGTAAGTACTGGAGATGTACAGAGTGATGTAAGTACTGGAGATGTACAGAGTTATATAAGTGCTGGAGATGTACAGAATGATGTAAGTACTAGAGGTGTACAGAATGATGTAAGAACTAGAGATGTACAGAATGATGAAGAACTAGAGATGTACAGAATGATGTAAGTACTGGAGATGTACAGAATGATGTAAGTACTGGAGATGTACAGAATAATGTAAGCACTGGAGATGTACAGAGTGATGTAATTAGTGGAGATGTACAGAATGATGTAAGCACTGGAGATGTACAGAATGGTGTAAGTACTAGAGGTGTACAGAATAATGTATGTACTGGAGATGTTCAGAATGATGTAAGCACTAGAGGTGTACAGAGTGATGTAATTAGTGGAGATGTACAGAATGATGTAAGTACTAGAGGTGTACAGAATGATGAAGAACTAGAGATGTACAGAATGATGTAAGTACTGGAGATGTACAGAGTGATGTAAGTACTGGAGATGTACAGAGTGATGTAAGTACTGGAGATGTACAGAGTGATGTAAGTACTGGAGATGTACAGAATGATGTAAGTACTGGAGATGTACAAAATGATGTAAGTACTAGAGGTGTACAGAATGATGTAAGAACTAGAGATGTACAGAATGATGAAGAACTAGAGATGTACAGAATGATGTAAGTACTGGAGATGTACAGAATGATGTAAGTACTGGAGATGTACAGAATGATGTAAGCACTGGAGATGTACAGAGTGATGTAATTAGTGGAGATGTACAGAATGATGTAAGCACTGGAGATGTACAGAATGGTGTAAGTACTAGAGGTGTACAGAATGATGTAAGTACTGGAGATGTACAGAATGATGTAAGTACTAGAGGTATACGGAGTGATGTAATTAGTGGAGATGTACAGAATGATGTAAGTACTAGAGGTGTACAGAATGATGAAGAACTAGAGATGTACAGAGTGATGTAAGTACTGGAGATGTACAAAATGATGTAAGTACTGGAGATGTACAGAGTGATGTAAGTACTGGAGATGTACAGAATGATGAAGGCTCTATAGACATACCTTATACTTAGGTATCCAATTGGGATGTGATTGTGTGAATTTGAATTTCAGTGTAGTCTTAGAAGTCAGAAGACTGGTATAAAATTCTTTTAGTTATTGTATGAACACAGGTATTGAGATATTTTTAGTGTGCTTGTATCACACAGAAATAATTAAACTAATGGTACACTGAAAATATATAATCAAATAGATGAATTGAAGTGAATGTTAAATAAATGGCTTGTGCTTCGTATTTTTGTTTGTTTTTTGTTTTTGTTTGATGTTTTAAGATATTTTATTTTGCCTCATGATTTGATTCTTTTTTGCAGCTGTTTGAGCTTCTAGGCTTTGACAGATTTGAGCTTATTCAGAGTCTGATTCAGAACAGAGGGAAAATAATAGAAGGAGCATTATCTACACCTGAGGGCAGTAAACAAACAAGTATGTACAGAATCTTACACAGAACAAATGAAAATAATCTATGTAGATTTAACTCAACCAGTGAACATTAACAAACACATCTGTAATGAGAGAGTTGCTACAGAACCAGGGAAACTAATCAAGAGAAATGTAACTCATCCAGATTGAGGGTAATAACCAGGCAGGTTTTGATCAGAAAAGTTCTGTACAGCTGATCATAAATAGCTTTATATAGTGTAACCTGTTCCTGGTTCCCTACTATAAACATGTTTGGATCAATAATCATTTGTGACACTGTATTGTGTATTACTATGTTTATTCCGTCCGGGTGCTCCTGTATATTTAGACATATTTCATTCCGATAGTTTAGTTATTCATTTACGAGTTTGGAGCTATCGCAAGTCATTATCATGTATTTACGTGTATTGCTTTTAATGCTTCATGTTCTAATTACCCGTTATAATTTCATGAGGGGTTGTGGTAGAAATATTGTCGGGTGGATGTTTCATGATTTTGGCAGCCATCACCTTTTTACAAGTGCAGTATTCTGCCGTCATTTCCAGTTTGTTGATGAAGACATTTACAATGTTTGTGAGATAGTATTTACTATACAAATCATTTAGACATGTAAATTAATGCTCTTTGATAATTTGAGATTAAGACTTCATTGCTATTTATCACATACTACATGTAACCAGTCTACCTGGAGGAACTATATTTATTTACGATATTGTTGTTAGTAACTGTATTCATTCGCACACGAGACAAAGCATGTTTAGCTCTCATGCACAAGATATTGTGATACTTATTTACTTGCGTACATTAACTAATCAAGCTTTCTAGTGTTTATTGCTTAGGTGTAATTATTTGTACCTATTAATATTTCTTTCATGCTTGTACGGTAGCCTGTACTGTTCTGTGTGGGAACTGATGCAACCGTAAAAGTCGCTAATTGGTTAGAGGCCTGTATGGCATAAATATATTGGTTAATTTTAGTCATGTGGTTTAGAGCTGAAGGTTGTATAAGTAAGCTCGCTACAATATTACGGCAGATTTCTACAAGTTGCATGGTGGCAATATTTAAATACCTTTAAAGAAGAAACTAAAGTGAGATTATTCGTGATGTAATAATTATAGTAAAAACTTAGTTATAAATCTCCTACCACACTGGACAACCAAAACTCATATTTCTGAAGAATCAGCATTTTAATTTATACTTGTTTAAGCCTGCCATAGTGCACAGGGTTCACCACATGAAGGAATTTATATTTTGCCTTTTCTGGTTATTCATCTTAATAAATACAGAATATATTGGCTAAAAAGTTTCTTGTATTCTTCACCAGAGGGACTGAGGATGTTAATTGACTTTAAATGGTCTTTGGAACTATCCTGACGTTAGTGGATATCTGCTGAGGATTCAGAAATACACAAGCAACCCCTTATCCCTGGGTAGCTTACAATATATTTGATTGAAATAGAATACAGCATTGTGATTGTGTTAAGTCAACATCCATTTGATTTATGAAAGGAGTGAGATTATTTTATTAAATCACTGTCATATGGTGGTGCCTTATATTAATCACTTTGTCTGTCTTTTATCTGTTGGTCCATCAATCTGTCAGCCAGCACTTTCTATGGCACACAGTAACTTAGTATTCATAAATTTTATACATAATATTAGATTAGGCTGAGGAAGGCCACTTTTTATTTTCAGATTTATTTTTAAAGAGAGATTGAAATTGTGTATTTCAAACTGCGGAGAATATTTTGAAGGGATGTAGTGTTCATTTCACTAGATTTTTTTTTCATTATAGAGTTATGGGATTTAGATATTTTAATACATTAATTGATGACAACACTTTCTATGGCGTGTGATATCTTCAAATTCAGAAAAACAAATTGAGGGAGATTTTACAGCACCAACCAATTCCAATTCATGTACCTTGCCAGATTCATGTAGTTCAGTGGTAGAGCACCTGATGGATAAATTTATTGTGGGGGTCCTTTCTGAAATGTCAGTTTCTAAATATCAATTATTTAACCATGTGTTATTTGCATTTCAGGAGCCAAGGCTGATGGAGGGAACAGACCCCCCATCACCAGGCCAACTTATGGCTGCCAAGTCACTGTGCAGGTAAACATTATTGTAAAGCAGTAACAAACTATACACATTTACTGGAATAGAATGAAGACACTCCCTCTTCCAAGAAAACAAATCCTTGAGATATTGTTAAGCAATGTAAAATTTTTATGTTTTTCAGACAGAGAATGAGCGTCAGATGATGAAGATGATGAGGAGAGAGGAGAAGAAGGACAAGAGGAAACCTGAGGAGGAGGAGGAGGAGGAGGATGTTGGCTTCCTGTTTAATCCTCAGCTGCTGAGGGCACAGAGGTTATTAATGATATGAAATCTTCAGAAAATAGAATTTTCTTGTTCAAAAACCTGTTATAAATCTGAAAATATTGTGTCTATTTCTCAAGATTATTTTGTTCTTTGATTTTGGCGATATCTTGTCATTCAGTACTTACACAGTATGTAACTAAAATTAAATTAAAAAAATCTCTAGGAAGGTGATCACACTGAATCTTTTAAAGTGTGCCATTCATAGGAATTATTATTGCATCAACAATATTAATGGGTTATTTTCAGAGAGGCTGCCCTGAGGGCACCAGCTCCATTATTCAGTGGAAGCAGAGGAAATTACACCCCACGAGAGAAATATCCATTTGTGTTTGACTCCATGGAGGAAGCCCGACAATCCTCAGCCTTCATTGGAGGGGTCAAGGTACACACACAGGATCTTCACCATTTCTAATGTGTTGTACTTCTTCAATCTTCATATTCTACTTCTTGAGCCCTTTGTACAAAAATCTTAAAACTAAGATCAAAATTAAGAAAATGTTGTAATTTCTTTATCTCTTATCTCTTGCAGATTTTCTGAATTTGTATATAAAGTATATTAATGTTGACAAAACTTGCATGTTTATTTTGACCTGAAATGCTGAAAGAAAATTTTCATCTTAGTTGTTAGATATTTTGTAAAAATCTGATACCCTAAAATGTTTGATGATAAATGTTAGAATTGATTCTCTTTAGTAAAAATTAAGAGAATTTTAGTTTAACATCTTTTACTCCAGATTTGGACGAAGATTACTCTTGTTTTTACTTCCTAATTGCAGATGGTACTACCAGACACGTTCACCAGAAAGTCCACCAAGCTGACAGAGGAGGTCAGGATTCCCCATACTGAGGCTCAAGCTACAAATGTGGGCGACAAAAGAGTACAAATTGCTGACCTAGATGATGTAAAGGCATCCATTTAGTTTTCGTGTTTAATGAAGTAAAGCAGAATGGTATTGTTATTGCATGCTATTGATATATGTGAGGGCTGTTCGATATCTAATGTGTATTGTACCACAGCGCATTAACGCTTTGCACAATTTTGTGGATGAAGAAAGTTTGCACAAAACTCAGTCATTCGGTAATGCAGATTTTTTACTGAATTGGGGGAAGTTATGGGTCTGATAAGGTATCTTATGGGACAGTTCGTAGGTGGAGAAAGAAATTTGACTGGCACAGAGTCTGTCAAAGATGCAGCAAAATCTGGCTGACCTGTGACTGTAACAGGCAAGGCAAATGTCTCAAAAGTCAGGGAAATAATTGAAATCGATGACAGGTACACGATATGTGATATTGCCAAAGCTATTGGCATATCTCTATCATGGGTGCATTTCATTTTGAAGCCTATTTTTGAAAGTACGAAAGATTTTTGCCAGATGGATACTGCATATATTGACAGATGACCAAAAGCGGGTACGAGTACAAACCACTAAGCAATTGCTCAAAATGTTTCCCAAATTCAATCAAAGACAATTTACAAACATTGTTACTGGTGGTGAAACATGGGTTCACTATTTCGAACCAGTAAGAAAAATTGGAAACAAAATATGGTAGAAGGCCTGTAGTTGCCAGAAGAACCAGAAGCATAAAGAAGGTTCTTTATTGCATATTCTTCTCATGTGATGGTATAGCCATACAAATTCCGGTGCCAAAGGGCAAAAGTGTTACAGACTGGCATTACCGAGATGTTATACTAAAAAAGCTCAAGAAATATCATAAACGATGCCCTGTGTCGGGATTTAGGCATGTTCGTCTAAGTCATGATAATGCTCCATCACATACATCTGAGCTTGTGAAGCAATTGTTGAAGCCGGGAAAGGTTACTGTCTTGCCACACCCACCTTACCCTGCAGATCTTTTTCCAAAACTTAAAAAGTTCTTATTTGGTCATTGTTACAAGTCCTGACAAGCCCTTGGCTCAGCCATCAGTCAGTGCCTCAGAGGTCTACCTAAATCAACATACCATGATGCATTTCAGAAATGAATTCAGATTGAAATTATTTATTTCAAACCATGGAGAATATTTTGAAGGGATGTAATGTTCATTTCACCATTTGAGTTGAATGCTTTGGAGATATTATACAATACACATTACATATTGAACAACCCTTGTACTTGTAAAGTATTGGTTGTAGATGTTATAGATAAAGAATTCAACACACTAAGTCAGATGTATTCAAGACATTTTTAA
The DNA here is from genome assembly GCA_024699665.1 of Ostrea denselamellosa. NCBI lineage: Eukaryota > Metazoa > Mollusca > Bivalvia > Ostreida > Ostreidae > Ostrea > Ostrea denselamellosa. The sequence continues at coordinate 1,789,601 of JAMZEH010000054.1, read as the reverse complement.
ATACTGACAATTCAAACTTATTTTCATATTTTAGATTGCTAAGCTGGCATTCAAACAGACAAAGGCCCTGAATCGTATCCAGTCTGTTGTATTTGATGCTGCATATAAAACAAACGAAAACCTATTGATCTGTGCACCGACTGGAGCTGGTAAAACAAACATTGCCATGTTAACTATTCTCCATGAGATGAAGCAGCACATTTCTCAGGGGGTCATTAAAAAGGATGAGTTCAAGGTCAGACCCATTTCATAGAAGCAAATAGTTAGTTTATTTGTTAGTTTCTATTTGGAACATGAAAGAAATGATGAAATCTTGTGTATCTAAATATCTACAATGAAAGATTCAGAATTTTATTGCTAGCAAATGGCCATTCTTTCTTACAACAATAAAAGTAGTGGTTTTTTTTAAGGAAAACTCCAACATATGACAATAAATTGTCAAGAAACTTTTATATGCTTATTATCAATGTCTAAATCACTGTTGATACAAACTACACTGATGTTGTGAAAATAGGGATTTTCAGGTACATGATCGTTAATGTCCAACAACTGTGGCAGAATTTGTAGGTTCCCTCAGAATAACAGTTGCAATAATAACTCTCTGGTTGTATCACCAATGTCATCGATATTTTGTTAGATTATTTATGTGGCCCCTATGAAAGCCCTGGCGGCTGAGATGGTGCAGAATTTTGGAGGTCGATTAGAACCACTAGGGATTGCAGTGAGAGAACTGACTGGAGACATGCAGTTATCAAAGTCTGAGATCCTTAAAACACAGGTACCATTGATTATTAATTATAATTCTTTTAAATAAGAGAAATTCTCTATAAATGATAAATATTAATGGACCAAATGTTATAACAGAGAGATTTTATGATGTTTATGTGTGTATTTCATATCATGAGCATTAATTTTAAATAATGACTATCTTATGAAATTTCAATCTAAGAAAAAAAAGTATAGTATATACAGAGGAAATGATTGGTCATTTTAACCTAAGCCAGTATTGCCAATGTTTGTAGATGTTGGTGACAACACCTGAGAAATGGGACGTGGTGACCCGTAAGAGTACTGGGGATGTAGCACTGACCCAGCTTGTCAAGTTACTAATTATAGATGAGGTCCACCTCCTACATGATGACAGGGGGTCAGTGATAGAAAGTCTGGTAGCTCGAACCATTAGACAGGTAAATTTCTCTTTATGACTTGTAAAGTCATTCACTACAGTGAGCACTGAATACAGTCATGAAACTTACCTTTAAATACGGTAACAACACTGACCTATAAACCTTTACATACAGTTACTAGTATAAGCTTTACATACAGTGACTAGTATAAGCTTTACATACAGTGACTAGTATAAGCTTTACATACAACGACTAGTATAAGCTTTACATACAGTGACTAGTATAAGCTTTACATACAGTGACTAGTATAAGCTTTACATACAGTGACTAGTATAAGCTTTACTTTCAGTGACTAGTATAAGCTTTACATACAGTGACTAGTATAAGCTTTCATACAGTGACTAGTATAAGCTTTACTTTCAGTGACCAGTATAAGCTTTACTTTCAGTGACTAGTATAAGCTTTACATACAATGACTAGTATAAGCTTTCATACAATGACTTGTATAAGCTATACATACAATGTATGTTTATTAGCAGTAAGTTATTGTAGAGGTTATTTAAGAGTTGTCTTTCAGCTTTAGAAAGTATATGAGATGCATGTCAGCGCTTCGTGATGGTATCTTGATTGTTTTAGGTGGAGAGTTCCCAGAGTATGATCCGCATTATTGGTTTGTCCGCCACCCTTCCGAACTACATCGATGTGGCCCGCTTCCTTCACGTCAACCCACATGTTGGATTGTATTTCTTTGACGGAAGGTTTAGACCGGTCCCACTGGGACAAACATTTATAGGTATAAGAAATAGATGTACACATACTGGGGCTTCTGTGTAACATTTATAGGTATAATTATCAGATGTACATGTATCAGGGTTTCTATATAACATTTATAGATACAGAAAACTGGTGTACTCATACTGGGACTTCTGTGTAACATATATAGATACAGAAAACTGGTGTACACATACTGGGACTTCTGTGTAACATTTATAGATACAGAAAACTGGTGTACACATACTGGGACTTCTGTGTAACATTTATAGGTATAATTATCAGATGTACATGTATCAGGGTTTCTATATAACATTTATAGATACAGAAAACTGGTGTACACATACTGGGACATCTGTGTAACATATATAGGTATAGGAGAGTACTTATATGTAAATTGAAATTGATACATCTGTGCATCATTGACAAACAAAAAGTTAAAAGACAAAACTCTAGCTTGTTAGCAGTAAAGAAGAGAAGATGTAAAATAATTCAAACAGAATCTGCATGGTATTAATTGTGATGTGTTTCAGGAATAAAGGCAACCAACAAAGTGCAGTTCTTACAGGATATGAACACAGTTTGTTACGAGAAAGTTGTAGAACAAGTGAGGCAGGGCTATCAGGTGATGGTGTTTGTTCACGCTCGAAATGACACTGTCAGAACAGCCATGGTGCTGCGAGAAATCGCCAAAAACAACGGGGAAATTGGATTCTTTGCTCCAGAGCAGTCCAGTCAATATGGACAGGCAGAAAAGTCTGTGAGTAGTCATCATTAATTCATGCCATTATGATTGCAACACTGTAAATTCCTGAAGTGTTTGTAGTATAGAGATCAAAGCATAATAAAAGCAGAATGATTTGATACAGTTATACAGAATAGAGTTTTCTTTTTTGAAAAGGACAAGTTACCAGCTGACTGTAGAATGTTTCAGTAGCAGTTACTAAGAATAACTGAAATCACTTGATTTACAAGTTTAAGACAAATCTTAGTAAGATTTATTGATTTGTAGACATTGAAGTCTCGTAACAAGCAGCTGAAGGAGCTGTTCCCGGATGGTTTTGGGATTCACCATGCAGGCATGCTCAGACAGGACAGGAACTTAGTGGAGAGATATTTCTCTGCTGGCCACATAAAATGTCTTGTGTGTACTGCTACTTTGGCCTGGGGAGTCAACCTGCCTGCTCATGCTGTCATTATCAAGGTATGGGGCATCTCCCACATGTACAGCCTCAGTTAACATCCATATTCTCTACAATGGTTTCAGCATTTTTCATTGACAAATTTCATTGTATTTGTGATTTACATGGGAATATATATAGGGAAACATCTTTAAATCAGTACAACAACAGCAGGGTCACAGTTAGTCATATTGAAATGCGAGTATTTTCAGGTAGTTCAAATTCAACTTTGTTCAATTCAGGGGCTCTAGGTGTGGAGTGGGGACACTAAAGGAAATCATAGTTTTATATGGGATATGCAGGAAATTAATCTAAACAAATTCTTTTCAAGAGTGTGGATTCAAGTTTTTTGTTATGTTCCCACTACTATAATCAGGGACCTATTGTTTTGTCCTGTCTGTCTGTCCAACCTTGCTTGTAGTTTTTAATGGTGAGTGATATACCTCTCACATTTCACAGGCACATTCCTTGTAACAAGACCTTAGTTTGGTACCAAAGTATTTTTTAAACCTCTTTACCTTGGAGTTTGACCTACTTTCAAGAGAACCTAACCTATTCATTATCTCCTAAACTATTCACAGTAGGGCTTTCATAATTTGAACTGAGTTATTAATAATCTCCTGTATGTTCAATTTGGATGCATAGCATGACGTAGAAAAGTACACTGTATTTCCTGGAACCTACTCTTCACTACCTTACAATCTCTCTATCCAGTTGCACATGCTTTCATGTGACTTACTGTTTCAAGGTGTATTTTGTTCACAGGGAACAGAGATTTATGATTCTAAGAAGGGTTCCTTTGTGGATCTTGGTATCCTGGATGTCATGCAGATCTTTGGTCGAGCTGGACGACCTCAGTTTGACAAGTTTGGACAGGGTACGATTATCACTGCTCATGAGAAACTTTCTCATTACCTCTCACTGATGACCCGACAGAATCCAATTGAGAGTCAGTTTGTCAAGAGCCTGACAGACAACCTTAATGCTGAGGTGGGTGACTGGTTATCTTCAGCAATAATGTTGCACACTGATTTTCTATTTGTGAAATCTCTAATCATTCCATTTTTATTGTTATAGTGATGTAAAATACTGATTTCCTGTCATTTCATTAAGATTGAATGCTGCACTGTACATCCATATTTATAAAGAAGAGGGATTTTTTGCAAACAGATTGATTTTATACCGATAAACATAAGAAATGGAAAAAAATATTTTGAAGACTAAAGTTTTATTACCTTTTAATCTTGTGAAAAAAAAAGCATCACAACCATCTCCAATATATTAAAGTATATGCTGCGTAAATGGCCTTGACGCCATTTCTTTCACAGGTTGCCCTGGGGACAGTGACCAACGTTGAGGAAGCAGTGAAGTGGTTAAGTTATACTTATCTGTATGTGAGAATGAGGTGTAACCCTCTTGTTTATGGCATCAACTACAACACTGTGGAGGTATGTTTGTCCAGATTTCTCGGGAAACTGTAAGCAATGCATGTACCTGCATTCACCTGTGATTATAAATCATGAAATTTTGTTAAAAGGTTACAAACAGAAAGCAAGTGTGTGTTGTTCGTATGCTGTACAGATATGTGGACTATGATGTTGATATTGTAGACAGACCCTATGTTAGAACAGCATCGACAAGACCTGATTGTGGATGCAGGGAGGAAGCTAGACAAGGCTCAGATGGTGAGGTTTGATGAGAGGACGGGTTACTTTGCCTCAACAGACCTTGGTCGTATTGCCAGTCACTTCTACATCAAATACGACACTGTTGAGGTATGTTTAAGAATTTGGTCTTGTAAATCTTTGTCTACTCTTATGACTGTGATTAGCCTGGACATTTTTAAAAGTTGAAAAAATACAATACAATCATGAATAATTGATATTACAGGGAATATAGATGGTTGACTTCCTGAGATTAAAGATTTGCATAGTCTTTTTATATAATATACATCTACATTCACTTGCAGGTGATTAATGAACATATACGACAAATAATGACAGAGGCAGATGTTTTTGCTCTAGTGTCTAAGGCACAAGAATTTGACCAGATTAAGGTAATCTCTTAAAATATTCCTCTTAAAACATGACTGTTAGTGTCTTTGTAAGCTGTTTGAATGTACACAAACACAAGCTGGGAATTTTATTTTGGCATCAGTTTCTTGGATATCATCATTGATACTCAATTTTTTAAGCAAAGAAAGTTTTTTTGTAACATGTGCTAAGGTTGTTGAAGATAATTTTTGCTCGTTTGCTGCATAGAATTTTTGGGTTTATAAGACCTCTTTTCTTCTTCTGGTAGGTAAGGGATGATGAGCTGGAAGAGCTGGATGGAATCCTCCATGAGACTTGTGTGATGCAGGTCCCTGGGGGATCAGAAAACACCTATGGAAAAGTCAACATCCTGTTACAGGCCTATGTGTCCAGACACAGCATGGATGCCTTCTCCCTGGTGTCAGATCAGGCTTACGTCGCCCAGGTAATGGATTACATGTCCATGCTCTCTGAATTTCCTTATACTACGCATGTGAATATTTGATAACCAAGGGTATTTAATTATATTTAGGGTTAATTCCTTTTAGATAAGATTGTAAAATTTAGAGAAAAGGTGAGCATATCTTACACCCTCTTTCATTTGATGTGGATGAGAAATACTGTAGAGTGGTTTTAAAATAGAAACAGGTGGATTCAAAATGTCATGCATATATTTTTTATATAACAGCTCTTGAAACCTAGTACTTCAGAAAATTACTGTGCATGACTTAAAATTTTATCCAGGCATTTTCAGGTTGTCTTGTCCAAAGGACTATGTAGAGTACTTGTTTAGCCTCTTAGAATAAATTTGATTGTAATTAAAGCAGAGTTTACTTTTTTTTTAATGATGAGTATGTAAATAGCTTTCTGACATGTGTTGTGTAAAAAGAGCTGGTAATCGAAAGGTGGCGTTGATTTTCTAGAATTTTTTAACTCTAGTGATGAAATTCATGATTTATATCACAGCTACACATGCACCTCTCAATGATTGATAAATGGTAGAAAAATATATTATGCTTCAAATGTGCTTAATCTTTTTGAAAATATTATTTTATTTCAAGCACTACAAGGGATGTTTAACATTAAAAGTGGCAAGAAAAGATAGAAATCGGTGCTCTATTTGTGACTTTGAAAAATTAGAAATAGTGGGACATGGTTGTAAATATTATCATAGTTTTGCTACACCAGAATTAAGCTTGAGAAAAATAAATAAAAATGTTTCAAATCTCAAGACATGAATTCCCATGATCTTTTAGGGGCTGTAATTTGCTCTTGTCTTAATTTTTTGTATATGTCCATTCTTTATAAATGTTATGATGAAATTACATTCACGTCAGTGTTAATTTCATGCTTTTTACAGACAGTGGAATTAGCAAAACTTCAAATTGCAGTGTTATATACAGTATTTGTAGACATTCTATTTAATAATTAATGTATCAATTTCCCTTTATCTTTTAGAATGCTGGTCGAATCATACGGTCCCTGTTTGAGGTCAGTCTGAAGAAAGGTTGGCCAGTAATGGCCGGCAGACTCCTTAACCTCTGCAAGACCATCGACAAGCGATTGTGGGGTTTTGAGAACCCACTGCGACAATTCCCTCTCTTGACAAGCGATATCCTTAACAAACTGGAGAGCAAAAAACTGACTGTGGATAAACTAAAGGAGATGGAACCCAAAGAAATAGGTCAGGGGAAGTTCCATTGTAACCATGTTTGTTTGTTTGTTGTTTTATGCCCCATTCAAGAATTTCTCGCTCATGTAGAGATGTCATCAGGTTTAGGTGAAGTGCCACAAATTTTGACCCATGCATGGTGCTCAGAGCTGTTGCAGTAATGGGTCTTTTTTGTGCTCTCCATTGTGTTTAAGGTCATATCGGAAAGACCTGTGATTTTCATTTTTGATGCTGTATGTTTGACAAAGGAACAGTCACTAACTGTGGTTTGAAACAGCTCCAAGATGGAGAATCGAAGCAGGGCCTTCTAATTCCTTACCACTACCCTACCACAACTTGTTTCAATAATGTAAAATAAAACACTTTACTATTCTACATCATATAAAAGTATGGAATCAATAAGTTCATCATCATTTAGTGTTTGTAAGTTACCAGGAAAATTTTAGTAAAAGAATGAAAATAGATGGATAAACAAATAGCAATTCTGAAGTATAAGTCATTTCTGCCATGATGATTTGAAGGAGACTAAAGCCATTATGTAACAGCTTTTATGTTTTGACAGGTCACATGGTTCACCATCCTAAGATGGGTGGGGTTATAAAGAGGTGTGTGAATCAAATTCCTTTGTTGGACTTGGAGGCCAGCATCCAGCCAATCACACGGACTGTGCTGAGAGTGAGGCTGACCATTCAACCTGAATTCAAGTGGGATGACAGGGTCAGAACATACATTATCTTTCAGGGCTTTAGAAATAATAGACAATTTGTTGACTGGGTTGAGGGCAATGGCATGTGTGTACAAATTTAGATAATGAACAGTGATCAATTTCATAAATCCTATAAAAAAATACAAAATTAAGGGGAGGGTAAACACTGACTCCTAGACGTTCCATAACCGGGATCAGGTGCCCATGTTAAGTTAGTATCCCCTGTTGACTGGACTGTATTTCTGGAATAAAACTTAAGTCAAAACGTGGACTTAAGTGTGAGAGTTTACTCAAGTTTTGACTGATTAAATAAACGAAAACTCGGACATAAGTTTGAGATTTTTGAGAAATCCAAGCCTGGTCACACCCGCCACGAGCCCTATATCTTGATATATGTGTGCCCCTGAGTGGCAAGCTATTGTGTGCAACATGTACAAGAGGGAAATGGTTCATCCCTTTTGAACATTATAGTCTGCTTTGCAGATGAATCCATATATCTCGCACCTCTACCGACTTAATTTAGTAAATAGGATTTTGACATCCTCACCACTACAGCTATTTTGTTAACAGTATTCCAGCTTTTCGTTTGTGCAGTAAATCATCAATAGTAGCCACTCTTGTTCCTCTCAAGTATAGAGAAGCATCATTTGGAACAAAACAAAACTGTGAACAGTATAAGTTGTCTGTGACATATTACTTTGTATGCAAATGAAATAGTTGTTATGAGAAATTCAGAGTTACGTCTTATCAGTGGTCTCTAATTCAGAAAGTAGAACAATATTTTCACAGGGGAAACCATTCAATTGTTTTATATATTGTGAGATAAAGAATATTATTGGAATAGATTTTTTTACTCCTGAGAATCATCAGTTGTGTATTGTAGGTACATGGTGGAACAGCAGAGTCATTCTGGATCTGGGTGGAGGACCCGGACAATAACCACATCTACCACTCGGAGTACTTCCTCCTGCACAAAAAACAGGTCAGTCTTATCATCACAAAGACCTTCCCATGAAAGACCTTCATGAAAAACAGGTCAGTCTTATTATCACAGAGACCTTTCCCTGAAAAATAGGTCAATTTAATCATCATGAAGACCTGTATGGAAAACAGGTCAGGTCAGTCTTATCATCACAGAGACCTCCACAAAAAAAACCCAAAAACCAGGTCATCTTATCATCACATAGACATCCTCCAGAAAACACAGGTCAGTCTTTTCATCACAAAGACTCCCCCCACAATAAAAAAAAAAGGTCAGTCTCATCATCACAAAAACCTCCACAAAAACAGAGTTCAGTTTTAATTTCAAAGTCATCTTATAGAATTTTTCCATATTATCACAGAGACACACAACCTCCCACATACAAATTAGTTTTATCAATACAATTGACATACAGATCAGTCTTCTTATCACAACTGTCACAGAGATCTCCACCACAAAAACCTCCAAATAGGGTACCTGTATGTACTGTCATTACTGTCGTCATAGAGACCTAAACAGGCCAGTGTCATATTCTATATTACAGTCTGATGTATGATTAACAGGTTGTAACAGGAGAAGCCCAGCAGTTGGTGTTCACTATCCCTATCTTTGAACCCCTCCCTTCCCAGTATTATGTCAGAGCGATCTCAGATCGCTGGCTGGGATCTCAGAGCACTTGTGCAATATCATTTCAACACCTCATCTTGCCAGAAAGACATCCTCCTCATACAGGTAAATACATGGAGAACAGTCTGTATCTTAATGGTAAATACTTACAACATTCATACTTGTATATATACTGACATGTATTATAGGGTATTTGATTTCCAGCACATTTGTGATATGATAAGGCATGCGTGTTGATACGATGTTATCAGTGTTCTGCTATTGTACATGTAATGCATGTATCAGTGTAACAGGTTAACGTCTATGTTGCGTATCCCACAAGCTTGTCACTCCATTGTGTCATCAGTCACCTGTAATTATTTGGTATTTTAGATTAAGCAATGAAATAATATTTACTCCAGTAAATATTAAAGGAAGATTAAAATGACTTGATGGTTTATTGTTTGTAGTAACTGATATGATAAACACAATCAATTCTCTTGCAATCACATTAAGTGGAACGAGTTATAAGATGAAGTTATTCACTTGCAAAGAAGTAGATTTCAATCTTCTGTAAAGATTTCCTATTGAAAATCAATATCTTTAATTTTCCCAAGTAGTTTATTTAAATTGATGTAATTTGACTGGTAAGTTTACTTTAAATTTCTAACTTCAAAGCATTACTTTTTTTTTTTTAAATCTCCAAAATAAACGTATGTATATAGAGATCTAAAAGGAAGCTGGAGTCTTTGTTAACAAACAGAACTAAGTTTATTTTCCCACAAGTAAAGATTTTTGTTCTAACAGAATGAAATCTGTGCTATAAACTGGAGAATCTGTGCAAAGAAAATGGATAAATATAACCAAAGACGATCCACTATTAATAAGTATTATTACTACAGTAACTTATCCAAAGATCAGATCATGTCAAGTTGACAGGCACGGATCATCAGATCAAATGAGATGTAAAGAATTGAATATGATCTAACAATCCACACCTCTGAACGAAATGTGGTTCACTTCTTTAGATCGAGTTACTGCAGTAATGATAAATTTATTATATACCTCATTGTATTTTTAAATACACATTTTATCATAAACATACACAGTGAAGTTATTTTATAAGGCATTGAGCTTGCTCGAGAGCCTTCTAGCGATCATGCAAAATTTTGCATCTACCCGCCTTTCTGATCTCTATGGGCGAAATCAAATAGTGCCTATTGGTATTGAATGTTTCTTACGATTCAAGACTGAAACATTGAATTTAATTGATATTTGAAAGGCATAGTATCATTTCTGTTGTTGGTGTCATTGTTTATATTGTTGTACCTTTGTTCAATAGTTAAATAATGATTGTTTGGCAAGAAAAATTCATTATTGGCGGATGGATTTACTACGAAACAGATTTTACTGCGAAATTTGTGTCGCACAATATTATTAAGTACTTGCAAAATAACCTGCTTAAATTTGGTTTTCATTTATATATATAGTCTCATAATTTCACCAAGAATCCTTATTTCAGATCAGTAGAAACAGATAAATAATAAATTGGATTGCGCATTGTCACGGTTCAGTTCCTATTCCAAAAACACAAAGACTATTTCCAGTTTTGTTTACTGTAATCTTGATCCCGATTCTCAGTTAAGCAAAACGAAAGTAGAGTGTGCATTGCAATGAAAATAACAGGTTATTTTGCGAAGAAACCAAGGCTAGGTAGTATTCATTGGGAATGAATCTTGTTCAGAATTCCAATAACCTTACTACATATTATGTTGAACTTTTGAATTGTTAGACATTATTGAAAACAGAGAGTTAATATCGTATAATTGTTACATCATACATGAACAGAAGATACAACTTCTATAAACAAGTAGGCTCACTCTGAAGCAGTTATATTCTTTTCAGCATTTTTTGTGTGCAATTTCAGTTTATTTATTATAGCTTTTGAAAAGTAACTAGTCTTGAGGGGATATTATTTAGCAAGAGGAGGGTACATGTATGAACTTGTTAGGATAAGTAACTTCAGTCCAAGCTCTCTTCTTTTTTTCTTTTTATGTAAATAAACTTTACAAATGATTGTAATGCTTTATTTATGTACTTAAACATGAGGAAATGTCTCCTGTGGCACTCAACCATTTCTTCTCTTACTTTCTCTAATTTACCTGCCCTCTGAATTTATTGAGAACCCTATAATGTATATGATATTGCACTCAACGCCTTTGTGGCCTTTCAGGCCTTTGATTGTTTTTGCAGGGTTGTTGTGATGTAGTTGATCATTTTCCACAAAAAAACTGCATTGATTTTTGTGACATAATCAGTTTCAGAGAGATATGATTGGAAAGTCGGATCACACTCTGTAAATTTAATTTCTCAAAACAAGGGTTATAGATGGGTATATATTGAATAAATTTATTAGATCACATGAGTCACTCAGATGACCTATTGTCATTGGTCTTCATCCATCGTTGTATGTCGTCCATTAACAATTTTACATTTTAACTTCTTTTTGAAAACTACAAGGCCAGTTGTTACCATTTGGGGTGTGAAGCTTCTGTAGGATAAGAGGAAATTTTGAAATTTATGATCTTAACTCCCCTAGGGCCTCATGAGTGAGACCAAAACTGTAAAAAAAAAAAAAAGCCAAATTTTCAAAAATCTTCTTGACTACTCCTTCACATGTGGGAGAAAAATGAAATGCATTGTTATGTCCATGAAGCCTTTTACCAAAATTGTAAATTCATGGCCCCTTGGTGAGGAGTTCAGTCTGAATGGTGGGCTCAATATGGCCATATAGTAAAGATATATCTTAGAAAATCTTCTATACTCTCAGGTATGTGAAAAAAAACTAATGCATGATTATGATGTTCATGAAGATCTCTACCTAAATTGTGAAAATCATGCCCTCAGCGTTAGGAGTTTAGGCCCTAGGGTTGGGTCAATATAGCTCTCTAGTGAAAATGCATTAGATCTTCTATAGATCTTTACTCTCAGACATGTGTGAGGAAAAACTGAATGCATGGTCTATATATGGGCTGTCATACTCATTTCACTGTTAAGCCCTGTGGGTCTCGTGTTACAAAGTAAATACCAATTTGAATATAACTTGACTTAAACTTGTATCGAAACATTTATCATTAAGTTACTACCAATTAAGAAATACATGTATAATATGGCTTTAATTCCTGTCACTGAACTTATAAAGTTACAATCATTTAGAATACAACATGACTTTAGTTCCTATTAATAAACTTACTATAAAATGAGATTACTATGTGATTTTAATTCATTATTTGATGTATACTGGATAACAGGTATTTTATACTGTTTTGGTATGTTCCAAGGTGATGACGTATTTCACGAAGACGATATCCAGTCGTGAATAACATGCGACCTCAACACTGTGTATCACACAAACAAAACGATAATCATGGTTCACAGTTACCTTAGTGAAAACCAATTTAAATGCATTGGTGCACAGAATTATGCTAAAATCAGCCATAAAATTTAGACTTAGTTCATAAACCTTTACACTTAGTTCATAAGCCTTTACACTTAATAAGTTTCAATCAAATAAAGTTTACAATAATGAAATAGCCAAAAACATTAATTTCTCCTTGCAAATCTTGGGGAACATGTCAAATGTTAACATTACACTTTTTAGCTTACCTTAGCTGAAAGCTGAAGTGAACTTTTCTGATCACTGTAAGTCTGTTGTCTGTCTGTCTTAAACTATTCTCCAGAACTATTGGGCTAATTTCAATCAAACTCTGTACAAATCATCTATGGGTGAAGGGAATTCAAGTTTGTTCAAATGAAGGGTCATGTGCCCTTCAAAGACAGGATAATAATAAAAAGGCAAAAATAGGGTGAAGTCATTTGAAAATCTTCTCAAGGAACACTGGGCCCAAAAAGTTGAAATGATGGCCTTAGGTGTATAGTGGGGCCACAATAGGGGATCAAATTTAACATGTCAATATATAGGGAAATTCTTTAAAAATCTTATGCTGAAGAGCCACTAATCCAGAAAAGTTCAAATTTACATGAAAGCTTACTGGCATAGTGTAGATTTAAATTTGTTAAAATCACGGTCCCTTGGGTTAGGGTGGGACCACAATAGGGGATCGAAGTTTAACATGTGAATATATAAGAAAGATATTTAAAAATCTTCTTCTGAAGAACCACTGGGCGAGAGAAGTTCAAATTTACATGAAAACTTCCTGATGTAGTGTAGATCCAAATTTCAAATCATGGTCCTTGGGGGTTGGGTGGGGCCACAATAGGGGTGATCAATGTATTAATTGTGAATATACAAAGAATTTAGAAAAAAAAAATCTTGAACTATATAAGCTTGGGCTTTCATATTTTGTATATACATTCTTTACAGAAAGACCTTACATGTGATGCATTGGTGTGTGGTCTTGTGAACTTGACCTACAAGTTTAACCTTTTAATAAAAATCTTCAGTATGTCCTGAACTATTTAAGGCAGATCTTTCAAATCTTGTATATATTTCCTATGACAAGACCTTTCATTTCATATGATGACCTTTCACCTTGTTGACCTTGAGCTTGGAGTTGACCTACTTTTAAGAAAACATAGCCTTTAGATATATCCTGAACTGTTTTAGGTAGGGATTTCATATTGTGTATATAGATTTCTTATGGCAAAGCCTTTCATTTATACTATGACCCTTGACCTTATGACCTTTGAATTTGACGTACTTTTCAGAAAATGTCGCCTGTTAAATATCTTGGGAACTATTCAAGGTAGGGCTTTCATATTTTGTATGTAGATTCTTTTGGCAAGACCTTGTGGCACAATCATGTCTGATTATGTGACCTTGACCTACTTTTTACAAAAACCTAACTTAATCAACATCTCCTGAACTATTTAAGGTAGAGCTTTCATATTTTTTATATAGATTTTTTTTATTGCAAGTCCGTGTTATGCTTTGGCATTTGATCTTGTAACCTTGCCATGGAAATTTTGAACTACCTTCAATAAAAATCTTACCTATTCAGTATCTTCTGAACTATTTAAAACAGAGCTCTCATGTTTTGTTTATAGATTTCTCATGGCAAGTCATATTGTACCATGGTCTATGGCCTTGTGACCTTGGTCTTATCCAGAACAGCAAGTTAATCATATAGGTGTTGATTTATTTCTGTGTTATGTAAATTCATTTTCAATTATGTTGTGATTTTTATGGAGGCTTAGGTTGGGCCACAATATGGGGTCAAATTTATTTTGGGGGGGGGGATAGATTGATGAAAAAAAGTCTTGTAGAAATCACAACAGCTGAACAACAGCAGTGATATGGCCCATGGACCTCACCTTTATGCTGTGTAATTGTTCATTGTTTGTGGTGAATGCTGTATAATTGTTCAGTGTCTGTGGTGAATGCTGTATAATTGTTCAGTGTCTGTGGTGAATGCTGTATAATTGTTCAGTGTCTGTGGTGAATGCTGTATAATTGTTCAGTGTCTGTGGTGAATGTTGTATAATTGTTCAGTGTCTGTGGTGAATGCTGTATAATTGTTTAGTGTCTGTGGTGAATACTGTTTTATTGTTCAGTGTCTTTGGTGAATGCTGTATAATTGTTTAGTGTCTGTATAATTGTTAGTGTCTGTGGTGAATGTTGTATAATTGTTTAGTGTCTGTGGTGAATATTGTATAATTGTTTAGTGTCTGTGGTGAATGCTGTATAATTGTTTAGTGTCTGTGGTGAATGTTGTATAATTGTTCGGTGTCTGTGATGAATGCTGTTTTATTGTTTAGTGTCTGTATAATTGTTAGTGTCTGTGGTGAATGCTGTATAATTGTTTAGTGTCTGTGGTGAATGCTATTTTGTTGTTTAGTGTCTTTGGTGAATGCTGTATAATTGTTTAGTGTCTGTATAATTGTTTAGTGTCTGTGGTGAATGTTGTATAATTGTTCAGTGTCTTTGGTGAATGCTGCATAATTGTTTAGTGTCTGTGGTGAATGCTGTATAATTGTTCAGTGTCTGTGGTGAATGTTGTATAATTGTTCAGTGTCTTTGGTGAATGCTGCATAATTGTTTAGTGTCTGTGGTGAATGCTGTATAATTGTTCGGTGTCTGTGATGAATGCTGTATAATTGTTCGGTGTCTGTGATGAATCCTGTATAGTTGTTTAGTGTCTGTATAATTGTTAGTGTCTGTGGTGAATGTTGTATAATTGTTTAGTGTCTGTGGTGAATGCTATTTTGTTGTTTAGTGTCTGTGATGAATCCTGTATAATTGTTTAGTGTCTGTATAATTGTTAGTGTCTGTGGTGAATGTTGTATAATTGTTTAGTGTCTGTGGTGAATGCTGTATAATTGTTCGGTGTCTGTGATGAATGCTGTATAATTGTTCATTACAGAGTTGTTGGATTTGACCCCACTACCGAAGTCTGCCCTTGACAATCCAGCCTTGGAGGCCCTGTACAAATATTCCCACTTTAATCCCATACAGACCCAGATCTTTCATGTCCTATACCACACAGACACTAATGTCCTGTTAGGGGCCCCCACGGGGTCAGGCAAAACTGTTGCAGCAGAGATGGCCATATTCAGAGTGTTCAGAGAGTATCCAAAAGCTAAGGTGAGGAAGGAAATGTCTTTGTTACTTATGTCTTTCAAAATTTGATTATATGTGTGTGAACCACATCTTGGAGTTTTTTATATTTTGGACAATCTAGGCTGTGTATATAGCTCCATTAAAAGCCTTGGTGCGAGAAAGAATGGAGGACTGGAAAGTTAGGATAGAGCAAAAGCTTGGAAAAAAGTAAGTTGATTAAAACGCATCAATTCAAGTAGAATGTTTGCACATAATACAGAAAATTCTTAGTAATATTGCTGTAAAATCAAAAATAGGGTGGACTCTTTAAAAACCGTC
This sequence comes from Ostrea denselamellosa, assembly GCA_024699665.1. Classification (NCBI taxonomy): domain Eukaryota; kingdom Metazoa; phylum Mollusca; class Bivalvia; order Ostreida; family Ostreidae; genus Ostrea; species Ostrea denselamellosa. The sequence continues at coordinate 1,773,625 of JAMZEH010000054.1, read as the reverse complement.
TCAAGAACCACTGAGCCAGAAAATCCAAAACTTGTATGAAAGTTCCCTTCTATGTATGGAATAATATTGGATATACAGAGTATATTCGAAGGACTTGGTGTAACAACAGTGATTTACAGCCCTGAATTATGAGCATTGTTTGATTTCCCTGAAATTCAGTTATGTGCATTTTGAAATATTGTTAACAAACTGACAATGAAAATTTTCCTCCCCTAATTCCTATTATTAAATTTACATACTAAGTTTGTGATGTTTTCTTGTAAATTATCAAAATGTCAACTTTAGATCATTTTTCAAATACAAATCATGGTCAAAAACTACTTTCAAATTTGAAATTATGCAGTATTGAAATATGATAACTGACATGTCATAAATTGATTATGGTTGATGTACGCAGCCCACCTTCATCAAGCCAAACAATGATTGTCTAATTTCGACTATTTGAAAATAAATGACAGGAAATGCACTTATTTGTAACATTGAATCCATGATTCTGAAAAAAACCATTTTCTGCGATTTATGTAATTTTAATTTATGATCAGAAGCAGGGCCAAACTAAACTGATAACGAACCTAATTCTTGGTTCAAAGCATGACCCACATGGGGAAGGGCTTAAAGTCATTCATAGATATATATAGAAAAAATCTTAAAAATATTCCTGTCAAGAGCTACAAGACAGAAATTTACTAATTTAATTTGCAAGCATTGTTATATTTTGTAGATTCAGGTTTGTTCAAAATATTACCTCCTGGGGCCAGTTGATCACAAATCTTATAAAGAAATACATAGGAAAATTTTTCTTAAGAATCACAGGTGTTTTGTCAAATTATTACACACCATCCTTATATAATGTAGTATATATTTAAGTTACGAAGGATTCACAGTACAAATCAAAAGTTCTATGGAGAAATATTTTGTGCCTGCAAACATTGTCGTTTAATATAGATTTAAATTGGTTCAAACTGTGACCCTCATGACCATGAAGTTTTGCAGGTTCTCCAAGGAAGTATATAGGGAAATTCTGTAAAGATCTTCTCAAATACCACAAGGGTACAATATGGCTAATATGCAAGCCTCATCATTCAGTGTAATTTAAGTCTGTTCACATCATAATCAGGGTTGGATCACATCTTGTAGGGGTTAGAATTTTTACATGAGAAGATCCAATTACTAATGTGATCCATGTTGCCCATGATCTTCTTGTTACATAGGTTATTATTCCTTGTAATTGATGTTGCATGCTCTTGCTTGACTCAAAGGTTACTTGTGACCAGACACTGTGTCATAATTTTTAACCAAGGTCATTTAGCAAAGATGAAAGTCACCAGAGACATTAGAAGCCAATACTTTTGTGCAGAGGCTGTTTATGACCAGACTGTGAGTCATGAACCATAGTGGTCTAAGGATCATTTTGCCAAGGTCAAAGTACTGCATAAAAAGTAGGAATTAATTTTCCCTGGCTGCATTATTTTAATGGAAAGGTGTTAGAAAATTGTATTTGGCAGAAAGCTTTCTTTAAAACCAAATGGTGAGACAAAACCCATATATCAAGATCATTTGCCCAAGATCAATGTCACAACAAAAATATTTGAAGAATATCTGGTCAGCCCTTTTTTTCAAAGGATTTTGGTTTCTCCAGGAATTATTAGAAGTAATGAAATATCACTTATGATTATTTAAAAATAAAATCACACAGCATCCAGTTCTGACAGTTTGAACAATGCAGTTAAAACACCATGAACTTCCTACTGATTTTTTTCTTGTATGGTACTTGGGTACTATTTTTAAGGCCCATGTGCCTTCTGTCTCAGACTGGGAAAATTTAACTCCACCAAAATAAGTGACTTTATGGTATGCTGATGAGGTAATTCAACTATATGGTTTGCTATATTTTGTTTCATTTTCTTGATAGTGTGGTGGAGCTGACAGGGGATGTCACCCCTGACATGAGAGCTGTGGCCAATGCAGACTTGATAGTGACCACGCCTGAGAAATGGGATGGGGTCAGCAGAAGCTGGCAGACCAGAAGTTATGTCAAGGCAGTTGCCCTTCTGGTCATAGATGAGATCCATTTACTAGGTTTGTTAGACCTTTTTGTTACTAGGTTGTCTGTATGTATAATTTTTAAATATATTAAAACTACAAATTGGCAAAAATGAAATGAGGCTAAAGTTTCCAGTATTCTTACCAACAATTTTTATAAAATGGTGCCATCTCACAAAAAATAAAACCAATCAGTTGTTTGCTTTCCAGGTGATGACAGAGGACCTGTTTTGGAGGTCATTGTTTCCCGGACAAACTTCATTTCCTCTCACACAGAGAAACCTGTTCGAGTTGTAGGACTCTCCACGGCATTGGCCAATGCTAGGGATCTGGCAGACTGGCTGGGAATCAAACAGGTCAGCTTCTCTCAACTGCTCCATGTTTTTGGTGTGTATTATGAACATGAAATTTGTTACAGCTTTTGATTGGGTGAGACAAGACTGTATTCCTCAGAATGGCTGCATCCTCAGTCAATATACCTCATACAAATACCACTCTCATGGTCTTGCAAAAATGTTGCTTCATTTTTGAGTGATCCAAATTTCCATATGGTCACCATAGTTTTCGATTGGCTGTAATCATATAAGGCAGGTGAGTGATTCAGGATAATGAGACCTATCTAACTTTTTTTTTCAATCATAATTCACAGAATTTGTTCATTTGGATTATGTGGGCTGTCACCATAAGAGATGGCAACCATGACAAAATTGTATATTACTATAAATCCTCAACTGAATATTCAAGAATACACATTTCTTGTTTATTTGTTATGACGACAACCAGTGACTGTTTATGTGTAAGGTTAAAATATTTGCATTAGCAAATGTTTTCCCTTGCATAGCATTACTCCAGATGTTTTCATATTTTGAATGCAAACAACTCATCATTTGACATAAATTGATTGTAGCTTCATAAGAAAGCAACACAATTTAATTGTGATGTCACAATGGTGTGACACAAATTTCAAATGCTGTAATGCATACCTGAGGTTGCAAGTGAAGGTCAACACTTGATGTAAGACCAAGGCCAATATTAGAGGTAGTTTGAGATAGTTTGAAATCTGTGATCATTTTGGCTATTGTTTGAAAATACTCTATTTAATTGTGACCAAAACCCCATAATGATTGTACTTTAAATCACAAGTAGCAGTACCATCATTCTTTGCAGTATTAGTACAGTGAACTGGGAGATTTCTGTCTCCATTGTATTTCATCTATATCCATTATGTTCGAATTTAGAAATAAGGCAAAATTAATTTTAAAGTTTCTGAAACAAGAAATAGTTTTGGACAATCTTGACCAGGAAATTATCATTTTTTTCATTAAGAATTTGCAGAAACAAACATAGAAAAAAAATCCTAGTGATTTTTAGATTTATTGAATTTCCTTTATTAGCTACAACTAGGCAGGAAATTAGCTGTAAGATTTATTTGCTTGATTCAGCATTAGTGATTGAAAATCAATCATTCCATGTCGATATTATGTTTGATCATATTTTTCACACTTATCATTCTGACAGCCTGTAAATAATAGCACCTGCTTTGCATTGATAATTTAATGAAATCATACTTTTTTTGAAGGAATGTTTTTATGAAATATTTGAACACCCACCCCCGAAGAACAAGGATTTACCAAGTCACAAAACATTGTAAAAATGTTTCCTTGAAAAAAAATTGAGGTTTAAAATTCCAAAGTGGCTTTTCTGTATTTTGATTGTTTGAGATAAAATGAGCATCTTATCTAGAAAACTTTCAATAATTGTCACAATCTTAACTTTAATGGCAAATTCTCCAAGACACTTGGATACACAAGCACCAGACTGAAGTATATGTCTAGTGATCCCAGGAAAATTGTTGGAACTGCATTCAAATTTCCAAAATGGCCTCTAGAAAATGTTCTTTTTTTAGTCATCAAACTCGGCACAGATATTCCTTTAGAATGAATAGCAACTGATTTGGAGAGAAAAGTGAAAAGAATTTAATGAGATTCGCAGCATGGTATTCAACTGGTAGACCTCACAGTAGTTAAATGTATGGTCATCTAACTCGCATAGTCAATAACCCACAGGATTTTTTTTCTGTTAGTAGGAAAAAGATTCTAAGAGTTATTGACTTGTAAATTGGAATAAAAAAACCTGTAGATTACTAATGATGCCTAACTAATTAGGCACAAATCTTCTTACTTTCCCAGTTAGTGTTAGACTTAGTGTTGTTGAAGTGGTCAGGTTTAAATCCTTCAGACATGATTCTTCCTAAGACTCAAAAATATATTTTGTCCTTAATCATGAGGTACTGAAGCAGATGTATGATGGTGTGACTCAGGTGAGCAGTGTGGCCCATGGGCCTCCAGAAGGGTTATAAAACTTTTTGTTTTTAATTTTTCATTAAACATTCTGTATACATTTCACAGTACATATTATAATATTATGTAGAAGTTCAGAAGAGTTTAATTATTTTGGAGAGAAAGAGAAAGAGAGTTAGAAAGTGGTAAAAAGATTTGGTTCCATCTTTTTTAAAGAGCATCAAACTTTTCAATATCACCAATTTTGTAAGAAGTAAATTTTAGTATTTCATAGAAAAACTTTAAATATGATATTGCAAAACACACAATGAGATTTTCTCCTGTATACCTTGCTGTAATAATGCTTTATCAAAGGACAAGAATATTTTGTATACCCTTGTTATTATGAAAGGTAATTTGTGGATTATTTTCCACTTGGTATATCCATATCTAAGAGCTCACTCCATCTTGTTTTACCTGTTGCCACAGAGGAATTTTTGATCAAAAGTTCATAATGAAATTGGAGGGTTTTTTTAATTATTTATTTTATTTTTATTTATTATTATTATTATTATTATTTTTTACATTTTAGTACATTGTATAAGTTTGACCTAGTAAATGGATTTGCCAACTTCTTAAGGTGGCTCATTGCACTAAAATCATTTAAGCACCTTGTATGAAGCATGATGTCACTATCGAAAGAGTAATACAAGCTCTCAATTATTTTATGTGAATCTTTTGTAATTTTTTTTTTTCAGAATAATAAAAAGGCCTTTTGTTTGCAAATAAGAGGTTTAGAGTCCAAATTTTGCTGTGAATTGATGCATAACATGAAACATCTAATAAAAAATGCTTAAAAATCTCTGAAGTTCTAATTTTCTTAAATAAAAAAAATATTTATTAAAATTGCAAAGGTTTTTAGTTAATATTTCTTTAAATGTATGGCTAAAATCTTCAAATATCTCTTTTGAAAAAAAAGATATATTAGGAAATATATTTTAAAAAGAAATTGAAATGAAATGACCTATAGTGATGCCTTTTATGTCTTCTTTGTATTGCTGCATATATTAGAAAAATAAAGGTGATAGAGGGTCTCCTTGTTTACACCCTCTCTGACTATCAAACATTCAGATTGACGTTACCTTGATTAATTTGTATGAAAAAAAGTCTAACACATATTCTAATAGGAGGACCAAACTTGGATCCAGTATCAAAAGCTTTCTCTGATAAGTAATGAAAGATCAGGGATATCTTTTTCAGTATAATGCATAATATCATAAATTAGCCTTGTGAAATTAACCTTGTGTTTTCTCCAATATATCTATTGGATATGAATCCCATTTGATCAGGGTCAATGATCTCATCTAAATGGTTTTTTTCTTAAATCTAGCTGCAGTAGGTCCAGAGGCAATTTTGTGCACTGTATTTAACAGTTATAGGTTGTCAGTTATTGTAGATACTGCTTAGGTTTGCACCCTTTAGTAACCATGTAATTACACCATGGCTTTGTGTGATGGATAGAATATTATTTTTGCAACCATAGTTAATGTATCTAACAACATAGACACCAAAATATTTCCAGAAGACCTTAAAACCATCAGATCCTCATGATTATTTGATTTCATATTTAAAAGTGTATTGCAGGTTTCAGTTAAAGTAATTCACACTCTAAATTTAGAATGTGTAGGGATATTATCTTAGGCTAATGCATTCTCTAAATCAAAATCAGCATTATATGGATTGCTTTTATATAAATTTAATAAAAAGTTTTGTTTCAGTCAAATTGTGTACTGATCATATATTTTATCTCCATTATCCAACTCCAGTTTATGTATGATTTTATTTGTAAAGTTCTTTGAATCAAGTTTACAAAAGTAATTTGATGGTTTTTTTCCTTCCTCTATTCCTTTTGCTGTACTTCTAATTAAATTCCTTGTAGTTTTTTTTTAGTACTCTTTGTTTTTTGTTATAGAACTCATCTAAATTACTTTCAGGAGGATTTTCTTCAATAGGTTTTATTTCTTTCGTTAAATCCTTTTCTTTATTCGATTTTTTTTTCTTTTTGATATATGAAGCATAAGAGATACTTTTACCTCTTATTTCAAAAAGCAAATTTCAAGGAATAATTAATCATTAATAGTGAAGAAAATATTTTCATCTGGTGTTATGTGTATGTCGTCCATGTTGTTAACAGGGACTGCATACTGTTTCTTAACCTGTAAAATAATATCTCTACTACAGTCTAGTAGTAGGGAGTTATTAAATTTCCATAGCCCTCGTCCTTTCTTGAAATCATTAGAAATTAATGATGATATTGCAGTGATCTGATATATTGCTAGACTGGGTATAACAAGTATCTAATCTAGATAACAATGATTCAGAAAGTAAAAAGAAATCCAATCGACCATGTTTAAATGGAGATTTTTTCCTCAGTTAAAGAATATCTTCAGAGGTTTTCATGTAATTGTCTAAAAGGGTCTACATAACCATAAGTCTACCATTTCTAAAACTTTGGATTATTTATACACTTTTAGTTGTAACCATTCAGGGTTTGGGTTGAAGACCAAGTTAAAATCTCCACACTGTATGATATTTTGGCACTGCAGTTGTGTCACTAATATTGGAACTGCATCGTAATCTGATCGTACACACTGATGTCCGGAATGTTTGTGAAATATTTTGTCATAAATTTTATCTTCCACATCATCAGAAAGGTCAAACATGATTCTGTGCTCCTCAATATGTCTATAAACGTGTCCATTTACGCACTATGCAGACTTTATCCAGGTGTTTGTGGAAAGCTTGGTGATGAGGTCTGAATTAAGTTGATTGAAATCATTACTCAAGCTTAGTTCTTTTATTTTTCTTCTTCATTTGCAGAGTGATGTTGCATTACTTGAAATTGTGCAGAGTTGATTTTAAATTTCACACGTATTGGCCGTTGACAATCCCTTCACTAGTAGCGGTGTTAGAACATTTTAAATAAACTGAATACCAGAAGTATCACATTTGGTTCCTAGTCCAAAACTGAGATTAAACAGAGAAGAAAAAATGGTTTTCACCAACATATATTCTCAGGATTCAATAGCAGGGATATCTATTTAAATTGCCCATATGTGGAGCTCGATTGTAATTGTCTGCCTTGCTCTCTGCCCTTACTGGAAGTTTAAAACTTTGTTTAATGATTTTCATAGATTGTAACATATTTTTGATATAATATACTATAGTATTTCTGTTTTCAGAAGATTGATGTTCAGCTCATACTGCATTACAGGTATTAGGGCCACGCCAATAGACAGGAACCACACTGTGCACACAATGCACCCATTCATATGTCCATCCATCAACAGTTTTCCGGCCATTTTTTCCCTATCCCAGTAGATTTTGAATTTAAACTTATATCAATGTGTCACAAATCAAGTTGGGTTTGGGCTTTGTTAACCTATTTTTTGAAAGAGTTATGGACCTTGAATGACTTTTGTATGTTTGTGTTGTAGATGGGCTTATACAATTTCCGTCCGTCCGTCCGCCCTGTTCCTCTGGAGGTACACATCCATGGATTCCCAGGACAACACTACTGCCCACGAATGGCCACCATGAATAAGCCCACATTTCAGTGTAAGTTACAGACAAGTAATACTGCCCTTGTCAAACTGACAAATAAATTGATGTTATAGGGGTTTCAATAGTCAGCATTCACATATTGTATGGTTGTTATGATAACATAATTTGCAAATACACCCTGTCATTAGGTCGATTGCTGTCTGATGTGCTTCCTACCAATTGTAAGACTGTTCTTTATATACTGATTTTGACTACAAATTACTCTGTTTACCTTATCAAGATATAGAGCTCCAGTTGGGTGTGATTGGTCAACAAGGGGTGCTTACTCCTTGTAGACAACTGTGTAGCAATGCAAATGACACAAAATGTAGAAAACCTCAATTATAACATGTTGTGTTATTACAATTTGTGTTGAGTTCAACACAGAAAGTGATAAATATTCTCTTTTAATTGAATGATTGATGTCATTATTTTAATATATAAGTGTTATTATATTTTTTTGAATCAAGTTCAATGCAGAGTGAAATAACGAAATGTAATAAACATAATTAAATTGCCCATTAATTAAATTGTACATAAACCAAAGTAGTATATTTAAATAACCATCAATACAGATTTCATAACATTATTTTATTCTGTGTTGAACTAAAAGCAAAATATAATAATTTCGCTCATATATTAAGATAATGATATCCTTAATTCAATTAAAGAGAATATTTATTACATTTAGCATTATTACATTCTGCATTGAACTTGATGCAAAATGCAATAAATTTAGATTTTTACATTTTGTGTCATTATTACATTTTGTGTCATCGTTACATTTTGTGTCATATTTCATTTTGCTACACACCTGATTCCACCTCTTCAGTTTCCAGAGGTCCGTGTTTGCCCTTCTCTTCATTGAATTGCTCACTCTTCATTACCTTCACTTTTCAATAAAAAGAAATTCAATGCATCACTTCTCTATATGAGAGGACCTCCGTGGACGATTGGCTAGAGCATCATGCTCAAAATTACAAGGCCTCTTGCCTCTAGTCGGCGTGGGTTCGATTCTCACTGGTGCCAATATATATGAGAAAGTTTGTCAGTTTACTTTTAGAAGGTCGGTGGTCTTTCCTGGGTATATTGGGTTCTCTCTTCCATCAATAAAAAACTGGACACCACCAGATAACTGAAAAATTGTTGAGTGTGGCAGAAAACAATAAACAATCTATATTCTACAAAATCTCTCCCTTTTAAAACTATTTGTAGATGTAGTGTTTTCCTTGTGGTACAAATTTATGCTAAGTATAGCCACAGGAAATGCACAGAATTTTGAATCAGTTCTTTTTTTGTTGGAAAATTACACTACATGTAGTTTATTGACAATTGGTAAGACGTGGTGAATTCTATCATAATAATGACTAGTCAAAATATACCATCCAGCCAGCAATCATGATGCATAAACATTAATTCTGAAACTTCTGAAAAATCACTTGAATTCTCTTACAAATTCATTTCATACTACATTATTTTATGAGAATGCATATTATACGTATACATATAACGGCTTACTTATCATCCATGTTTTCTATACCATTTGACCAATTTAGTGACTCATGTCAAACAGGGATCAGTTACATCCATCAGGTAGCACACTTTGGTAGTGATTACTTCTTTGGCACTGGCCATAAGAAATACACTGTACAAGAATAACAGTTTATTCTGAGTATCTGCTATCAGTAAATATTAGTGTTGCAAAATCGGACCAAAGTTACAGTTGATTATTGAATTGAGTCAGCAGCATACGATTGTATTATCAATAGTTTGAACTTCCATTACTAGTTGTTAATAGTTACAATATATTTATTTTATTTATATAGTACATGTACACTATATAATATCCATCCTGAGTAAATGATATCCTAATGAATAAATAAGAATTAAATGTTTTACTGTTATAATCAACTTTGGACAAATATGAAATTATACACTACAGTCAACTTCTGATGAATGTTTATAACACTAATTGATTCACTCATTAAAATACTGATCCATTTTCATAAATTTATGAGTGAATGAACAAGTTTTATACTGTTTTTTTCTTTTCTACTTACAATATTCTAGCCAGACTATAAACTCTTTCACTAGGTAGGAACAGAAGAGATGAGGATTCCAAGATACTTCCTTGCTAAAACTGACAATCTATGGAAAATACTTTGATATTTTTTTTTTTCACTGCAGCAAGCCCAAATTGAAAATAAAGAGTCCCCAGATACATTAACACCTCTCTCAATCAATAGTTTTGGACACATTTTCTCCTCATTAAAAAAATGTACACGATCGAACAGTTCTTCTAAATCTGAACATTTGAACTAATTGTTTTTTCTCTTCCTTTGTGAAATTGGAGGTTAGTATTTCCTAAATAAAATTGAATGTATGAAATTGTGAGGAAGACTTTATTCAGAGATCAATTTCATGATATGTGACCTCAAAACTTCATTTGCCTACAACTTTTTGCACAACTTGCAAATAACAGTATTCATATGTAGATTACTTTTGTTAGGTGGCCCTTTGCCATTTTTCTTGATTCCAAACGGTCCATACTTTTGACCTAGTTGCCCAGGGTATGGAAATAAATCTGCATTGTCTTCCCTTGCCATTATTACACAAATTAAGGTTACATCCCTTAATAATATTAAAACTTCTATGGGTTCCATTAACTATTTATTTCTGGAATAGTTGGCGATAATTGCTGTAAAGTATTTATATTATACTGATCCAATATATTATACTGATCCAATATACTATACTGATCCAATATATTATACTGATCCAATATACTATACTGATCCAATATATTATACTGATCCAATATACTATACTGATCCAATATACTATACTGATCCTATATACTATACTGATCCAATATATTATACTTATCCAATATACTATACTGATCCAATATACTATACTGATCCAATATACTATACTGATCCTATATACTATACTGATCCAATATATTATACTGATCCTATATACTATACTGATCCAATATATTATTCTGATACAATATACTATACTGATCCAATATATTATACTGATCCAATATATTATACTGATCCAATATACTATACTGATCCTATATATTATACTGATCCAATATACTATACTGATCCAATATACTATACTGATCCAATATATTATTCTGATACAATATACTATACTGATCCAATATATTATACTGATCCAATATACTATACTGATCCAATATATTATACTGATCCTATACTATACTGATCCAATATAATATACTGATCCAATATGTTATACTGATCCAATATACTATACTGATCCAATATACTATACTGATCCAATATACTATACTGATCCAATATATTATACTGATCCAATATACTATACTGATCCAATATACTATACTAATAAACAAATCAATATTGTCAGAAAACTGTTCAAAATGTATCTTATTTGATATCTGAGTAAAGTTTTAAGTGCTGAGTAGAGTATTGGTATGTTTCTGAGAGACTTAATGGAAACTGCACGGCCATTTGCACTTCTGATCACTTGATCCTCGTGCCTTGATTTAATTTGAACATGTTCATTAATAAGAGTGCTATCAGTGAGCTGCACTGTATTAAGTATAGCTTTAATGATATTTTAGTTGATGAATTTTGGTATGATTGACTGTGTTTTGCTTAATACAATCGGTATTCATTGTAGAGCTCTATGTGTTTTTTTTTTTACCTAAGCCAAAGGCTCATGTGAGATTTTCTGTTAGTTTGTATGCTATAAAATTGTTGATCTTCATTTGAAGAACCAGCTAAACTCAACAAACAAAAGAAAGTACATGTATTTTTAATGAAGGGTCATGCCCCCCCCCCCCCCCCCCTATCCCATGGAGAGATAACTGGAAAACTGAAAATATATAGGAGTCTTAGGGAAATTTGTATTCTTAAAGTGGAGTCACTTAGGCACAAAAGATTATTAAAATCATTCATTATTACAAGTGTGGATTGGGAAATTTCACCAAGGGGTCCACAGTCTAGAGCGACACTTTGCCAAGTCCTAGACAGTGAATCTTGTTCCCTTAGTGAAATTTCCAAATTCCACAAGAGTGAATAATGAAGGATTATTTTTCTCATATTTTAACTAAAGTATATTAATTCAGGAGTGTATTAATTCAGGAGCTTTCAGAAGATTTTGAATTATCAAAATTCTCATTTGAACATAATATGTAAAAACTAATTAGACAGTTAGAAAGAGCATAACCAAAAATAGTTTACACTTTAAAATTAAACTAAAATCTAAAGCTGCCTCTAAGAAAGCTAGATCAAATCTAAATTTGAAGAATCTAAAGCAAAATATTTTGCTTCTACATGCAACATAAATCAGTCTCACACCAGTTGCTGAAAATGTGGAACTTTCTTATATGTATATTTAGCATATAATTCCAAGTTGTGACCCTCAGGGGCCAGGGTTGGGTCACAATATGATAGCTGCATGAGTATTATATTATGAATGAACATTTTGTTTTTCTGATGAAGATATGAAGACATTGGAAGCATGGGATATGTATATGAACAGTAAAGTAGTTTAAATGCAACCTTCTGTTGTTTTTATATCCTCATAATACAAACTTAATACAAACAAACTAAACATTAAAAACTTTTTTATAGTAAGTATGTAGGCTTTTATGTCAAAACATCATTTGCACATCACAATGGAAAACAAAAAAAAAACACTCACAAAATATTGGTGAATGTAAATATATATAAATATGAAAGGAAAAAATTCTTAACAGAAAGGTTACAGTCTGTCAAAACCTTAAATTAGATAAAGGTCCAAAATTTTCATGTAGGAATTTTCTAAAATTTTCTTTTCATGGCACTGATAAAGTGTTTGGCTCGGTAGTGTAATGATATAGACTGGCAGTTTGAAAGGTTCTTCTCTCAGATCTATCCTTTGCATTTATTTGACATATTCTTGGCCAAGACACTTGCATTAATTGTAATATTATACCCAGCTGTGGGTAATCTTTAGTGGAGAGCTATACTAGGGCTTCAGCTGAGGGTTAACCTTCAGTAGAAAAGCTGTACAAGGACCTTGGCTGGGGGTTAAACTTCAGTAGACAGATGTAACAATGACCTCAGCTGATGTTGAACCTTTAATGACCTCAGCTGTAGGTAACCTTCAGTAAAAAAGCTGTATCAGGGCCTCAGCTTGTGGGTAAGCTTTAGTAGAAAGCTTTTACCAGGGCCTCAGCTGGGGGTTAACCTTTAATGGACAGCTGTACCTAGGACCTCAGCTTGGGTTAACCTTTAATGGACAGCTGTACCTAGGACCTCAGCTGGAGTTAACCTTTAATGGACAGCTGTACCTAGGACCTCAGCTGGGGTTAACCTTTAATGGACAGCTGTACCTAGGACCTCAGCTGGGGTTAACCTTTAATGGACAGCTGTACCTAGGACCTCAGTTAATGGACAGGTACCTAGGACCTCAGCTGGGGTTAACCTTCAGTATTGACACCTGTACCAGAGCCTCAGCTTGGGCTTGACCTGTAGTGAACTGGTGTCCTGTTTGGGAAAGGCAATATGTTTTCATCTGCTGATGCCATGACAATCAGAGATAAGCACAAGCCTTAGCCTTGTAGCTATTTAAGGATTTAATGTTTTAATGGCAACATTATTAAGTACAATTTTAGGAATAATCAGATAATTACATTATGGAGCATCTCAAGAAATAGCATTAGGCTGCATGGGGTAAACATAGGCAACTAGGTGCATTCATTGCCTGTTGCTTGCTCATCACTAACTGTGTGATGTAACAGCAGAAGTAAATTAATTTCTTAAAACAGACATCTAACAAAGCTTCCCAGTCTGGATAAGTATAACACACAGTAATAGCATCTGGCATTGCCAGGTCAGGTAGTACATGTATATAGGTTCCTCTTGATACCGATATTGGACACCATCAGCTCATAAGGTTTTAATGCGAAGATAGTCAGGCAAATTATATATAGTAATGCTATACCAGCTTTGATTAAGTTCTACAAAGACTTGCATTAGTTAAAGAAGATGTATCTTGCATTACAAAGATTCTGTATTAAGTCTGTAGGCTATACTGTAACTGGATTTGATGAAGGAGAGTAAATGTAGCATTCTTGTGTGACTCATGGTCTGTGGAGACTAAAATAGCCTGGAAACAAGAGACAACACTGACCATATTTAGAGTCCACTGAGGTGTCTTGTGTTGCCAGGCAGTGTAGAATTTTCTGTTGTACATGGGTTTCTGTAGGAAAGGTCATGATATTTTATTGATCATGATGCTGATGGAGTCTGACTCTGTGTGATTTCTGGAGAAGTCTTCTGAAAGTTCATGAGAATAATGACAATTGTCAAATAAGCTAATTGATGGGATGCTAGTGGTATTTTTTTTTTAATGGATCATCAGAATGTTATTTGTTTACCAGACTATTTATAATTCGAAGAGTTTTTGTCTATTGTAGCTTTCTTAATCAAATTTCAAGTTTAGAGTGTCATAATGCTTATTATAGCATTTTATTATATATGATTGAAAAAATCGGAGCTTTCTGATTTAGTAAGATCAGGGATAGAATTATTTTTTATTCACTGGTCACTTGGGCTATCAACTAAATTTTTACTGGTCAGTTATAACTTTTACTTTCCCTTTGGACCAGTGAATATGAAAACAATTGGCCCCAAATTCCATAATAATGAAACATTTTCATGACTAGGCCCAATATCTTGTTTATTCACACTAGCAGAAAAAATAAATATTCTGTTATATGTATATTTGAATTTTTCATATTTTCATTTAGAACCTATACTTTATTAACTACAATGTTGAAATTGATCTAAACAGCCATTTCCCCCTTTTAAGCACAGATTTTGTTGACCTGTATTTTATCAAAATTCATGAAAAACTGACAATAAAGTATGGGAACTGTTTTTGAAAATATTTATGCAGGTATTCCTCTTAGTCAGCTACACCACTGTCATTGTTTACATTTTTTTTTAAAAGTCATTGTTCGAATCTGCCTCATGCAGTACTTTTACATTTTCTTTATTTACATTTTTAACACATTTTTTATATCTTGTATAAAAATGTGGATGCATGTTCATTTTCAAATATAAAAGGCATTTATGTGAAAGCAAATTCCCTGTACACAAAAAAAGTCGAGTGAAACTATACCTGGAGTTTATAGACTTTGCTCCAAGGAAAATAATCATTCATTCTGAGTTAAACAACTGAACTACGTGTGGTTAAAGTGCAGGATTACACAGCAGTAGCTATGTACTCCCTCAGGTTTTGATATCGTGCTTCAGTGACAAGTTTTGCTGATGCAAGAAAAAAATACAAGCAAGTAATATGTCCCAAAGTGATTAAGACCATATATTGCCATTACAAAAATATGAAATATCATTTGGAAATAATGCAAACAATACAATTATTATGGCTACATGTACATCGTAGCAAGAGATCTATTGAAAGTCTCCTCCTATATCCAACTGTGATGTGTGAAAAGCAAGTTATTGCATTTGTTTGGTCTAAAGTCATAAACTAGAATGAATATGGATGAGCTTTTTGTAAAGTCTAAAACCAAATCTGGTCCAAAAGATTTTTTCTTTTGTTAGCCAGAATTGATCCTTACCCAATCAATTGGATTCATTGTTTTCACATATCCATAATAAATCTAAATATAAGGAATGATAGGTCAATGTATTCAATTATTTATTTTTACCATTTCATCATTTACAGTATAGCATATTACAATTTTTATATAGGTGGCATTATGGAAAAAAAAATCTGTGGCTCTGTAGAATACCCACAAATATAGGCAGCAATATTCACTCACAAACATTGTAGACAGTGAAATTCTTGTTTCTCATATATTACAGATATCATAGGCAGCAATATTCACTCACAAATATTGTAGACAGCGAAATGCTTGTTTCTCATTAATTACATTATACTTGTTACTCTTTTTGAACAGCCATTAAAACTCACTCCCCAGATAAGCCAGTCCTTGTGTTTGTATCGTCAAGGAGACAGACACGCCTGACTGCCCTTGACCTAATTGCTTTCCTAGCTGGTGAGGACAACCCCAAACAATGGTTGCACATGGAAGAGATGGAGGTGAGTAGCAAGCTGGAAATGATCTAAAATACACATAATAGCTAATGAAATGGGACTTCAAGATAGAGCACCAAAACCAGCCAGTAGTCATTCACAATTATATGTGTTGCAAACATTTTAATAGGCAGACTGGCCCGAAAAGTTAGGAATGCAAGGTCGGTGATTTAAAGTCTGTGTCATCTGATACTGAGCAGTGGTGTTTAAATAAATTATCTTTGTATTTTTAATGTCCTTGTAAAGTACTCAATCCCCATAGCCTCCACTGACCTCACCCCCTCCACTGGCCCCACCCCCTCCCTCCCCCACATCAGCCCCTAAAGGAAATTTATTGTTATAAATGCTAATGACATGCAGTTATGTTTTTATCAATTAAAAATGTAAAATGACTAAAGCTTAAAAACAAATTTTATTAAATATTAAGATTTTCAAAAATTACATATATTATTTACTTTTAAGATGCTTTTTTCTAAGATTTGTATGACTGAATAGTTAATGCATGTAAAATATAAGTAAACATATATTTGATTAAGAATATTCAATTTCCAGGGGTTTTTTTTCTTTTATCTCACAATTCATTCTTGGTTTGATTCAGTCTGTTAAAATGTCCTGACCAGGATGAAGACTGTTAAATGTGGATGTGGTTGGTCCACTCTTTGTGTTGCGTATCATGTCATTTATCTGCTTTTTTATAAGTTTTATTTGTGCGCTTCGTTTGCTATCTGAAGAAGGGATATCTGAAGAAGGAAGCATTCAATTCAGACGGAAGGCAGAAACCAGCAGGTAAGATCTCATTTTGATTTGTACATTTGGTGTGTCAATTTTTTATTCAACAATTTATTAAGTGCATTTTTTGTGTCTTGTATGAACTTATGCTCAATATTGCTGCATATTATGCACTTGACAACAATGGAAAGGGGTATGGGGGAGTTGGTATTGTTTTTGTTCAGCTCGTTTTTGCAGATTAAGGTGAAGGTCATCTGTGGATGTCAAATTGCCACAATTTAGCTAAGCCAGAGTTGTATACAATGAATTAGATGATTATGTCATCTTGTATCCATTATGTCTTCATAGATGTTGTGTATCAAATGAATTTGTTTATCAAGTACATGAATATTGATACACATATCCAAGATTTTAAAATATGAACTCTGCAGTTTTGGTGTAGTTTACTAAGTTTAGAGCATATCAAGTAATTAATGAAGAGATGAAATAACACATTACTGCTGAAATTTACTACATACAATATCAAACTAGTGTATTTTATTTGATCTGCATTTTACATTTTTAATGTTAGGCCAACTTTTTTTATCATTTGTTTTACGGGATTTTTTTTTTTTAAAATTGGGTCGGGGGTCAAAATAAAAATAAAATTAAAAGTTATGAATTCAAATTCTTTTCCTTGTACTTTTATAAACAAAAACAGAGTATTTAAAAATCTGTAAAGTGTGTCAATGAAATATTTTAGTGATATTATTTCGGTTGAGATTCAGTTCGGCTGGATATTTGGACTGACACCTTAATTTACTAGTCCAAATAGCCTACCACGCTGATTACGTAACACTGCTGTCAACTTCAATGTGACCCTCACCATAACATTTCATATCGGCCACAGAATTGTCTATCTCGTTAATTACGTCATTGACAGAGAAAGGGAGACTCACTTTTACAATGACTTTAAAGTTTTGCCATTATGGCCAACAGTAACTATCTTGAATAACCAAATGTCTCATGTCCTAAGCTGAGGCTGACATCTTGGCATGGCACTTCGGTTTCATTTATGAGCTAAGTATCGTCATACGTTTCAATGACTTGATTGGATGATGTCCATAGAATCAGCCAATGACATGTCTCCTTTTATAAATACGCTTATTAGTCTGGTTCCTGTCCCTGCCACTCATTGATCACTCCAAAGGAATGCTTATGAGTGGTGAAGACAGGAACTAGACTGACATTTTATTTTTTTCTCAATGAAAATGGAATGGTTGGTGGATGAAATAAAAAAATAACAATGAATGGGTACTTTTATTTTTATTTCAATTTTGCCAAAATTTGGTTCGGCACTCCCATAAAACAGATAATAAAAAAATGTTGGCCTTAGTTGACTCCATTATATCCTCACAGAACACAGATAAACTTGATACAGTGGTTAAATTACTGAAAGATCTTGACAGATTTAGGGGACATTCATTTTAACCCTATTACAGGTTGTCTGCATTGAGTAAATTTCAATCTGGGATAAAATCAAAATGTTATTTTATCCTAATAGCTGATAACAATATTGGACTTTGCATATTGATTGATGAAATACTTAGATTTTTGCCTCTATTGCATCTCTTTTTCAATCAAGAATTAACGTTGATCATTTAACTAGATTCAGAATTTGGTATGTTACTGTATCATTATATCTGGACTTTTTAGAATGGTACTACACATGACTGTATTAAATTGTAGCTGTGTTTTTAGTCTTAATCACATTGATAATTTGGCAATCCAGGTTTTACACCCCATCTTGTTGTGGATTGAAAATTAGAAACTTGTATTTTATGACATTTCATAATGAGATTTTTTCATGTAGCTGTTGTTTCCATGATCATTTTCCCTATATAAAAAAAAAAAACCAATAAAAATCCCAAAACATGCCTTTGGTCCATGTTCAGTGATGGTTTTCATGCCTCAAAGGAAAAGATCAAATTGCTGTTGAGATTGATCTCAGTAATTCTGAGATCAGTCCCCAGCGGACTCCAATCCAATCATAGGCAAATTTTCTAAATGGTCAGGCATTAACTGACGAAATCTGATAAAGACTGGAACTGTGATATTAGAAGTTGTACGACTAATCACTCTGCTGTAGTGTTTTCTTTCCCAGTGATATGTACAGGGATATGTCTTTTAAAATCTTTTTGTGAAGATCAGCATGGCTATAATTTGTCAAAATAATTTGAAACCATCTTCAGATAGTGTGGAATAATTTTTTTTTTAAGATCTTAGGTCATCATGGGGTCACAATCACAATTGGGGTTTATAGTTTAGAATAGAAATGTATACGGTTGTTTATATATGTTTAACATCCTGCTTAAGAATTTTTCACTCATGTGGATACATCAACATTGCCTGTGAAGGGCTGCAAAACTTAGTAAGGAAATATCTTTAAAAATCTTCTTGTCAAGAAAGTATCCTCACATAGTGTAGATTCAAGTTCGTTCAAATGATGACCACCTGGGGTCATTATGAGGTCTTGTACAGTTTTGAAGTTTTACATAGGAATATTCATGTCAAGAACAAATTTACAGTTTATCAAATTTCTTGTGAAAGCATTCATGTAATGTGTAGATTAAAAGTTGTTGAAATTTTACATGGTCACCAGGTTCAAGTGAATGAAAGGATCCTCGTGTAGTGTAGACCCATGTTTAATGAAATGATGGATTAGCAGGAGGACACAATGTGGGTTTTGAACCAAGATTTACAAATAGAAATATATAGGGAATTATCTTATATAAAGATCTTCTATCAAAAACAATAAAGCTGCATATTTTTCTTTACACCCATTGAAAACAAGATGTAAAAGAGAGGGGGTGTTAATAAGAATAGCCATGTCAACTGTCCTGCTGTCTGTCCTGTTGTTTTTGTTTGGACCATAACTTTGTAATGGCTCTTATTTAAGGCACAATAGTAGCTTATAGCTTGATGGTATTTTATAACCCTAACCCAATGTGATTAGTCAAGGTCACTGAAAAGTTGAAAATTTTGCCCAGGCCATTATTTTGTAATGGGGAGACTTTAGAAGCTCCTTGACTCAGGTAAGTATTGTGGCCTATAAGTCACTTTATTTTAGTTGATGGAAGCATCAAACAAAAAACTGGATGGAACCTTTCATTAATGGATTAATATGCTATGTGCAATGATGCAATTTATAGTTGATACCATGGCCAGATGAAAAGATGCAAGATTCATATTTGAAATTTATGATAATCTAACCTTAAACAATGAAAATAAATTGAAGACTTTCAAATGATATCTTCTAATCTCTGATAGATTGTCAATATCACTATATAAAAAAATATATCTCCGACTCATATTTATTAGGAGAATTTTTAGAGAAATGGTCCATGATTTGAAGAAATTGGACATTTATCTATGGCATTCTTTGTATGGAATAGTGAATTATTGTATGGAGTTCATAGGTTTTTATTTAATGATAGTACTTGTCTTGTACTTGCTGTCAAACAAATCATTTGTCGATGTGATTCTAATTAATTTTAAGGAGAGTTGGCAGTTACCAGTGATAGTTATTTTGTAGTTGTGGCAGGGACATTAATATGAATAATTTATTTCATTGTTCATTTATATACTCTCTGTTTTGTATAAAGCTAATATCATTTTATTATTACTATAATCAAATTCAAGGTCTTGGAGGAAAATGATTATTATAGAAGGAAGGTTACTCATACAACTTTTACAAAGCAGTACTGTGATATTGTGACAACAAGAATTATTGACATTTCCAATGTTTTTGCCTTTGATATCCTTACAGATTGGTATGATAATCATATCCTCATGAACGGGCTGCAGCTGTGAACATTGAATCTTGATAAATGTAGCACATCTATTTTAATGGCTGGAAATTCTGACAGAAATGAAAGTTAAATGTAAATATGTACCAAAAATAAATTTCATTTTTGAAAATACAGGGTATGAGCTGTGACGCTTCATGCCAGCATACTTCACGAGGTGTCACAGTTCATATTGTCATGTATTGTCAAAAATGAAATTTATATTTGAAGTGAATTCATTGTAGCACCGTGATATTGACCACATTGAACAGACTACTGTGGACACTTTTCGAACAATAAAAGGCTTTCTTTGTAGTATTATCAGGTGATGAAGGTAGCAAGCATTTGCAGAAAAAATTCATAAGCTGCATTAGTGGGTTATCCAAATTTTTTTCAGCAATGATTGCTACCTTTATCACAGAAAGAAACAATAAAGAAAGACATTTTATTGTTGATATTTGTATTTTCATGCATTTTTAAATTTTTTTAAAACTAGATTTAAGTTCTAAAATATCATATTGTTGACCCATTCATTACATTAAATGAAACATGTACAGCCAATACACACTTTGACCTTGACAATGCTCCATATTAGGTATCACATGGACAAGAGGCACTTGATTGAACTAGTATGCAACTAACATGTATTCAGTGTCAGGGATGAATGAAATCAATGCCAATTTCGTAAGAAATATAAAAGAAGATTCAGTGAATGTAAATATTTAATGTATCTTCCTGATGAACAAAATACAATTGAACAAACAGTGTAAATTGATCAGTTTGTTGCATGTTGTTGCAAGGTCTGGTATCTGACATTGGATTATTTTTTTTAAAATTATAAATATTACATTACCACAAGGTATAAATATCACATTGAAAAATATCTTGTGCATTTCAGTATTAGAAATCAATTTGAGATTGTCAGGGAGCTCACCAGGCAAACTCTATCTGTATGTCTGTCAAACGTAAGTGTGTACAATCCACTCCCCTTATTAGACAGGAGCTGATTCTTTACACTTGGTTTGGTATTTACACTTGGTTTAGTAAACTTGTGGTGAAAAACTTAGAGATAACATTCAGTGTTCAGTGTTGGATAATAATATTTAGTTATGTTTTATGAAGATTTCACCCCCTTAAATGAAGTTTGTCCTCTTCAAAAACATTTTTCTTCTTCTTCTTTTTTTTTAAATAGTTTTTGGGCTTATTTGATTTTGCTGTTCTGGAACTGCTCTGAACACAATTGCAGTTGTTTCAAAAATCAATTGAAACAGGATAATAAACCAGGCGACTCTAATCATGTGTTAAGAAGTATTGAAAGATGATAATGACGATGATAGAATCATCATTGAAAATACACAACTTGAGTCAATGGCATATCATTTCTTTAAAGTAAGAAATATCTTACCCTGCTGTGCACATTTTGATGATTAAAATGGTCTGATGTTGAACATTATATTACAGTCTGTTGAAACAGTGTTGCCTCCATTTTGGTTCCATCTGTACCCAATTTGATGGGTACTGTTCTGACACCTTAAGGTAGTTCCAGAACAAATGATCCTGGTTTACATGCTTATGGATTCTCTCAGAAAGAACTGCCAATTGAGTGTGCCCTTTGGCACCTGCTTGTAAAACAACACAGATAGACAGTAACACAAATACAGTGTTTGTAAATGAGTTTATTGTTTTAGTGCATGTACATACTAGATTACACCAGTATATTTACATAAAAACAAATTTGACATCAAATTGCAAAGCTCGCCGATATATTGACTTCTACATCCCCAACTATATGAACTACCTGACTTCAGTCTTTCGATGACAAACTTAGGGAAAGGCAATCTTTCTTTTTGAAATTCAATTCGACAAAAAAGGAATGTTTCCTATAAGATGTCAATGTAATGAGGAGGTGGATGTAGAAACAAATTGATATGTCTCAGTATATGATTTATTGGCTGTATGCTGGAAAAAAAATCCAATGTAGAATTGTGACAAATATATCATGAATCCATCAGAATGAATATTTATAGAATATGCTTTGAAGAGGGTTAGAACCCTGAGCATTTTAATTAATCCCCTTAGACACTCAATTTCTAAGTATGGTGGTGTATTTAGTGGGATGGTTAGGTAATTTTAAACTAGACTGATAAAATGTATTTGATATTTTAACAGATAAATTCAGTGTGTCACTGTCTGGGTCTGTATTGAAAAAAGGTACTATTGTCTACTGCTGATTTTAGTGGAAGAAAAATGAAAGGTTGTTAAACATTTGTGACACTTGAGCTGCTTCTTATGTACTTGTGTTCAGAAGATGGTCAGGGTGTAATGGGTTTTTTGTTGGCTCGCAGTAGTAATCATGCAGAAATAAAAGGGTTATTGGTGCTCATAATTACAAAGGGCAGTTTTGGAAAACTTAATTACTGAAACAGCCAGACAGGTCAAAATCAGGTTTCAATACAACACCACCAATATGGAAATGACTGTTTGATTGGAATAGAGATATTCAGAAAATGAGGGTGGACTATTGATTCTTTGGTCATGTTGGTGTTTGGTTTAGTTATAAGAGTAATAATGTGTTGTTTTATATCAGTTACATTGTATCACTGTCACCAAGTGTCCTTGGCTCAGTGCTGTTACTTTCATTTTTATTGGTAGTTTGCCAACAACTAATAATGATAGCGGGGGGCCTCCGTGGGCGAGTGGTTAGAGCATTGGGCTCAAAATCACAAGGCCTCTCACATCTGTCGGCGCGTGTTCGAATCTCAGCCGCGGCGTTATGTGAGCAAGTTTGCCAGTTTACTTGCGGAAGGTCGGTGGTCTCTTCCCGGGTACGTTGTATCTGGGTTCTCTCCTCCACCAACAAAAACTGGACGCCACCAGATAACTGAAAAATTGTTAAGTGTGGTGGAAAGCAATAAATAATAATAATAATAATGATAGCATGTCAGTCCTTGTCATTGATAGCTTGTCAGTGTTTGTCATTGACAGGTTGCCAACACTTGTCATTTATAGCTTGCCATCACTTGACATCAACAGCTTGCCATTAATAGCTCACTAACACATGTCATTTCTAGTTCATCAACATTTGTCATTAATAGTTCTTCAGTTTTATCATTGATAGCTCACCAGAGCTTGTCACTGATAGCTTCCCAGTATTGTGTCATTGATGGTTCATCAAAGCTCATTATTGATAGCTCAGCAGTGCTTGTCATTGTCAGCTCACCAAAGCTTGTCAATGACAGCAACACTTGTCATCATGATGTTTATCCATAAGAATAAGTTAAGAATACTTGTAAATCATTCAGCAAAACCTGGTCCCGGGAATTGAATCATTTCAGAAAAATTAATCCCCATGAAAATCTACCATTTCATTAGTCTCCATGAAAATGAATTGATCTACTAAATATTAGTTTCCTTGAAATAAATCTTTAGACAGTAAAGCTATAGGCATATAAAGCCCTGATAATGCAGGTTTGGGAATCAAATAATCATTCTGGTGACCATAGAGTATAGATTGATTGTTAAAGAACCTTCAGTGGTATTGATTCATATCAAAAAGTCATGCACTTCACACCCACAGTTGATGAGAAGTTAATTGAAAATAATTCAGAGAGGAAACAAATCTAAATGCATTCCATCAACTGTCTCTCAATTTGTGTCCGTAAGAAACCATTTTGAAACTGATCTTTGACAAACTGGAGGACTTGTGATTGAAACCATACATTTCAGTTCAGTAATGGCTGCTGAACTGTACATAATTGTTTTTATCATATTCTAGATGATCTTCTTTAAAGAAGAATCAGATGATGTCAATGATTTTATTTAGATTCTACCATCTATCTCTCTTAGGATCTTTTCTTCTGTATTTAAAAATGATCAGATGATTGCAACATCATTTTTACCATCTGTATAGAAAATTCCCCTTTGCTAGGGAACAATTTTCATGCATAGTTTAAGTAGCCTTACTGTGCTGTCTACCAATAAAACAGTACCTTAATTTTGTCTTCCTTTCTATTTTGATTTTCTATGTTCCTTTTGACATACAGTCAAAACTGCCATAGCGACCCACTGTATTAAGCGACTCACTGTCATATGTGACCATAAAAAATTCCCCCCAAAGTGTTACCCTGTATATTGTACCTGTATTAAACGACCACCTGTCTATGAATTTTACAACGTTTTTGTGTATTTTCATGCAATTTTACCTATATTCAACGACCATACATTTTTCGATTACAACGTGATTCATACTTTCGCTTTCGGTTGAGCATGGCTATTCTGGGAGTTATCGCCCCTACCACTTTCACTTTAAAGCGCATAGGTAATAGTTTGGTGGTGATTTGTTTAGTTGGCACTCTGAATCAATTGACTATTGTGTGATCAACATGCAGGGTCGTGTTGGGTTAATTAACAAAACCGGAGTTGTTGTTTATTTAACAAAATCAAAGTTCAGTGAAATAAGAGCATAGTTTTTAGGTGTGGATTTCGACAAACTTAGAGGTGCATGTAGTAGATCGGATGTAAAAATCTAACACCTGGTGTACCATTATGTTCAGTAGAGTGGAAAATTAGCCTCATTGCAATATAAATCATGTAAATACTGGGGGGAAATACTGAGATAACGGAAATATTCACGATTTTCCTGTACGAGATATGCAAGGTTTCTAAGTGTAGACATGACTGGGACTAGCGGCTCACTTTGATATATTCCGAGTATTTGACAAATCAGAGTCAACACTTAAAAAGATTTGCTGTGCACAATGGATATCGTGATTTATTTAATGTCTTTCAAATTGAACAACAGATTTCTAGCATTATTGTACAAAAGGAGAAGCAACACTTCTTTGATTTAATACTTTCTTTTACGACCAGAAAAACAATACAGTTTTTTAGTTACAGGTATACATAAATGATCTTTACAACAAAATGTTTTTTAAGTTTTAGAAAATTTGCATCTATTTCATAAATGAGATTCTTAAACAGATTAAGTGTAATTTTTGATGAATTAAAAATTATAAAACAGCATATTGTCTTTCAGATGCTTAGCTATTATAAATTTTATTTTAGAACTGTTAAAATCATACTTGATATTCTTAATAACAAATTCTAAATACATGTACAGTTCTCTATTGTATAAACTATTTTGGTATATTATTTGCTAAATGCCTTTACAGTGGAAAATAAGCAACCTGTATTAAGAGACCACCTGTCATATGTGACTTTTTTTCCATTCTCGTTGGACGGTCTCTTAATACAGTTTTAATTGTAATTTCTATTTTAGTATTTCCCCTTTCTACAGAATTTTGCTGTGTTATAATATATATAAAATTATATTATTAAAATATTGAAGATTTTCTTGGAAATTTTTGTTTTCTAATTGAACTTTAAAAAAAGTTATAATCAATAGCACTGGGATTAAAACTTTTAGAGCAGGATTTTGAAAGAACTTTAAAGGGGCAATTCCTGTTGTCTTCACTTTCAGCAATATAATGGAGGATCTCTTTTGATAGGAACTTCTGTTATTGGTGAGATTTTATTTGTCAAAATGGCATTGGCCGAATGTGCTAGTTGACCTTTGATAACCCAGCATGACTCTTCATTTGCTTATTTTTGGCATGCTGAATATGCCAGTTTCAAAAGTCACTATTTGAAAAATTGCAGTCATCGCAAGTAAATGCAATTTTCAGTATTTAGAGATGCAAATATTATGATGCAAATATTTAATAATGTCAAAAAATAATTATCCATAAAAAGTACAAATTATCAGATTTTAATTAAGTTTTTATTGTACTAAAACAAAATTCATGTTTATTTTTATATGTATCTATTGTATTCATTCTCTCATGAATTTCCATGAGTTATGTAAAGGATTTGGACAATTTCAATATTTTATAAAAGTGACAAAAATGATAGCAATGTGTTTTGCCATATTTTGGATTTGGACAATTTCAGTATATTATAAAAGTGACAAGAATGATAGCAACATATTCTGCAATGGCTTAATTCATTTGTCAGTGCTCTGGTTTACACCTGTCATATGACAGGCACAATTAGATGTACACCAATCTTGGAGAAATGGAATCAGCCCAGAAACAATGGGTACTGCACCAAGATAGAAATACCTTGTATGAAACCAGAGTGTTTAGTTTGCTTGAGGAAGATTTTATCAAGAGAGATTCACCATTGATGGGACAATACCTTGGCCAGACATGGGAGAAAGGGAAAAGTCGCCATGAGTGATTAGAGTTTAGTGTGAATA
This sequence comes from Ostrea denselamellosa, assembly GCA_024699665.1. Taxonomy (NCBI): domain Eukaryota; kingdom Metazoa; phylum Mollusca; class Bivalvia; order Ostreida; family Ostreidae; genus Ostrea; species Ostrea denselamellosa. The sequence goes on along the minus strand of JAMZEH010000054.1, from coordinate 1,746,773 downwards.
AAGGAAGAGAAAACATATATAATATAGTTACTGTGATACAGTTAAAGTGCACATCCATGCTGCATCAAATAACTCAAGAAATTTATTATCACATATTCAACAAAACCAATGGAATTTCAGTAAATGTTTGAAGTTATAATGATGTTCTCTGTGAGTATTAAGACTCATTTGCTTCAAAGCAAATAAATTTTGAAATGCAAACAGATTTGAATTGAAATGAAATACTATGCAAAAGCCTTGAACAGTTAGGATAATTTATAAAAAGTGAGAGGAAAGTTTTCATGAATATATTTAAATTATTTAAAAACTACTGTTTGTAAAAATTTGCATGAAGGAGGAATGCTACACCAGAGAAATTTTATATGGATGATAAGTGGAAGATATGTACAACATTTGAAATTGAAAACTTTCAAATTTACTTTATTTAGTAAAAAAAATGCAGTTTTACTTGAAAGTAATCTGAAAAAAATTTAAAACCCTGCTGGACTTGAACCCATCATCTACAATTCAGCAGTCAAGTGCTAACCTACTGAGCTACTCAGCTAGTCATAGGAGAGCTGTTCGATATGTAATGTATATTGTACCACAGTGTGATAAAGCTTTGCAAAATTTCATGGATGATGATACTCTTGAATAGCTCTATTCAATACCTTTCCAACGGTATAAACACGAGCCTTCAGCTCCACATAGTTTTAAACTTATAGTCATTTCAAAAGAGCAGTCATTGACTGTTGCACTGTTGTAAAAATGGTTGGGAAATGGGTCTAGAATATTGGAAGAAATTAAAGCTTATATAAAAGTTTGCACAAAACTCGGTCATTCGGTATTGCAGATTTTTACTGAATTGGGGGAAGTTTATGGGTCTGATAAAGTATCTTATGAGACAGTTGATAGGTGTAGAAAGAAATTTCTGACTGGCAGTGTCCTTCAAAGATGCAGCAAAATCTGGCCAACCTGTGACTGTAACAGGCAAGGCAAATGTCTAAAAAGTCAGGGAAATAATTGAAATCGATGACAGGTACACGATATGTGATATTGCCAAAGCTATTGGCATATCTCTATCATGGGTGCATTTCATTTTGAAGCCTATTTTTGAAAGTACGAAAGATTTTTGCCAGATGGATACTGCATATATTGACAGATGACCAAAAGCGGGTACGAGTACAAACCACTAAGCAATTGCTCAAAATGTTTCCCAAATTCAATCAAAGACAATTTACAAACATTGTTACTGGTGGTGAAACATGGGTTCACTATTTCGAACCAGTAAGAAAAATTGGAAACAAAATATGGTAGAAGGCCTGTAGTTGCCAGAAGAACCAGAAGCATAAAGAAGGTTCTTTATTGCATATTCTTCTCATGTGATGGTATAGCCATACAAATTCCGGTGCCAAAGGGCAAAAGTGTTACAGACTGGCATTACCGAGATGTTATACTAAAAAAGCTCAAGAAATATCATAAACGATGCCCTGTGTCGGGATTTAGGCATGTTCGTCTAAGTCATGATAATGCTCCATCACATACATCTGAGCTTGTGAAGCAATTGTTGAAGCCGGGAAAGGTTACTGTCTTGCCACACCCACCTTACCCTGCAGATCTTTTTCCAAAACTTAAAAAGTTCTTATTTGGTCATTGTTACAAGTCCTGACAAGCCCTTGGCTCAGCCATCAGTCAGTGCCTCAGAGGTCTACCTAAATCAGCGTACCGTGACACATATCAGAAATGGATTCAGAGATTGAAATTATGTATTTCAAACCATGGAGAATACTTTGAAGGGATGTAATGTTCATTTCACTATATGAGTTGAATGCTTTTGAGATACCATACAGTACACATTACATATCGAACAACCATTGTATATCTTCAAATGAGATTTCTGTAAATGTTAAATATTTTTGATAATTCAATACGATGTCTGATGAAATTACCACAGAATGGATATTTTCTGTGGTTGAATTTTTTTGCGATTTGATCCCTAAATGGTAGCAAATTATATTCAGTGTTTGCAATTTCTACAGTTGCATTTTACCTATGCATACCTATGTGCATGAATATACATGGTATATTCTGTGATTGCGATTTTGCATATATTTCTTTTTCACAAAATTCTGCAAAAAATGGACAACCACAGAAAATGCCCGTTATACAGTATATGTTGCAGACCTTTAAGACCACTAATTGTGTATTGCAGATTTACACATATTAGATCACCTACAACAAAGTGTTCATTTCTTTTATTGACTTAATATTGGAAAATATTGCCACCAGAGGTTGTTGCATGGTAAAGCAAGTTTGCAAGGCCTACTTCCATGCAACAACCAAGGGTAGGTATATTTCCATGATATTTAGTCAATAACTTTTTAACTTTACCTAAGCTGAAAGCTCAATTGAGCTTTTCTGATCACTCGTCCGTCGTCTGTCTGTCTGTAAACTTTTCACATTTTAGACTTCTTCTCCAGAACCACTGGGCCAATTTCAACCAGACTTAGCAGAAAGCATCCTTTGGTGAAGGGGATTCAAGTATGTGCAAGTGAAGAGTAATGTCCTTTTCCAAAGGGAGATAATAATGAAACAGCAAAAATATACTGGCAAATTTTAAAAACCTTCTCCAGAACTACTGGGCCAATTTCAGTCAAACTTTTTACAAATTGTCCTTGGGTGAAGAGAATCAAGTTTATTCAAATGAAGGGATGTGCTCCCTTCAAAGGGGAGATAATCACAAAAATGCAAAAATAGGGTGGGGTCATTTGAAGATCTTCTCTTCAAGTACCACTGGGCCAGTAAACTTTAAATTTACATGGAAGCTTCTTGACATAGTGAAGATTCAAGTTTGTTAAAACTATGGTTCCTGGGGGTAAAGTGGGGCCACAATAGAGGATAAAATTTAAAGTGTAAATATATAGGGAAATTTTTAAAGATCTTCTCAAGAATCACTGAGCCAGAAGAATGGAAATTCACATGACAACTTCTTGACATAGACTAGATCCAAGACTGTGCAATTTGTGGTCCCCAGGAGTAGGGTGGAGTCACAATAGAGGATCAATTTTTATGTGCAATTATATAGGGAAAATCTCTTTAAAATCTTCTCTTGAACCACTGAGCCAGAAAATTTCAAATTTGTATAGCAGCTTCCTGACATAGTGCATATTCAAGTTAAAATAATGGCTCCTAGGGTTAGGGTATGGCCACAATAGAGGATCAAATTTTTACATGTAGATATACATGGAAAATCTTTTAAAATCTTCTCAGTTGTTTGACCTTGTGATCTTGACCTTGCATTTGGACCTACTATTTAAATTTGACCCACAGGCAATTGTATCGCTTGCTTTCAAATTTACTATGAAAAAGTAAAGGTATAAAACTCAAGATATAGGGTACCCAAATTTACCTAAATCAGTAAACCAAATGGTATAATATTTTACTCTATATTCTAATATGATTACTCATAACCAATCTACATTACAACTGAAGTTGATCCTGAAATTCCATAATCTTCCCAAGATATGCAGAAATGAATTCAGAGAAAAATGCCTATTATTTGATGGTCAAGTTTTAGCTGGGCCCCTGGCACTGTATGACTAAACAGAATGTACATTTCAACAAGAAATTTCATAGAATGTGCAATATTAGATATCATTTTTAAGTTGAATTTCTTACCTTGATTCATAAACTGAAGTCCATAATAGTTCCAAGTGACTGAAAATTGTAAAACTGCTGCACTTTCACTTATCACAGCCATTTTGACTGGTTCCACTATGGTCATTGAATAAAGGTAAAATTTCATGAAAATACACAAAAATGTTGTAAAAATCATGGTCATTGGTCGTATTAGACAGGTGGTCGTTTAATACAGGTAAGGTAACATCTTTGGGGGGGGGGGATTTTTTATGGTCACATACGTCAGTGAGTGGACTTTCTTTTAATAACCAAATTAATCAACATCACCTGAACTAATTAAGGTAAAGCTTTTATGTATAGATTCTTTATGGCATGATCTGGATATACTTTGGTGTTTGATTATGTGACCTTGACCTGGAGGTTTGACTTACTTTTAATAAATATCTGACCTATTCAATATCTCCAGAACTATTTAAGATAGAGCTTTCATATTTTGTATATAGATATCTTTCACATCATACCATGATCTATGATCTTGTGACCTTGATCTTATCCAAAACAGCAAGATCATGTTAGCATATTGGTGTTGAGGTGTCTGTGTTATGTGAAATCAGTTACAGTTATGTTGTGATCCTTTAGGGCTTAGGTTGGGGCCACAGCAAGGGGTCAAAATTTTTCATGGGAATAGAGAATGAATTTTTGAGGCGACATGGTCAAATGTCAATCCACTCTGGACATATGAAGGTACTGTTTGCTCAGTATCTTGAGAACCCTTTGCTTGACAGGCATCAAACTTGGTACATTGTAAGGAGTATATGAACCCTATTGAGTTTGAGTTTGCATGGTCAAAGGTCGGGGTCAAACAGGACATAAGAATATACTTTCTGCTTAACATCTTAAGAACCTTTTGTTTGACAGACATGATACTTAATATACTGGTACATCTTAAGGAGTAGATGACCCCTATTGATTTTGAAAGATCACTTGGTCAAAGGTCAAGGGTCAATCCACTCTGGACATAGGAAGTTACTGTCCACTCAATATCTTGAGAACCCGTCCCTGACTGACATCAAATTTGGTTCATTTGTACATCATAAGGAAAAGATGAACTCTATTGATTTTGGGTTCACATGGTCAAAGGTCAATGATAAAACTGGACATAGTAATATATTGTCTCCTATATTTTGAGATTCATTTCTTGATTGATGCCAAACTTTGTACACTGGTACATTCTAAGGAGTAAATGAAGGGTCAATTCACTCTGGACATACAAAAATGTTGTCCACTCAGTGTCGTGAATTGTTTTGGCACAACTATCATTTAAATGATACATATGTATAACCCTTTTCAATTTTTACCATCGGGTTTATATGATTTTGAAATGTTTCTTGTTATTCTCGACAATTTTTTAATTTTCTTTGATGATTTGCAGATTGTTGAACTTGGTAAATTTTTGGGAAATATTCTCCACACAGAACTCTTGGTTTGTCTGTCTACCTCTTGTCACAGGTTTGAAGCTATGACCTTTTATATATATGATGCATAAGAAAGTAATTAATTATGTCACAGCTTGATGATGGCTGATGTACTACCTAATAAGTACAGATCTACAAATCATAGCTGAAGAAAAACACCTGACATAAGCTTGTCTTGGGTGTATAATGTACCATTACCTGCAGTACTCTTCATATATTTCCTTGGTGATTTATTTATGCTGGAAAAAAAAACATGAAAGAATACATGACCTTGAAATATATGAGCAATCTAAACTGCAGATGACGGAACGTGAAAAAATATGCATCACATATTGATTTTTAAAAGGTAACATTTTTAAAATCGGTAATTTAGTATTGTAAATGATAAATTAAACAAGTTTGCCAAGACAAGAGTTTTAGACTTCTTTTTTTACAGTACATATATTCATGCATTTTTAAAGGGTTTTGGCCTAAGGAATGTGATTTTTATGTCTTAATAATTGGTGTGCTGTAACATGTAAACATATTAAATATTTCCTGATATCAAAGACTAATAATTCAGTCAGAACTTGGAATACTATATATACAATTTCCTCAATTTAAGATCAACAAAATGGTTCAGTTGATGAAAATTAAGAAACACACATTCAAATATAGTACATTTTTTTTTTATTCATATACCATATTTCCACTGCTGATATAGATGATTGATTGATTATATATTGTTTAATGTCCCGCTCGAGAATATTTCACTCATATGGAGACGTCACCATTACCGGTGAAGGGCTGCAAAATTTAGGCCTATGCTCGGCACTTATGGCCTTTGAGCAGGGAGGGATCTTTAACGTGCCACACCTGCTGTGACACAGGACCTCGGTTTTTGCGGTCTCATCCGAAGGACCGCCCCATTTAGTTGCCTCTAACGACAAGCTAGGGGTGCTGAGGATCTATTCTAACAACCCGGATCCCCACGGGCTTGCTGATATAGAATTAAGAACTCTGTATCATGGTTATGGTGTTTTATGCCCCTGTAATTGACCGTAGGTTTGACCTAGTTTTGAAAATCTTTAACCTTGGCCATTAAACTTTTGAATTGTTGGTGATCGGACTGTCATATTTCACATGTATATTCCTTTTGACAAAACTTTCTTTAGGTAGCAAATTTTTTGAACTTGTGACCCTGGGGCATGATCAAATTTTTACAAACTTCAGTGTAAACCATAACATTCCAATGGTTAGTGATCATAATTCACATGTGTATTCCTTGTGACAAATCTTTCTTTTGGTACCAGAATTACTATGCTGCCATATGGGGGCATCCGAGTTTCACACACATTTTGTCTTATGCTTGTTTCTTTGAAATGAAGTGTACAATAACTAGAGATTCACCAGTGGGGGAGCTAGCAGTCACATGGCACACTTTTACAACTGTGCCCTGTAAATAAATTATTAAACACTCAGTGTAAATCTCACCAAAAGAGAAATTTCAATCTGGAAAAAAAAAAAAAGATTCATTAAAGAGGCATTACAGCTCATTTTGCATATTTTAATTGAGTGCTTTTTAAAACATGTATCGATAGAATAATAAAAATCATAACAATATTGACAATTCTGAACATTAGCGATGCATTAATTTGCTCTGAAATGCGGTTTAAAGACCATCTGGAATTCAATGGTTTCTTTTTTCTGACTTGTACAATTTACATCACATGATTCAGCATGACAACATGTCGTGTTGTGTAAAAACTTATCTAAATACCCCTTAAAAGGGTCTACACTTGCTTCTCGAGTATGGGATTATTTCCTGCATCTTATAATTAAGTAATAATAAATCATTATTATAACAGAAAACCTTTCATGTCTCTATAACCAAATAATGTTTTTTTAAAGCACACCACGTGTTTGATAAAAATAGCACTTACTTTTAAACTGCTGCATCTGTGTCTCGTAGCTAGAGTGTCATAGTGATATCCCCATGTAAATTCTAGTGGGCGTATGTGTTGTATCTTGTTCTATTTTAACCCTTTTCTCACATAATCTGTCAAAATTCTGGGTTAAGTCATTGTATGCTAACTCTCACTGGTTTTAATACCCTTCCTGTGCATGCGTCCGAAGACCGAAAGAGGAAGTCTCAATGTTGTTAAAAAGGGGCCTTCAAAAACTATTAATTTTGCATTTAAACGAGAATTTTCAACTTTAGAAATGTGTTATTTCTGCAAAGTGTTTACATTCAACTATGCAACAAAATTAGAGAAAGCTCTGGGGAAAATTGTCATTTTACGATTTTGGAGCAAATTGAGCTGTAGTGTCTCTTTAACAATATCTTTGTTTGAAATAATAAAATTTTATGAGTTTCTGACAGTGAATGTTAGGAATTTACTTGATGTGAACTTTTTATCAACCAAGGAAGACTTCATTATGAAGGTGTGAGAAGAAATTGAAATAAACCACCAAAAAAAAAGTTTTTTCTAGCACAAATTTTATATTTTATGATTTTTATAATATGAATTCATTTCTTATTTTCTCTAGCTTATTTCTTTCATAGTTTCAATTATTCATTGTACGATATTGATATCTGGCATTGTTAAGTATTTTATGTATTCTGTATAATTTTGATTTGCATTTTAGTATAGTGAAAACCACTTAAGAGTATATTTAGATAAGGCGCTATATAAGTACATTATTATTATTATTATTTAAAAATTGGCTGTAGCCTGGAAAAGGCCAACAGGCACAAATGTTTTAATGAATTTGGTCAATATAAATCTTTGACAAATTAGTTGCAAAATTCAATAGAAACATAGGGCTTTCAATATTGAAACATGGTATAGATATTTACAGTAAATATTGTATTTTATTTCAATTAAGACTGTTAATTACCTTTTAAAACCAGATTTCTTGATCCATGTTAACATAGCTATTGTATCTGCACTGTGAAATCCTATAATCAAATAGAGACCAGGAGTAACCGAGTTACTAGATGACCGGGGACAGAATTGATCCTCGTTTTTCAGATGCAGCTAACTGGACACTGTTGACAGCATTGCTAATGACTTGCTTTTGGAGGCAATAAATATATTATCGTTAATTTAACATTAATAGGAGAGAACACCCATCCAGTCAAGTGTTTCTGTGTACGGTCCTTAAATGATAGGCAGGCCATTGATTTTTATTACAGAATTAGTCGTCTAGGTTCTGTGTGAGTCTATTCTGTTGGATGCACCCACTCACATTCACAGAACCATTTATCGTTCTGACGGGAACCATATTCCTGTTAACACCTTAGTTTTCCTGCTTGTATTTGTTACCTGGATAAATTTGCCTAAAATGTAATCTTGCAGTAAGGGTTCCATTAGTCACATTCTCTCGTTTACATCAGTGAATGGGCAGTTGCATGATAAGAGATTGTTGGAGATTGTTTGGTTTTAGCTTTAAAAGTGCAGGTTATAAAATCTGTTCAATCACTCTGCACTTATCTTTTAGGGTGTGCAGTTAAGGAAAGTTGGGAAACCATTTATAAGGCTTTGGTGATTTCCATAACATCAGCAACTTGTTACACACCTATTGTGATGAATACAGAAGAGGACTTGAAATGTATTGAGTTGAATTTTATAATGCATCAGGGGAGACAACTTCAGGAGATCTGCACCCCTCGTGAATTTAATGAAGGAATTGTAATGCTGCAATGACTGGGGTAAGTACCAACATGGGAACTTTTTTTTCTCGCAGCTTCAGGTTAACTTTACCACAGCTATAAAATTGTTACAGAGAATTTATTAATGAAGAAAGCATATATCCTGATAAAATAAGTTTATCAACATGAACGTGTATAATTCGTAGCTAGTGAAAAAACAAATTAAGTACTGTATTCTGCTATAAATTAGAATAAATTATATCCCAGAAGTTTTAAAAATCAAAATGTTGATATTGTTGAGATTTTAAAGGTTTTAGTTTCCTGATGCCAAAACTCAAAAATGATTCATTTTCAATTTGTCGTGACAATATAATCAAATTACTAAATGATGGTAGCCTTTCTAGGGTCTCTTAAAACTCAAAATTCAGAGGCTTTAAAGAAAGTCTAGATCTCATTTTATAAAAGTGATCATGTCTAATATAGTTTCACCTGTTTCATTTGTATAATGTATATAGTTGTTTAGAGTACATAGCATCAAAAGTGTTACAATTCTCTTTTTTTAAGTCATTTTTAGTGAAAACATGAGTGCAGCTTTGGAAAAATAAAGTTTTTTTTATAAGATATATGTATGTTGGAAAGGTAAATCTGTGACAGGAATAAAAGTTTGGTCCAGCTGGCACTTGATGTTTGCGAGAAGAAAAAACATTTCATGTTTAAATTAACTGCAGAGTGTCATGTTGATGATTCTGTCATTTTGATCAAATTGAAAATAACAGAATTGCATTTGGATTCGTTGACAAAATACTGAATTATGAAAAAAAAGAAGACAGTATTACTGCTGATTTTGCTTGGGAATTAAATCATCATCATAGTCTGTTTAAGAAAGACCACTCTGCATATTATTAGATGTTCAAATCCTAACAGATATAAAGTGAATTTAGTTGTTCTTTAACAACCAACAAACTTTTGTGGGTATAATATTGCCTACATACTTTTTTTTTTTTTTTTTTTTGGAGTGAATTCTAGTGAACAGGAAACAGGAAACCAGTATATCTTAATTCAATATCAAGTTTGAAATACTGAATCCTCATTTCATTTCATCAATTTAACACTTTTTATCAATAATTTTATATTTTTTGTATCCGTTTGTATACATGCATTAATTATTATGTTCATTTAATTTTTATTTTTATTTTAAATCAGTGAGAAATTGCAATTTATTGAGAGTATTTTAGTAAATGTATTTAATGGAGAATGAGATGTTATGAGAGGAAATTTAACACACATACAAAACAACCAAAAAAAAAAAATTCTTTCTGTCAAGCAGGAAGTTAAATTTGTGATGTTTTATTTACATTTATAATTCTAACTGCAAATTAAATTGTCATGTGCAAACCTAATGTGATGTATGTACTCTGTTTTATATAACTTGAAAAGGGAAATATTTAAGCAAATTATCTTTTTAAAATTTTTTAACTTATCAGAATTTGAGCACATACTTTAATCTGTAAACTGTCATCAATAATGCTAATTTAAATTCAAATGTTGACTCTGAGAAAGCAAATTAGCTGGCTTACTTGGACTAGGCCAACATAGGTGAGGTACATGGCGATAGTCATCGAAAAATTAATTGTCTCAGCCTCTCAGCAAGCTAATAAATTGTGTAATAAAACAGAAGAGGACTGTAAGGGTAATGTTTATATTTGATTAGTCTTGTATTTAGTCATGTTAAAACACAGTGTTAGTTTACTATGTGTGCACATTATGCTTATGAAGCACTTGGGTAAGTACTCATTTAGAAATGATACTTAAGAGTTAATTTTTTTTTATCATAATACGGTATCTGTATGGAGATCAGTATAAGAGATGAATAGAATCCATCATTAGTATGAGTGTGGACTGGGAAATTCCACTGAGGACACGTCTAAGATGAGTCTTTCTCAAGTCCACTAATGGGATAAGATTCGCAGTCTAGGACGAGTCTTTCTCGAGTCAATTTGAGGGGACAAAATTCACAGTCTAGGATGAACGAATCTTTCTCAAATCAACTGAAGGGACAAGATTTACAGTCTAGGACAAATCTTTTTCTCGAGTCCTAGACCATGAATCTTGTTCCAGAGGTGGAATTTCCCCCATCCTACATGAGTAAATAATGAAGAATTAGTTTTCTCAAATTTTATACACAGTTTAGTGCATTAATTTGGGAGCTTTTAGAAAATTCAACATGATCAAAATCCCCATTTGAACTTAAAGACACTTGCTACAAACAAATTTTTCTACCTCATTTTGTATATTTTTCTAATTTTTTACAAAATTGGGGCATGCTGAAAGTTTCCTTATTGTAGAGTATATATTAATACTTATTTACGAATATGATGCGCCTTAAAGCTAAGTATTAATGTGTGAAAAGAAATCAAATGGTTACAGTGTTTCTATCTGAGAAGTCTCTGAAAACAAATACCCAGTATACACCATTAATTTGATCAACTTGAGTTAATTCAGTTTGTAATGTTGCTAATTTTACACGTTATGTATATTTATTTATATTTTGTGTAAAATGATTTGAAACCAGAAATATGATTTGTTTGTATCAAGTTTCCTAATGCAAACTAATTAGACACAATCAGAGAGAGTATATCCTAAAATGGTTTACACTTTATGTGTAAACTAAAAAAATCTAGGGCTGTTTCCAAGAAAGCAATATCAAAATTAAAATTTGAAGAAAACAATAATGTAAATCATAGGAAATATACAGCGTCATAATCAATTGCATTGCAGGAGTGTGAAATGGAGAAATCTTATCTTGCACTGAAAAATGCTGTCTTGCACTGGTAATTATGTGTGAAAAAGGTTTCCTTCTTAAATTGATCATTTAGTGCAATGAAAATAATTATATTGATTTTGAAATGTAGACAGTTTATGTCAGTCTAATGTAGAATGTTGATGAATTTCATAAAGCATTGGTGTATGGGATACAAGGAAGAATCTAGTGCTTGAAATTAAGTTATAGACAAAAGGGAAGTGATTACATGTAGTACATTGGAGACAGGATGCAGTGTTACCCTGAAACACTTAATATTATTTTTTTTCATTAGTCATATATATTTACATTTTTTGATTAATATCAAGAGATCTAACCCACTTTTATTTATGTGTAACATGTACATTGGATGCTGAGTGAGTTGTGGCAGTGATGCAATTATCACGAATTATTGGTGGTGAATTAATAATGTGCAAAAAAGCTAGATGGAATCAATAGCCTTTTTATGACAGCATGTACATGTTCAATTGGACAGCTGGTGAACAGGTCCCTATGATTGGAAAACAGATTTCTCAAAGAGTCTCATGGATCATACAGTCCAGTGTGAATATTAGATAGCTGGATTTCAGTATTTTTGGGTGAATCACAAAATTATTTGTTTTATTTGTTTTGTTTGTTGATAATTTTCTTCTATAGTTTTAAGGTTCATCTACCAGTGTTCTGCATGTTTCTTTATCACAGATATCAATAGATTTATCACTTAATGTGTTTTATTACTAAACAAATGGAAGTTTACAAAGGCATTTTATTAAATTTTTAGTTTTATCTTCACAAAAATTAATGATTTCTCCCTGATGTAAAACAACACCCCCAAATATTAACTAGTGACAAAATTGAATAATTCATACGAATAGTATAAATCATTTAGCGATACATACAGCATTCTTGGTATTTTATTATTATTTTTTTTAAATAGAAGAAATATATGAAGTTGATTCATATTTGTGTGGTCTTGTGTGACAATGCTAACATTGGTATTGATTTTACACTAATTGATCATCTTTGTCATTTTTTTGTATTCTTGCAGACTTGACTTCATGGTGGAATGGGAAGAAGATGGCCGTACCGAGTTTATTTCTTGTTGATGTGCATGTTTTACATGCTAATGGTTTTTGTCTTCCATGGGCAACTACAACTAGAAATCCTTCAAAACAAGCAAATGAAAGGCATTGTAAGACATGTTCATGCTGCTCTGCTAAAATTCAATGAGAGCACAGATAATGCTATGGGATTGAGGAGGGAACTGTCTCACTATAATGTTCATAATGAATCATTACACCGAGGACCCATATTGCCTATGACAGACGGCTGCTTCAATTCCCCAAAGAATACACAATACGAGTTTCAGACTGTGATCCCCAATGTCTTGTATGTCTACTCAGCATACTTAGATGTTAGAGGCAGCCAGGCCTATGTAAGGGTTATGACCATTCTAGCCAGAGAGAAAAAAACCAATATTCAAGTGACTTGCCATTTTAGTGACCAGAGTCAATGGAATATCAGTGCTGTTGTGTATGAAATGTGTGAAAATCATAACAAAATGTTGGGTGGGTACATCTTATCTTGCCCAGTGTATAAGGATTCCAAACCATGCCGTGTTGTGATTGAGGCTAAAGAATCAAATTCATCAAAACCAAAGTTTGTGTCTGTCAGTATAACTAGGATATCATCAAACATGGCACAGTACAGTTTTGGGTTGTGCATTCCACCCCTCTTTGGTGAGGTTGATAAAGGGAGGCTAGTAGAATTCATAGAGTTAAATCAATTATTTGGTGCTCAGCATTTCATATTTTATGATTTTCACATATCAAAAAAAGAAACTAGACAAATTCTTCAGTATTACAAGGAGAGGGGAGTGGTTACTGTGATACCATGGAATTTACCCAGGAGTATTAAGGAACCTTGGCTGTGGTACCATGGCCAGTTGTTGGCCCACAACGACTGCATGTACCGGGCCATGAGTCTCTTCAAGGTCATGGTGCTGCAGGACATTGATGAGTTTATTGTGCCACACACTTCCCACAGAACATGGTTTGAAGCACTGTCTGAATTTTTACAAGACAGAGTGGTGGGTCTGAGCTTTTACAGTGCTTTCTTTGATCCAGGGGACCAAAATTCACCTTCTCTTGTCACCATGACACAATTTTCAAGAACTGCAATGCATAGTAAGGTTCGAACTAAGGTTATGGTCAAGCCCTCAAAGATATTTGAGGTTGGAATTCATCACGTCAGCAAGCCACTTCAAGAGGATTTTACTATTGAGACGGTTGATACTAAAATAGCCAATCTTCACCATTATAGAAAGTGTGTCAAAAACTATGGAATGAAATGTGACAAGTTTGAAGATGACAGAACAATGCTCAAATATTGTAATGTTTTAAGAAACAGGTTCAGTTATATTATGAATCTCACTTTAACATGATTTCATAACATACATCAATTTAAAGTAATGTTCTGCAAAGGATTTTTGTGAATGGTAGAAATTATTTTAATCAGATTAACAAATGAATATTTGAATTTTGATATTTCTTTGAAATATTTTTTTTTAACTTTATGAAACTATTTTGAACTACATGTACTTCATTGGAATTTTTGTCCAGATTTAAAAGCAACCAGATATCTCCCTTTAGACAAGTGTATAACTGTTCTACTTTATCATTATTTTTTTTAATTATATATATATATATAATAGTATTAAAAAATTCAAATTAATTTAACAGTCAATGGCAATCATTATGATCTAGTCACAAGGTTATACAAGCAGGAGATATGGACATGTGATATGTATTGTAATTTTTAGGGCAACCAAGAGAGAACTAGACTATATCTATTAACAACGACAAATTTTTGTGATGACAATTAGAAAGTCTTGCCAAGCCTTTATAGCATTGCATAATCTTTATCCTTTTTACTTGTCTTTATATTGAAAATCAAAGTGCTGGGAAGAATGTTTTGAATATTGTAATTATTGTAGCATTACTTTTTTAAGATTTACTCAGAGAAATTGGTGGATATGATATTTTATATCATATTTATTTTTAAACCATGACAATTACCAACAAGGAAAAAAATTCATAGTGATGCCTGAAGATTTTGGGTGTAAAAATGCATTGATGTATTGCATTTTACAGGCCATAGTTTTAGTACTGTTAAGAATGCTAAGTGTAATTGATCTCATTTGTCTGTTTTAGTGCTGAATGTTTCATTCATTTACATTATTTGGTTGACTCATTTTATTTACGGTATACTGTACTGTGGAAATTTGTGTCCATTGAATGTGATTTAATATTACGAATGAATTATATCAATTAAACTGTCTCTTGCATCAGTCAATACTTTGCAAAGTGTGTCAGATTGTATTGATAAAAACAGTCACAGAGTCATGACCAAAGATAATATCTTGGGGTTGTGCTGAGTCACATTTACATATAAACAAAAGTTATAATTATTGTAATGTAGCAAGGACAACTTTGGGTGAAATGATTTTTGATGCATTTGAGCATGAAGTAACAATAGTTGAAAGTTTCTCAGAATACACTGGCTGTATCAGCAGAATGTCTCGTACATACTGTAGCTATAGTCAATTTAGAAGTGCATAGTTTTGGATTCTTGGACAAAATAAAATTTTCAGCATAGATAAGGACAATACATTGTTGTACATTTAAGGATAAAATGGTAAAAAATGTGAAGTTCATTGATTTAACAATACATCCAAACCCTAATTTCAACTGTAAATTTCAATTACAATTTTTTAAAATAAATTTACTACTTGTAGAAGTTGAAATAGTTAATTTTAGTTATAAATCATGTACAGTGTTACAAATGCATACTTTTCTCTTCTTTTTTATTTAAACTTGACAAACATCTAGAATTTTCTGAACTGTTGGCTTTTGAATGTACCAGCTTTAAACATCAGCCATTTTCAATTTGAAATATATTCGTTATCATGTTGCAGATACATGTTTATGAAAATATCTTTGGTCAACAAAGAATGCCCTTGATTTCTATTTAAAACTTGCCAAAGAAGGTGTTTATAGTTGTACATCTTTTTTTTTTTATTAATATAAAAAATTATCAAAATGTTGATGTCAAATTTGAAAATAGCTAGGATTACTATGGAGGAAAACAAGGTTTTCATTTTCATTTCAGACTATTCAAGCATAGAAATCAATTTCAGAGGAAATAAATTAAAATAAAGGGTTGTCACATGCAGTCTTTTCATTGGGCCATCAATATATTTGGTGGTGTAAGTGTACGGAAATTTATTGTTGTGTATATTTATTTGGTACACATGCGGGTTAACTATAATCTCTATCAGACCAAGTAATATCAGACTAGTGCATGGCTCAGGTTTAATGTGTTGTATGAGTTACCATGTCTGACTAAACATTTTCAGAGTGTTTTCATGTAATATTGTGTTCTCTTATATTTTTGGTGATTCGAAATCCAATAAAAACATTAAACAATCAAACTATGTTTAAAATTGTATATGTGTCTCTGATACAATTACAACGAAATTTCTCCAAAACAGCCCTTCAGACAAAAAGCAATCCTCCCTTAAATATCTGCAATATCTGCCAATTTTTAAAGTTCAGGCGATAACATTTCCTCACAAAACCAGCCACCTCTGAAAACCAGACACCAGTCACTTTTTAAAATACAATAAATTACAAGCAAGGGTTATCTCCCCTCATAATACTGGCCACTTCTAGAAAACAAGAAAATATTGGCCAGATGGTTATAAAGATTGACCAAGTGTGAAATTACACATTGAAATAGAAAGAAATGCATGTAGCCTCCATGATGATTCTGTTTAACCTGTGATGTCAAGGTGTTATTGTCACCTGACCAGTCCAAGTGACCTTTCAAGATTCCTTGCAAAATTCAATTATCAGGTATCAAACATGATGAATGAAGAGAACATCAACTGATATATTTTTGCATCATACATTACTATTGAATATAAGCAGTCATGAGTACAGAAAAAGTACACAAGTATTCATGATAATTATCAAAGAGATACATTAATTTTCTTGATTTCCAGAGACATAAATTTTCTAAAGAAATTGAAACATACAGGGGTCTGAGCACTCTCACCGTTGCTTAACTAGCATGATCAAGAGAAAGAGACTCTACCACATCACTAGAAAAGCTAGCTCACTAGTGAAGCAGTAGAAGTTCTCTGTATACTGTCCATTACATTCCCCCCACTCAGGGAAGCTTTGTCCTGAAGCTTAGCATATGTCCTCTCTAATTGTTTGGTACCTCAAAATGTTCAATGTTCAAATTACATTTTTATATTTAAATACCATACTTTCCACAAATGTTTTTTAAATAAATAAGCTATAGATTGAGAAACAGATCAGTATAGGTAAGGTCGATAGTGGAACCTCTTTGTGTTTTCTCTATGTTTCTGTTATCATTTCCTTTTAAAAGTAGATAATTTCAACAGGAATATGAAAGGTACAAGTATATATGGGATGAACTCCATACCTCTGGTACATACCAGTTAATTTGATCTCTGCCAATAATTATTCAAGATGGCAGTTTTAGATTACCAGGATCAAAGTGAATAGTACCCACCTTGCATATTGATTACAATATCATCAAGAGATTATTATTTTTTTTTTTTATAAATGTGGTTCTAGTTATATATAGTGTTTCAGTCCTGTTTGTATTTCAGTTTATTTATTGTGAAAATGTACATGAATACTTATTTTAGTGCTAGTGCTAAAAATAAGAGTAGACCTGTTAGCAATTTATTTTCTTTTATTTTCCAAGAGTGAAATGATAGTCATTATGCATTGTATTGAATAATTCATAGTATGAAGATGAAATATTTAATGATAATTGAAATAAAATGTCACAGAATGATAAGTTTTCGGTAAAAAAAACCAAAACACCCACCCCACCAACCCCCATCCCATTCTGGTATTTTCATTCAGTTCTACAGTGGTTTAGAAAAGATTCAGTGTATTGATTATTTTGTACAAAATCCTGCCATTTTCATTTGCAATTTTGAATATGACAGGTTAAGTATTGTTAAATTTTCTATGTAATGATATCTCTAATGATGAAAAATAGGGAAATTTTCTCATCAAATCATTGTTCAGATACAGTCTTATTTCAATCTGGCTGTGTAAGCACACAAAATTTAATGAAGCTGAGTTTACAGTTAAAATGGAACATGATACAAGTTTTACAGTTTCTCTTGACACAAGTGTGATAGGAAAATATGTAAGGGATTCTTTTTTAAATGTTTAAGGTGGCAATGTTTAAGAAAATAACAAGAGATAATGCGCAAGCCATACACAGAAAAATTTGCCTTGCTTTGTAAATCGCATGTTTTTGTAGCTCTTTTGTATATCTCCATCTCCGTCCAGAGAGCTACAATTCTGTAGCTATCTTAAATTTCACATTAATCATGTAACATGTCACATGCAAAATAAAGATTTTTTGTATGTGTATGGCAGTATGATTTTGCTGTAGCACTTTTTAAAGATGTCTTTGTTTGAAAGATAGACCATTGTCACATTTTTCGTTTTAACAATCAGCAGCATTGAACAAATGATATCCTATTAATACATGTCTTCTGTAAAGTTGTATTTCACCATAAGTGCCTCTTTGT
The DNA here is from genome assembly GCA_024699665.1 of Ostrea denselamellosa. Taxonomy (NCBI): domain Eukaryota; kingdom Metazoa; phylum Mollusca; class Bivalvia; order Ostreida; family Ostreidae; genus Ostrea; species Ostrea denselamellosa. Next base: position 1,728,597 of record JAMZEH010000054.1, on the reverse strand, counting down.
TTTCCAACATTGTATTTTCCCCCAGCACATGTCAACATTATGTAATGTGAACTGATCACCCTTTTTACTTTGTATAAAGTTCTTGTTCGTTGTTAACTTTAGAGGTTGTGTGGTTGACATTTCCCATGACTGATATTTGCCTCCTATTGTAATCAACTGAGTCAGTCTTTTTTTCATCAATATTTGTTAGATGTTATGCTATAAAAGTGGGGGAAACTAAACCTTAATTTAGGCTCTCTAGTGCACAGATTGAAAGTCATGTAGGGAACATTATTATGTTACAGTGTATGTTCATAAACAACAGAAACTATACTGATAGTAGTTATAACACATAAGCTAGATACTAAAGAGATGATTTTTAAAGATTTAAAGACCCAATTTTAAGCCACCACCCTTGAAATTTTATGTGGACTACGATGAAAAAAATACCACTTGTCAATCAAGATCAGGTAGGCCCTGACTGACAAATTCAGCCAAACACATCAACTGGGCACCCGAGCCCGGATGTGTATTTAAGCGATTAACTGCTGGCATGTCCAACCTCTCATCTCATGCAAAAAGAAGTACACAGTAATTTTTTTAACTGATAAGTCGATAATTGCCTGAACTAAAGATTCAAACATTAGAAGTAAATAAGTCACGGTCAAATCATATCTCACAGAAAATATCGTCAAAAATCACCATACAAATTAGTGACAGTTCAAGTTTTATTGATTAGCTCATTATGGTTATGGAATTTGGGATGCAGAAAAATAAAAAATTCCCATAGTAGCAGCAACAGCTTTTGTTCCTACCATGCCACATGTAATTCCTTCTCAAGCATCATTTAAAAATGCCAGAATTTCCTCTGTCAGTCATGTGTTGTCGAAAACAACAGTTTTGGTGTGATGGTTATACAAGCTAAAACAGGGCAAGATATGTTAGCTAATGTTCTTGCACTAATTTTGGTCATATCAATAAAATTAATAATTTCTGATCAATTATCTGTAAAGCGCTTTAGAAGACATAGGTCAATAGAGCTCTATATAAATCTATTGAATTACATTACATTACATCAAATGATTAAATAAATGAATTAATATTTTTTATTCTTATTTCTAAGTGATAGATTAATTAAGTCGGCAGATTTTAATTTTATTTTTCTTGCTTTATATTTCATTGTGTATAGCAATTAGCAGACCCTATGCTTAGGTAGACCCTAGCCACTTCAGGTAAATACGAGGGACACTTTTTAAGTTCGTAGAGTAGGGCGGTCTTTTTAAAACCACTTGAAATATCAAAATTTTACTTATCTGAGACCTTTGAAATATGCCCCGTCTTCCTCAACACACATTTTACAGTGATCTACCCATTTCCAGAACGCTGCACGGTACTCCTCTTTAGGTATATGTTGCAGACACTGGTAGACCGCACTGCCTATACGATAACGGGATTCAAAACGGTGCTCTGTCAGCATTTCTGTTAATCTTCGGAACAACCAAAAGTCACTGGGGGACAGGTCTGGGCTGTGTGGGGGATGATCTAAGACATCGAGCCCAAATTCTTTCAGATATTCCTGTACCGCAGCGGATTTATGGGCCGGTGCGTTATCATGGAGTAATTTGATGCCGCGGACACCGGTGCGCAGTCTGCGTTTCTGATAGAAATGAACAAGTTGAGTAAGAACACTTTCTCTGTAAAACTTTCCAGTGACAGAACTACCTTTCGGGACTGGAATTTGAAGGACTGGACCTTTCGAAGCAAAGAATATCACATACAACATGTGATTTGATGTTTTGCAACGGCGCGCAATGACAGGTCTGTCGCCCTCAGATGAAACCCAAACCTTATTTTTAGCCTTAGAATCGAGTTGAAAATGATAGATCCAGGTTTCATCACCTGTAACTATCTCTTTCAAACGACGTGGGTCACATTTATCATATTTTTTTATAACTTGTGATGCAAGTCTAACCCGACTTCGTTTCTGTTCGTCAGTGAGCAAATGGGGCACCCAGTGTGCGCAGATCTTACGTAGCCCAAGTTGTTCACGTAAGATCTTCAAAACACTTGACGAATGAATACTACTTAATTCTTCTGTCTCTTGCACGGTATAACATGCGTCTTCCTCAATTAACGTTTTCACAGTAGCAATGTTCTTTTCCGTCAAAACGGAAACCGGCCTACCCACTCAAGGGTCATTTCAATTGACTCCCGACCATCATTAAAATGATGTACCCACTTGCAAACTGTAGCATATTTTAAAGCACCATTTCCATAAACCTTTTGCAAATCAGCATGACTTTCCATTGATGGAAACCCGAGGTGTGCTCGAATCTTACAATATACCCTCTGTTCAGAGATTTTTCCATCCATATTGAATGCTATATTTTGCTATAGTGTATAAAACTACGTTTTGAAAATACCCAGCACAGCGCACACATGGACCTTGTGCGCCGCATACAGTGATACCATTCGAGAGAGGAATGATTACACAAGTTCTGTGTAAAAAATCGTGCAACTTCATAATCACGTTAAAAAGTTATAGGCTTACTCTACGAACTTAAAATGTGTCCCTCGTAACATGTCTTGATTAGGCCTGAATTAAAGTACAAAATTAACATATTTTATGATGTTTAACATGTAAGATTACTCCATTTACCCGATCAAAATATGGTGCTCACAGGTGGTGTGATCGGTCGACAGGGGATGCTTACTCCTCCTAGGCACCTGATCCAATCTCTGGTATATCCATGGGTCTTGTTTGCCCAACTCTTTATTTGGTATTCCTTATAGGCATTATGAGATTGATCACCATTTGTTATCTTACCTTTTCAGCAAACAAATATGATTCATACTTCTGGACATGCAAATTGCATTTCACAATTTTAGCATTTTCTGTATGTTTTACTATACTGATACTGAAAGCCAGAACTGTGTACATTTTAAGTATTTGTGGAGAGTAAAGGAAAACTTTTCATATCCCATTTTATGTATCATATCATATTGACCACACATGCATCACAATCCAGTGATTTACTGTAGATGTGCAATTGTTCACAAGGTTATAATTCTGCAGATTTACCATTTCAGTTTAACATCTGCATTATAATACCTATAACTGTATCCATTAAACAAAACATGGCCAACATTGCCTCTAATTTGAGAGTATTTCAAGACTTGCTTGAATTACAATCCACCTTTGCTCGCTTTCTTCTTGATATCCAGAACTAGAGTAAGAATTCAATCTTTTGCAAACACGGGTGACTCATATTCAACATGATATTTTTTTTTTTACCAAATTACCACACTTGGCAAGTAGTACTTTTTTGTAAGCTTGAAGAAAAGTAATTTGATAACTGAAATGACTTGTTCAGTTGTGGTAAAACTTCTAATTTGGTAAACCTGTTTGCTGCACATATATCATCTGAAATATTGACAAGAAAATTTCATTTAAGAAAAAAAAAGTACACAATTATTGAATTTTCAGATGGAGAATATCATATCAGGGATAAAGGACACCAACCTGAAGCTAACACTAGCGTTTGGCATTGGTCTTCATCATGCAGGTCTAATAGAGAGAGACAGAAAAGTCTGTGAAGAACTCTTTGTCAATCAAAAAATACAGGTAAAATATGAAATGATGCTAGTATCTTTAAAATGCTGATATTGTCTTCAAAATAAAGGAAATGTTTGTTTAAAAACAAAACAAAAACAAAACAGGTAATGTCTGTAAAACACTGATATTGTCTGTAGAATACACGTATTATAACTGTAAAGTAAGTTAATACCTATGAAATACTGCTAATGTCTATAAAACTGTTATCTGTAAAATATGGTAAATATCTGCAAAATACAGGTTGTCTGTAAAACATTGATATTGTCTCTAGAATACAGGTAATGTCTATAAAATACAGGTAATGTCTGTGAAATACAGGTGATGTCTGTGAAATACAGGTAATGTCTGTGAAATACAGATGTCTGTAAAATACAGGTGATGTCAATAAAATACAGATGTCTAAAAAATACAAGTAATGGCAGCTTCCAAATTGAATACATGTTTTTGCTGTTTAAAAATGTAAGATGGGAGAATATACTATATTGAAAAATAAAGTCTAGTTTGATGTTGATGGATTTTTCAATGTGATGTGTTGTGTTTATCTGATCTGCTCTGAATGCATCAAGTGTTTATTTGAAAAACATGTAAAATACTAAATTGAAACTGACTGGTTATTTAGAGTGAGAAGGTAGTCCATTATCAATATTGTAAATTTTATAATCCCAAGGGTAGGGGTTTTGGTAAGAGGGTGAGGCCAAAATGGTTAGTGATTAAATGTGTTAACAATTGAACATTTTTAATTCCCTAATAACTACCATTCTAATTCTTTTCAAATTTTGTGTGAAGCATCTTTGGGATAAGGGTAGGACTGAAACGATTCACAGAATCACTGTTAAGTATAAACATCTGATTCAATTGCTTCAATCTTCAGCTTAATAAGTTTTTTAAAATGGGGTTTGGTAAATAGATTGGGCTTGACCTGTACTAATTATTTCTACATTCACAAGGGACAAAATGGCGTCAGATAGCAGTCAGACTACTGTTAGCCTTGAGTCTGACAAAAACAATAAGAAACTTAATTAGTTTAACTACAGAGCCAACAGGCATCTTACATACATGCCAACTTTTAAAATCCTCATGGGGGATTTGTGTGTGACAGCCTTTTTCAAAGGTCTAAATTTGCGACATTTTGCTGTGAAAGTAATTATTTGTCTTTTCAAAGATAATATCAATCTAATTATTGTACATGTATCATTTATTAATACAACATAAAGTGTGTTTTATTTTCCATTAACTAATTAATTTCAAAAAAACTAAAAACAAAAAATACACTTTGAAAGATATGGATAATTAATTTATTAAAATCATTACCTATTCAGCTGAATGTTTATAAAGATAAAACTAATATACCTCTGTCTCTACCCCCCCCCCCCCTCTCTCTCTCTCTCTTTACCCCCCCCCCCTCCAAAGTTACATATTCTTAATACTCAAAAGTTGCATCCTTTTACACCATAATATGACTGGACTAGATGTCAATTTTCTTTTTTTTAAAAAGTTTGCCGTCTGTAATCATGGCCTTGTAGAGTCTGGTGGAACTATCTGCTACCAGAAAAGGAGTGTTCTGCTCTGACATGAAGTTCACGAAGAAAACCTTTGCATGTATGAGGTCTGAAATAATTACCTGGAGGGGGGGGGGGGGGATCACCAAAATATATTAATTGTAAATTTAGGCTACTTGCTTGTATCAAATTCAATTTGAATGACTACAGTAACAGATTTATACAAATTACGTATTACAAAGTCTTTTAAATACTAGGCCCCGTATAATTTTATAATACATCGCTATAAATTTGGATATATAACTGGAAACAAAATATTTGTCATACCTATTGCATATCTCAGATGCTGTCAGCCATCCCGAAAATCAAGAATGTCCAACTACTATCATCTCTGTCGTTCATGTTGGTGTAAAGAATATGCCAATTTGAAATCCATTTTCCCCATTAATTACTATCAAAACATGATTCTCATTGTCCAATAAACACCCTGACACAGACAGACCAAGTAAGTTACACCATCCAGATACCACAGGACACAGGTAAACAGCAATGGCTGACTTATTTTCCCAATTTTGGCTAGGCACAAAGCAATGGCACAGGATTTCAAATTCGGGTTGGAAATCGGGATTTGTTGTTGTAAATCGGGGAAGATTTTTACGAAATTGGGATTTGGGGGAATTTTTGCTTTCCCAAATGGGAAAGCGGGAATCATGAGTGGGGAAAATCCTGCCTAAATCAGGAAAGTTGGCTTGTATGATCTTGCTGTTAGAAACATTTTGCTTTTAAAATTGTGACTGCGAATCTTGATGATTTAAATTTTTCTTCAGAGTTATTATTGGTTTTTTCTGTAAAATGAATCATATTGAAAATATTGAATTGTGGCATCAGGATTGCAATATGAATCATATCGTGAAAGGAGCATGTTGTTTCAGCCCTAAAGAAATTGACCAATTTTCAAAAATCGTTTTCTCTGCAACCTCATATCTAAATGTATAGTAACGTAGAGCAGGAAAACCAGTCTACTAAGATTGTAAATTTCATGATCCCAGAGGTAGAGGTTCTATTCTAGGGTGAGACCAAACATGGTATATCTATCAGTGTTTGCCAAGGTCCCTAATACTTTAAAGGACATTCAGTCCAGCATAGTTATAAGGTTTACCAGACCGGTCATTATTTTACTGCATCAAGTTGTAGAATTTATGTTTGGAATAATTTGGGGGGTGGGGGATATTTTAAAGATAAACTAAGAGTAAAGCATTGTTAATGGACTTTATTATTTATTAGATTCCACTTGAAAATTTAAACAATAATATGTTGAAGTAAGTTTAATTTTTCCTTTTCTCCATGGTAATTTTCTATAGATGTGTTTTAAAATTTCTGCTATGTACTTCCTTTCAAAAACAAATTCTGTCCTTTCAAGTTGGAAAACTTAACTGTTGACATTTTCAAATACTTGCAACACACAGACCATGTCACATACACGTGATAATTTTTCATCCACAAATCCTTACAGTGCCTTGAAAAAGGTGTGATTTTGAGTGAAAAATCTGTACACAAGTTTGCAAAATGTGGTACAAAATCTGTACAGCATATCAATCATAAAATGATTTTATATGCATGTCTATAAAAGTATAATGCTGAGAAATATATTTACAAGTTCCATAATTTGAATTGATGTTTACAATTTGTACATATCACATGTATGAATTGTCATGACACCATCCTCTTATTACAATTAATTTCGATGATCACACCATCTTTCATTGAACTACCTTGGTTTTCTGTTTTCTTTGTATTTTTGGAAGATTTGGGTTTTTTTTCCAGTATCAGTTATACTATCTTTCCTCTCTTTACCCATGGATGTTTTAAACAGTTTAGTCCAAATCATTCAGATGCTTTTTTCAGATAAGAGATTTATTGGAAGATCAAGATTCTACATGATCAAAATTGAAAAGGTAGAAATTAAAACTAGGAGCATTTCCAGACATTCGGTCTGAATTAATAGTGGTTTTACACCGGACCACAAGAAATTTTACTGGACTTCTTTAAATTTGCTGATACAATATAAAAACTAAATGCATATTTAAGAAAAGCAGAAAAGAATGTACCAAAATTGTGAATTTTGCAACCCCAGGGTTTTGACTCTAGGACAGGTCCAAATTAGTCTTATCCTGTTAATGTTACATATTTTATATTATGTAAATAAATGTCTTTTATCGGTTTAAGCACTTGTGAGGGCATTTTTAAAAACACATTTCAAATTTACCTTAGATGTAATTTTTTTTCTACATTTCCTAGCCCTTGGGACAAGTGATAATTTTAACTAATACTAAGGTGACTGATAAGTCCTGTGGGCCTCTTGTCTTCTTTTCTTAACATTAAAGAGGCAATATGTTTGCATGATTATAATGAGCATTCAGTTCTTTACCAAAATTGCAAAATTCAAGACCCCTGGGTTTTAGGGGCCATACCTCAGGGCGGACTAAGTTGATTATATGTTGCAAAAAATACATAATATCTTTGAAAATCTTTTTTACTTCTGGACATCAAGCAGTCATTTATAATGAACAATGAGTCCTTTATCATATTTGTGAAATTCATAACCCTAGGGTTCAGGGTTCATTATCCAAGGGTGAAGCTAAGTGGTCATATTGGCAGATTTTGGTCTACAAGGTATACTGGATAAAATTTTGGTGAACTCATTTTTCTTTATTTATATAATTGTCATGGGTCAAAATACCCTTGTAACTAGCAAAAATCAATCACAAAGTTTTAACACAGTTTATTCATAATTAATGAAAGAAAAATATATCAATAACAAATTACTAACTTACAATAGGTATACAATACCTGTGTCCATTGCTGGTTTAGTGTTGAGCTGAATTCCCACATGAGAATGTAATTGTCACAAATTGGCTGTTAAATCCAATATCCAAAAACAAAGTAATCAAGTAGTCCCCAGATTTAGCTTAATGATTCCAAACGACTGCTTACTAGTGCTTATCGAGTGCTGAAATACAAGTGCTTAATATCACAAAATTTACAGTGTATTCACACTAAAAATGAAGTTTCCAGAGCTTTCATGAAAGTAACATGGTTATGTAATCTTTACAGTAAAGCAAGTGTTATGTCATCTTTATACTGAAGTGATAAACATCGAACATCTATAAGCTAGAAACTTATGTTGGTCACAGGTGTCAGTTAAGTACAAATGTATTACACAACACATTGATGTATATACATAATGATGTACTTAAATTTAGCTAATTTTATTTTGATGAATCTTTGGAAATTTGCTAAAATATGCTAAAATATTTATATGTTTATATTTATATTTGATATACCTATCAAATTGTTATGATATATTTTTGAAAATATTCTTCTTCTGTAATATTCAATCAATCAATCAATCAAGGAGGCAAAATGTTTGCATGATTAATAATGGTCCCTTTACCAAAACTGAAATTCACGACCCCAGAGTTCATGTGCCAGGATGGGGCTAGGATAGTTATATACATAGACACACAGTATGAATATAATGAGCATCGTGAAATTTATGACCCCTGGGTTCATGATTCAGGTCCCATGATTGTTGATTATATGTTGAAAATGTAATACATTTTAGAAAGTCTTCTTACTCTTAGACATCAAGCAAGCAAACTGTTTTGCATGATTACCTATAATGAGCAATGTAAACAATTGCCCTTTTAGAACTGAAATAGAAAAATGCCATTTCACTGTGACAAAACTTCTCTCCTATTGAAGAACTGTAAATTATCAATTGTGTGTGATAGTTATACCAATATATCTATCATCAAGTACAAAGTATAAAAATGAAGAAGTATGTTTTTAAAAGAGCACACATATATTACCTGAGGTAACAATTATTTCTAAAGATAAAAAAAAATGTCCGTATTCAGGTGACCATGAAGTCTATGGACCTCTTGTTATTTAGATTGTTTTCTCTGTGGTAACCTTTGAAGCTCCAGTATGTTAATTTTTCCATATACACAACTGGATGTAAATTTCTCACTTGCATGCAAATAAATGATGTCTGTGGGCAGGGACTATGGAAATTAACATTGAATGTCAAGTGTAATTCATTTCTATTAATAGACAGCATTTTTGACACGAGGGTGAGTCAATAAGTAACCAGACTAACTTATTTCCAGTTGAGATTCACCTCTTCTTTTTCAATGTAATTGCCTTTGTGTCTTGAACTTCTTTGGCCTTGGGGACCCCGGCCCTACCCACTGATGACTCTGGGCTTTATTCTCTGGCTCATTGATTGATTGATTGATTATTTATTGCTTTCTGCCACGCTCAACAATTTTTCAGTTATCTGGTGGCGTCCAGTTTTTGTTGGTGGAGGAGAGAACCCAGATACAATGTACCTGGGAAGAGACCACCGACCTTCCGCAAGTAAACTGGCAAACTTGCTCACATAACGCCACGGCCGAGATTCGAAAGCGTGCCAACAGAGGTGAGAGGCTTTGTGATTTTGAGCCCGATGCTCTAACCACTCAGCCACGGAGGCCCCTTCTCTGGCTCATAATAATGAACCCAAATCTCATCTACAGTCACCAGACACAAAAGAAAATCATCTTTTGACCTAAAACTAAAACACTTCAACAGGCACTGCATACTGATGCTTTGGTTGCCATTTGCTCATCACTAAGGGATTTGGGGACCCAATGGGCTGTTAACTTCCGCATACCTGAACAATCATGTAAGATTGTTGAAATACTACCATGTGAAATGCCTAATGCCTGTGCTGTTTCTTCCACCAGAATTTGCCTATTAAAGTATAACAGATCCCAAACTTTGTTACACATTTCTTCGTCGGTGGCATGCAGTGGGCATCCAGACCTGGCTTCATCTTCTAAAGACATTCTACAACATTTGAATTCTCCCACCCAGAATTTAATGAGCACAGATGGTGCAGAAGACCCATAAACACCGGTTAATTCGCCGTATATTTCCTTGCCTCTTTTACCTTTTAAATACAAGTGCCGAATTAGAGCACGGTACTCAACTTTAGATGAAAAGCATACCTTTACATCACTAGCCATGTTTGACATTCAATATCTTATTAAAGAATGACTTGATATGTGTACAATTTTGTACCCAGGTATAAAACATGTATTAAAACAAGGCATGAGAATCGTGACCGTCTCAGTCAACTGGAAATAAGAAGCTACAAGTTTACATTTCCCTGTTTTGATATACCAAAAAAGAATAGGGCAGTTGAAGTAAGTAATGTAAATGCATGAAATTTTAAGGAAAATTAGCAATTTCATTTGCTATATGTGTATGTACATATAGATAGCAACAGACGGCATGTTTAAAAAATATTCACTAGTTTCAAAAACTTAAAACAAACACATCACAATTGAAATACTTTCATTGATGAACTTGGACACAAAACTATAAACTGTGCGGCAGTATAATAAATGTATTCCCAGCAATAGGACTAATTCAATTAACCTGTTACAACCTGATACTAATGTAGAGACAATAACACTAATAATTGTAAAACAATTGACCACAACACCCATCCAGTGTTCAGTGTTACACAGTTATCGATTTTCTGCAGCCCTAAATTACCTGAGGGTATTGTTTGGCCAGGTCACTGTAAGCATTCAAGATGAAGCGACTTAACAGAGTCTGATTGAATAAACAAACAAGGGACAAAAGACACAACAAGACACATGTCGTTGCATTCTATTGATTTAAAAGAATTATTTTTCGCCATTTTTTAATTTGTCTATGTCACTTTTGAAAAAAAAATGCCATTGGCAAAAATGGTGAAGCCTAGCTCTAGCACTGAAAAATCATGCCTACTGGGAAAATCAAACTGCGAAATGTCTTGATTGGTTAATAAATACTACTTATATACTCTGCTCTCTTGTCATTGCATCTTTTGGCCATTTTAAAAAAAATCTGATCCACCATTTTTTTAGGGAATATATTAAACAAATTTGATTCAAAGTTGTGCACCTTTTTTCTTTTTCTTTTTTCTTTTTTTTTTTTCCTCCAAGATTCTTTAACATTAAAGTTATGGATTTTTTCATTTTACAGATGTGTTTTTTTTTCAACCTTATTGACTTAGTAATTTTCTTTTAGATTTTGTAATGATCTGTTCTCTCATAGAGACTACTGCATTAGCTTAGAAGAGGGTATAATGGAATCATCTGTTCATTTGTCTGTCTTCTCATCTCTGTGTTGATTAGATTTTGTTAATAAATATGTGTGGTACAACGGCTCATATATGTTGAATAGTTATCCATGAAATAATATTTAGAAGTTATATTAAGCATATCTTAAATGTTCTGAATAATGCTTTACTGCATTTACATCAATTATGCTCAGGAAAATAGAGTTCCTCTTCATGTTAAAAAGATGTGTTTATTCTTCAATGAGTGTAAATTCACTATTTCCCACCATCCAATATGCCCTGTGGGGGTATTAGTCCTGTTAGGACAGTTCTAGTTAATATTGTCATTAATTGAACAGCCGATAGCAAAATTTTGAAAAATATTGAGAAACAATATCAAATTTTAATATCATTCAGTTTGATAAATTGTTTTGATGCGGGATATCAAAAATACATTGAATACATTGTAGATCCATGGAAAAAGAGTTTGCCAAAATTAAGTTACTCGTTTTTTGTGATGTCCACAGGAAAAGAATGGGGCATATTGGAATGCACCTGTCAGTCAATCTGTAGACCAAGTGTTGTCTACTGAAGGTTGCTCATTACACCTAAATTTATTTAATGGCTTGTTAAAGCACATCATATCTGCATACTATTTCAAAATCAAAATGTGATACAAGCTCTCATTTTATGTGAATTTTTTGCGTTTTTTCCAGAATGATAGAAAGGTGTTTTGTTTGCAAATAAGATATTTTAAGAGTCCAGATTTCAGTGTGATTTGATGCATGATATGAATATCAAAGTTTTAAAAAAAAATACCATAAAGACTCAGGCAGACATTCTAATTTTTTTTTTAATAAAAAATATGTGTGTAAATTAAAAATGTTATTTGTTAATTTTAATCTATTGTAGTAGATGTACTTTTATCATAAAAATGATTAAAGAGTATTTAAATAGATATATATATATATATAGATAAATAGATATTAAGGTCAACAAATAATTAAAACCTAGTATTAAAAGTTATAGGTTTACAGAATTAATTTTATTTCTTCTATTTTACTAATTTGGGTATTTAGTAATAGCCATACACTCCCTTTGGATCCACACACACATTTACAGACATTCATCATTCATTGGTCTATATTTGAATTAGTTTGATTTTATTGGATGAAACTTTATGGTCATTGTTGGGTGAACACTTTTCATCTACGAGTTCTAGAAGAAAGACCTTTTGCAAAATTCTGTCTGTACGACTATACATTTTGAACAACTTTATAATTTTGAATAACCTGAAACTGGAAGACCTTGACAAATGTAAGTTTTTAACATTTTACTAATAATCAACTTTTCAGATTAAGTATTTTATTATTTTGATAGAAAAGAAATATGTATTGAAGTAAATCTTTATGAAGCAGATGTACATAAATTCAATGAACTTTCTAAGATCCTTTAATCGTATTTATAGTATTGAAATATTTATAGAGAATGAAATTTATATTAATTATTACATGAAATAGATTATTTCTGTGAAGAACATATATTTATTATTAAATTTATTATCTAGGTATTAAATTCTGATTGCTGTACATTATTGTAAAGTAGTGTGCCTAATTCCATAAATTAGTATGTTCATCTGTATTTTTTTTAAAGGATATTTTCAGTTAAAATTATTATGGAAAGATAACCCTTTATAGGATCTCTATTATGTACATAAATGATTTTAGAGTTACCTCCCTTAGTGATTATTATTATACTATTTTTATATAGCGCCTTATCTAATTATATAATTAATCCCACTGTGGGACGTGGGTGCCAGTCTTTCGGATGAGACCGTATAAACCGAGGTCCCGTGTCGCAGTAGGTGTGGCACGATAAAGATCCCTCCCTGCTCAAAGGCCCTGAGTGCCGAGCATAGGCCTAAATTTGCAGCCCTGTCACCGGTAATGGTGACAGCCGCCGGATAGCTGAAAAATTGCTCAGGCGGCTATAAACAAACAAACAAACAAACAAACAAATTATATAATTACTCTAAAGCGCTTAACATGTAAAACAAGGGCAATATAAAAACGAACATTATATAAATTGAAAGGTCACAAAAATAATAATCATCTAAAGTCGAAATGGGAGGTATTAGTAAATTTATTTTTTTTTTATTTTTTTATTTATTTTTTTTTTTGTATTATCATTTTTGTTAAAACAGAAAATAACTGGGTACATTATAAATCAAAAGCAAGTTTAAAAAGATGTGTTTTTAGCTTTTGTTTAAAAACAGCAAGTGATTGTTCACAACGAAGGTTCAGCGGGAGGCAGTTCCACAGGGTGGCTGAGGACACATCGAACCTTCTATCACCATACACCCTGCTGTGAGTGCGTGGCTTTAGAAGGCACAATGAATCTCCAGACCGGAGTGTACGTTGTGGGAGGTATACCTGAACCAGTTCCTGGATGTATGCTGGGGCTTTTTGATGCAGTGCTTTGAAGGCGTACAAAAGGATTTTATAAGTTGTTCGATATGCCACAGGTAGCCAGTGAAGGAATATGAGAATCGGTGTAATATGCTCATATTTCCTTGAACGTGTCACTAGCCTGGCAGCGGTGTTTTGAACTTTCTGCAATTTCTGCATGGACGTGGCCTTCACACCATAAAGAAGAGCATTGCCATAATCTAGTTTAGATGTAATGAGTGATCTTACGATTGTCCTGCATGCATCCTCAGTTATGAGGGATCTTATCCTACCGATGTTACGAAGATGGAAATAACAGGATCTAGACACTGAATTAATTTGAGAATCCATGCTAAGTTCACTATCGAAAAGTACCCCAAGATTTTTGACACAGAAAGCATTAGTGATGACAGATCCCCCAAAGGCAAGTTGACATCCTGAAAATTCATTTGCCTTACGTTTTGGGGAAAAGATGATTAGTTCTGTCTTTTCTTGGTTCAGTTTTAGTATGTTGTTTCTCATCCAGTTTTCTACATCCGAAAGACAGCTTTCAAGTCTATCTGCAATGTTGTCCCAGTTTTCCTTCGGATTTATGATCAGGTATACCTGAGTGTCATCCGCATAGCAGTGATAACACATATTATGCCTCCCACAAATCTCTCCGATTGGTTTGGAGAACATACAATATAGACGAGGTCCCAGGACGGAACCCTGTGGGACACCAAAGTGGAGTAAGAACTCTTTGGACAGCGCAGTTCCAACAGCAATTTGTTGACTTCTACCTGACAGATAAGACCTCATCCATGATAAAGCCGACCCTGTGATACCAAACGCGTACTCAAGTCGCCTGATGAGTATGTTATGGTCTATAACATCAAATGCTTGATTGATTATTGATTGATTATTTATTGCTTTCCGCCACACTCAACAATTTTTCAGTTATATGGTGGCGTCCAGTTTTTGTTGGTGGAGGAGAGAACCCAGATACAATGTACCTGGGAAGAGACCACCGACCTTCCGCAAGTAAACTGGCAAACTTGCTCACATAACGCCGCGGCCGAGATTCGAACACGCGCCGACAGAGGTGAGAGGCTTTGTGATTTTGAGCCCGATGCTCTAACCACTCGGCCACGGAGGCCCCTACCATCAAATGCAGCCGAGAGATCAAGCATCACGAGGGCAACACATGAATTCCTATCCAATGCAGAGGTAATATCATGGTGCACCCGCAAAAGGGCAGTTTCAGTCGAGTGACAATTTCGGTATGCAGATTGCACTTGGTCATGAAGCTGGTAAGCATTTAAGTGTTTTTCGAGTCGAGCTGCCACTACTTTTTCCAATACTTTAGACAGGAAGGGTAAGTTCGAAACAGGTCGGTAATTTTTTAATTCTTCCTTGTCAAGTCCCTGGCGTTTGATTAATGGCCGTACTATGGCTTTTTTGAAATCCACTGGTACTTTTGCTTCTAAAAAGGATTTGTTGATAATTGCAGCAACGGTTGGTAAAACACACTCGAAACATTGTTTCAAAATTTTCGTTGGTATCGGGTCTAATTCGCAGGACTTCGTTGGTGCATTACTGATGATATCACGCACCTCAGAAACTGACACTGGCTCAAACATTTCCAGAGGAAGACCACTAAACTTGATGTCAGCTCGAACAGCATCATCCATAGACGATAACATGCTCGAAGAACATAGATTATCATTTTGATATATAGATTTCTGATGTTTAATTTAAAGGGAGAGAACATTGTTTTATTTTATATTAACTTAAAGTCATTAGTAATTAATAGATATTGAAATATACAATTATATATAATATTTGTTATGTATATTTCAGGGCAATATATTTATCTATTCATTGAATCCAGATTATTACCAGAATATATAATGATGTGAAAACCAAATCGTGTTTCGTCTATTTAAGCCGGGAAATCCCGTTACACTATGACTAAAATCTTCAAGAAACGTGTCAATTATAAAAATATATAACAAATATATTTTAAAGAGAAATTGTATTGAAATGGCCAAAATTCAGAAATAATGCAATTTTTCAAATTTTAAACCAAGCCGAATCAGAATTATGAAAATGGTCATAGAGGACATTTTCATCAGAAAAATATATTCCTTTGGTGTGAAATGGTTTACATATTAAAAGAATTTGTAAAGCCAACTAATTTCAATGAAAAGTGCAAAAAATTAGCAGCAATTTGATTATTTTAGTAATTTCTATCAATTTTGATCAGGAGCGGTACTTTGCAAACTTGTTATTATGACCAAACAATTTGTGATGACCTTAAATCAAGGGCATTTGGCCAAGGTTTAAGTTACTTCAGGCTATAACATCAAATCTTAAGAGGTACTGTTTTTGTATTAAGCGTGTGCATTTATTGTGAAACGACCTTTCCATTACAGATTTGTTTACCTTGTGACATTGACATTGACGTAGGTTTTGTAAATTTTAAACAACAAAAAATCAACTTGGTCATATCTTTTACAACATGAGAGTTAGACCTCTCATATTTGATATGTGTACTTGTGGTAAGACCTTTCCATTGGTACCAAAATCTTTGACCTGATGACCTTTACATTGACCTTTATACTTTTAGAAAATTCTAATATAAGCCATATCTTTTACTGTAAGGCATTGCTTTTAAAAGGTGAAAAAAAATGAAATTTACTTCACATTCTCAGTATTGCTACAAAAGTTTTCAACTTCAAGTATGTCTTGCAGTTCCACTTTGTTGATCCAGGGGCATCAGCGTTTCTCAGATTGTTTAATACAGAAGTGTCTAATGTATTTGACCTACTTACATGTATATACAAAAACTGACTTGAAATCAATATTGAATATTTTGTGATTTGATGAATAATAACCTATATAAAAAGCAACACATGAAATAATATATTACCTCCATTTTTATACTTACATTATTTTATTTTCTATTTAACTAGATGCAGTGTAGTGTTAAGACATAACAAAAATTCTGAGTGTACTGCAGGCAATACAAAGTCCCCTACTGGTAGTATAATTCAGTCAAAAGTAAGTCAGGCATAATGAAAAAATAGTTACTTGATCTATATCTATTTAAGACAAAGCCATATATAAAATTTCAGTTGAATATCTTCATCCAATGCAGAGAAAAGTCTGAAAAACTTAAAGCATTCATGATGGGGCATAATTCAGTCAAAAGTAGGTCAAGTGTAATGAAACTCAAACTTGATCTGTAAGTATTCAAGACAAAGTCATGCATAAAATTTCAGTTGAATATCTTTAAAGTCTGGAAAACTGATTCCGAATGACAGATAGACAGACCGAGGGTAAACCAATAGTTCCCTTTAGCAAAGCTGGGAGGGATTAAAAACAAACACAAATGATGCAAGGATTTATTTTTTTTTTTTTGATGGCATGAAAATTTACCCCCTCCCCCATACTCACACACCCCTAAAATATTCATATGCACAGTAAGTACTTCTGACAATTTCTATAACAAAATCTCCATTTCAATTAAAACTTTGTAATTTAGTCAGTATTTTAGGGAAGGTTATAGTGCACAGGTGCTTCTTCAATGAGTATATATTTCTCTGTTTTTTTCTTTTTCTTCAGAAATTGTAAAATTGATGCTTGGTAATTCATGCTTCAAAATTTCAACATCTTCGAAATTTTTATGGGAAATAGCTAAGCCACTACTGGTGCATGTTGAAGATATGTGATATAGCCCCCACCTGCCAATTAATGCAAAAAAAGAGAAATGTTTTAAGCAAATTAAATGGTTTTCTCACATGATTTACTTGATTTCCTTCATTTACTTAGTTTTGACATGTTAACTCATGGAAGCTGGTCTATAAGCTTTGATTGTAGCAGTGTGCTAGTATTGATTAGTATACTGAGTTGTCAGCACTGTCAGTGAGCATTGTTATGTGATCAAAATATGGTGGCTCCTGTATTTAGATGGGGGAAAAAATCATGTACAAATATGATAACCATATAGTGTGGCATGATCTTGAATCAAGTTATTGGTGAAGATCAACCAGCATAAAGATAGAATTATTTATCCAGGCCATTATTATGTGATTCAAAAACTACATACGATTACAAAATGCTGACAATATCCAGTTCTCAGATATTCATTTGCCATTTGATTTGTGTATTATTGGGGGATATTTTATTTATAGAACATTTTGCAGTTTCTGTTTTTTCACACTATGGGGAAAGAACATGAAATTTAGCATGCTAGAATTTTACCCCTTTTGAGAGCCAATTATAGACATAATCGTACCTTGTTCTTTGAATAGAAAATGGTATTTATGCAATATAACTTTCATTGTTCATTTAGATGTAAAATTAGCTCTATAAATCCATGCAGGATCAGAAATTGAATAAACTATGAGCTATTGAAGGTCTCAATTAATCTATATACATTTGGTGTGTTTGGTTTCCAGCAAAGTTTCCTTCATTAGAACTTAAAATGTGGCTAAAGTTTCCTGAAGCATGGCACATACTCAAGGAACATGGTAAAATCTGTACATAAATATTCATAACAACCCATGCATACAAGTAATTCATTGCCTAAAGTTTAATGTGGTGTTAAGACATAGTATCATGCGAGAATTCTTTATATCTTCATACTCGGTGAATTTGATGTAACTTTGTCACAAAATGCAAAAGAATACCCAGCGGGCATTATAACAGATCAGCTTTATGGCGATTGCTGTTGATTACAGTGTTGTTCATGCTGAGGTGTCATTTGTTGGTCTTCTACTGACACCAAAGAGATCCTGATTCAAAGTTATTGCCTCAAGTGAAAAATTCAGAGCCTCAGAATTTGATTTTATTCTGGAAAGAAAAAAAGTCTTTACAGTTGCAGTTTTGTTGAAGGAAATTTTATTTCTACATGACTGCATTTCAGTTTATATTTTGGTCCACATTTTGTATAGTATAAACCTCAGTGTAACAAGAGACATGACATTGTAATGGAATGATTACAGTCAATGTGAAGCTTCTGGTCTACACACTGTATTGCATTTTATCCCATTTGATGTAAATGTACTGTAATAGAATGATTACAATATAAAGTATCTTACCAATATATTGTATTGCATTACAACAAACTAAATATATACTGTTACAACAGAAAAATTACTAAATAAAATATCTTATTGGTATTTTGTATTGCTTTATATAGTAACTCACAATAGAAGAATTATAGATCTACGTATATAGAAAATAGTACATGCTAAAATCCATGTTGCATGTCCTATTAGCCAGAGGGTCTAAGGACCTAGGGTTGATATGGAGCCTGAGGGCTGATATTACATATGATATGGATTTTAGCATATAATATTCTATTTATCATATACTGTACTTTTTCATACTTATTAGTAAATGTTGTATACACACAGTATAGTGTTTTAAGGGGAAATGTTTTTAATCTGACATGGGACTCAAGGGTTCATTTTACTTTATTGTATTCTTTTTATGACATGTGGGTTAATTTATTGCATTTTAAAGGTAGATCAAGGAACATTTGATACATTGATCAACTATGGTAAAAACCTTCATACATTGGTTAACTATGGTAAAAACCTTCATACATTGATAAACTGTGGTAAAAACCTTCATACATTGATCACATTGATTAACTGTGGTAAAAACCTTCATACATTGGTTAACTATGGTATAAACCTTCATACATTGATTAACTGTGGTAAAAACCTTCATACATTGATTAACTGTGGTAAAAACCTTCATACATTGATCACATTGATTAACTGTGGTAAAAACCTTCATACATTGATTAACAATGGTATAAACCTTCATACAAATGATTAACTATGGTATAAACCTTCATACATTGATCACATTGATTAACTATGGTATAAACCTTCATACATTGATCACATTGATTAACTATGGTAAAAACCTTCATACATTGATCACATTGATTAACTGTGGTAAAAACCTTCATACATTGATAAACTGTGGTAAAAACCTTCATACATTGATCACATTGATTAACTGTGGTAAAAACCTTCATACATTGATCACATTGATTAACTGTGGTAAAAACCTTCATACATTGATCACATTGATTAACTATGGTAAAAACCTTCATACAGTGGTTAACTATGGTAAAAACCTTCATACATTGATAAACTGTGGTAAAAACCTTCATACATTGATCACATTGATTAACTGTGGTAAAAACCTTCATACATTGGTTAACTATGGTAAAAACCTTCATACATTGATTAACTGTGGTATAAACCTTCATACATTGATCACATTGATTAACTGTGGTAAAAACCTTCATACATTGATTAACTGTGGTAAAAACCTTCATACATTGATTAACTGTGGTAAAAACCTTCATACATTGATTAACTGTGGTATAAACCTTCATACATTGATCACATTGATTAACTATGGTGCTCAGGCGACTATAAATAAAAACAAACAAACAAACAAAAAAGATTAACTATGGTAAAAACTTTGATATGCTGATTTACTATATTGGTAAAAACTTGAATAATAATGGTTAAAACATTAATTAACTATGGTAAAATCTTTGATACATTGATTTACAACAGTAACAACCTTGATACATTGATTTATCATGGTAAAAACTTTGATACATTGATTGTTACAAGTGAATAGTGAATTTCCAGATTGATATGTGATATGGGTTTTCAGACCGGTCATTGATATCGGCTATTGTGACATCATCCATATCACACCATGCAGAATCAGCATAATCATTACCAAGTATATGATAAATAGTAATGCTAATAGAGAAGTTGTATTGCATGTAACGAAATTCATGTAATGAAATAATTATTATTTATTGGTTATTGGCTGAATATAGGGAAACATTAAGCAAGCCCAAAGTTGTTGTGCAGTAAATCAGTTGATTGATTGTTTGTAGTTTTCTGCCACTCTCAACAATTTTTCATTTATCTCATGACGTCAGGCCTCCGTGGCCAAGTGGTTAGAGCATTGCGCTTAAAATCACAAGGCCTCTCACCTCTAGTTGATGTGGGTTCAATTCTCGCTTGCGCCGATATATGTGAGAAAGTTTTCCGGTTTACTTTTGGAAGATCGGTGGTCTCTTCCAGGGTACATTGTATCTGGGTTCTTTCCTCCACCAATAAAAACTGGACGCCACCAGATTGCTGAAAAATTGTTGAGTGTGGCGAAAAACAACAATCAATCAATCAATCATGGCGTCCAGTTTTGTTTTATTGGAGGAAGAGAGAACCCAGATAGAATGTTCCCTGGAAGAGACCACTGACTTTCTGAAAGTAAACTGGCAAACTTTCTCACATATATCAGTGGAAACTAGAATTGAACCTGTGCTGACTAGATGAGAGGCCTTTTGATTTTGAGCGCGATGCTCTAACCACTCGGCAAGGAGGCCCTGAGCTTGCAAGATTCACTTCCTCACAATGACTTTACAGATGGCACAAACATATTGAAATTGTTAACACTAACTACTAGACATAAGTATACTTGTGCAATTATTGTCCTATGTTACTATATGGACTTATAGGGAAACAGAACTGAATACAATTTAAGGGTACTTGTAATGACAAGAAATAATGTAGAAAATAGATCTGTGAACAGGTGTTTATTGTCACAGGTACAGGAGGCATGCTGCTCTGTAATGCAGGTATAATATGTGTGTGTGTTAAGTTGTCCTGGAGTCCAAACTACATGGATGTGTATCTTAGATTAATATTGTGTTCAACATATCATATATGATGTGTAGGTACAGGTTCATGTGAGGAAGTTGAATTTAATTTCTCATATGGCCTGTGAGTAAAGGTTCATGTTAGAAAGCTCAGCTTAAATTTCTCATATGACCTATTGGTACAGGTTCATGTGAAGAAGTTGAATTTAATTTCCTGTATGACCTGAACCTGTTGGTACAGGTTCATGTGAAGAAGTTGAATTTAATTTCCTGTATGACCTGTGGGTACAGGTTCATGTGAAGAAGTTGAATTTAATTTCCTGTATGACCTGTGGGTACAGGTTCATGTGAGAAAGGTTAGGAGGTGCCTAGTGTGTGATATAATTTCATTGAAGTCTCATTGTATTGTGTATTCTTACCAATTTCTCTATTTCAGAACGTACTGTTTATGTTGTGTTATCTGAAAACAAACAAGCAGTAAAGAGAAATCTTTTAAGAAACCTGATGAGCTTTGTTAAATTTGTAGGTCCTCATTGCTACAAGTACCTTAGCATGGGGTGTCAACTTCCCAGCCCACTTGGTGGTCGTCAAGGGAACAGAATACTTTGATGGAAAGACACGTCGCTATGTAGATTTTCCAATCACAGGTATTAAAGATGGCCATAGTGGTGTTAGACAAATGTGAAAAACATACTTTCAGATGTCAGAATGTCGCTCAAATAAGGATTTTAAACAAATAAATGTTGAACATGTTTAAACTAAATATGTTGCAAGGAATTTTGCTTGTGATAAACTGATTGAAATAGATTTTGTTTTTATCTTTTCATTACTTTTCATGGCCATATCAAAGTCTTATTTTTTTCATGTTGTCTATTTACAATGCTTATTAAAAATCCAGATGTAAATTTTGTGAGTATTTTAAAAATATGATAAAACTATTGTAATCCAACATGAAATAAATATTAACAGTTGAAAAGTTTTGAAATGTGCAGATAGATTGTACATTCATTATTGTATGATAGATGTGCTCCAGATGATGGGGAGGGCAGGTCGACCACAATTTGATGACCAGGGTGTAGCCATGATTCTGGTCCATGACATCAAGAAACATTTCTACAAGCGTTTCCTTTATGAGCCGTTTCCGGTGGAGTCCAAGTAAGTCTGATCCAAGAGAGGTAACTCTGTCAGGGAAACTGTGAACTTACAAGTCTAGGTAACTCTGATGTCTCTCAGTATTATTATTCAGACTTCATTGCCAGCCTTAGGAAATTTTATAGAAAATGAATGTTAAAAAAAAAAAGAAAGGAAAATTGTATTCCTTTTGAAGCTAGGGATTGGCAAGTTCAGAACTAATTTACTGTTTTAAGATTTTTACAAGTTGCTTTAAATTTCTCAAGCACCATTTTTTCCAAAATATTTTTTTCTTGGACAAATATCAGTTTGAAACTATTGTGGTTTTTTTTTACTAGTTGCATGACTATAAACTGAGCAGAGAAATAAATCAGAAATAAGATTTCTATTGTATGTCCTTGAAAATCAACTGTATGTACACTCTGCACTATACTTTATTGAAATTTTGAATCTTTTATTTTTGGTGGAATAGATCAGTGGGGAATTTTGACTGCTGTGTATTCGTACTCTTCAGTCATGGGATGACCTAGATGAGTGTAATCATTACACATAGTAATGTGAAATTTTTAAATGTACTGTATAACATTTGACATATTTGTATTGTATTTGGAGGTGTTAAACCGAAATGAAATTAACTGCTTTGTTGATGAAAATATAGCTGATGGCATTGAATTTGCAGCATAAAGGCCATTGACATCTATTCATTTTGTTTAAACAATACCAACATTCAGAAGAGCTCAGAAATTATTGATGCATACTTTGTGATTTAGAATTTCAGGTAAAAGCCCAGTTTTAACCCCAATGCCATGTATTGTCTCTATTAACATATACAATTTACTTAATGTTATAGCTTTTCTGAAAGTATTGACAAAAAATGGACATAAACAAAATGCATATGTGGTGTGGGTTCACATCATCTTTGCTAGCTGTTTGTACAATTTGCTTACTCTGAGAGTAAGTGAATTGGACACTTGGCTAGTGAAGATGGTTTCACACAGGTTATTGAAGGTCATGCCATGAAAGATAAGTATTAAGTAGAACAAATCTAGAATTTTCAAAAAATTTTATATTAGATATTCTTGTAGACTTCACACCAAAGATATATTATCAGATTACTGAATGAAGATCACTTTAGATGAAGTTTTCGTATTGTTGTATCATTTGAGAATTTTTCACTATGTAGAGACGACAGCAGCTTTAGATAAAGTACCACAAATTTACACATATGTATGGCACTCAGGGCCATAACAATGAGAGTTTTTTATCATGCCCATGCCTACAAGACACTCCATTTTTGAGGTCATATCCGAAAGACCCTTGGCTTTCACTTTCAGTGCCAGGTGCTTGACTAAGAACAGTCACCACTTTTGTGAAAGGTCTAAGTAGTACATTGTAATGTCTAAACGCCTCTGATGGAACAAGATAAATCAACTGAATTCTATCTCAATAATAATGTGTATGTATGTATATATTTTTTGATACAAACATTTGAGCATGCTAAGATAAATGGTATATGAGATTTAACACTCAAATGATGCGAGTTTAAAATGAAGATGGAAAGATTTACATAAACCTGTACAAGTTTATAGATACTTCTAAAGCTAAGATGCAATATCCCAAGTGAATGTTAGAGTAGCTGCTTTTTTCATTCAGAATGATAGAATAAAGAGCATTGTATTGTATTCTGTTGCAGTCTCTTAGAGGTACTGCCTGATCACATGAATGCAGAGATTGTAGCAGGGACGGTGACCTCCAAACAGGATGCAATGGACTACATCACATGGACGTACTTCTTCCGTCGTCTTGTTCAAAATCCTACGTATGTATCACATTCCTATATATATCACCTGTTCATTGCGTTTTAGCTTTCCAAGTGGCTAAAATATGTGGGAAGATCAGATGTTTTATATCATGATATTTTTTAAGTAAATGACATGTCAAACTTTCTTAAGAGGTCAATTAAAAAGTGTTGTTTAGTTTTTGAAAGTATATGAGATGATATATCTGAAGTGACTACACACAGGCATATTGAATGGAGTGTGTTAGTGTACCATGGAATATATACTGGTGTTAGTGCTCCATGAAATACATGCTGGTGTTAGTGCTCCATGAAATATATGCTGATGTTAGTGTACCATGAAATATATGCTGGTATTAGTGCTCCATGAAATATATGCTGGTATTAGTGCTCCATGAAATATATGCTGGTATTAGTGTACCATGAAATATATGCTGGTATTAGTGCTCCATGAAATATATGCTGGTATTAGTGCTCCATGAAGTATACTGGTGTCAGTGTACCATGAAATATGCTGGTGTTGGTGCTCCGTGAAATATGCTGCTGTGAAGAGACTCAATGTATATCATCTTATATACTTTCAAAGATTGTTAAGCATTTCTTATATTTTTAATTGCATTTTGATAATAAATAAAATGAGAAAGTTGTATTCATATGCTGTGATTAGGCTAATTCAAAATTTGAAATTTATGAGACATTAAAGATGTTTGTACCTGACTTTTGTAATATTGTCAATATTTTTGGAAGTATATTATTGATTTCAACGTTAAAAGATAATTATGAAATTAATAAGAAAAACTGGGGTCACAATGCTTTTTATTGAGCTATAGCATGTTAAATGTGACCTTTTTGTTCATAAAATTTACACTCATTTTATTCAAATAAGCTTGATTTGTCTGTTGATGTCAACACTACAAATGTTTTATGTCTTCCAACAAGACAGATATAGCAACAACAACAAAAAAAGTTGAATGCCAGTAGATCTAAAATAAATAATTACCTTTTTGCACTGAACATACAGAAAATTTATCATATGGAGTTTGAGAATTGAAAAGAACATATTAGGAGTAATGTTAGTGTTTTAATTGCAAATAAATCGCAAAGTTTTGCCTTAAAATTTGATGAAATGTAAGAAACTTGGGGTTATAAATAAATTTTTTTTTCAATTACTGGCCAAAATACTGGATTTTCATGTAAAATTTTGGTTAACTCATGAAAGATGTTTTTAAGAATTAGCATTTTGTTTACAAATATATTTGGACCAATACTGTTGAACCATTATTTATAGTTATAACATATTTTGCAGTTGTGCTCAAATGCGTGAGGAGCTAAATGCCTTAACCTTTCGTTTTAGTTAGTAAGAATGTCAAGAGGAAAGCATTATGAATGTAAAGAATCAATTTGACCATCTATTTTTTTTTTAATCAACTGTTTAGACCTACCTGAAAAAATTTAAGTATCCAGAATAAAAGCAAAATGTATGAATGAAAATTGTTCTGATTACCTGAAATTGTTCTAATTTTAGCTAAGCTGCTGTTTGCTGTAACACTCATTTATAGTGACCTTATGAGTAATCAGCTTGAATATTAACAGCATCGTGTTAAATCTTAATAGAATTTTCTTGATTTTTAAGGTAGTATGTGTCACTTGGCCAAGAAAACTATAATGAATGGAAAGTTTAAATGTTGTATAATAAACTTTTAGTATTGGTAACTTGCAAATTTACCTTGTATGGTATAGAGTGAATAATTGCACTTTTAATACAAGATCACTAAGTAAAAATTATGGAACTCAAATTCTATGGATTAATTTCCAACCTTGGTTTGCTTTTGAGCTTTTCAGCAATTTTTTTTTTTCATTTGGATAATTCTTGTTTTTGTATTTATGATACTTCCCATGGAAAAATTTTGGCAGTGTTTTCCTTTAGAATAAAAATCACTTTGTAATAAGCATGGGTTCCTTGAATCTGTTTTCATGTTAAGCAGGCCTAGGGCCCTGAAACTTGTACAAGCTCACTTTGATCTCCGTCTCCTTTTTCACTATATATCCTTTTTATAAAAGTGAATCATGAGAACAAAAGTGTTTTATGGTACAAAGGTTTGTCTCAACAGAATACTTAGTACCATTAGTTCATTCCTGTCATATATCTGTTAGTGTTGAGTGAATCTCTCAACTAGTCACAAATTAGATTCATAAGTATACACAAGTCTTTCATTTCATATTTATTTTGTTTTTATTCAAAGAATTTACATTTCTTGGAAAATTGCCAGCAATTCAAATTATACAATAATAAATAGCTAATCATGAGAATAATAACACATAGATTGCATTTACCCCAGTGCTGAAGCACAGAATATATATACAATATTGAAAACAATTCTCATGCCTACACATCGTGGAATGAATGTGGATTTCATGTCCGTGTTTTCCAGTGGGAACAAATTCATACATACAATATGATGCATGGAAATCATAAAGATATGTGGTGCTATTTCCTAATCATTGTAGCTTCATATTACAGAGGCTACCAGGCTTAGGACTAAAAATAGTGCAGGAACTAGCTAGAGGATTTCTCTGTCCGTGTGGATGGAATTATAAAACATGCATTCAAAAATCTCAACTACATGTTTTGAAAAGATTGAATAAAATACTAACATCTATGATGACAAAATGAATTTCATGAATAACAAAATTCTTATTGAACAGATGAATACTGATAATTTTGAGATCTTTTTAAACTGTTGAAGTTTGGATTGATTTATTCTGAAATGATGAAAAGTAATTGGAAGATGAAAACAAAATGATTTACAAATAATGTTTTTTCATAAGTTAAATCAATAGATTTTAAAGAAATAATGATTGTTTGCAGAAGGAAGTTGCACATAGATATTTAAATATTATGCCAGTATTTCACATGTCAATAAAATAATGTGATTTTGACTAGAAATAAATTTACATAGGATAAAATGACATATCACAGTTCAACCATTAGCAAGCACCTTACAATGGGAGATAACTGGGAAATCAAAAAAAAGATTATGAAGAAAAAAATTACATTTGAAAAGATGTTTGAATTAGTTGTATTTTCCTATTTAAAGAAGTTTGACCAGGCACAAATAATTTACCAAATGAAGATAAATCACAATGGGAAATAATTGTCAAACATCAAGGAGTTAATGATATTTCCTTAAACATACATCTCATTTAAAGATGCTTGCTCTGGGCACTACTAATAATTACAAATAAATAAAGATAAATTAATAGTAATGAATTATTTACAAACAAAACACATTAATTCTTCAAATACTGTCACAATTAGGTCAAATCAGTCAAAGTACATGACAATGGTAGTGATTGTGGTACAGTTATTTGAATGATAATGAAATATGACAATGTGTAAGATTTATGAGAACTTTATGTTGTGCATGAGATAAAAAAAAAAGTGTTCAATGAAAATGGGTTTAATACAAAAATTCAGATTCTCCTTGTTTGCTTGAAGCTGTATTTTTGTGTGCAAGTGTGTCACGTGCTTAGAATTAAGGTTCCTCCTAATGAATAAAAAGGCCTAAGGCAAGAAAGCTCATTAATTGAATGATGTAAAGGCACCTAAATTTGTGGCTTCGTCATGCAATCTTTGTGTTTAATCACAGGATACAAGAGCCCTTGTGTCTTATCAATGCAATGATATTGATTTCTCTGTCAAATTCAAAACAATCACTTTTTTAAACTATTTAAACTGGGGTTGAGTCATCAGGGAATCAGATAAATCTATTTATCCACCAAATATCTCATTGATGCTCTGTCATAAGATATTTGTGGTTTGTTGTCAATGTTTAGAGTTCTTTGTGTATTTAGTTAATTGACTTAATTTAGAATGAGTAAGTAGAGTGGAAAAGTGTAAATATACAATGATAAAAATATACTATACATGTAGTAAAAATATATTGCACAATGCTCTTCTTTTCAAAGTTTCACACCTGATATTGCACCATTAGTTCCTAGGTGTGTGTTTGCCATTACTATCTTTTTATCACAGATAAAGTTTAAACATGAAAGTAAGATGCAGTCACTATCTGCTTTCACAATGGGTCTCTGAAGCTTGTAAACCTCATCCACAAAACATCTTTTAACTCTGCAGGATATGAATATTGTCTCTATTCAGTGGATTAGAATTTGTCATACAAACTGTTTGCTAAGCAAACACCATTTTTTGCTTCATCAGCTCCCAGAGAAATTTTATGCCAGTTAGTTCGACAAATATGGATCACAAAACTCCCTTGCTTTTTGTCCCTGGACTATGAATGCTTGCTTCAGGGCACTTGAGATGCAGCTTAATTACGGCAAATTTTGATTGTTTAGTCATCATTCCATGAACTGCTCAAGCTGACACCCTTAGCAGTCAATGTAATTATAGAAATTGTCACTAGGTGGCAAGTTACTATTGCGGAATTCTGTGCTATTTCGGTAGGCAGGATTCTGGACCTCGATGAATCTATTTTTGTCCATTCGTCTTCGTCTTTCCTTCCACCACTTGAGACCCAGCAGGATTAGCAGGACAAACAAAATGACACTAAGTGTCCCAATTACTCCACCAATAATAGCCACTGAAAGTTAAAGGAAAAATTATGAAAATTGTGTCATGGGCTTTTTTTTTTCCTTTTTTTTTTGGCTTTTGGTAGGGAGTAGTTGAAAATTGAAGGCCAGGAATTACTTTTCAAAAAAAATGTGTCAAGCACCTGTTACCAATGAATATAATGAATTGCTGCTTTTCCTAATGTTATGTACTTTTCAGTTTCAAGTTATCAAAGAAGTATGTTGACTATTGACTCATTGAGCTATATTTATAATGTTGTGAAATGCACCATACCAAATGGTAGTTTGTTTTCCTCAGTCTCCATTTTCACAGTATTTGTATTCGTCAGTGGGGCATTTTTCTCCTCACGAATTTCTACCATCGTAGTTCGCTGTACAGACTTGGTGGTGGTAGTCAGAAGTGGTGGATCAGCTGTTGACAAAAGAACATTAATTATTGACAGGTATGGGGAAAAATTACCACACATCGATGCTTCATCATTACGCTAATAGGATCTTCACACATGAAAGTCAATTGTGGGGACGACTTAATTTTTCAAATATGGTTATCAGGAAAGAGGAACAGTGAATTATTCAGTTCATTAGCAGTGATGATGGGGAGTATGCACAGGCCTGAGATTACTCACCTTCATAATACAACCAGAATCCTTTGTGATTTTCAATCCCATTCGACATGAGCTGTATGAAGAGTTCATCCCACATGATGGATATGGGCTCATTAGCCCGACGGGCACATAGGGTGACACTACGTGACTTGTCCCGGGCATAGAGATAGTCCACACACTGCACAGAGCCATTTGTCTCTAGGTCCATGTCGATGACAAACAGTTTGATGGTTTGGGAGGGCTTGACGTAAATTCTGGCAGAGCAGTCCAGATTGGCAGGGTAGTTGTTGGGGTAACCAGGGCTTGCTAAATACCCTGATTGATCCTGCAGGTCCTCCACATTGCAAATACTTTTCGTCATGTAAGCTGCAATTTTGAAAAATGGACAATTCTCATTGCAGTGAACATTTTACCACTGTATTAAATTATGTTGAAATTCAACTTTAAAATATTAGCATTATATATTTTACTACGAGTTAAAGAATTTTAATTTTAAATGTTTTTGTTTTATATAACATCAGTTACCTAGAATTTTGAAAACTTTAAAATCTGATTGCCATATTTTAAATTTTCTGTTTCTTATGTATTAAATTAAAGCTTTGAAGAATTCGACATGTTTTCATGAAATGTTACACTCCATCTCAAATTGCAATTGATAAATAATTAATTTATTCATGATTATAAATACAAAACAAATCAAAACAATCAATATAACAAAGGAAATAAATAATTTTTTGTTCTGATGTATTCTATGCAAATTATTCAAATCCTGAGACCACACCAAAGGATTCAATTATTAAGAACATCCCATATATTGTACCATTGATACTTAATATCTATGTATTAGCTGTGTCCAAACCATTCCCACCAGTATAACTAATTACCACATACCATAGACAATAGTCTGGGATCTGGTCCCTTTGTTAATTCTATACACTTATTGACACACACAATATTCCTTAAAGAGGTTGACATGCAGGCATGGGAAGTACCCAGTGGAGTATTGAATTAAAAAATTAAGGTATTGATTAATTATTGTGCTTGATATTAGAATTTGTTAATCAGGATTATCAATCAGAGGTTAGGTCTGATGTCAGGGGAGAGGCCCCCAATGGACATGACTAGGTATGTGTAGATCATTCTTTTTGGAAGGCTTGCGTGGGAATTGGCGATGGGAACTTTAACGGCTTTTTAAGGAACCAGTGAGCCAATTGTAGTATCATCAGGTTTTTGGCATGTCATAAAAAATCAGTTTGAGAAAGATTTAAAGGACATTGTTGATACTTCAGATATGATCATATTCAAACATTTTTGAAATGCAGAGCCATATATATAAATAATGAGTACATTAGTTTTTAAAAAGTTCTTCTTTAATTTACTTGTGTTTAAGAAATTTTTATATTTTTGAAATGTGAATATGAAAATACCATTTTATTTAAATATGCATGCTGGTTCAATAATCATAATTGTTTGATAACTTTACCAAACTGGGAGCTCATGTGTAATTAGCAGCTGGTCATATTCTGATAAAATTCAAGGCAAAAAAATGGGCTTTGAAGGTAGTGATATTCCTGAACCCCATAAATGGGGCCGATTGATTGTGAAATCCAACAAAGTAAACTGCAAGGCAATTTTATTGAATAAATTTATTGTCCTAAAGTTTGAGTGCATACCAGTATATAGACCTAATCCTTTGATTTCAGTCAATGCATTGCAAAAAAGGTGATTTAATTTGACACCTGCTGTTTCAAACTAATAGTTCAGTGAAGTAATCACAATTAAACTTGAGGAATGAAATGAAGTCTTTGTCAGTTATGCTGGTTGTCTTGGGGGACATCTGTTGCTGTATGTTGGATATGCCTGATTGGGGGCCTCCATCTGCAGATGGTGACAGATGGGGGGACCCTGGCCAAAATGGAGGGAAAACAAGGACAGCTGTTAGATTGTGATTTTAAATTTTGGGAAATTTTATTCATAATTCATACAAGTCTTGCAGCATTGATTTAATAGAATTTATGAAGTAATTTTTTTTCTTCAAATTATTTTGTAAAACAAACAACATGAAAACTTTTTAAACTATGAATTTTCAAGACAATGTGCCACAGTATGATGTTGAAAGTTTCTATTTTTAAAAAAAGTATGCCATATGTTAATATGTTGCTGGAAATGTTGAACGAATTCAAGTTGTGCATGAAAGTAGCATAAACTCTGCACTTCTGACCTATGTGGAAAATCAGGATTTAATGTAATAATGATGTGGAAAAACTCATTATTAGAGCTTTGGCTGTCCTAAACCAGCTGCAGCAGATACCAAACCATGATCCTAAACTGGACCCCTGCCCTGAGGGTTACCAGCTCACGGTATCATGATTATTAACAGAAAGTGATCCACACAGACAAGATTGATGGTCATAGACATCAGAATAAAGTTTCCAAAGAATGCTAAAAAAAACCTAAAAACAAAGCCTTTGTGGATTATTGCAGAGATCAGTAGGAGAGTAATTGAGGTTAGGCCTGTGATGATGGAACTACAAACAAGACATACTTGTATAATTGTGTTTAACTGACAGGTTTGAAGTTTTGTCTTGGGAAGAACTGAAAAGGGGAAAAAATTAGAAATTCAAAGACCATTTTATACCTGTAAACTGGTAATTGTCAGATTTATGTTTGTAGAGGAATGACTTATAGGTTTTTTTTAAAATTCACATTAATATAGACAGCTCACAATTGCTGAGTTTTGGTGGTAATTCCATCATCCATTCTGCAAGGGAACTGGTTTCTGAGGCTTGGTTTTGAAAAGAATATCAATTTCAGGTGCAGGACTAAACAATGGAAGATTTAATTATTGATTCACCTGTGGAACAAATTTAAGAAAAGCTCCATGCTCATTACTTCACACAGAAAATTATCGGAAGATCGATTGATGTGCGTAATATTCTTCTGCACGGAGAATATGTCTGAAGGTGTTAGTTATTGTTGTTATAAAACTTTATGCATTTTTGAGAAGATTGAGTTTTAAATTGAGTAAAAGAGATTGGGAGAAGAGAGAAAAGTTTGGGTGAGCAACTTAATGCTCAATGGATTGTGAGGGATGGAAGGAAGGGAAAAGTCCCTGCTGTGGCAATGAGCAGCTTTAACACATTCACCTCTAAAACACAGTCAATAATCTCTTACTTTATGTAAGGGTTAATAATTTGTAAATAACATGTGCTGCTCAAAAGAGTGCATCAAATCATGCTAATGTTAGATAAAAGCAAAGATTCCATTAATCTCGACTCCTTTCAATTCTTTAGATGGTTTATATGGATATATATTACCTGGCACACATTCGTAGTCCACTTGGAAGTAGGTACTTTCTTGTTGACAGGAAGGAATCTTGCGACCAAATCCGCCACTTGGCAGGTTGATACTGCATGTCTCTCTCCCCACACAGGGGTAGTTTTCATGTTCGGTGTAGATACAGTCCCCTGGGGTGTAGGAGCACCTATTCTTTGCATTGTAACCAAAAAAAACTTTGTGGATTCTCAGCATCGTACGGGGAGCACATTGGATGTCGATTTTACTTGCTCTGGAGAAACAGGCACTTGCTGAACTGATTTCACCTGTCATAAAGAAACAAATCCTGAGTGCACTATGTTGAAATAGATTCAGGTGTAGATTCTTCAAAGATTTCAAAGATAGAAAAATGAACTCCTGTATTTTCCTAATCAATGGAAAGATTTTATGAAATTTGTTAGCTCTAGTATTTGTATCTGGTGAAAGTTGTTTATTAGCAATTTGCAAACGTTATGGTGTCTGTTTTACTTTGTTGTATTTTATGTGTCATTCATAAGTATTATGTGTATATTATCTGAAGAAATGAGTATATGATGACACATTAGCAATGATCTTGTAAATTTAATGATATTATGCTTAAGAACTTTAAAGTTTGTTGTTTGGGCTTGTAATTCTTTGTATTGGTGAATTCCCTATCACAATATTTAGTTCTCACAGTCTTCAGATCTCTCTAGTGGTTATACAAGTTCATGGTTAACAATAGAAGGTCTTTATCTCTAGATAAACCCAATAGACAGCATTGTCTGTTCCCTGGATCTTAACAGGACATGACAATATTATTATTCATACACTGATTAACTGATTAAAGCGTCGCACAGAATTGTGCAGTTTAATTTCAAAAACTAGATTACCATAAGAAATAAGTAGATTTTCTCCCCAGAATTTATGCAAGTTTTTGCAGCATATTAGAATTGGTATGGAGTAATTTTGCATTGACTGTAACCCAGTTAATTAAAGATAACACGTTTTCTTATTATGCTTCATACATTTTTAGTTCCCAGTATATACTTTATTGTTGTGCTAAAAATCAATGTTGGGTCTGGCTATGAAGCAAAATTTAGCTGCCAAAATTTCTGCTAGTGTGGTTCTTGGTTGTTGGTTTTTTTTGTTTTGTTTTGTTTTTTTTGTTTGGTTTTTTTTTCTATTTTTTTTTTTTATTATTATTAAATTAAAAATTTTTTTCAATATTTTTTTTTTCAAAAAAAGTGTTATTTCTGATACCAAATAATTTCCAGCCATGAGAGTTTAGTTATTTTGATTGTTTGAACAAATTCTTAAGATAAACTTTAAAAAAAAAAAATTAAAAGTGAGGTTTGATTTACCTGCAACGAGATCCATTAAGCTGATGAAGAAAACTGTGATGGTAATGATGAAATTGGAAGCCATTTTTTGTAGATTCTTCAGTCACTTAAAAACTCTCTACCTAGAAATAAATTGAAGTCCTTCTAAGATGATGCTACCTGGTCAGGTTATAATCCTAAATGTTGTCCTATGCCATCTGCCTTCAAACTTTATACCCTGGGGTCTTGGACACAGCTCAGTGACTACAGATTGATTGTCTAATTAATTCCACTCTTCAAAATAAAATAATGGACCCACATTTTCATGCAGTTATCATCAAGTGGTTCTTACATCAAAAGCTCAGAGCCGTCACTTGGTCTGATGAGGGGGAGGAGCTAAGTTCAGAATCTTTTGTACCAGGCACGCGTAAAAGGTTCACCAGGCTTCCCTCCTGTTTTTTGAACAAAATTTGAATAATTGATTAAGCTTTGTATTCTTCTACTGACAATGTTTTCCATCTGTCAGGGTATTTTTAGCCCAGTCTTTAATATTTGGAGATCTGTTGCTTTTGCTCTTGTCAGTTGGTAGTAGGGGCGGGACAAAGATAGTGTGCCTGTATGTTACCTGTGTAAAATAATCACCTGGCCACGCGACCAGCTGTCATGGTAGAGTGATTCCCCATATAGACTCCTTACCACAACAAAGCAGCAGACGTGTGCTGATAATTATAGTCAGCAAGAGCCGTTAAAATACTTTGAAGAAGAGCATTGTACTCCTAGCACATGTTGATCCTTAAGACACAATATGCCCAGCAATTTCCAAATCCTTAGCCAATCAGAACTGGGAGACAAATCTGAACAAAAGAAATGGCGCGTGGCAATTGTGCACCTGACATTAGACTGTGACCTTGTTTACTTAGAAATCTTTCTTCAAAGGGGAATATCAGTTTGTCTTGATAAGTGGACCATCCGAAGGTAGAAATTAAACCTTTACTGTCACCTGTCGCAAAGACTAACCATCAACAGTTGGTAAGCTGTGGAACTATATTCTACTCCACAGCTGTGGGATGGAACATCATTCTCTAATTCTTATAGTGTACTATCTTGCACACATACCAGCATTAATAGTGTAATGAACTAGTTTATTTACAGCCCTTATTATTGATTCATAACCGAGTTTCAGTTTTTAACACAACATCTGTACCATGTGAGGGCTGTCAGATGAAGAAAAAATAAATATAAATCAAAACCTTCAGGTCAATTTGTTTTGTTAATTTTTTTTTTTTCAATGTTGACCAGGTTCGTTTATGATTCATTCAGTAATTATAATGGTTACATAAATGACATGCATTGAAACAAAGAATTTATTGCCAGGAGAAATACTTAAAATGAAACCTAACACAAAATCAAACCTATGGGATCAATATAAAGATGATGGTTAATCGGTGCCCCTTGAGTGCTAGAAGCTGTATCGTGTTGGTGTAAAACATAAAATGTAACATTCTTTTCTGAGATTGATTAACCAGAATCATAATACATGTATAATTTTAGGTTAATTGACACAGCAACTGTATTCAAACAAAAACAAAATGGTTCTGAAGAATTATGTTACAACCTTATAATTTTGATAAGAATCTGGGCAGGTTCAGTTTTGTGTTTTTTACTGTGCTTGAAGAAATGAATTTTATTTGTGAGTGCCCTCCCAGAATCCGTCATCACACACCTGCGCTTTACCAACCATCCATAATCATGCTTTTGTTCTGTTGAACTGAAAAATGAATCCAGCGACACCTGTATACAGCCAAGGTCACGGTCTCCCAATTTCCCGCTTGTGCATGCCATGATTTTAGGCAAGCGTGTGTCAGCCGTCCTTCTCTCTTAAGGGAATAAGGTATCTTTTAACTCATTAAAGAGTTAAATGACAGTATCAGTTTTTTAACAAGTCAAGTCATATTTTTATTCTGAATTATTAATGGTAAATTATAGTATGAGAGACATTGAGAGCCTGAATTTTTTGAGGGGCATAGACTTTTCGGTAATGATTAAACAATAAATACATGTATACACATGTATAATGTAATGTATTAATTGATATAAAACCAGCAGAATTCAGATACTTGAATTTCATGTGAATTACCTGTATACATGATGTAATATTCATTATCCTTAAAATTTCTTTCCATTGCATGTTGAAAACTATATTTATAGAAATATTTCATATTTCAAAGAATTCAAAGGGGATTCTAGAGCAATCAAATTACCTCATTTCAGTTAATCATATGTCAATTATTTATGAATATGAGTAATTTAAAGTGGTGTTTCTTAGAGGTGTAAAGTAATGGATAGCTTTGGCCTATTGTGTCCTGCGACATATTGGTTTCTGGGATCACTGTGGCTCTTGTCATATTTTGTGATATTGCCATCAGAACAGATTGCAACAGATAAGCTTGATAAGGCATTCATTACACACTTCCCTTTGTCTCCTGACTGGTTCTTATCTCTTGGACAATGGACATCCACAGTTAACAATGGAGACGCGTGGCAGATTTGCGCCAAACCAAACAATATTCCAATGTTACAAAGTTATTATATCATAATAAGCTGATTATATCAACTGCTGATTGCTTTATGAATTTTATAACCTCTCCACATTTAATATATAGCTAAGTTTATTTGATGAGTATTTTGTATCAGGAGTTATTTGGGGAATTTCATTACCTCTTTATAAACCAGCAATATCGTATTATAGGATTTCCTTTTGTTATGTGATATGTGGATACAACATATATAATTTACCATCTGAATGCAAAATGATTGGTTTGCAATTTATTTTTTATGTGGCCAGCAAAGCACATCAATATTGGGAAATTACTAGTGTCCATTGTGTATCCATGTGTTTGTCTGTCACACTTCAGAACACTGAAGGTGTCAGAGAGAGGATTATGATATTTGGTATGTCAGCTCATTGGGTGTAGGGTCATTTTACACATTCAGTGATCACTTACACCCATGCAGGCAACATGTACAATAATGAATACAAAACAGATGCAATTTCACAAGGTATAGATAAGTTTATATTCCAATTTTGGGCCCAGAGGGCATAACGTCAAAGACAATTTATAAAGAGAGAAACTTCAGGAAAGATTACAACATTAACCAAGAACTTGTGTGTAGATGCAGCATATGGAGAAACAAGTACATATGGTTTGTAAATCAGGTGTATACAAAAGTAAATTGACAATGTCAGTGTTATACCAACACTCGCATGAATAATAAACTAGATGCATTTTTGCAGTTTTATAACATCATCTCTTTACTACATATTCACTCAATTCGGCAATTACTGGTTTGTCTTCATTAAGCATCAACCAAGTAAATTTATCCTCATTTGTTAAATAGATAAAATTCTTGTTGATCTTAGATGTATCACCCAAAAAAACTCAAAAAAACATTTCTCTCTTTATCATGGAATGGGCATTCATTATGCCCACACAGCAAGGCAGATCTACATCCTTAAACAATCAAACATTAATGTTAAGCCAATTTAGAACTTTAACATTTGAACACAATATTAATTTAAAGCACATGTTTGCATGCAGTTATCAAGCTCTTCCTATGATTTTCTCAAGTTAATTTAAGAATCTGAGCAATAATTATGAAGTCCACAGCAACCACACATAAAACCCTGAAGATATCGATATTGATCTTTGTAGAATGTGTTAAATAAATCTTTAGATATTTAGTGGAATTATTGACAGTTTTGTTTCTGATTAGAGCATTGATTTTGTTACAGGGACCTCTTATTTGTTTAGCATATTGGCCCATTGTTACAATCCGCAAAGACAGAACTCAATTAGAGCTCAGAGGAGAAAAAAGTTGATAAATATTAAATTAATGGAAATTTGACCAATTTTTTCTGCATGTGTTAAATTAGAAGCTAACCTAATTAGATAGTCTACTTTTTTCCCAAGAAAGGTGAAGGTTTGTGAGCAAAGCTGATGTATGTTGAGCGACTTTGTGTTCCCCCGCTAAGATAGAAATTCTGGTGCTATTTAATGCCTGAATGATTGATTTCCAGGAAGATTTAGCTGATTTGCTAGTCATTTATTGCATCACACATGTGATTCTTCATCACACCTGCAAATTTCATCAAGATGAAGTAGAATGGGTTTAGCAGGAAAGCAAATCCACTATGGCAATGATGGGGGATACTTCCTCAACTATTTATACAGATTTATGCTAGATTCTATATCCAAAAGAACAATCTCATGATAGTCTGTGAGTATATTATTAGGTTGTGTTTTATTTGTGGTATTAATGTTCAAACTCAAAACTTCAAATTTCCATGGAAATGAAAGAATTTTCTCAATATTCATTGCATTAATGCTAGAAGATTAGCAGGACTAAGACAATTACATTACTGCTTTTTACTGACCAGCCCACAGGAGCCTGCTTTGGGTGACCTGTTGGCCTCCTAATTAATTGGAGGAGAGCTATAATCACTTCATCCATTACCCTGTCAGGTGACCTTGATGCATTCTTTTTTTTCCCTACATGGCTATTGTTGTTTTCCCTGTAAACATAACCTCTGTTTACACAGGATTACCCTGCACTAATTATCATCTGCTATTATGAACTGAGCAGAGGCATCATTATAAGTGTTATTGATATAACAGTCCTTTGTACAGCTGTGTGTTTTCTGGAATCAAAGAGTAAATTTGCACCTGATTTTCTCTAGCCAAAAAAGAACTGTCAAAGTGCTTGTCATGAGCTTTCAACACAATTCATGTTAACCAAAGTTATGGTCAGTTTTAGGATTTGTGTAGCATAGAGTTGATTTGTTTGTTGGTCTTCATGTTCTTCATGACCATAAGTTTTTTGTTTTAATTTACTGGTATAAAAGTAGAGACATATTCAGAAATCTGAAATGGTCAAGGTCAAAGCTACTGTATATTGCAGGTAATGGTCAAGGTCACAGGTTATATTTGCCACAAGTGGAATAGGTTTGGGTCAAGGACATGACATCTAGTTCTGCTGTTTGATTGCATTATGAGTTATTATTTGTAGCAGAAGTTGGAGAAGTTTTGTGACCATTGATTTATCAGGACAGTTTGTGCAATACAAATGAATTGTGTGTGCTATATACAGGTATTGAAGAGACTGAACAGTTATATCAATGAGCTCTAAATGTGATTAACACATTTTGGTGATAGGTTTAGCCCAAGTAGCATGATGGCAGCTGTGCTGTTGGACATTTGATTGCTGATAATTGTTTTTAAGTGGTAGAATTTGACCCTGTATTTGGTGTTATTAGAAGGATGTCATTGATCTGTGTCTGCAAATGGACAATTAGAAAATGACCTGGTTATTGAATTATATTGTCACATTGACCAGCCAATGTCCACCTGTCAATCAGGTGTAGAGGGCCAATGGTCTAGTTATCTGTTTACTGTAATAGTATTTAATGAATCAGTTTAGTTGCTAGGGAATACTGGAATCAGGGGGACTTTTGTGCTGTATATTAAATTGAAATAAAAATAGTCTGTAAATGTTTGTGGTATTTGGAATGCGATATTTCATAGAATTGGGATAATTGCATCATGTTTATTACCCATAGCTTCTTTGAAGTGCATAGTCCAACCTTTGAATGATATAAAGACTTTTGATGAGGATTTGAAAGAAGTAAGCAATAGAGTTTGGGATGATTCGGTTTGTTTTTATGTATGCAGAAAGCATCTGCAAATAAACTGTATTCATTTATTTTTCTGTTGCCAACTGCTTTGTGACAGTTATTTACCCAATTCCTACAAAAATATTTGGCAGTGGAGGTTCCCTTTGTTTATAGGATAGACCCAAGGAGTGCCAAGCTGTGTAGCACTGGCTGATGATACCTACTAGTCTTACGTACTACTGTAGGGTCTTGACACAGATGTGAGCCCTGGGTTTGTGTTATATAGATCACAAGGTACATGTGTATTTACTGTTACCAAGAATTATTTTATTTGCCATTTATCTGCCAAGGTGTTCAACCCTGCCAGGAATTTCAGTACTTGGCATAGT
This sequence comes from Ostrea denselamellosa, assembly GCA_024699665.1. Classification (NCBI taxonomy): domain Eukaryota; kingdom Metazoa; phylum Mollusca; class Bivalvia; order Ostreida; family Ostreidae; genus Ostrea; species Ostrea denselamellosa. The sequence goes on along the minus strand of JAMZEH010000054.1, from coordinate 1,688,403 downwards.
CATGACCTCTGAATCCAAAAACCGGAAGTATGATGCCTTTGTTATGGAATTGAAATCTATCAGTTTTGTTGGTGAAGCCATTTCCACACATTTTCTTTGAATCACTTCTTGAAATGCTGAATATTTATTAACTGTGTATCTCAAGTTTCAAGTCTTTAATGTCAAAATTTAATTACATACTGGAGCAATTGATCGAGACAGTTGTCACAAGAATATTCTCTAATATTGACCACTAGTACTTGGATCATTTTTTCAATACAGTAAACAGAGTGTGCTTAGTTACCTCATCAGTATAGAGTGTGTTTACTTAGTTAATTACCCTACTGTACAGAGTGTGTCTAGTGAATTTAATTACCTCTATTAAACAGAGTGTGTTTAGTTAGTTGTTTAGTTAGTTAATTACCTTTACTGCACAATGTGTCTCGTTAATTTAATCACCTCTACTGTACCTAGTGTGTTTAGTTAATTTAATTACCTTGACTGTACAGAATGTGTTTAGTTAGTTAATTACCATACTGTACAGAATGTGTTTAGTTAGTTAATTGCCATACTGTACAGAGTGTGTTTAGTTAGTTAATTACCATACTGTACAGAGTGTGTTTAGTTAGTTAATTGCCATACTGTACAGAGTGTGTTTAGTTAGTTAATTGCCATACTGTACAGAGTGTGTTTAGTTAGTTAATTGCCATACTGTACAGAGTGTGGAGTTACTTTAATTACATCTTATGAAGTAATCTTAACATTCGTTTTGTTGGGAATTTGCAAGTTCAGTCATTATTCTGTATATTTGAACATGAGACAATCAGGATTGCAGTAAAATGGGTTTTTAAAACACCAGGTGATAAATTTAACTTCGTGGCGTCATATTAATGCATATTTATTTTGATTTTATGAGAGAGTCCAAATTACCTGAAAGATGTTTTCCAGGCAACCAATCAGATTTACTTCCAAATGAGCAGTATGAAGAAGTGTTACATTATGAGTGAATGATAGTATTAAGTAATGAAGACATCGACGTTTTACTATAATAGTTTGAAACATCATTGAGATATAACATGGTTCAATTCAGTATAGATTTACTGTCAAACAGAAGAAATGAATCCCTTTAATTAACGGTGTGACTGATGTTTGCACTTGAAGGTGTAGGTCTACTGTTCATTTACCAGAAATTCATTCTCTCATCTAGTGAGGTATGGATTCTTATCTTCGTAATATCTGAAATTATTTAGAACCAGTGGAAAAATAAAAGTGAATGTCTGGTTGGATCGTTATTAGATCATGTTTTTAGTTACTATCCCTATGTTCTTTTTAGTATTCCATTGTCTTTGCCATCAGAATCTCTACAAATTATAATGATAGCCATTTTTTCATAAATGTGTTGCAGTTGTAAACAACAATGCACGTATACAGATAAATATATATGTAGTATGTCTAATTTAACAATGGTGAATATTAACAGAAATGAAAGTAGAATTTGAATAACACACTTCATGAATTAATCCATTGTCAGATGTTGTAGTTCGTACCTTCATTCAAAAATGAAATTTATTTCTTAATATCAGCTACCATTCTAGTATGCATTCTAAAGACAGTGTTCTTCAGTTCAGAGTGGGGCTCAAGTTAGGGATCCAAGAGTAAGAGGTTTCAGAGCATAGTGACTCAGGTGAACATTGTGGTCCATGGGCCACTTGTTTCGAATAACTTTGAATGCCTCTCTCTATACATTTTCTTGTTAGTAAAACATCATGAGACGAAAAATAAAAGCTTGTAATTCTTATTTTCAAAAGTAGATGCACAAACCGATATTCATCAATCCCAATACGTATGAGTGCATTTGGCAAAATTTCTGCATGCTGAAACCTTTATATCTATAGAAGTTTTGCTGTGCAGATAGAATCTCAGTATGCTCTCTGATTAAGACATTGTACAATCTATCCCATTGCATCACTGAGACAAATCAGTCATTACATTGATTCATTTCTATATCTTACAATCACATTTGTACTCTCTGAATAGAAAATGAGAATAGATAAGGTTGTAACTTTTCTGATAAATCATGGGATGTTTAGAGTATAGAATACATTAAATCGTTACCTCTGTGGCCAGCCGCTTGCACCAGCAGGTATTTGGTATTAACTCACACCTGGCTGCTTATCCAATTAACGACCACAACATCTCCTATATTAACTGAAGGAGCCAGTCCATATATCACATCGAGAAATCAATTCTAATAATTGCTCAGTTTTTGAAAATATGAAATCAATGCAGTGTAAATAGTATGATATTCTAGAGAATAGTTTGGTATAATTCTTTTGATGGAGGCATACAATTCATTGGTCATGTTCAGCTCTTATTGTTATGAGTGAACATCCACTGATTGGTGCACATGATCTCTATTGAAGATACTCCATTATTTATTTTTACCTCCTGTTGCCGGCTTAATGCATTGCCATATTTTAATAATGCCATATTATGTCACTGTAACAGCCGTTTTATAAAACCCACAGGATCTTTATTGTCAATATTTGCCAATTTTATTGCTGTTGGGGTGGTTTCTAAGTTTTCCATAAGCCTCGAAATGAAAATGTCACTTGAATTTAAGATCTCAAAGGTCAAGGTCATTAATGTTTTTCATTTGCCATTTACCTACTAGACAAGATAAATCTTTGATTTGTTGATTTGAGTGCATGTCGTCTACAAAGTTTTAAGTTGATATCTGTGTTATGCATGTATTTTATTATGTTGAATTAAAGTGTTCAAGTCAATACAAAGACTTTTTTGCCCCCCCCTTTGGAAAAACTGGAGCATATTGTTTTGCACATGTCTGTTGGTTGATCTGTCTATTAGTCTGTAGACCAAGTCTTGTCCACTCAGTATCTTAAGAACCCTTTAAATTTACACTTGAATTTCAACTTGAAAAAAGATTAAGGTTTTTTGGGTTTTTTTTTTTGGTTTTTTGGTTTTGTTTTGTTTTTTTTGTCTGAGTACAAGCCAGTACTACCCTAATGCACAAAAGTTAGCTGAATTTAACTGACAGTTAACTTGCATTTGTTCTCTTACACCGTAAACTGCATGTTAACTTTTTGTTAGATTTAAGCAACTGCTTTGCAACTGGATCCTGTACTTTAAAGTTATGTTATAACAAAATAATTTTCAAAGTAAGTTTGAAATTCACATCAGCTTTCCAAAACACTTGTTAATGCCTGATATTTAATCATGGATAAGTAGCAGTTAGAACACAGATACAAGTTTTACGTGGCTGAAATTCCATTCAGTGTGAACATTACAGCTCTAATTCCCCCCCAATTATAAATCGTTACATGGCTGTTGAGGAATTGCTATCAGAGAGATTTACGCATGTGTATACTTTGTTCTTCAGGTTCATTTTCATTTGAAGATTAATAACTACTGATTTTCTTCAAACGTTGCCCACATTGGATGTAAGCTTTGTATCAGGTAGTGGATATGAATTATGTTATTTTGGAGATAAACTTACTTATTGATGGCAATAGGAGAAATGCCATGTTTTCAAAATATTTAGAAATTGAAAACCAGCAGAACAGACTTCCTGAGCAGGGGAAACATATTGTGGTAAATATGGCAGATTTAGAAACCAGCTGGGCTCCCAATTGTTATTATAGCAGAAAATCTGACATGGCTCAAAAACATTGTTCACGTAATGATACACCTGTAAAGTATTCTGATGATGGCTAGACCATGAAATCTTTTCAACTGCATAGTTATACTCTCTCTCTCTCTCTCTCTCTCTCTCTCTCTCTCTCTCTCTCTCTCTCTCTCTCTCTCTCTCTCTCTCTCTCATGAATTTGAGACTTGAGCAGAGTTAAACTAAAAGCTTACCTTTCATTAAAAAAAAAAATATTTTCTCCAAATTTCCTCTAGAGCATAGAAAATAAAGCATCAACTTAAGAACTTCACATAAGGTCACCAAGTGATAGGATAATGACAACCAAAAGACTGCAATATAAAAGGGAAACCACCCTTGCCAAAACAACTTGTTGGTATATTAATTTTCTTAGGCTGCTGAACTTTGATCTATCAAAATAATTGAAGGAGACGCCACTGAGATGTGTCTCTGATTATCCTGCAATGCCTCCACTATTGTTTATCAACAGACTTACCTCTGATTAAAGGTATAATCCTCTAATTATAGTGCTGGCTTAAGATTCCAGAACTTAGGGGTCCATGTCTAAGACTTCTCCTTCATGTGGCATATATTGTCTTTATTATAGAGATATAAAATTGTATCCAAAAACAACAGAATAAAAAGTTTCAGTGAACCATCAACGCATGTTACAAAAGATAAATATTTTGAGTTTTGTACATATACTAGCTGTCATGAAATGAAGCCAAGATTATTATACTATTTTTGAAATTTTCAGTTGTACTTAAATTGACATTTTTTTTTTGATTTTTTTTTTTTGTTCTGTGCTTTTTACAGTTCATTATAGATAAAATGATAGTTTATATGATTCCTATGGTCCTATTCCAAGGCAATTAGACATAACAAAATTTTATTAATTAGACTGAATCTTGAAGAAAGAAGAGGAAAAGGGGCATATATACAAATCACAGATATCAGTGTAGGTTTTGTATGATGAAATACTCTGGGTGTGAATTTGAGCAAAATAAAGTCAATTACATTTCACTTGCACAATTTTTTAAATAGATAAATCAACTTGCTTTCCTTAATGAATAAGAAGCATTTCAAAAGGATTATGGAAATATTTAAGATAAAGGAATCATGTGCATCTAGGAGATCTCATCACTTGGAATATCTGAAAGTGCTTGCATTAAATTTCAATTTAAAAGAATGCACAGCATGTCATCCAGGTGTTATCAGAAATTCCTTAAAATAATTGAAAGACCTTATCTGAAAATGTTTTAACATGCATGCATAATAGATGGCAAAGAGAGAGAGAGATTTTCCATGAAATATTATCTATTTGGGTGATAACCTAATTTGTGTGATGAATCCATTGTCTGGCTCCGAAGGTATATATACCAGGAAATTCCTGAAAGAAGGAAGTTTTATGTGTCCATTGCTGCATTAATATAGATATTGCTCCAGATCTAGTAAATGTGGAGGGCAATCAGCAAGTTAGGGCCACCTTATTACATGTGTGTGAACATGCTTTAAGATTAGTAATCTTCATTTTCAAGAACTCATTAAAGAACTGCAGTAAATTTGCAATGTTTTGCTGGTTGATCTTCATCCAACAGGAAATTCGAGTTTCATAATTTAGTTATAATTTACTGCATGGTTTGTTATTATTAGTTCCATATTATTCAAAGTTCAAGCTCCTCTCTCTCAAAGTAAAACAGCAAGAAGGTACACTGTAAAACTCTACAATAATTTCTGTGTGGTTTTTGACGCATGCAACCTCTGCCCATATGTCCAAAAAATGTGATATTCTTCAACATCAAGACAAAATATGAAGACAGGCACCATCACTTAGAAACCTAGAAAGAGGAAGAAATCAGTCACATTGATAAGGCCACGTAAAACACAATATAATCTATTTAGGGATCTTGGATGATAAATTTAACCTGCAAAAGAATGAAGAGGAAAGTTGTTTTTCCCCCCCAACTTCATCCATTGTAAGGTAGAAACAGACAGGTTAGAAGGTTTATACTCATCAATCAAAGATATAAAAAAAAAAAAAGAGCAGGAAAGTGTAAAAAGATTCTCTCAGTTGCCAGCCATGTCTTCCTGGAGCATGGCATTTGAAGGGTGGAACAGTAATGAAATGCAGTATTAAATAAGATTTGAAAGAAAGGAAGATAGGAGTGATTTCTAATCCACTCCAAGATACTTTAGTAGCACACCCTGTGTGTGTGTGTGTGTGTGTGTGTGTGTGTGTGTGTGATGGAGACAAAGGTAATCCATTTCTTTATGAGAATCAATCTTCTTGGGAAGTTTTACAGTAAAGTTTCTGTGAATTTTCCCTTTCGGATAAGTGTTTGTAATTTATTAGAATTGGTCAATTTCAGAAAGATTTCAAAAACCAAACCACTGTGTTCCTGCTGACTTCAAACCTTAACGAGTTCCTGTAGAATGTTTACATTGGAACATACCTTGGATATCATTATCATCACATAGGTGTATCTGCTTAAAAGATTACATCACATGTAAACCCAGATAGAAATCCTGAAAATAGCAAGGTTATAGAAAAAAAAGCAACTTTCCCACATAAATATTAAAACAGTAAAACTTACAATTTATCTAAGTTACTGGTAGTGCAATTAATAAATTAGCAGCAATTTCAGTGAGTATCCCACTGTGAAGACATTTATTATTAAATCTATTATGACAGCAGTACAGGACTGTGAGAAAAAGTCAGCTGACAAACAGCTGATTCTGATGACAGTAATTGCATTGTAGTTGCCAACGATGCAGTGGCCTTTTTCCAAATCACAGATAACACAAACAGACAGACTATGCAGGTGAAAACACGCTCTACAACAATCGGTATGCACTTAATGTTGCAACTACTCAAATACTGCAGTGTAGAGTAGTAGGGTAGTAGGGATAAGCTTTGATACACAGATTACTCACTGAAAATGAAAATAATAAAAAAGAAAAAAAAAAATCTGAAAAGTTTCAATAAATACACTGAACTGTAGAATGAATAGGTCAAGAAATGTTTTCCTTCACTGATGGGAAATAATTTGCACACAAACCAGACATTGTAAAGGGGTAATCTATTTACTCTTAACAATGTTCAGCTAACATAAAAACATGACAGTCAGAAGTTACTGCCTTGTTTTATGATTTTGTACAAATAGCAATATTGGGATCCAGAAGTAAAATTTGGCAAAGTCAATTACAGATGTGATGAAACAGTGGAACTTACCATATATCAGGGAATCCTTTCATCTTCTGAGGATGTAGAATTCCCTGTCAGACTAACTGTCCACAGAGGGGAGGATCCGACTGATACATCAAAGGTAGGGGTGTCAGCAAGTGAAGCTGAATGCTGTCACCACCCAATAGCACACCAAATGTCAATCACTAACAGACAACACAGGCTGGTCACCAGAACTGTAGGAATAGTGCTAGGTGATCTGTCCTGACCAAGTAGTAGGGTGCCAAGTCAGAAAAAAATTATAAGGGATTTCATGAAAGTTATCACATTGATATAGGGTCCAAGATCCACACTACAGAAACAGATCACTTCTAGAGTCTTAGTTTAATGATGTTTCAGCTCATTCACCTGAAGGTCACTGCAATGTCTTGGAGCTTCTCTCCCAGCACTCAGAAGTTTAAGTGTTTCTTAATAAGCTATCAAGTGTTTCACAACTTTTTACAAGAAAATGATAACTGCACTGTTGATAGAATTCGGCTGTAATTTTTCTGTTTGGTTATATATATATACAGAAGTTAGGTAATGATGATGAATGTTTGCACCTGAATCAGTTATAAACATTGAAGGATGAACTTGGAAAGAAGTCAAAAAAGGGGAACAGTGAGGGTGATAGGGGAATGGAATGGTGCCCAGGATCTGTCACAGACCAGACTGTGATTGGGGTAATTTGTTCTCGAAGATTGACAAGTCCTGGTACATTGAAGATACTTATCTTCCATTCTCAGTATTGGTAAAATTTAACATATGTCATCACAGGAGCTTGATGGATGATTAGTCTCAGTTTTTTCACAAAACCCTTTGATCACATGTCTTGTTTGTGTACTCGGTGGTAAAAAGGACTGGCACGGTATTGCTCATCTAGGACTTTGGGATCATCTAAGGAGGAATGTCGTACCTATTTACTTTCAAGTGGTTGGAAGAAAACTGATCACTTCAGATGCATATTTCGAGCATTAACTTGGACGTATTGCTCTTTTCAAGTTTCTACAATTTGAAACTTATTAAATGAATAAAGATATCGTTGAATAGGTTTGAAAGTTTTGATGGTTAAATTGATTTTAATGAAAGCAAAAATTCAATACAAAGATTTACAAGATTAAGTAAAAATTGTTGAAAATGGCTTTGATATAGTAGACTTGACTCCTTCCACAGACTGTAAAAAAAAATCCTTTAGATCTAGATTAGAATTGTAAATTTTGAAAGAATATGCATAAACATAGCTATTCACATATTTGTTTGAGAAATTTTGAAAATATGAAATTGACATACTTGTAATTCCTGTACACTATCTAAATGGATCTGAAATTATAGTTATATTGATTAAGACTTTATGGAGATAATGTATGAATGTCTATTTCAAAACTTTAGATAATATGTGTTGTAATTGTTGAAAAAACAAGACTTTTGGGGGATACAATTTTATATTGATTTTGTTTTGATCAATCAGTTCCTTTTCTCTGAAGCTCCACTCCCCACCTCAAATCTAATAAGTTGGTTTTTTGTTTTATTTTGAATATATTTCTTGAGCTAATTGATCATCATAGCAATGTTAAGAAATTGTGATGATAAGGATAAGACTAAATCTCTTAGAACTTGCTGGCCAGAAATGCATAATGTACAAGCAGATGCACTTGAGCTCCCTGATGTCATTTGAACAAGAGTGGCCACAGTATGGATCTACACACAAAAATTCATTGATAGAAAAGGTCTGTTTCTAGAGGTTTAACACACAGTTAGCCAATTATTTTGTTTCTGTAAATTCATCAGTTTGAAGGGAAAAAATGGGAGGGTGAGGGTTTAAATTAAGGGCTGCTCCACATCCTATGATGTTTTTTGGCAATCATGTGCAAGATGAGTGTCAAATGTGTACTCAGTATGTCTCTAATTATAAAAACAGTCACTAGCTGTATTGTAAACTTCCAAGGTGGGGAAGAAAAGAGAGGATGTAAATATTATCAACCATGTCATTCATATTGTATGAAGGTCAGAGGTGATTTATGTTCAGAATTCCATTTTTCATCCCAGTTGTAACTTGGTAGTAAAAATAGTAAAAAGATAATCAGCGTACCTGGCATCAGTCCAGGTGTTTTGTTTATCTCTAGTGCATAACAATATCAGCAGCATTGCATCTCATGGCGCAGTGTAAAACTTGGCAATCAGAAGGCATGGTGTGGAATGTGGAATGATTCTATCAACAGGAATTAAGCCTTATAAATAGGACTGCTGATGTGTTGGTATGTTGTAACAGTCAACAGGGCTGATTTAAAATGGTGTAAGAATTTGTCTCAAAGGGAATTTGAGCTTTATAAAAACATATGTAGGTATTTCTGTAATAGCTGGAACAGTATTTTGATATGTTTTTGGAATTCATTGCTGCAATTTGTTACATATAGAAAAACTTCTAGATTTTATATGTAATGAACAGTACAAAGTTTACAATATTTTATAAGTAACTTTTTTTTAGCACATTTAAAGTTCCACGGTGTAGTCATTTTGTTCATAAGCATCTATAACATTCCTGCTGGAGTGGTGAATGCGGTAACTCGATTCAGATACTTCTTCATTCTTCTTTCTGCAAAAATAAACCTTATCATTAAACCATGAGGGTAGAGAAGAAAAAATTCTGGGAGCAACTCTAAATATTTTGTGACCTAGAAAATGACTACTGTCTTACCTGCAAATAAGAATGGTAGCAATGATGAATATGATGAGAAAGAGGCCACAGATGGTGGCAATCACAGCAATTAAAATGACCTCATCTGTAACAGAAAGCTAGTTATAGCAATCACAGCTATCCAAAGTACTTATCTGTAACAGAAAGCTAGTTATAGCAATCACAGCTATCCAAATTACTTATCTGTAACAGAAAGCTAGTTATAGCAATCACAGCTAGTTATTGCAATCACAGCTATCCAAATTACTCATCTGTAACAGAAAGCTAGTTATAGCAATCACAGCTATCCAAATTACTCATCTGTAACAGAAAGCTAGGTATAGCAATCACAGCTATCCAAATTACTTATCTGTAACAGAAAGCTAGTTATAGCAATCACAGCTAGTTATAGCAATCACAGCTATCCAAATTACTCATCTGTAACAGAAAGCTAGTTATAGCAATCACAGCTATCCAAAGTACTTATCTGTAACAGAAAGCTAGTTATAGCAATCACAGCTATCCAAATTACTTATCTGTAACAGAAAGCTAGTTATAGCAATCACAGCTAGTTATAGCAATCACAGCTATCCAAATTACTCATCTGTAACAGAAAGCTAGTTATAGCAATCACAGCTATCCAAATTACTCATCTGTAACAGAAAGCTAGTTATAGTGATCACAGCTTTATAAATCACTCATCTGTAACAGAAAGCTAGTTATGGCAATCACAGCTTTAAAAAATCACTCATCTGTAACAGAAAGCTAGTTATGGCAATCACAGCTATAAAAAATCACTCATCTGTAAAAGAAACTTAGCTGTAGTGATTACAACTGTCAAAATTACTCATCTGTAATAGAAATCTACAGACCCAGAAGCATGCTACTACACCTCCAAAGCATTTTGTTTTGTTCCGTACAAATCGATCAGCGTTCTGTGCAAATCATTCAGCGTTTTATGCAGACCGTTCCATGCAAGAATCGTTTCATTCCATGCAAGGTGTGCAAACCGTCTTGTGCAAGAAACATTTCATGCAGTAGAACCATTCAAGCCACGCCCCTACAAACTTACAGAGCATGCAAGTTCGATAAATGCTAACACATTTTGATTCTTTTTCTCAAATATTCTTTCTTGAATTATTTTATAAGAATTATTTTAAAAATTCTAAATTCATTTCATCCCAAAAATGACCTGAAATCTAATACTGTATTTTGCCGAATATAATGCATACTTGTGTATAATATACAAAACTCTCTCTTCTCTCTCTCTCTCTCTCTCTCTCTCTCTCTCTCTCTCTCTCTCTCTCTCTCTCTCTCTCTCTCTCTCTTCTTATTTTAGGCCTGAAAATTGTTGAAAAAACAAACCAATCAAAATTACTCATCTGTAACAGAAAGTTAGTTATAGCGATCACAGCTATCAAAATTATTCATCTGTAACAGAAAGCTTTTAAAGTTATTTCATTTGAAGCCTGATTATGGATAGCAATAGGAAAGTAATTTCACTGGTAATATTGTGTAGTTATTGTTACAATAGTAACCAGGATGAAGCCTTGGTGTGTGAAGATTTGCCTAGTACTATCTTATTGTAATACCAATAAGAGAGAAGCCTCATTTGTGTTAGTAATTATGGCAATCTAAAAGGAACCCAATTAGTACTGGTGGCATGGTTTATAATTAAAGGAGGTGTTAGGGAAGGTATCGATTTTACTCCATCTGTGTGTCTGTCCATTCATAGTCAAATTTTACCCAGAGATTTTCTCAAAGGCTGTTCATTTACTTTTTGCCAAATTTTTCTGTGTATAATATGCAAACCTGTGTACCTGGTATATTCTGATTGATTCGATCAATTTGAAAATGTTATAGCCATTTGTAGGTACTTTTTCATATAACCATATTTTGGTGTATTGGTTTCACCATGTCTGTTTTCTATAGTTAATAATTTGAGTACCATATTATAAATGTACCAGATTTTTTAGAATCTTAGCATTCAATATATAGGCCATTATTGAACACCAATTTCTAGTGAAATTAAAGGATTTGCACTGAAATGGTTAACATGGTTGTACTCCATTGACAAACAAAGATAGCAGATCAGATATCATGTGGAAAAACCAATATTTAAATGTTTTATCTCATAAACTTATATACACTATCCAAGACAAGAAAATATCATTCATAATATGAAACATTTCATTGGACATGCAATTAAATGAATATTGATCAGTTTAACATGCATATAACTGTGATACTGCATGCATTTATTCAAATGCCTCTAATGTAGTCGATATTTACAACCTGCTTTTCAAAACAAATCAGTTTTGATGGAATTTTCCAGGTTCAGTAGCCTGTATAGATCCAGATAATTGTTAACTAAATATTTTAAAAGGAAGATAAAAGCAACTTGGCATATTGACTGCTCTTGGATTCAACAACCAGACATGCAAATTTATTTACTACTGGTTACGAGATTGGTAAATGTGATTCAATCTAATGAGTAATCACCAAATGGTCATTAGTAATTACCTGATTGGCTAATTCTTTGGGTACTAGTCCTTGTGGTGGATACAGAAGAGAACTCTGTAGTGAGAACTGTAGAAAATGTTGACAAAGAAGGTAACACTGCACTAGAAATTGTTGACAAAGAGAGATAACTCTCCTCTGATATCATGGGATTGGTATTAGAGTTTGAGGTGATGCTAGGTGGAGCAGTCACATTGATGTCATAAGAACTCAGAAGCACCAGTGGTGAAGTTTTGAAACTGCTTGATGGGAGGTAACTTGGAGGAGTTGAAGGGAGGTAACTGAGATGAGCTGAGGTGGCAATCTGTGTGCTGCTGATTACTGATACTATTACAGGGGAACCACATTTGATGAACATATCTAAAAAGTGTAAAATTGTTGATTTACTTAATATGAAATTTTCTATAGCAGTTACTGATCAAAATATAATTATCAATAAACCCCTCCCCATTAAAGTTCCTTTCCTTAACCCACCAGTGCCAGTCAGCCTAAGCCACAGTCTGAACTCTTGCTCAGGATATTTGTTGTGTAGTAGAACCTCTAAACTAGAGATGTCAGAGAACTCCAGCCTGTTGATGATGCTGATCTTTGTGATATGTTTGGTACTGGTCTCACTGGTCAGTATGTAGACCACTGGACTTAAGAAAGCCTTGGTCTGTTCCAGAGTTAAGACACTAATGTTTTGGCCTTTGATTTCACAGGAACATCTCATGGGGGACATTTTAGGGGCTGGATATTTGGGGGAGGTTAAGTAGATAGTGGATTTGTGTTGCTCCAAAAAATCTGAACATAGATCAAAATTGTAGGACTCTGAAATCAAAGATGCACATTAATTAATATTGAATATACTAAAAGATTTGAACATCATTTTTGTCTGCTAGCCTATCCACAACTTTAACCTTGAACTATACAAGACAGAGACTACAAACATGAATTGGAAGGTTGGTTAAACTATTGTAAATCTTTTTATTTTAATCTTTGCTTCTTTTATTTTGGAATTGCTGATGGAAAAGTGTTGGTAATAAGTTGTAACATTGAGTCATTCCACATTTATGTGAAAGAGAATTGGTTCATGACTACAATAATTACCAGAAAGTGATGCTTGTGAACCTCATAGATACTTTACATGTGAATGAAGCTTTACAATATATAATGAAAGTTCAACATTTGTCACATTTGAACTTGCAGTGATATACAAAAACTTCAAAGGATTTGAAACAATTTTGATCAACTATGTGTTCTCCTTGTGTAGTCATTCATGAAATTTGTCACAAGAAAAGTGTCAAAAAATAGATGCTGTCATAAGACAGGAATACCTGAACATAAGTGTTTGCCTCTATATATACTATTCAAAGAGGCCACAATAGTAATCCCTTATCACATACCCTATACCATGTATATTCTTGCTGCATATTTTTTATCCCAAACCCTATTCCATAATTTAAAATAGTTAAGGTCCTGACCCCTAAATCATTTAAATTCCTGTTGCACATATCAAGATGCATCAAGTATTCTGATGGGCAAATGTCCTGGGGTCATTCCAACCCCCATCATTTTATGGCTGTCCAAATATCTTAAAATTGTTGAGATTCTAATCCTTAAAGCAAGTATAGAGTTGCACATGACACAATGAACTAAGCACCAGGTTTTTGTTCATTATTTTTTCTACCCCATTTGCCTCTCCAGGTGAAAAAGGAAATTCCAAAAAGCTTTTATACATCTAAAAAAAAAAAACCAAAAAAAAAAACCACTAGTCACCTTCCAAAAGATGATTTGGCTACTGCATAAAAATATAATTTTTCATTCCCCAGCTGGCCCCCAAGGGTGACAATAAAAATTCTGAAACCTTTATGCACATCTATAGGACACCACCAATTACCTTTCAAAAGGTGATATGGCTACTGCGTAAAATGTATGAGGAGTCCTGGGAAGTAGGTTTTTCTATTTAAAAAAAAAAACCCCAAAAAAACTTTGTTTTCAACCCTTATGTGGCCCCCTAGGTGAAAATGAAAATTCTGAAGCGTTATTGCACATCTACAGGACACTTATTATATTCCAAAAGATGATTTGCCTATTGGTTAAAATATACGAGTAGTTGTTGGAACCAAGTAGGTTTTTTTTTTTTTTACTTTTAGAAAATAAACATTGGTTTTTGTTTGTTTGGGGTTTTTTTGTTTGTTTGGGGTTTTTTTCATTTTGGCCCCAGGGTAAAATGATAAATTCTGAAACTTATTGCATACATTCAGGACACCACCTACATGTACTGTATTCCAAAAGTTTAATTGTTTACTACTTAAAATAAATGAGGAGTTTGAGGAGAAAGAAAATGTGACAGATGGACCAGAGTAACAACAAGATACCCAAGCTTTCTTTAGAAAGTGCAGGTATGATAATTCTTTGATTTCTTCTCTTTTTTTTTTTTGGGGGGGGGGGGGGGGGGGGGGCATTTCCGCTATACATACTTGGCACACACTGATAAACAATTTTGAGTGAGGTTGCATTTTTCTGGCACACAGACAAGTACTTATTTGTTGGCACCATGAAGGTACAGGAAATTCTGCCATTACAATGCATAATGCTGGGTGGATCTAAGAATTCTGTTTCTGTGCAGGTGTCTGCTGACACAACACAGTCTTCAGTGTGGTTATATCCATAAACCTCATAGTCCACTTGAATCAACCAATCAGCACTAGAACAATCCAGGCTTATCTCCCTTCCAGCACACTGTGATGTCTCACTGCATTTTGACACTAAAGAAAGGGAAATTTCAAAGATATTTTTAATAGATATACAATGCTCCATGGATGCTATCAAAATTTTGAAGAGTTCATTGGTGAGCATCATTCTTGTACTTTCTTCTGACAAAGAAAAAATATTGTCAGATGAAAGTTACATGTTGGAATGAAAATGATTTTTACACACATACTGTTATTCTTACCTTTGTGAATTAGGATAATACATCCTATCAGAATATAAGTCATGGCTTTATATTTGGAGTTTTCATGTTTTTTGTTTTGCATGATAACACTCATCTCCTTACATTTCACAAAGTCCACATGGCATTTTCAAAACATTGTTCATCAAGGTTTTTTTCATAGAGAGAGCAATTTTTTTCAATAAACAATTAAACTACGCTTCCCGTTTAATGGTCCATTCCAATGTAAAGTATCTGACTTTGATGTAAAATCTTTGTTAAGGCCTGTACATTTCAAGATGTTACCTATCTGTAGTGGGTCAATACCCACAATCAATTATTCCATATTATATCCTCATATCTTCCTCCTGGTGTCGCATTACGCCAAATACTGATGTTGTTTTGCATTTCATTATCTCACAAAATGTGTCATCAACTGGGTTTTATCCACTGAGATTTGGTTTTGGTGTTGAATGTCTAGATTTTTATTTTGTTTGTCCCAGTGTACTGGTTACTATGGGTGGGAGATTGACACCGATTGGAATTCACTGTTGTTTTGTTGAGGTGGTCATTCTTGATCTGTAATGCCCCTTTTTATGGCTTGTTTCAATACACCTCACCATCCATTAATGAAGGTCTTTACAGCTGATTGTAGACTTCATTAACCTTGCATACTTCTTCAGCAATTTTACATATTTCCAAATTTAAAAAGGGAAGAAGATTGTTTATACTTTTGTCTTTACATTATCATGTCTATTAATCACAGTGGGTCAGATGACCCTTTCATTGTGTAAATTTTTATTTAAGTGTAGAATTTAACATGTCTGTTAATGTTAACGAGTGTTTAAAAAAGGTTTAGAAGTTGTTACTGGTGAATGTATTATTGCTTTCTAGCTACAGATTAATGGACTGTTCAGGTACTATGTTTTGTAAAACTTCAAAACAATTTTATAAGTCAGAAAATTTCTTGTAGGAGGCAGACCTATTCAGTGTATATTGCAAAAAGCACAAAATAGTTTGCATGTACTCTCCAATTCAATACAGAAGATAAACTTCATGTAGCCTTACACAGCACAGTGAAGGTCACCTTCAATTACTCCCACATCAAATATAGGAAATTCCTCACTGATATTATTTTTTTCTGTCTTTACAGATACTACAACTTGGATGGTACAGATTTTGACTCTATCAATAAGTTCCTGTCCTCTCTGGTGGAGAAGGCACTGTATGAATTAGAATGCTCCTACTGTATTGAGGTGGATGACGTGAGTAATATAAGAGTTGATAGTGCTCCTACTGTATTGAGGTGGATGATGTGAGTAATATAAGAGTTACTAGTGTTCCTACTGTGTTGAGGTGGATGATGTGAGTAATATAAGAGTTAATAGTGCTCCTACTGTATTGAGGTGGATGATGTGAGTAATATAAGAGTTAATAGTGCTCCTACTGTGTTAAGGTGGATGATGTGAGTAATATAAGAGTTGATAGTTCTCCTACTGTGTTAAGGTGGATGATGTGAGTAATATAAGAGTTAATAGTGCTCCTACTGTATTGAGGTGGATGATGTGAGTACTGTATGAGTTAGAGTGCTCTTGCTGTCTAGAGGTGGATGATGTGAATCTGTACGAGTTAAAAGAATGCTATTACAAGATAGAAGTGGATGGTGTGAGTACTGTAAAGAGTTAATAGTGCTCTTACTCTGTAGAAGTGGATGATGTGAGTACTGTACAAGTTTAGTGCATTTGCATCAAAATATATAATCTCATGTATATTCTTCTTGAAAAATGAATGATCACTATCTGTTTTCATGAATGAGTTCAATAGTGACTGAGACTCTAACCCCCTAATGAATTTAGTTCTCTGTTGACTGAGCTACCCCCGACAACAGTATATGACATTTTGAATGATGATACCCAGGAGAATTAGCCATCCTTAGGCATTGTGTTTCATACATACCTTGGTTATGTGTAAATCCGATTTAAGAGGGCATTTTATTTGGGTGTCTGGGAACTGAACTAAAGAGGTAATTTTAACCAATGCGTGTTTCTACAGGACCAGAGAGGAGTGCACCCTATGACCCTGGGAAGAATAGCCTCCTATTACTACCTGAACCACAAAACAATGAGGATGTTCAGAGATGAGCTGAAGGCAGAGGCCAGCATTGCAGAACTGATAGAGATATTGTCTGTGAGTAACTAATGACTATACAGGGGCAATGTAAGTGTACCTAATGTGCATCGTGTCATCTTGAAGAGAACATTATGTGCAGTTACTTAATGATTTTGATTGCTTCAAAGGTATTTTTTCATAATTGGCAACAGTTTATAAGAAGTATAAAGGTGTTTCAAGTTACAATGTTATGTTGGTGTCAGAATGTATGTTGGTAGTACAGATGCTGTAAGAGTGAAATACAATTAAACCACACACACACACACACACACACACACACATATATATATATATATATATATATATATATATCAAGAAAAAGGTGTAAGAGAATGGAATATGCCTAGTTTTTGTTTGCAGAGCATTACAACAGCTCTATTAGAGTATTACTCTTTGATTTTATAGAATGCTGAGGAGTATGCACAGTTACCCGTCAGACATAATGAGGACCAGATTAACAGGTCAGTAACGGACTCCTAAGGATTTACAGGCCAATATGTTTACTGAATGGACAGTGAATTTCAATGAAAATGTCCACAAACATTGATAAATGAATCGACCACAATTTCTCTGTAATAGATGAGTTTATTTAGGTCTGGCTCTGTGTACTCTAAACTTTGACAAACTCACTTTTATTCTCAGTCTCACTTTTATTTATCAAAGCAATAAAGGATTAAACATTCTTTTTGAAGAATTTATCAATGTGTAAACTTTGGACATTTTATTCACAAACTATATAAAAGTGTGATGCACTTTTTTGATAAGTTTGTCAGTAAAATGTCTAGAGTTTTCATATCAATAAATTCTTCAAGAAAATGTTTGGTCCTTATAATTCCATTTGTTCACTATGTTAATTTAAAAAATTTGAATAGTTTCCTCACCAAGTCTCCATTCATTACACTATTTGCACAGGCAATTATATTGCTTTGGTTCGAATTTACTATTAAAGAGTACTTTTTATTAGTAAATTCGAACCCAAGCGATATGATTGCCTGTGGTTATTTGTTTTCAGGCACTTATGAATACACCACATTTTCAGATTTATTGATGTGTAAATTCTCATTCAGCTCTATGTCCATCAGAACAATTGTAATAAATAACATTGGAATTATTATACATTAAAAAAATGAAACTAAAATGAAAAGTGAATTCATCTCAGTTTTTATTGTCCCAAAGTCTGCCCTATCGACTTACATGTACTATAACATTACAGTGATTTAGCCCAGAAAGTGCCTCTGGAGGTGAACCCACACACCTTTGACTCCTCCCACACCAAAACACACATTCTGTTACAGTGTCACTTTGGTCAGTTGCCCCTCCCCTCCACTGACTACAACACTGACACCAAGTCTGTTATGGACCAGTCTGTCCGAATTCTTCAGGTAAGTTCACTGCAACCGTTGATCATGGACACTCCATCTACAGTTTACCATTTAGTGGTTTCCCTGGCGTCTTCTACACAGCTGATGTTGAAATGCTTATTTTCCAGGCCATGCTGGATGTCAGTGCAGATGAGGGCTGGCTAGTTACCTCCCTTCGAATTACACAGCTCCTACAGATGGTCATTCAAGGTAGATGGCACCATGACAATGCCCTCTTGACCTTGCCTCACATGACTCCATATCTGATAAGCTGTCTAAGGTATTTACTATATATTCCTATCATGAATATTGTGCCCACATGACTGCAAAATTCAATTTCATACTGCTTTTACCTTTCATTTCAAACAGAGGATAATTATATTAATTTTTGGATGAGTAAGTTGTAAGTAAGTAACTTGCATTAATTCCTAATTTATTGTAACCAGGCTAGAGTAGTTGATATAGGTTTTACACATGTACTTCAGGTTGAGCTATCAAGATAGTTTATAGACAGATTAAGATTTTATATACATTTATTTTCCCTTGGACTAAAATATCACTTTTTCATTGGTTTAATTGTGCCACGTGACTGCCGTACATATCACTATGGCGGATCAGTCATGTTTCCATTATTTATTTTGCAAATCATACAGATCCCTGTCGAGGGCCTCGTCAACTGTAACAGAAAGTTAATGTTTAAATTGGAGTAGTTTTCCATCAGAATTGTTGGTGTTTGTGTTAAACGTAACTTGCTTGAGAAAACTGAATAGCAAAGTGAACAACGATGCTGCAAGGATTTTAAAGATTAGGCCTACTTGATGGTAAAAGGCAGCAACTTGATGGTAAAAAGTGCAGATTTTGAAGAAATATTGACTTTGTGACGTTGATAAAATGTTTGGACAATGACTTTTATAAACATTGGTGTACAAAATGTGGAGATGATGGAACACATTTTAAATGAATATTCCCTGGAAAAGGTATTTGCCTTGGCATAAAGAGATATTTAAGTCATCTCCTATCAACAGAAAATTTGATATTGTGCACTGGAAGTAACCCCTCCTCACATGTTGACAGTTTCAAGGCTGTTTTCATATGAAAAATGAGGGGTGGGGTGTCACCACTATTTCTATGTTGGACATCGACTTGCACCTTGCCATTGCTATCATTATTAAAATTTCAGTGTTTAGAACTTTTCTAGACACAAATAATGGGAGAAGATCATTGTTAACAAAATTAAACACTTGTAATGAATTCAGTACCCTTGATATAGGTCTATTATTGTTAACAATTAGGCCTATATATGTCTTTACATTAAATAATGTGATTATCAGTTCTTGTGCATATGTTGACTTTTTATCATATAATGATCCTTGAGAAAATAAATCACTTGTTAGGTTTGTAACTGACTGTCCATGGATATATATTGGGTTGATCAATCTCATAGACGGCTTGGCGTCGCCTCGCTATCTATGAGATTGATCAACCCAATATATATCTATAGACAGTCAGATACAAACCTAGTAAGTGATATTGTTTGGCACCTGGCAAATTATATCTGATCATTTCTTGTGTTGATGTCCATTAAGTACAAAATTATCCTGTTTGAAAAGTAGGGTGCATTTTATTATTTAAGGTTTGTAATTTAACTGAACATATTTTCAAAACATTTGGTGAGCCAGCTGTGGTCAGAACTGTCATGAGAGGGGTTGATTTATATTTGTATAATGCACTGAATTTATGAAAACAAGGGCAAGTGTATGTCTACTTGTATTTAGCGTAGACTAGGAATGTCTACAAGTACTCAATTTCGTCAATATCACTCGGTCATGATTATCGACTAGAAATTTATTGGTTGACTACTAGTAATCTGTGGGAAAAAAATATTGATGGAAATAAAGATCTCTGTAGAATAATTCTTAGGAAGAGCTGGATCTGCTATTCAATGTGCAGCATGAATATTTTCATGCATTTACTGTTCATAAATTATTTTATGAAAGATTTAACAATTACTATGTCACTTGAGTTTTGATGATGGGACAATTGATCAAATAATACAAATGATGTGTTGGGCATTGCAGTAATAAGATTCAAAAAAGTTTCAATATAAGAATGGTAATAGCAGTAAATTAATAGTTTTAATGTAACATCACTTGCAACTTCATCAGTACAATGATATTGATTTTATAAATCTTATATACATTTGGCAGCAGTATTTTGGTGTGTAATGAATTCTAGCAATGAATACTCAACATTCACAAATGAAGATTTTGAATACTGTTAGTTGACTGAAGCAAAATCGACATCCTCAGCAAATGTTTGAAAACTGTCCAACAGACAGTAGATATATTTACCCGAGTTTATCCCCCTTGCCATTGATTTGTAGACCAAGTGGGGGAGGAGCAAAGAGGAAGGGATTCCCTGATATTCAGGGTCCCATTCAGACCCTTCCAGAATTCCTTGTGTTGTGTGAAGGCAAATTTGATGCCATCATGGCGATGCTTGGGGAGGACTTGACACGAAGTCAGATGGACCAGCTCTACCATGTTGTGGGCACTCTCCCCCAGATAACGGTCAACCTGGAGGTCAAAGGGTGGTGGGAAGGACGTGAAGGTCATCAGGAAGCTAGGAAAATCAGCAAATCAAACAAAGGTAAAGGGGAAAAGGCATAGTAAATAGTGTGATACTACTGGGTAGTGAATTCTGATGGATTTTGGTAGTCAACTGAATTAGTGAACTAATTTTTAACACAGGTGGTCCAAGACCAGACAGTGACTGGATTCAGGTTCATGCTGACCAGGAGTATGTCATAGAGGTTAGTCTGCAGAGAGTCAACAAACTCAAGGTTCGTTGCAGTCATAGCTTCTTCTTTTTCTTTTTTAAATTCATACAGGGTTTTTTGAAAATAATTTCCAAAAAAATACAGCTTTTAATTATCCAGTTGGATTTTTTGGAAATTCTAAATATTTACAGAAGTACTAGTTTCAGGTAACAGTACTTGTAATGTTCAGATATCAATTTATATATTCATTTATAGAAAAGAGAAAGTAAAGCCCATGCTCCAAGATTCCCAAAACCCAAAGATGAAGGCTGGTTTCTGATTATTGGAGATATTGAAAATCGTGAAGTGATAGCTCTGAAAAGAATGGGATACATCAGGGGTTCCACCAAGCAGTCCCTGGCCATCTATACCCCAGAAAACACCGGTCGTATCATTTACACCCTGTATTTGATGAGCGACTCCTATCTTGGTCTGGATCAGCAATACGACATCTGCCTGGATGTCATTCCTGCCAGCATAGAGACGCAAGTCAACACTGAAATAGCAAATGAACTAGACGACCTGGATTTCAGTGAATCCTGATGGATAAGAATTTCTTTTTTTTAATTTATGATTTCAATTCACTGTGCTCTGTGATATACTGTAGAATGTGTTTACTTTTAGAACTGTTGGTCAGTATAATATTGGTATTGTGAAAATTTTCAAGAACACTGAGGATTAATCATGCTGAAATTGCCATTCTTATTACTGATTGTACAGGGAGGGAAAATAAATCATTACATTGCTTCATTCACAGGTTTGGTTTTATTTTTGTTATGTTTAGTTGTTTCCTTTGGTGAAAAAAAACCCAACAAAACAAAACAAAGAATAGCTTTCCCATAAATTTATTAATTGTAAAACATTATCAATAAAATGGGTTTTATTAATGAACATGCATAAAATTAAGTCACATACCTATAAATCATCACGTATACTAATATGTGTATCCCCTTGTAAAGCATAAATTCACCATCTTCAACAGAGAACGATAGTGTAGTTATGCAAAGACAAACTGTCCTGTAAAAGTAACCTTACTTGTGACTAAAGGTAGTTAAATGTATGGATCTGTATCAGGTAATATCTCCTGAGCCAGATACTAACACATACAAAACCCTGTTGAAAACAAACATACAGAATCAAATTCCAAAACAAGATTATCAAAACATTTAACAAATGTATCACAGTCATAATCTGCTTCAGCTTATAACATAGGAGCAACGTAACAAAGACAATTGTGGAAGTTTATCAACACACCATGCAAGGTTTGACAAGGAACAATTTCCTGAGAATACTCAGAAAATGTGCCACAGACATTAATTATATATATATATATCAGCATACAATGTGTTTAGCTAAGACTTCATCATACATAATGTATGATGCTGATATTGCAATGATTTCATATATTTTACCAGCAGTATTTTGTAAACTGTCTTAGGTTGTAAGTATTCAATTTACGAATTCCTATCCCATCTTATGATACAACTACAGAGTGAGTCTTCATGTCGTGTGTGTGATCATCATAGAATACATCTCGGGCTTTAATGCTCCTGTTTAATAAAGAAGGCATAGATATTAATAAAAACTGAAGCTTTCAAATATACTCAAATCCCTTGGCTTTATTCATTCTTATGCACTGTATTCAATATCCAGTAATATTGATTTGAATTGTTCACATTTTTCACTAGCTCTTTTCTTTCGCTTGCGATTGAGTTTTGGGTACTTGCAAATAGAAAATTCTACCTGGACACATAAGGCTCAAGCCTCCTTAAAGTTGCAGTGGATTGGACATCAGGCCCATAATTGTGAACAGCAGTGCTTTTAGTGAATCCATCTGGTTTCTGATACTGAACAGCTCCCCGTGTGTGCCCTTCCCTATCCTTACCTACAGGTGTGGGGTCAGGTCCAAACCTACAACACATGGAAAGAAAACATAATTTGTTAGGTCTAAATCTACACACACAGAGAAAACTTTGGGGTCAGGCCTCAACCTACTACACAGAGAAACGTAGGGGTCAGGCCCTGACCTACTACACAGAGAAGACATGGGGGTCAGGTCTCAACCTACAACACAGAGAAAACTTGGCGCAAGTTCATACCCGCAACACACGTGGAATAAGGTTGGTGTAAGGGTTCACACAGAAATCTTTGAGTCAGGTCAGACCAATAACATAAACAAAACTTAATGGAAGGGATAAAATTCAAACCTAATATACAGAAAACAATGTGTAAGAAGGAAGGGGTAGGGGGGCAAACCTGTCATCCAGTCAGAGAAAATATAATGCTATTCCACAGCACCCTCAAGATAGTGAGCAAAACAGCAGTCTATAAACCTTAACAGACTTATTACATGGCAAAGTGAAGCAGTCTTCCCATGATGGAGATGGGGTACCTTTGAAATGCTAAATCCTCAGCAAAGAAATGCATATAAACATGAAAAATATGCAAAATTAGGTCTGACTTTACCCATCAGAAGAGATATGACAAACCTGGTTTTGTAGTGAGTGGTGAACCTCTTGTAGTCATCATCCTGAGCCACAAACCGATCGTTATTTTCACTGTATCCAGACAGCTCCTTGGTACCCACTGCTGTGGTGTTCAGACGGTCGGCCTCAGTAGGTGATGGCCTCTGCTGTCCTTGGTACATCTTCATTGTGATGCTGTTAAAAAAGGCACAATGTTAATTTATTTACATTTTACAATGTGGTGAGCCTTCTATTATTTTGATTAACTCTTTGCGGGTAGAACACTGCAAAAGTGCTTCTATATAATCTACACTTTGTATATTTTGAATTGTACTTCTTCCAGTATTACGTTGGTAAAACCTGAAATGCTGAACTATTATTCACATTAATGGTAGACTAACATTAGATACCAGTTTATTACTTACTTGCACCTTAAATATTTTTTTCATGAGTTATTGCCCCTTACCTGGAGTGGTTGTTGGGGTTCTGCATATTTAGGTATTCCGTAGGGTCCACTTTCTTTGTCTTATCCAACCTCATGGAGGGAATGTTTTCTGCTCTGTCATAGGCCTATAAACAGAGTATTTATGTAATTCCAATATAATACACATCATCAATAATCGAGCCTCTGATTGATTAACAAGCCAGCTGCTAAAAAAAGTTTACACGACTAAAAAGTTTACACTTCGATAAACTTTGTTTAGTCTGGCCTTGATGGGATCTAGACCTACTAATACAATTATGCCATCTCAACAATAACAACTGCACAGCAATATGCAGTCCATTTGCAACCAAATTTTTCAAATATTAGGCGTGTGTGAGTATAGCAACTTGATGAGAAGCAGAGATCAGTCAGTTTTTCAAAAACTGTTACTTTCACTTTAACTAGATCTTATGTGAAGGTCATACCACATGCTCACTGTTTGTTAACCAAGAATATACATTTGTTTATTATATAAATCAAAAAGTAATGTTTGCTTATTAAATTTCACAAATGTTCCAGTTATGAATGATTTTCTCGGACGATGGGATTCCTACAGGTTGTATAACATTTGAAGTTTAAAAATAAAGAAGCCCTTGATAGGAAAATATATTAACGCAATTTCTAACAACAACAAAAAAATTCTGGAATCAGAATATCAGGAGGAATAGGGCTTGCACATGTATGTACCACCAGAATTTGCATGCTCTTTACACAAGTAAATGAAAGAAACGTGTACTGTTAAGTACTGATTTAATAATACTCACGTCTGCCATGACCCTGTTGACATACATAGGTTTAGCCTTCTCTCTGGTGAACCCTGTACCGCGATCAGAACCATGGGCCAACCCTGGTAATGGTTCATCACCCTGTCAATGACAGTCAAATTCATTCTGTAAACATGTGGACAACAATATTAAGGGCATCCCATTTTTATCTGCCATTCTGAATCATCTCTCCTACCTTGGGGTATTCTGATCTCAAAAAGTCTGTCTTCATTCTGCTAACACCAGTAGGACGGCCTGTGGCCCAACCCTGTAACATCACAATTACAAGATTAATTTGATAGACATTTAAATGCACATAAAAACGCTACAGTGAGGCATCAAAAAAAGGCTTTTTATTTTTTTTAATAAATATTACTTGTCATACCCATTCATTAATATTGTTCTATGCATCTTTTTGTTGTAGAAATAATTCATTATAAGCCTGTTTATTGTATGTGTGTTTCACTATCCTGTATATTGAGTTTTGTTGAACTTACTGGTAGATCATTTTTATGCGGAGACCCAGGGACGTATGTAATTGGCTCAACATTATAAGCATGCGTGAATCCACTCTCCTCTTGGGGGCCCACAGTTTTGTTTGTGAGGTCCACTACAAGACATTAAACATACACAATCCATCAAAGAACAACATTACACCATGAACAAAATATTGATTCGATGGATCACCAATTGCAAACATTAAGATTTGCACAGCTGTGTATGTGTCTGAATGATTATAGATTTTTACCATTATCTGCAATAAAAATGCTACATAAATATATATATATTTCTAAATGCTATGAGACAGTCTATAGGTAATCTAGACAATAGAAGGTGATGCCATAATAGATACGCATATATAGGTACAAGCTGAAAAGATCAGAAGCATGCTAATAATGTATAATTAATTTCACTTGTTAATAAATTTCTAATTCATGCATATAACTTGTCATTAATAAATTAATAATTTTCAATGCTAATAAATGTAATGTTGAACAATTCTGAGGGCTTGTGGGTCATGCATAGCCAATAGGATGGAAGAGTTTGATTACCTCATTAGAAAGTAAACGATAGACCCTGATACAGCAACAAACAATGTAGTTATTACAATACAACCAGATATTGAATTATGAATAAAAGAACTGATAAAATATTGACATCTTTACATAATTTGAAAGCCAGATTTAAAATTAAAGAATTTAGAGATCAACATGAAGGAGTAGTGGTGAAATCTGAGTCTTGGTACAATGACTATAATAGAATGTTCAAAGCTCTATGTATCATTGCAAGGTGAAGGTGAAATGATGAGTTGATCTGTTTATTTTACAAAAATATACGATAAAGTAATATTTCTAATTGCTTTACAAAACCAACTCAAAAATTATATGCACAACTGGAACAAGACACTTATTGATTCAAAGTCAGCAATTTCATCTATGCAATCCCTAAAATTAAATTATCAAGCTTTTATTAGAAATATATTAAATCACTAAAAATTCATTCTCTTTTCTTTTTTTTTTTTTGAACAGATGAAATATTATAAATCTTTAGAATTTTTTTTTTTAACAAGTGCTGAGACAACTTTCAACATAATCTCCCCTTAGTTACATCAATCTTATAAGAATGAATTTCTTTCATTCATTATACACCTATCCACTTTGAACACGAGATTTCCTGTAGTCCTATTATCCCAGTTTGATAATACTGCATATCACTTTTAATTTGTGAGGTCGTAGTTTGGCAAGGATACAATGATGTATTTATTCACAAGACCAAAATTTTCATGAATCATTATTGCTCAAGTCTTGTATTTATGAGTTTATTTGTGAGAACTAATTTTTTGTGAATGACTATAAATCTATCGCAAATAAAATGTAATTTACAGTATCTATTAAAAGAACTGCAGTAAAACTCTACTACAAATACTACAGTGAAAGTTTTACTATAGCCCTATGCCCTATCAGCTTTTCTGTAGTCATATTACCAGAGTTTAAACATAGTCTTAATATTATCAGAATTTAACTGTAGTCTTAATATTATCAGAGTTTAACTTTAATTTTATAATCAGTTTTAATGTAATCTTATTATCAGATTTTTACTGTAGTCATATTATCATAGTTTAACAGTAGTCTTATTATCAGAGTGTTACTGTAATCTTAAAATCAGAGTTTTACTGTAGTCTTATTATCTGAGATTAATTAACTGTAGTCTTATTATCAGAATTTTACTGTAATCTTATAATCAGAGTTTTACTGTAGTCTTATTATCTGAGTTTTACTGTAGTCTTACTATCAGAGTTTTACTGTAGTTTTACTATCAGAGTTTTACTGTAGTCTTACTATCAGAGTTTTACTGTAGTTTTACTATCAGAGTTTTACTGTAGTTTTACTATCAGAGTTTTACTGTAGTCTTACTATCAGAGTTTTACTGTAGTTTTACTATCAGAGTTTTTTACTGTAGTCTTATTATCTGAGATTAATTAACTGTAGTCTTATTATCAGAATTTTACTGTAATCTTATAATCAGAGTTTTACTGTAGTCTTATTATCTGAGTTTTACTGTAGTCTTACTATCAGAGTTTTACTGTAGTCTTACTATCAGAGTTTTACTGTAGTCTTACTATCAGAGTTTTACTGTAGTCTTACTATCAGAGTCTTACTGTAATCTTGTTATCAGAGTTTTACTGTAATCTTGTTATCAGAGTGTAACTGTAGTCTTACTGTCAGAATTTTACTGCAGCCCCATCATCAGACTTCTACTGTAGTACTATAGTTATACTATAGTTCTATCACCAGAGTTATTAGAATTTTACTTTATTAACCTTAGGCCTATTTGTAGGGTTTAATTGTAGTTCCATTATCAGTACTAGCATATCAAGTGAATCCCTTCCAATTCCATGAATACCATACTTTTAGATACTGTAACTCATCATTTCAGCTCAAAAATACTTTCTTACCATGAATCTCTGTAACAGTGAGACACATACAACAACATTAATACAGTTCTGTTGCAAGGTGTTAACAAATGTCAATTTAAAACACAGTCGACCAAAGTGATTTTTTTTCCTGTTTTGTGGCAACACAACTGTTTAAATTGTGAATACGAAAAAGTAAACAAGTTGCATATTTTTAAACAGAAATTTTGTTCTTTTCCAGCTTTACTTTTTGTCTTCTGAGGATACAAATACTGTGATAAATTGCTGAGATTGCTAGTTTTGGAACAAAATCTCCACATCTTGACAAAATTGTGTCTTGATAAAACATAGTGTACAGATGCATATTTTATATACAATCAAACCTTGTTATCTCGAACACGATGGGACTGAGAAAGCACTTAGAGATATCCAAGGATTCAAGATATCTAGGGTAAAATACTTAAAGAATAAATGGTTGAGACTTCCAGATAACTTCAACATATCCATGGTATTTGAGATATCGGTGTTCAAGATACCGAAGTTCAACTCTATTTGTGTACGTGTGTTTTATATATATATATATATATATATATATATATATATATATATATATATTTGTGCTTATATCTTGATTTTTTTTTCTCTTCTCTGCTGTCTGATAGTTTTTTCCAGTTTTAACACCTAACAGGAAAATTAATTACTCTGGCCTAATCTTGTACACACTAATAAAAATTAATATTGCAATCAAAAGATTGTTGTAAATTTCTTGAGACTATCCACTGCAGTGAGAAATCATTTACATGTTTTATTCATTATTTTTATCACCTCAGCTTTTACCACATTTAATATAAGTTACAGTGTATCATCATTAATTTCTATCAAATTCCTAGAAATATGAGTTCGAAAATATTTACAGTATTAATTTTAAAAACAAGTCATTATTCAGTGCATGTAATAAAAAAAAAAAAAATCACTCCACACCTTCTCATTATAACTGATATTTTGTATAAAACCCCTTACTTCTGTCAGGCTGTTCTCCCACAAACTGATGCTTAGTTTCAGACAACATGTACTTGGGACCCTGGAATTACAAAAAGGAACACTGGCATACTCACAAGGCTACAAATGCTAAATCAGACTTAGTCTTCTCTAGTGCACCCTCCCCCCTCAGAGTTTTTTTAAGCAAATCATTGTTTACTTTCATCTGTTTAAGATGGGATTTCTTTTTCAACTCAAACTTTACATACAAATTTTTCAAAAGCATAGAGGTCATACATATCCTTCATTTTCCAGCTCTACTGGATCCTTGGGTCGAAGTGTGTGAAGGCGGGGTTTATTTTTAGGAAGGATGTCAGTTGGGGCTGACGCAGCACGGGTGTCAATGAACACACCATTTACCTACAAAATATATTTTTTTTTAATTATGACCTATCAAACTTTTTAAAAGTTAGAACTTGCAACAACATCAAATTAAATTACTTGTGATGTGAATGACAATTAATGACACTGCCAAAACAAAACATTTGCTGTATATTATCTGTCCATGATATTTACTTCTCTGACAGTAGGATTAGTGATGGGTTTTTGTCGGACAAATCCAGATCCCTTCTGGTGGACATTTCTAGGCAGAGGCTCTGTTCCCGAGTTTTCTTTATACGGCTGAAAGTGAAGCTCTGTCACACTGTGGTAATTCTGTGCACATATTCTACTGCAAAATCAAAAGCAAATGTTTCTCTGAAGAATTTTATTGAAGTATTACAACAAAATCAAGAATCAGAGAACTGCTTTGAACATGACAAAATAAAGAAGCTGAAGAGTTCCATATATTACTTTATCATATTACTGTAATGAAGCCAGGATGCTTAATTCATGCCTGCATGGTTCTTCTTGATCACCAGTATTAATAGATCTGAACATTAATCATATTCTGATATGTTATATTCACATTGCACTTGAGATATAACCTGAAATTAATTTTGTACTAAATACCAAACATTTGTATGCCAAAACCATGCCCAAAAAAAATCTATATCATAAACTAAGCCAGGAATACTTTAATAAACCCAGAATCTAGCACAGTAATTACGGTCATAAAGATAAAAAGATATATCCTGAATAGGACACCATCTCATCCTAGGTTAACCCATAAAATGATCTTAGTACCCAAACTGAACCAAGCAGTCTGAGACATGACAGGAGTATAAAAAGGCCTGGAAAAGGACACAGATACAGACAGTGTCAGGTGGTTAATACAGTATTTAAACCAGCAACCTTCTGATTATTTGCTTAATATCATGGCAATCAATAATCTTCTCTTAGTATGACATGTACCAGGTCTGTGACTGTGTATACTATATTGTAATATCAAAATTTAAATCACTGCTCATAACATACATCTATGGTGAAATACACTCTATCAATCAAGAATTTTGCTTATATTTTTTGAATTTCTAGCTTTATCTACATGAAAAGATCATCCAGAAAGATTTAGTGATTTCCCATGGTTATCATTTAATGTTTAAAAATGGAGATGAAACTTGTTGACTCTGGAGAAGACAAAAATGAAGTCTGTTACATGAAATAATACACTTACATTATATAATTCCGCTGAGAGATATTTTAAAATTATTTAAAAACTGTGGTACATATCACAACAAGACAGCTTCATCAAGATTTGTATCAAAACAGGTGAAACCTGTATCATCCCAGTCCGTAGCACAATCTATTGATAACTATCCGCTACCTTAAGACTGGGTTGTCCACTTCATCCAGACGCTGATTGTAATACACAGCAGGGCGGAAGTTTGAAAGATATCCAGTTCCTGTGTGCCGTCCCGGACGTGGCTTAAACTTCTCATAGTACCGTCCATAGGTGGTGGAATTAGTGGTATTATAAAACTTCATCATGCTGATGTCTGGTCCTTGACTGGCCATGATATGTACATTCCTACTACCCTGTGGAAGGGGTCCCATCTTGACTGTAAAAATAAACCTTTTTTCCTTTATGTATACTATGCAATTTTCCTATAATGTGTCTTTTTTGTATATTGTAGGCCTACATTTACACAGAAGTTGACACACATACATATGTACAACGCCATACCTGCATCTGGTAAATTGGGAAAATATATACACTTTTTTTGTAAACCAAATCAGTTTTACTTGAAAGTTAGAATACTTCAAACACTGTCAAAATTGTGCTAACGAACACGAGCTCTGGGTCTACCTGTAGGCTGTATGGCATATTGTACCACGCACGGTCAATACAAGACCTTGAGCTCTTAACCTGTTATCAAGAAACCTATCCGCAATTTGTACACACAATATGACATAAGACACTTGCCAAAAATCTCTGAACACTCTTACTTTATTTAAATCAAATAAAGACGAAACTAACAATATTTACCTTTTCGGTTCTTCTCGAGCGCTTTACCGTTGTCAAAGGCAACTGTGCTCTAGTGTGCACTAAAAATGATGACGCGGTAACAAGGACGGTAACTCTTAAGAAACTTACAGGCGGATCCCCATATTGGTATCACACCAGTAATTATTTTCACTATATATTACTATAGAGGGGAAAAAAATCATTAAATATCAGTTTACAAAATTGATGCCAAATAACGCACTCGGAAATGTTCTGTTGCCTCTCTCGTCTGCTGACACCAGAAAAAAGACACCCTACACGGCATTTTCGAAATAATTTTACCCTCAAACAAGATTACCCTCAAATCCACGTGTTTTTCACATGTGTGTAAACAGATCGAGTGCTCCTCAGGAAGAAGCCTCAGCTACCAACATCAAATAGTTCCACTGTAAACAATTGATTATTTCTACAAATTACACAAAATTTCCTAATCAGGGGTACAAAAAATAAGAGAAAAGGGGAAATGAGAAAAATCACGCATTAAAAAAAAATTACTCTTTTAAATATACGGAACTACAATTGAACAAAGTTCATTTTGATTGGACAATTACCGGTGTGATACCTTGAAACACGACACTTAGTTTAGTTACCATTCAGCTGCAAAGTGTTATTGTCAGACCTGAGCTGAAATACACAGCATCACGATACAATGTTTTATGTAATCGTTTCTTTTAGTACACAAAAAATCTCCTCCCATAATAAGTAGAGAATGAAAGAAAAATTGGACAGCCTTACAAACGACAATCCTATGCACATAATGAATGGCAATGCTATGCATAATAATTTCACATAAAAAATAGTATATTTTGGCCAAACTTCTATATTAAAAAATGGCTCTGGTCAATGATGGCGGTGGAGATTCACCGGAGAAGATTTACGTTGAGGTACAGAGTGCGGATACTAGTCAACTACCTGTAAGTGGTAGACAACCTTGTGTCAGTGATACCCAATCAGAAAACGATCTTGCTTCAAACTATGAATACATGTATTGCCCTCAAAATACTGAAATAGTTCAAGCGGTCACAGGTGATATGTGCACAACAAATGTGAGTGACAATCAATTGTCCAGACCTAATGTCAGCGACAATTTTCTAGTGTGCAATTCTGATTATACGTATTTTGACAGTGCTCTTTCAGAACCTTCCCAAAGACTTGCTTGTACAAAAATTGTTGGAGTTGACCTCTAATAATGAACAATCAATTATAGAATATAGATATGCCCTACTTGCTAAAGCAAAGTATTCAGGGGTGTCCATCAGGGAAACTCATCAAAAGAAGAACAACCAAAAGTGGACCCAGTACCACTAAATACGCTAGAGACTGCTTTGCACTGTATATGTTTTACAGCGGAGATAGCTCGCACCTCTCTGATGTTTTTGACAAATCCAGACAGGAAACAAACACATCTCCAAACCAATCACTTGTTGATCTACGTACCTTATCTCAGACTCTGTTACAGTGGGTAAATCAACGTGAACAAGCTCAGTCCAATAGTACAAAAACCACACAGTCTCTCAAGAAGACAACATCTGAACTTCAATCTCAAAATCTATCCTTATCAAATGTGATTGAAAAACTTAAATGTGAATTTACTGCCACTGGATCTCCGGAATAGTGAAACCGGGTGGAAAATGAAGTAAACACCGGTCCTGTGGGTTATTCTCTTTATTGTGCGATGTAACAGTTGAAACAATGTAGACACATAAATATATATATTTATGTAGATGTAGAAGTAAATGTAGATGTAGACCCTGAAATAACATAAGAACAATAACTCTGTATCAAAACGATGCAAACAAGGTCTTTGCCAAAATATTAAAATATATATGAGGTAAAATATATAGAAATTACACATTATAATAATTTTCTAAATCAATAACCTTTCCCATAAGCTTATAGAGATAAAATTCTCAAAATAAATAGTTCCTGATTAACACAGACTGAATACATTCCGTATAATAGAAAAGACATGCGACACTGCTTAAGTACATAAGTTGAACAAAAAGAAAACTGGCTATATATACTTTTAACATCATTCAAGTGAAACATTTGATTTATAATAAAAATTAACCCTTTCTACAATTAATCTTACCTCCCATGAGGTGCAAAGGTCTTATCAGTGTTCCTACTCTGTGTTCTTAATGTAATTAAAATAATATATCTACTATGTACATGTATAGTTTACTGTGTTAATGAAT
Source organism: Ostrea denselamellosa (assembly GCA_024699665.1). Classification (NCBI taxonomy): domain Eukaryota; kingdom Metazoa; phylum Mollusca; class Bivalvia; order Ostreida; family Ostreidae; genus Ostrea; species Ostrea denselamellosa. The sequence continues at coordinate 1,654,832 of JAMZEH010000054.1, read as the reverse complement.
ATATCCTCTAATTAAATACTTTAAACAGTAATGTATTTAATTTCTCCTCTAAAAGTAAAACAATTAATTTGAATCTAATTAATATCATAGCATTCATACTAATTTACAAAGGTCAGCCACTCCCTAGCTCATACATACTCTATCATTCATGCAATCACTCAGAACTTAAAATAAATAGTGCATAATCAGTATAACACTAACCTGCTGGGTAAATAAAATCATTTAAAAAAATCCAATCACTTGAAGAAAAAATATTTACAAGGAATTTACACCGCTTCGGTATGAAAAACAGAAAACTAGTCCTCAATAGAAAATTTCCCTCCAAAAAAAATATATATCATGTGACTAAACTAGAGTGACCAGTCTATAAATAGTAACATACTTACTTTAAACAAGAAAAACCTGTCTTGTATGGTCAGCAATAAAATTCAATAGGTTATGAAGTAACAAGACAGACAAGTAGCAAGTAATTGTGAATAAAATTTAATTCTCATGTTTCAGATTCTGCAATTAAATTGAAATTTATTTTTAAAAAAAATGAAAATTAAACATGAAATATTTAAAACATGTAAAATTTCACTCTATCACATAAGACACGGGTCAACGCAACTGGGTATGGTGAATTTTTTCAGACGGAAAGGAATTTCAGTTTCTCATTTTGTGATTTTCAAACCGAAATATCCAGGCTCTCGTCGTATGCTAAAATAAATGTGGCACCCCCCCCCCCCCCCCCCCCCCGATGCCCAAATTGTGGAGGCTCCAGGATTCTGACCTCGCGGTATATCCTGTCAGCCGTGGCTAAGCCAAAAAGATAAGATCACTCGCAAGGATGACGTAGTGGGTGAAAACTGGGAGACCGAACATAGTAGTCAAGACTAATCATAACCCTTATATTCGGTTTTTTTTGTTTGTTTGTTTTTTTTTGTTTTTGTTTTGTTGTGTTTTTTTATTTTAGATTGCTGTTTATATATATGTCTCAAAACATTAATATTCTGTCTTGGAATGTGCGCGGCGTCATATCGTCGTCCTTGTGTTTATGTGATATACTTGTTCAGACCAACCGTGACCTTGCTATAATATGTGAGCATAAACTGAAGCCTACTAGTGCAAACTACTTAGATACAATAAGTCAAGTAGTAGTTTGTATAGAAATTTGTGTCAGTGATACTCTTCTCGATAGATCTACCTTTTGGGGAAAAGGTGGAGTAGGTATTATGTACAAGAAAAACATAAAATTCTCAGTCGTTGAAATTCCTGTATATATTTGGTGTATACCTCCCATCTGATAGTAACGTACAGTCATGTGTAAACGAACTGAATTGACTTAAAGCTCCGTTCAAGGTATCACACCGGTAATTATTTTCACTATATTACTATAGAGGGGAAAAAAATCATTAAAAATCAGTTTACAAAATTGATACCAAATAACGCACTCGGAAATGTTCTATGTTACCTTTCTCGTCTGCTGACACCAGAAAAGACACCCTACGCGGCATTTTCTGAAAATTTTTACCCGCAAACAAGATTACCCTCAAATCCACGTGTTTTTCACATGTGTGTAAACAGCCCGAGTGCTCCTCGGCAAGTAGCCTCAGCTACCAACATCAAATAGTTCCACTGTAAACAATTGATTATTTCTACAAATTACACAAAATTTCCTAATCAGGGGTACCAAAAATAACAAAAAAGAGAAAGGGGAAATAAGAAAAATAACACATTAAAAAAAAAAATATTCTTTTAAATATACGGAACTACAATTGAACCAAGTTCATTTTGATTGGACAATTACCGGTGTGATATCTTTTAATCACTACTCTTCACATGGTGATGTTCTAATTGGAGGTGACTTCAACGCTAGCTGTAACAGATTTAAACCAAAGGCCCTGAAAGATGCATTGTTCGCAGTGATTTGGGATGCCCTGACACTAATGTTAAAACAACAGGTTCAAAACACACATTTAGTCAGACATGCTCTACATTAGACTATATATTTTGTAACAAGGCTTAATGTAATCATGTGATTAAATATCACGTATATGAAGAGGGCACATTTAGTTCCACATCTGACCATCTCCCAATTTATATGAACCTTTGTACTGATATTAAAACTCGTGTTTTGCATGAACCAACATACTCTCTTCCAGCCTGGCATAAGGTAAATTACTGCAAGTTCTCAGAGTATGAAAACTATTTAAGTAATCGCAGTGAAGTTGTTTTGGACAGAAATTTAAAATCTGTAGAAGGTCTTGATTTATTTTGCCTTGATCTAAATAACTTGTTGCAGACTGCTGCATCTCTGTATATCCCCAATGCAAAATACAAACACTATCTAAAGCCTGAGTGGATGTCACGAGTAAAACAAATGCACGATACTGAGCGTCGTTTACGAAACACGTGGTTGTGCGATGGACGTCCCCGTGGTATGGACCATGCATCCTATAAAAATTACAAGTATGCAAAACGAAAGTTTCGAAATGAGCTAAATGCTGGTCATGAACGTTTTTTGTCCAATACCTTTAAAGATATAGATGAAGCTTCAGAATGTGATGTTCCGCTCTTCTGGAAATTAATAAAACGCTTGCACCCACGGATCACACGGACATACCCGGTGATAGAATTCAACAGTATACTCGTACGACGACCCGTCTGGTGTAACCTTAGCTTTTGCAAAACATTTTTATGATATTTACAACTCTGAACAAAATAATAGTTTCGATTCAAACTTCTATTACAACATCGCGAACTCGTACAATAATTTGGAAAATATTCTTAAATCGTCATCTGCAGCGTTTCCTGACGGTTCTGTGACCATCAACAAAATATGCAACATAGCCCGTGATCTCAAACGTAGAAAAGCGCCTGGCCTTGATCGTATTCAGAACGAACATTTCATCTATGGGGGTATCCGGTTAGGTAAATGTATTACCTACCTCTTCAATGCTATTATAGAAGTAAGACGAATTCCATCATGCTGGAAAAGGGATTTAATCGTCCCCATTTACAAAGGTCATAATAATCCCAGGAAGTCCCCCGACAGTTACCGACCCATAGTTCTTCAATGTCTACTAAAAATCTTCGAAAAGCTGTTACTTATCCGAATTCGAACTCACATCCTACCTTAGTTAATTTTCCAAATGAACAACAAGAAGTCTTCCAGCAAAAACTTGGATGCATAACAGCTTCTTTAAACCTGCAAGAGACTATTCATCACAATATAGAACACGACAACCCCGTCCTTGTAGCCTTCTTTGATACACAGAAGGCATTTGACACGGTATAGAGACATGTAACAGGACGATCCGATGGTATAGGATGAAAGAATAACAAGTTTATGTATTCACCTTTGTATTGAATCAAATATGATACACAGTATTAAAGGAACAGTCCACTGGTACCATGACATATTGTATGGTTGTATGCACACACAGTCCCTACACACTTGATCTATGTCAATGGCAAATTTGGGACCTCAGAGAGCCAAGCGTCTGTATAATGAAATGAATAAATTTAACAGAAATGTTGAACTCATATAACTGTTCGCACACCAATCGAACACGAATTCCATGCTGCATGATGGACGTTACACGGTAGAATGAATGGCTAAACCCAGAACTCAGGTAAAATGGGGTACCATACGGGGTAAAAATAACAACTGAAAGAAGAGGCCCTGGAAATATTATAAATAAGGATTAAAAATAAGTACACAAGTAAATGTAACACACCTCCCAAATTTGAGAAAGTATGCATATACTTTTGAAACACATTTACGAATAATCATAAAACCATCTGACTATGTACATAGTGAATATTTACAAGCAGAAACTACTATAAACGACTAAGATAATCAGCACCTTGATTGTCTTTTCCTCGAATTGCTATAATCCGATACTTATATATTTGAAGACTGAGAGCCCATCTCATGACCCTGGCATTAACAACTTTGGTTTTGTTCATGTACGTGAGGGGTTGATGATCAGTCTCAATAAGGAATTCTCGACCATATAAGTATCGTTGAAATTTGTTGATAGCCCATACGATTGCAAGGCATTCCTTTTTGATTGTGGAATACTCACGCTCACTATCCTTCAACTTTCTGCTTGCATAAGCTACTGGAAGTTTAAGTCCACTATCGTCGTCAATCTGTAGGAGAACTGCACCCACTCCGGTATCTGAAGCATCCGTCTGGAATATAAAAGAACAAGAAAGATCTGGTAATTTCAAAATTGGTAAACATGTTAACATGTGCTTTAAATTGCAAAATGCATTCTCCTGAGCGTCGCTCCATACAAGCTTGTTTGGTGCTCCTTTCTTTGTAAGATCTGTAAGTGGCAATGCAATGGACGAAACGTTGGGTATATATTGGCGATAGAATCCAACGAGTCCTAGAAAAGATCTCAACTGACGCTTGGTTTCTGGTTTAGTAGCTTCTTTAATCATCCTTACCTTCTCTGGATGCGGCTTCAGAACATTCTCACCTATGATGTGTCCTAGACATTCAATACTGTTGTAACCAATAGAACACTTACTGGGCTTTGCCGTCAAATTGGCTTCTCTCAATCTGGACAACGGTTCTCTAAGAAGATCCAAATGCTGCTGTAAATCCATTGTAAAGATAATAATATCATTGCATGAAATACAAAATCTGAGCACAAATATCGGCGTTTTCAGTATCTCAAGCTCCAATCCAACGCTTACGGACATTTGTTGTGTTGCACTTCCCCCACATGGACTACAGGAAATTCTACGTAACATATTTGAATATTCAACAAAATGGCGATTCACGTTCAATGCAAATAAATCTAATGTCCTTCGTTTTTACCCAAAAAGGGCAAAGAACACGGACACACGAACTTGGCACTTAGGCGAGAACGTTTTTCACTCCTCCAAGGAATACACTCACCTAGGAATTTTGCTGAATTCCACATTTGACCTTAGAATAGAACTTTGAATGCGTGCATGAAAGGGCGCCAAACTCACTTTGCGTTAAAAATCTACGAACAGCGCAACCCAATCACTGTTTCCAAGCTATACAAAAAGGTAGTTCTACATTCCGTGTTGTATGGAAGCGAACTGTGGTGCGACCTACGACGGAAAAATGTTGAAAACCTCAGGACATTTCAACATTTCATTGTAAAACAAATCTAACAGGGTCTTCTTGTGTTATATACAGAACAACTCCTGTGTCTCAGGTTCGAACATTTATTCATTCATGTTGAATGCATAGGAAAATAAATAAATAAATAAATAACCCTGAAAATATCAATAACAAATTATAAGTATTAAGCATTACATGTTATACTGAGTGTTCAATAAATACATGGAAAAGTAAGAGTTATTTTCCTTACATCGAAGTGTCTTTGAAAACAAGAATATATAGAACTAATAAAATGAATAGTTCACGAATATATGTACAATAGTATATATATAAGTATATATATATATATATATATATATATATATATATACAATAGATAGAAAATAAGACAAAATATACCTGATTGGGTGAATTGTTAAAGCCTTTATCCACAATCAAAATATCGGGATTTGATGCGTTTTAATCCTATTAAGTAATAAATATATTCTATATACACTTCTGGAAAAATAGTATTTTAATTACATACTCAAAGAATTTATACTTTAAGCTTCGGTTAACAATCAGTATATCTTTATAAAATCACAGAATCAATTATTGGAAAGTATAGAAATTATAGAATTAGTAATAGATAAAAGAAATAGCAGTCAACTTACAATCTCTGTCCTCAGGTCTCGTATGGACTCTCAATACTTTATATGAATAAAAAAAATGTATGTTTCATTCTCAGTGGTCTATCGATGACTATCCACTCACACTAAGAAACTGGCGGGAAAACGTCCCTAGCTAATTGTTAGCATGGCTCTCAAAGCTGATCAAAGGGTGTCCGGGTAGCGTAGTGGTTAACGCACTCGCTTCTCACCGCTGCGACCCGAGTTCGATCCTCCGGATCGACAGTGGTTGTATGTGAGAGGGTATTGTGGTCGCCCACTCGGACACGTGGGTTTCCTACGGGTACTCCGGTTTCCTCCCACATCAATGACCCCTTCACGCCAAAACTCTGAGCCGACGAGAAGCATTAATATACGTTGTAGAACTTGTTTGTTAATCGTCGTGAAATAAATAAAGTTTAATGATATAAAATACGCTCGGGCTAAGTAATGACTATTAGAACAAACCAATTAATGTTGCAATAGTTTATTATCGATACGCGCAAACTCCATGAATGACGAAATGTTGCACGATTCTAAAAATAAAACATACGCGTGAATGTTAAATCAATGAACTAAATAATAAGATAAATTAAAATAACACTATCACACAAACAATGGGCCTATGTTCTGTCCTGGAGACAGAAATAAAACCTTTATTGTAAATGGTAAGAAGCTGAAATGTACAAAACAAAATCACAAGAAAATGTTCGTAGTAACATACAATAAACAATGTACCCAATGAACAATGTATACATTTTTTAGCTCATGGGGGGGGGGGGGGGGGGGGTTGTTATATTACAACTTTCAATAAATTTGTCTAAATGCATCATCAATAGTCAATAAAATACACACTAAAATATAAAGGCAATAGATTCAATTTTGCCTGAAAGTCATTAAATTTTGGTACAGCTACCACGTGCTCTCTAAGCATAACTGGGATGTTACATCTCAATTTCCAGAGAGCAACATATAAACGTATTTACACAATGACATCATGAATTATCTTGAATAAGAAAATACAATAAGTACTTACACTGTAGTAGGCCACAGCATGTGCCTCAACGGCTAAGAATTGAACATGACTGCGTCTCCAAGTACAAGAACAATAACTCTCATTAATCACAGTCAGTTTTACAAAGAATAGTAACTCTTACCAAAAAAAAACCCCCATTGTCATTACAGCCTCCCTCAGCAAACAAGGTCAGACATGTGTGAAAGTCTATTAGAACTTCTTCCTATTACTGTGGAGATTGCCATTAAGAAACTTCAATTTTTTGGACGTCTCTGTGAGCTGGGCACTAACTATCTCACAAAACGCAGATTCCTCATCCATCTATTTTCGTATATGATGAATCCTTGTATCAAACATCGCGGACTTATCCAGGACATCGTACCTATATTGACAAAATATAACGTGTATCCTACTGTAACTCGATGTCTTGAAAGCGGCGACTTTCTTTCAAAATCAGAGTGGAAAAGGTCTGTAAAATCCTCTGTCGTCACTTACCATTCTGATTCCAGACGACAGCACATGGTTGCTGATCCTGGCTTCGCTCGATTTAACATTCTCTGTACTGGAAAATCATCAACATTGTTGTAGAATATTCCGCGCTATAATAACGAGATTCGTCTAAGCAAGTTTATTGTCAAATCATGGACCCTCCTGGATATGTTCACTCTGTGCAAGACCTTTCACGAATAAATTCGAGCACGTATCCACTACTTGCCCTGAAATGGCATTATATCGCGACGCTTGGTGGGAAACCTTGATTGAAGATTTTGACATTTCTCTAGCTGCCAAATTATGTGGACTGTCCCAGTATGATTTGTACTTACTCATTCTAGGTGCAAGACACATGACCTCAAACCTGACTGATTATGACCTTTCCGCACTACATCTCCTAAACTTTGGCATTATAAGAGATGCAGCAGCGATGTACGACAACAAACTTCGTGTTACACTGTAAGTTACTCGTGTACGTATGTTAACTGTTGTTTAGCGTATGTTCATGTAATTATTATTATTATTATTTCTTGTGTTCTTTTCTCCTCACCATCTATAATTACTTGTATTCCTCTTGATTATTTCACACATCTGCATACGTCATAATTAATACACTATATTTATACATGTACTGTATTTTAGTGATCTCCATCTGGAGGAAGTAAAGAAAGAAAGAAAGAAAGAAAAGGAGGAGTTGCGATTTTGGTCGGTCGAGATGCACCACAGGTGGCTGAAAAATTATACTGTAGGGGCATCATTCACAGAGATGACATGACAGGTCAGACTGACTCTCCGCATAGGAAACTGAAAAAAATAATAATGCATGGGAAAGAGGGTGAGACAAATATCTAGAACTTTAAAGTTTTTAAGTTAAAGGAAAATATTTTACAACATATGTCATGATTTACCCGACGCTTGTCCGGAATTCCCCGAATCTTTCCTTTTATTTCGCAGAACATGAAGAATTTCAATGTTATCGGCCATAGCAAAACCGTATTTTAGGCTCGAAAGATGTTTTCTTTCAAATATTTATTTGCTACAAATCTTTTTATTACTATTATTATTATTATGTTCGCAGAAAGAAGGAATTATTTAATTATAAGCGGAAGTGAGTTTTGTTCGGAATAACCCGAACATACCCTAATGATATCAACAATTGAATTGATGCGTGAAGAGAGAAATAATTCAATCAATGTGCACAGTAATTGTTTTATTGCTCTCTTCAATTCAATTAATGATATCATTAATTCAATTGATGCACGCAGTAATAACATTATTGCTCTTTTCAATCGAATTAATGGTATCATTAATTGATTTGATGCGAGCAATAATTCTTTCAGAGAGAGCAACTATATAATTAGAGATATCTTCAATTCAACATATCCACAATTGAATTAATGATCCATTTAATTAAATGGTTGCTCTCTTTAAAATAATTGATGTTCGAATTAATTCCTTATGAAAAAAATTGATTGTAAATTAATTTTGCGAGTAATATTTCCACCACATTCATGCTCTCATTAATTGAGTTAATGCACTCAAAAACTGAATTGAGGCGCGCATCAAATGAATTATTGAATTAATGCGCGCATCAATTTACTTGATGAGAGCATTAATTGGATTGATGCGCGTATTAAATTTCTCTCATCAATTCAACCGACGTGCACATTAATTCAATTAGTGAGAGCAATAATTGAATTGAACCATGCATTATTTCAGTTGATGAGAGCAATAATTGAATAGATGATATCTTCAAATAATTAAAGATATCGTTAATTATTTGAGTTTATGTTGATTTGGTGCTCCATAATTAACTAAGTTTCATGAAATTCTGTTGAGCGCTTTCAGAGGAGTTAAGCCAACAAGATTGCAAGTTCAAAAGGACATATCAGACTTGTTCCTGCCTCAATATTAACATTGCAACGTTAGTGCTGTGGTGAAAAGTGTATGAACGTTGCCTTTCTTCCACGCAGATTTACTACTTTCTAACAATCTAATTTGCATCCCCTGAGTTTATTACTTTTCTATGTTGTTTGACTTCTGGAAATAGTAAACCTTGGTTTTGTCTGATTTTGTTATCCCTGCAGTCCGATAGTATATCATTGTACTGGTAATTACAAATGTATTGACATCGATCTGCTACAAGTGAACTTTTGGATTGCAAAACATAGGCATGTGACAGCTATGTTTTGATGAGTAGAAATGATACAAACAGGGGAGGCACATGCCCTTAGGACACGTAAACAAGTTTCTAATACTGGCAAGTCCAGTTTAACTAGAAGTTAACTACACATCTCAGTATCCATGTGTACGCGTCACTTGCAAATCGGTAATTAAACATTTCCATAAAGAATTATGTATCACATTCGATTTTATCATTTTGGTGGAAAAAACTAAAAATCTTCAGAAGAAAAAAAAACCTATTATTAGATTCTTTCAAAAATAAATTATAAATTCATAAAAAAGTACATGTAATGGGTACCTTTACAATCTATGAAATATTATACAATTATTTCATGCATCTCAGGGAAATGGTCAAAACTATTCCCCAAAGTGGTTTGGAAAACCTCATAAGGGAAAAGAGTACCAATTCATTTCCCATAGACCTCAATACTAACATTTGGTCCTCTCACTAATTAACGAAATTAATTTTAGATAAATGACCGCCAAGATTTCAAAGTTCATTCCAAGTGCTAGTAAAAAACGACAAAAAATATATAGGGTCCCGTTGCTTTTATAGGTCACATTTGTACTTTTTTACAACACATAGCAATCTGCAGTAAATTACACCTTTCATTTCAAACACACCCCTACCAGGCAATTTCTCATCCATTTCTCGATTTTGTCCGATAATTTTTCATCCCGACAATTAATTTAAATTTTGAAATATTATTTCTCTCAATTTCAAATAATTTCACTCTTGATATTAGCCAATCACGCCACACCTAAACATTTATACCTCCGCGCAATCTTGGGTAAACAGCGTTCGGGTTACGCATCCGGGGGTTTGGTACTCTCATTCCATAAACCATTGTCCGAGTGGTTTTGATTACTTCCCTAAGATACATGGCAGTTTTATTCCAATTATCTGTAATTAAAAGAACCACAATGTGGTAGTTTATAGTTTAGTAATGAAAATTTATTTATATTTCACGAAACATTTTTCAAAAACTTTCCAACATACATGGACGCGTAAATTTTTTCTACAACATACAGATACATTCCTTTATCAAACTCAATTGTGATGATGAATATGTACAGTTGAATAATGGTAGCACATCTGCAGCAAAATCTTTGTGCAGTGCTGTGAAGCAGTCAACACTAATGACCAATCAATAGTTTAACTGTTACATGAACTGACAAATTACGATGGAACAAGCAAAATATGGTTAATTATCCTAATAATAGACAAAAGGACAATATATACTCTGCAAAAAAAGAAACGCATAATGGATTTTTTAAGATTTTAGTAGATGTATTTTGGATTATGATTTTACAATAAAAAATGTAGATATTCACTAGAATTGTTTCAATTGAAAAAAATTACAGTCCAAACCTTAGATATTGGTGAAAAAAAAGTCAGATCATCACAGTTAAGAACACTTCCTGTCACGTTTAAGTTAGTACCGTGTATGACCACCTCGAGCTGCCAACACAGTTCTGCATCTCCTTGGCATAGAGTCAATCAATGTTCTTACGTTATTGCGTGGAATTGTTCGCCATTCCTGTTGTAACATTTGACGGAGCTGATCGAGGGTCTGAGGCGGAGGTTGGCGCAGGCGCACACGTTTATCCAGTTGGTCCCATAAGTGTTCAATCGGATTCAAATCCGGTGATTTGGAAGGCCATGGTAAGCACATTAATGTTGTTCTGCTGAAGGTAGTCAATTGTTAAGCGGGCTGTGTGAGGCCTAGCATTGTCATGTTGGAATAACTCCTTCTGTCGGTCAATTACGCGCATAAGGTGAGGTTGGAGAATTTCGTCTCTGTACCTTTGAGCCGTTAAATTGCCCGGGACATGTACCAGTTCTGTTTTACGGTCATTAGAGATCGCCGCCCACATCATGACTCTACCTCCACCGAAGCTATCCACTTCTTGGACACACGAGGAAGAGAAACGTTCATTCCTGCGCCGGTATACACGGATTCTTCCATCACGTTTCTGTAGCAGAAAACGGGACTCATCGCTGAACCAGATTCTACGCCAGTTGCGGAATGTCCAGCCCCTCAATCTGTTGCACCATCGGACTCTTTCTCGTCTGTGTAACGGTGTCAAAACTGCTCCAAAATACGGTCTTCTGGGTCTAATGCCATATTGTCGAAGTCGGTTGCGGACTGTCTGCGAGCTGATTCTTCTCAATCCAGGTATTCCGACTGCAGTAGCTGTTGCAGCAACGGTTCGATTCCGTAGATGAAAGACCCGGATGTAGCGATCTTGTCCAGGAGTCGTAATGCGAGGTCGCCCACTCCTCGGTCGGTCATTAGTAGAGCCAGTCTGCTGGAATCTGTTCCACAGCCGAGAAATTGTGCTCTGATTTACGTTTTCAGTTCGTGCAATCTCACTTTGGGATACTCCGGCCTGGAAACGGCCAATGACGATATTTCGAGTAGCAGGGTCCAACCTTGGCATGGCAGCATTTTAACGTTATGATGAATTCAAGCTTCAAACTTCGTCCTTTTATACGCTTTAATGTAGTGGTTGCATTAAGCACAAAGTTCTCGTGAAAAACGTAAGCCAAATTCCATGGCGATAGAGGTGATGTGCAATTTTAGAGAGTCGCCGAGCTAATTTGGCAGAGAGCCAAATCAAATGAACAGACCTTTAAAGTTTCATACTTACCTGTAAAAAATCAATTACTCAATTGACCATTTCAGTTTACCTGGTAAAATACATAATTTGCATTTTTAAAATTTCAAAAGGGCTATGCGTTTCTTTTTTTGCAGAGTATATTTGATACAAATGAATTTAATGTCACAAAAAATATTTTGATTTTAATGTGGCTTTAATGTCACATTAAATATTTGACACAACCCAGTCAAGAAAAAGGAAAAAAAAAAACGAAACAATGACATCTAAGATGATTTCTTAACGTTCTGAATTTACAAATTTTAACTGATGACTTTAAAGGTAATTTCTATAATTAAGACCTTTTCATAAGTTTTCCACATTTGAATAAATATGTTTTAATATATTTTCAGTATGTGGCCATATAGGCACTGCAGAAGGGCCTGAACTCCTGATCCAGGAGCCACAAATTTCACAATTTAAATAGAAAGCTTCACGAAAATCATAACCGTTCATTTGGTTTTACTCATATATATATATATATATAGATAGATAGATAGATAGATAGATAGATAGATAGAGAGAGAGAGAGAGAGAGAGAGATTTAATGCATTTTCACTATATGGCCATATTGACCTAAGGGCCATGAAATTCACAATTTTGATAGAGGGCTTAATGGACATTATAACCATGCATTCAGTTTTTCACCCATATGTGTGGGAGTAGAAAAGAAGATTTTTGAAAATATAGCCCATTTTGTATATTTGGTCCTGCCCCCGAGGCTCCAGGGGTGGTAAGGCAATAAATTTCACAATTTACACTCACCTAGAGATGCTTCCCATCAAAAAAGTTAACAATTGGTCTTGTAGTTTTAAAGAAGTTAAAAATGTAAAATTGTTAACGGACTATGGACGACGCTCGACAACAGACGAAGACCAACGGTAAAAGGTCTCCTGGATGACTCAGGTGACCTAAAAATCCTAAAACAAAGTCATGAGGCACACCCCTCCAGATTTAGTGTCACGATTGTTCATACGTTTATTTATTGGAACAATAATGAAATTTACATCTACAAATAAAAATACAAATAAAATAAATCGGTACATAATACACCCCCATACGCTATTGACCCAAAAATTTAAACTCCAGGAACCATAACTGCGTAAAACAAATTTAGGACATCATTCCCCTTATAAAGCGCACATCTACACAATGTGATTTTTCTTTGAACCAAGTTTCATTAAAACCCCCTCAACGGTTTAGGAGGAGTTGCAAAGACAAAGTTAAGGCGACAGACGGACGGACAAACGGACGACAGTGGTACAGCAGAATACGCCCGCATTTTGTCAATTTCAATAATGCTACAGTCGATTTATTATAGGTAACTGATTAAACAAAAAACCAAAAAAAAAAAAACCAAAAAAAAAACACCAAAAAGACCAAAAAAAAAAAACAAAACAAAAACAAAAAAAACCAAAAAAAAAACAAACAAACAAAAAACAAAAAAAACAACAACAAAACAACAACAACAACAAAACCTTTAAACAAAATTAAAAATTAGATATGGGTAGGCAGTATATACAGTTTAATACATTTCATTTTTACATGCAAACTAAATATTACTTTGTAATATTATACCGAAATACATGTATTTTCATAGCATTCAGTTACATATATAAACATGTTCCTGAAATATTGCCCGACTGTGAGAAAGTTACACCAAGCAATATGACACGCTCTGCCGGTCTGTGGTTCTTCTTCCTTATTGTGTGTAATACAGGATGTACAGGTGAGACTTCCATTTTATATTGTGTTATTTAAATCTTCCTATTCTTCATAGCTAGAGCTTTTCTCATCATGTCCATTGCACTTGTTACTTGCCTATATTCTAAGCTTTGTAAAGGATGAGGTGAAAAACAGCTATTGGATTTTGGCCCCTTTTGCGTAGGCAATAAAACAATTCTGCTGTACAAAATTTAAAATTTTCTACATAGATGCCACAAACATTGCTTTATTTTAATAGTTCCTTTTGTTTTATTTGTCATACAGAATGTCGAAAAATAGTTTGATTTTTTAACCCTAGTTTTCATCATGGAAGTAATCTTTGACTTCTTCATGAATAATGATAAACATATAATGATAAAAGAAAAAAAAAAACAAAAAAAAAAAAAAAAAACTGGTCTAAACACAAACGGTAGCATTCAATTTAAGAATATGAATAGACCTGTAGACCTTGTGCTCTATCCAAAATCTTAAAATATTACAAATATCTGGGCTCGTATATATCGGAAAATATTTATGAAAAGACATTGATTATTTACTTCCTAAAAAGCACATGCGATGCTGTGACAATACATAGACAGTGTACGCGTAATTCTTTCTTTGTGTTCATTATATTACAAGTAGAATAAAGAACCCAAAATTATACACATGTAATGGGTAAAATTTTAATAAAGAAATGAAAACGATACTAGTGCATTCCGCTTTGCATATGTAAAACAACGGAAATATCTAATTATTTGTTTAGAAGAAAATTAGATTCAGAAACATCAATTTATTTCTGATCACAAGATTTACATCTGTTTTGTATTTGTAAATTAAATACATATATACTGTAACATGTGAATATATATGTTTGAAGTATCTTTAAGACAAGGCTTACATAAATTGTAAGTTTCACAAGTCCTACACCCCTGGGGATTTAGGGGCGGGGCAAAAACTACCAACAATTGACCAATTTTCAAAAAAATCTTCTCTACAACCAAACATGTGTAAGAGAGACTAAGTGGCTAGCGATGTAGAGCAGGGAGGCCTATACCAGCATTGTAAATTTTGTGATCTCCGGGGAAGAGGTTCTGACTGCAGGGCGTGGCCAGACTTGGTATATAGTATTGATGTATAAAACATTTAAAATACATCTTCTGTAATGCTATTGATACTAAATAAAAATGAACTGACTATTTGGAATGAACAGGCGAAGTCCTTTCCAAAATTGTAAAATTCATGACCTCAGAGGTAGGAGTTCTGGTATTTTAGTGGGGTCAAAATGGTCGCTGATTAAATGTGTTAACAATTGAACACTTGTAACTTCTTGAAAACTACAGTTCCAATTCTTTTCAAATTTGGCATGAAGTATCTTTGGGAAAGGGTTGTCATAAAGTGTAAATTTCAGGACTCCTATACACCTGGAGCTTTAGGGGCGGGGTAAAAACTGCCAAAATTTTTCAAAAATCTTCTTCTCTACAATCTCATGTGTAAGAAAAACTAAATGCATAGTATAGAACAGGAAGGCCTCTGCCAGAAGTGTAAATTTCATGATCTCCGGAATAGAGGTTCTGACTCTAAGACGGGGCCAAACTTGGTGTATATAGTTTATGTGTAAAATATCTAAACAATATCTTCTTTAATGCTATTGATACTAAACTGAAACTAAATATATATTAGAAGGATTAAATAGTCATCTACTAAAATGTCAATTTTATGATCCTAGGGCGTAAGAGTTTGGTTCCAGGGTGGAGCCTAGTTATTATAGTCATTGTCTTTATCATTTGAAAGACTTGTTGAAGTTTGCTGATATGGTATAAAAATTAAATGCACATATTTAGTCAGGAAAAGCAGAAAAAGATGCACCAAAATTGTGAATTTCACAACTCAGGATTTTAACTCTAAGACAGGTCAAAATGAATCATTTTGCATTAATGTTGCATGTATTAGCTCAGTGGTTAGAGCGTTTGCTTCGTAAGCGGGAGGTCGTGAGTTCGAACCCTGCTTATGCCATGGCCGCGTCAAACCTAAGACGTAAAAATATGCACTGATTGCTCCTTCACCAAACGCTCGGCATTTAAAAGTGAGTCTTTCGGATATAACCTTAAAAACGGTGGTCCCGTGTCACGGTAGGCGTTGGCACGTTAAAGAACCCACACTGCTACAACCCTGAGCGCAAAGCATAGTCTAAATTTGTGGTATTTCATCTACAGCTGTTGACGTCTCAATATGAGTGAAAAATTCTCGACGGGACGTAAAACAAACAAACAAACAAAGCATGTATTATATTATCATTATAAGCACTTTCGAGGACATTTAACTTAAATTAAGGACGTCTTGTTTTACAATTGTCCTTTTGATTAATATTAGAAGTTAGCTTTGATATTCAGAAGAGAATTTTTTTGGTATATTTTGCAGCGCGTAGCACTAGTGATCTCTTTAACTAATACTCATGTGACCAATAACTCCTGCGGGCCTCTTATTAAAAATATCGTCGATATTGGCTACATTTATCGTCATGCGAAATTCAAAAGTGTTTAATAATATACAAGCACAGCCTAAATGATTTAACCATACCTTCTTACATCCATATATTTTTCCAAATCTGTGAAAGTATAAACGGGCTAAATGTCTATGAGAATTTCAGCTAATGAGAAAACCCCGAGTTTAAATTCAGTGGTGAATAAATGCGCAATGTAACATTTAAATCATAAAAGTAAAAATGTTTAAAAGTTGAATGTTGTAAATTTTAACAAGAAAGTTTACATTTATAAATACGACGAGGGCCGTTAGCATATAGTTATTTCACCTCATCCTTTACTACAAGGTAATATAGTCCGTGTCATACCATATCATTAAAGTGATTAGTAATTCAGATATCAATGTTTCTGAGCTGCAGTCTAACTTTGAAACTGTCCTGCCAAAAATATATACTTTTATTTTCAGGTAGCAAGTATGTGCATTTTGGTTGTCTACAGGATTTGATTAATGGTAGAATAATACGGGCCAAAGCAGGAATTCTGAAGCCCAATAGTCCCTGGCATTGCCAACAGTTCTGCAGGGGCTACAAATTTTTTGGAGTAGAGGTAATACTGCATTGATTTTTGAAACACTTATAACACAGGTAACTAGGATGTGGATTTTTGCTTAAAACTCACTCTATATGACGATGACAAATTGTAACCTTGTTTGTTTTGAATAGGAAGATTTTCACAGATACTTAATTTTGTGGCCCCCATTCTGACATCCAGGAGTTACCATTTCCAGAGACATGAATTAAACTATATGAGGATACTTTCATATAAATTTTTAAATGCCCCCATCTTATTTTCCTTACTATTATTTGTTAATAATATACCACTGAGAGGGTTGATTATCTCTTCATAAAAAAAGAAAGAAAAAAAAAGAAAGAAAAAGAATCGACTCCCATTTACCGAAGGACACTTGTGCCAGATTTGGTTGAAAATAAAAAGTGGTCCTTGAGAAGAAGGAAAGAAGATTTTTGAAACATAGCCTATTTTGTAGAAGAAGTAAATGCCAGACCCATATCAGGACCTTCTTCTGATCTCAACCCTGTGGTCATGGTGTGAACAAACCCGTCAAACTGTTTTAGTAGATGAATATCCCTATGTACTCCTATTCCCTTTAAGCAAGTATACGAGTGGTAGAGAAAACTGAAATATGTCCAGTGCTGCTGGAAAATTCAAGAACCGACTAATGATTTTCCTCTGAACTATTCAAGAGCAAAATGTTTGAGTAGTCGAAAGTTTAGAAAATTTTGTAATGAGGAAAGGATTGCAAAAATTATCACTACAATAATTTTAGAAAGTTGGAATGTAACTGGATTAATTTTTCAAAATGACTTTGACTCTTATAATTGCAGTATGGTCAGGAATGCTTTTGTGGAAACAACCTACACGGAAAAATCAACATAAAAACTACGTGCAAAATGCAATGTGCTGGGAATAGACTGTTGACCTGTGGAGGATCGTATGTAATTGATGTGTATCTATCAATGAATTAAAATGATAGATTGAAAAACTCTTATTCTTTGTTATTTATTTAATACTTGGTGGAAGAAACTACCTGGTAGTTTTACAAACAGAGGCCCACAGGCGTTATCGGTCACACGAGTATTAGTTAAAAGTATCACTAGTCCCAACTTTGCTTTCTTGTCCCAGGAACATTTTGGATAGATTGTGATAAAAAAAACCCCAACAACTGGAGTTTTGTGCATTTATTTCTACACTGTATGGTAAATACTGAATCTTTTCTATTACTCGGTTGCCTCTTCGTGAATTTAGACGTTCCTCACACAATCTCAGTTCCTTACAGTGCTTGTCTATACGATTCTGAAACTGGAAGTGTGTTTTCCATAATTCGCCGTCCTCTCTTGCCCCTGAATACATTTCGCTGACGTCATTTATGGGAGTAACTCCCGTGGTATGATATTTTCTAATACCCTCACATTTTGAATGTAGTTTCCTACCAGATGGAGATTTCTGCGCGTGAATAGTCCTCACTAGAATGTTACGACCTTTGTCGTGAACGTTTCCGGGAACATATAGCCTACCTATTTTTTTTTTTTTTTTTATAACTGGACCATGCAGATATCTGCCATTGTGTCAATCAATAACGTCACAATATTGCGTTTGTGACACATACCGTATGCGTGTGATTTTTTTAGTCGAAATGGAAAAATTGTTGAATAATGATTTGCCGGTGTTTACAAATATTTTACCTTGTACTTCCGCCTACATCCACAGGAGTCGGCAACTTTATCAATAAAGTGAATAGTGAGAAATGGGCATGAATCCTACACGAGAGCTTCGCGAGTGTAGCGCAATGGAATGAGGAACTAGGAACACAAATCACTGCTGAGTCTTCAGGAACTACGAAAAACGAGACCTAACGCCATCATTCCAAGAGACCCATAACTTTAGAAGCGCATGGATATCTCTGGCGCACAGAGTTTGATTTACAGGCTTATTATATTTATTCTAATCCAGATTCCCGTAAACTTTGTAATGGGTGTAAAGAATCCAGTCATATAAAGAAGTGACGGAAAAGTCAGTCAATTGTAAACAATTAAAACCAACATAAATTAAAAAAGTATTGAACTTTTGATGTAAAAATCGAAATCTTGTAGATATTGTATGATACGATTGTATAATATGATTGTCAATATTTGTAAAAAGTTCTTGCCTTGTTTGTACATTATTAACAAGAGGCCCACTGGCCTTATCGGTGACCTAGTATTACTTAAAAGTATCATTAGTCCCCAGGGCTATGAAATCTAGAAAATATTTCCTGTTCAGCATATCTATATGTAAGTTAAATTCTAATATTTAGCAACTGTATAAAACAAAATATATTCATAGAACCCAATGCCCCTGAATGTTCCATACAGTTAAAGACTTCATGTATTATAAAATAAGGAACATTAACACAGTATCACTAATTTGGACCTGCCGTAGAAATTAGTACCTAAGGTTGCAAAATTCACATTTTTGGTGCTTTTACTAAATACGCACTTTTTATACCCTATCAGCAATCCCGTAGAGATCCGGTTTAGAATAGGTCCTCAATGTCCCTTGTCTGTCGTAAGAGGCGACTAACTTGGGTGGTCCTTCGGACGAGACCGCAAAACCCGATGCACCGTGTCACAGCAGATGTGGCACGATAAAGATCCCTCCCTGCTCAAAGGCTGTAAGCGTCGAGCATAGGTCTAAATTTTGCAGCCCTTCATCGACAATGGTGACGTCTGAATATGAGTGAAATATTTTCCAGCAGGACGTTAAACAATATACAAACTTACAGAAGTCTTTCAAATGATAAAGACAATAATCACTATAATTTTGGCCCCATTCTGGTACCAAAACTGTAACAAACTGGGGTAATGAAATTTACAATTTTTGGTAAAAGAAAAGCTACTCCTTAATGTTTATTCAGTTTAGTGTCAATAGGACTAGCACAGTGGGGATCCCGATTAGAATAAGTAATTAATTTCGGCAAAATTTTAAGTTCAAAAGGAGCATAACTCCCAGTAAACAAGAGAAGGCCCACAAGCCTTAACGGTCACCGGAGTATTAGTTAAAAGTATCAATAGTCCCAAGGGCTACAAATTATAGAAAAACTTGCCTCTTCTGAATATACATGTGTAAGCTAAATTCTAATCTTCAGCAAATGTGCAACTGTAAAACACGATGTATTCTTAAAAAACTTTTGAAAATACCTTCGAAAGTGCTTAAACTGATGACAGGCTTTGCAATGGATATAATACGTGTAACATTACAGAAAATAATTAATTTTGACCTGATCTAGAGTCAAATCCTGGGGTTGCGAAATTCACAGTTTCAGTACTTTTCTGCTTTTCCTAAATATGCATTTAATTTTATACCATATTAGCACACTTCCAAGAAGTTTTTTCAAATGATAGACAATAATCACGAAAATAATTTAACTCCATCCTGGAATCAAACCTCTACAGCCTAGAATTATGACATTAACAATTTCAGTAAACCACCACTTAATCCTTCCAAATATCTATTTAGTTTCAATTTAGTATCAGTAGTATTGAAGAGATTTAAATGTTTTACACATATAAACGATTTATACTATGTTTGGGCCTGCCCTGCAGTCAGAACCTCTACCCTAGGGATCATGAAATTTATAATTTCCATGGAGGGTTTCCTGCTCTACATTACTATGCATTTAGCTTTTCTTGCACATGTGCGGTTCTAGAGAAGATATTTTGAAAGTTTGTAAAATTTCGGTACTATTTGTTCTGCCCCTAAGGCCCCAGGGATGCGGGAACCCTGAAATTTATCACTTATACTCCCTTTGTCCCAAAGACACTTCACACCAAATTTGAAAAGAATTGGAAAGGCAGTTATCCAGAAGAAATTAAAAATGTTCAATTGTTAACTCACGACGGACGCTTATCAATTGTAATAGATCACCCGAGTTTACTAGGTAATCTAAAAATCAAAATATAATTTCCTGCAAATCTACATAGTATGTCTTTATCAGCAACAGAGTTTCATGAAATTCTGTTGAGTACTTTCAGAGGAGTTAAGCTAACATGCTTTTAAGTTCAAATCACACATTTCCCTGCCTCAACATTAACATTGCAACATTAGTGCTGTGGGGAAAAGTGTATGAACATTGCTTTTCTTCTGCACAGATTAATTTTTTGTAGCAACTTGTTTCCCCAGAATTTCTTGCTTTTCTATGTTGTTTGACTTCTGGAAATGTTTTAATGAGCAAAAATATGATATATCCAGGGTTTTGTTCATAGAATGCAAATATGGCAGACACGTGCCCTTATAAACGTAAACAAGTTACTAAAACTGGCAAGTCCAGTTTAACTAGAAATTTGTTTATACACCTCAGCATTTATGTGCACGCATCACTTGCAGATCAGTAATTAAACATTTCCATAAAGAATTATATATGTCACATTTCAATTTGTCATTTTTGGGGGGAAAAAATAAAAGTTTTCAGAAGAAAAAGTATACTATTTTTAGATTCTTTCAAAAATAAATTATGATAATTTACATACAGTAAAACATGCCTATAACAAACATGCCTACAACAAACATGCCTATAACAAACATGCCTATAACAAACACGCCTATAACAAACATGCCTATAACAAACACACCTATAACAAACATGCCTACAACAAACATGCCCATAACAAACACACCTATAACAAACATGCCTATAACAAATTCATGCTTATTGTGTCCCTGCTACCTCTTTATCAAAGTTGGATTTTCATATTTAAAATTCACTGAAATATTAAACATGATAAGACTGAAATTCCCCAGTCTTCCATGCCTATTTCGTGATTAGTTTAACTTCCGATATAGATCTTGTTTCTCCAGATTTTTTAGGATCGTAAACACCTCCATAATACAGTACTGGGTACTCTACATAAGTCCCCCTACAATTTATTTATCAACAAACCCCAAAAAAAAAACATTGACCCAAAGTGGTGTAGAAAACCTCATATTGTCTGAGTAGTTTTGATTGCTTCCCTGAGATACATGACAGTTTTATTCCAATTATCTGTAAATAAAAGAACCACAATGTGGTAGTTTATACTTTAGCAATGAGAATTTATTTATATTTCATAAAACATTGCTCAAAATTTTACAACATACATGTACAGTTATTTATAAAACTCTGCAGTGATGATGAATATGTAGTTGAATAATGATTGCACATCTGCAGCAAATTCCATGTGTAGTGCCATGAAACAGTCAACACTAATGACCAATCAGTAGTTTAATTGTTACATGAACTGACAAAGTAAGAATGAACAAGCAAATATGTTTAATTACATGACAGACATATGGACAATAACTTTCATTATGGCATGCATTTGTTATTCATACATACATGTACCCATCTTCTCCGTACATAAATTGAATTTGCAAAACATTTTACATCAAAGTAAACAGTTATATGTCTTTTAACAACAAAATAATGATTTACAAAATTTTGATGTACAAAAATATTTTCATCATATTTTAAACCAATATTTCACCAATATGAATTAATACAAATATTTGAAAGATTTTACATGGTATCTCATATATACCATGAAGTAGAAACACACATTTACCGTATGTGTACATATATAAAGTACATTTTACACCTGGCTCTCTTCATGCTTGCCTAAATTCAATCTTCTCAATCTGTCTGCACTACACGTTGCAATTTTGCAGATGGATTATTGATGTTTCACTGAGATATCACTAGCTATCAACCTCTTTAGACTTTTTTGCATTTGGCTGTTCCTCTGTTCCTGCACTTGATTTCCTCTTTTGTGTTTTCAGTCCTTTCAGTTTTCTTGTCTGTAACTTATCTAAATTCTGTTTTTGCATGTGGATATTTCCAAGTTTGGATCCAAAAGCATCATGGGATACATTTTTCTTCTTCTTTGGCTGCATGGACAAGAAAAATAATCAACACCTTTAACACCTTGATTTTTTTTTCAATTTTTACTTTTTATGAGATGATGAAGTCCACCTTGTATAGTCAGCGTGCAATTCAAGATGTCGGCAAACCGATTTACTACAATTTTCTTGAATCAATTTTCTTGCAACTTATCTTTACCCATGTTTATTCTGAAATGGGGTAGAAAATTTCCAATTTGTTTACTTTTATCCATGAGCATAAAAAATAGAGCATAAAGAAAAATGGAATCATTTTTGCAGAAACAGACATTTTCTAAGGGAGAAACTTCAGCTTGTCAACATTGTTTTATAAGGTAATCTATATAAAAATGAAATAAATTACTTTATATATGCAAAAAGTAAATTCATGTTTATGTGTAAAATATTCAAATATTTAAATGAAAATAATATTTTGATTAAAATTATTGATAATAAATTGAAACTAAATGAATATTTTCAAGGAGGAGGTAGTTATTTATCAAAATTGTAAACTTTATGATCATAGGTGTAGGACCAGGGTTGTGGTACCAAGGTGGGGCCAGAATGGTCATAGTAATTAAATGTCTTCATCATTCAAAAGATTTCTATAATTTTTCTGATGCTGTATTAACAGTCAGGAGCATAAATGAAAATAGTTATGGAAAAATATAACATAAAACTGTTATTTTCGTCTCTTGCCACTCATTGCTGAGAAGTCTATTTTAAATATGATTTATTTGTATTTCGTGGTTTTTTTGCAAAGGCCTCTGGTATTCCCACGTTCCATTTTACTGGAAGTTTCATTACGGCTGCAAAAAAGGAGTCTAGTGTTGGTGAAAAAATAGAATTTTTGACTTATCAGACGTAAATCAGTGAAATATGTCCCTCAGTCGCCCACTTTTTATTATTTTTCTGAATTCAGGCACTTTAAAGAATAAATTATCAAAATGTCATATCTTCACATCGATTATAATTGTTTGCGGAAGAGCTTCGAAAGTAGTGAAGCTAAAGGACATTGCATGTTTCCACAGTATACAAAATTATATGCATTTTGTCTTCTATATGCATACAGTAATTAATGCTAATAGTCAGTTTGCTGAAATATTGTGATAATTAGTCACAATATGGATTTAAATCTAAGCCCTGATTTCAAAAAGTCTCATTAATTAGTTAGGTAGTCACATGGTTCAGTGATGTCATATGCGTCCTTTGTCGATCAGCTGTTTGTAAAAAGAGTGTTAGATATTTTGAAAACTAAGTTTTTTTTCACCATGGACAACATTTATTTTGATGTTGACAAATTTCCTGAGTCTTAACATTCAAACCATCTATGTTTGAGTCATCAGTGCATACAAATACCAAATGTTGCAAGGAAATCTGCAATTTCCAGTAAATAATGTTTACATGGGTCACTGTACACTATCTGATAGGGTCATTCCTTTTAAAATGTCTATAATTGGCATTGTTTTTATAATATACTGTGCAATTATTATTTATTTTTGGATTAGAAGAAATATATGATACACGTGTTACATTGTTGACAACTAATATCCTACTGTATATCACAAGTATATTTCGGGGAGGGGGGGGGGGGGGGGGGGGGGGGGAAGGGGAAATTTATATATATATATATATATATATATATATATATATATATATATATATATACACATACATGTATATATAAAGTAGAAATCAGAAGAATACTTACTTTGATAAAGCAATCTTTTTTAAAAGTTGTAATCTAGGCCTATACATCATTAGCAAGTGTAAACATGTCATTATACACGTACTTTACTTGAATAAAATAAAATAAAGCAATGTCATTGAATTGAAGTTAGGAACTACAATATTTTATCATGTATAAATAATTGCAAGTTAAAATATTTAAATTTTCATTTTTTTTTTTTAAATCTGAGTTGGTAGGAAGAGGTACCACAAGCATATGTTGTTACAAGGTCAGTTTTTATTCCGTAGGTGTGAGCATGTATTTTGTGAAATGGTGAAGACCAGAACAAAATGTCTACTCTGTATGCCTATATGCATATAACCATTTTCTCAAAGTTTAACTGGGTGCTTTTTTGAAAAGTACAAGAACAAAGACCGACAACTGTCTCTTGACTTTTTTTATATGGCAAAGTTCCTGTGCCGACAAAAAATTGTCCATGTCTTTTCTTCACATCTTTAAAAAAATTGTGAAAAAGAAAATGGGTCCAAAATCTTTCTTCTGACAGCTAATTTACCTTTAACTGGTACAAAATATCCTAATGCAATGTTATCCACAAACTGTTAGTGTGATAATTGGCTTTTTCATTGATTAAATTTAATCTGTTTATTTTTTCAACACTTTTCGCTCAGAGGTCACATATGACTTTGCACATAACTAAAATCTATTATACTTAAAAAAAAAAAAAATAATAATAATAATAATAATAAAAATATCAGAATGAGCCTTTTCCCATTTCCATACAGTTTTTAGGCTTCATTTTACACAAAGAACTTAATTTTGCAAGTTTTAGCCATTTTGATGATTTTACTGATCACTCACTGGAATTTCCAAGGAAAGTAACTCTTGCAAGCACACTTGTGACTGTTTTTGTAACTCAAAATCAGTTACACCCCTAACTGATTAAAGCTGAAGAATAATTAGGAAAACCTGAAAGGGTTGTACCAAAGTTGTGAATTTGCAGCCCAAGAGTTCTGAATCTACAGCAGATCCAAATTAGTCATATTGTGTTAATGTAAGATATAACATTGTGTAAGTCTTTCATTAGTTTGAACACTTTTGGCAGCCTTTTGTTTTATTAAAAGAACACATCTTGTTTTATACTGCTGTTGATTATTAGAATTTAGCCTAGATAGACAGAACACAAAAATTATTATTAAAACCCTTGGGACTAGTGATACTTTTAAATAATACTCAGATGACAAATAAGGTTTGGGGGCCTCGTTTGATATTATCAAGTGTGGAAACAAATCACTCGGAATTTAAAAAATATCACCCAAGTGCCCTATGAATACAGTCAAATTCAACCGGTTTTCAGAATCTTTATTTGAAAATTAATAACAATATGGTGCTTGATTCCTAGTTTTCTTTTTTCCCCCCATAGAACAAAGAATGAATGATGTGAAAAGAAAACTTGATTGTACAAAAAATAATGATATCAAAGGACAACAAAAATCCCAGAGAATTTGAGAAAAAAGTGATTTCTTTACAGAACATGTAACTGCTAACATTCACCAGGGATTTAATATATTTTTCTAATGGAAACAGAGGTACACTGTGTGTAGTAAATTCACTTGTATGTATTGCTCATAAAGAGGTTAATAAAAATTCTCCAGAAAAGTGGATTTCTCCAATGTTATATGTTATGTAGACATTCCATACTGTCATGTAATTTTGCATACACATGGTTTGCCTATTTATTTATACCTTCAATCAAGATCAGTTAACACATGTATTGATATCAAAGACTCGCACGGATGGTATGATTGGTGGTGTGGAAGTCTACAGCCCTTCACTTTCTCTTGCTTCTACCTTAAATCTCTGTTTTGCAAATCAATCTGAAGATTTTGGTGCACTTTTACATGCAAGGGCAGTTCAGCTGCTATATTTGAAATTCTATGCATTTGATCATCATGCGTATGGCAGTGAAGCTAAATGTTAAATAAATCCAATCCAAACTGTGACTCTGTTTCAATGACAGTATGTATATTTTTAAACTTAGATCTGCTTCCTGGTTTTCTGCGTGTGTGGGTTTTTTTTCCTTTCACCTTTTAGGCACTAATTCTTCCCTAGCAACATCGGCTGATTGATTGTTTTGGGGGTTTAATGCCGTATTGGCAATATTTCAGAGATTTTACTCTGGTTAGCTAAATAAATATGATTAGTTTCTAAAAGTTTTGAAGCAGCATAGGAACTGAACAGAATAGATATACAGTATATACAGCATTAGTATCTTTGTGACATTTCGTATTGTTTGTCACCTTGTTTCAGTACTTTGATTTCAACAGTTGAATCAAGTTGATACACCTATAAACCAGCAAATTTAAAAATCGCTTCATTTGGCTTAGGCAAAAATTTCAAAAGCTAAGGTCCTCTCATTGTATCTAACCCACATGGACTTACCTTGATGGTTTTGGGCTGTTTAAGGGCCCTTTTGTACAGATCCTCTGAAGCCAGTTTGGTTCTTCTAATTACAAGGTCCAGTGATGGCCCAATCTCCTCCAGCTCAATCCGAGGCGTCCTGCTACCAGACTTCTTCAACAATACTCTAATGATCAAAAAGTAAAATTGTAAATATTTTGCCTCATGCACGGCTGGCCATTTTTTTTTTTTTATTATTATTCAACATCTTTAAATAAAAGATTTCTAAGAATCCCCTTCCTCCTCTATAAAGATCTAGATTTTTCCCCAGCATGTATGTTAAACCTGAATTTATCTAGTATTGGGGAAAACATTTTTTTCTTTACTGCACAATTCAATCATGATGAAATATGATATGTACAAAACATTTACAGAGCAAATCTCATAAAAGTAATTCTGAATGCTGTCAGTGTGTCATCAGTGCAGGGTATCTTTGCACTGTATTTCTGATCAAAGTCTGAGTAGTTGCAGAAAAGAAAAATCAAATCCTGCAAACACACATCTTCTAACCATGAAAATTTATCCTGTTCCCTTCCCATTTTCAATGACAAAGACAGTTTAACACACAACTGTTTATTTTCGTATAGCAAAGAGAAAAAATATAATTGAACAAAAGATCAACAGGTCTTAACAGTCACCTGAGTATCATAGCTCATACGTCAGGGAATATCATATTTACATTTAAGCCTCATTCTGGAGTCTTTTGTTCACAGCTTTATGATATGTCTACATATGAATACATTTCCTATGCAATTACAATACAAAGGAAGATGAAGTTTGAAGCATTTAAATCAGAATATTTCCCTGACCAAGGAGCAATGAATTTCATAATTTTGGTAAAGGGTTCATTGGACACAATAACCATGCAATTGGTTTTTCTCCCACATGTGTGGGGGGTAGAGAAGATTTTTAACCCCCCCTTTTTTTGGCAGTTTTTGTCCCAACCATGAGGTCCTTGGGGAGCTATGATAAATTTCACAATATACATTCCTCTTATTGTAAGAAATTTTGCCCCTAGGGTAGCAGTAGCCATGGAATTTAAAATTTGTGTCCCCTTTATCCCAAAGATGCTTCATACAAAATTTCATCAGAATTTGATTGGTAGTTATCAAGAAGTTAAAAATGTTCAATTGTTAACACATTTAGTCATTGATCTTTATGGCTCCACCATTATACCAAAACACCTACCCCAGGATTACGCAATTTTGGTAAAGGGCTACCTACTCATTCTAAATACCCATTTAGTTTCAATTTGGTATCAATAGCATTAAAGAAGATATTTTTTAAATGTTTTACACTTAAAAACTATATACCAATTTTGGCCCTGCTGGGATCAACTTCTACCCTGGAGATCATGAAATTTATAATTGTGGTAAAGGCCTTCCTGCTCTACATTACTATGCATTTAGTTTTTCTTACAAATGTGAAGTTCTGGAGAGAAAATTTTTCGAAAAATTGGTCACTTTTTGCAGTTTTTGCCCCATCCCTAAGGCCTCAGAGGGGCAGGAGTCCTGAAATTTACAATTTATGTCTGCCTTGTGCCATGTTTCATACCAAAACTGAAAAGAATTGGAATGGTAGTTATCACAAAGAAAATTAAACTGTTCAGAATATTTAATCACTGACTATTTTGGCCCCACCTTCATACAAAAAAAAAAACAACAAAAAACCCTACCCATGGGATCATGAAACTTAAAACTTTGGTAAAGGCTACCTGTTTAGTATCCAATATCCATTCTCAATTTGGTACCAATAGCATTAAAGATGTCTTTTAAATGTTTTACCCATAAACACATATACCAAGGTCAGAACCTCTACCCCAGGGATCGTGAAATTTAAAACTTTGATAAAGGTTACCTGTTCAGTATCCAAACATCCATCTAGTTTCAATTTCATATCAATAGCATTAAAGAAGATGTCTTTTAAATGTTTTACCCAACACGTGTAGCCTAAAAATTATCATTTATAATAATAATTGATCATTTATCATATAATTACGTAACAGCCAAATGTAACCCAAAAGTCATTTCTCGTAAGGATCTAGATTAAGATAGGTCCTCGGTACCCCTCGCTGAAAGCAATACAAGCTGTAACTGACATTTTTCAACTATAGAATTATGCACCAGTTGACACATATCGGTGTAACTTAAATATCATATACCAAGATTGGACCTACCCTGGGGTCAGGACCTCTACCCTGGGGATTATGAAACTTACAATTTTGGTAGAGGCCCTCCTGCTCTACAATACCATGCATTTAGTTTTTCTTACAAATGTGCAGTTCTAGAGAAGATTTTTGAAAATTGGTCACTTTTTGGCAGTTTTGGCCCTGCCCCTAGGAACCCAGGGATTCAGGAGTCCTGAAATTTACAATTTATGTCCACCTTGTCCCAATTTTGCTCCATACCAAATTTGAAAAGAATTGGAAAGGTAGTTATCAAGAAGAAGTTAAAAATGTTCAATTGTTAACGCATGACGACAGATGAAGACCAATTGCAATAGGTCACCTGATTTTACTCAAGTTTTGTCACATGACTGCAAATAATCTATATCATTGTGCTAAAATATGTGCATAAATGTATTCATAAGTATTAATATGTCATAATGCAGTGTAATATTTTGTTTCTATATCAGAAAAACAACAAGATGCGTTTGTGAAACACAAAAAATACCCCTAATAATTAAGGGTGCGGCGATTATCCATGAGATGGTATGTCTTGGTCGTATTATGCTACAGTTTGATTCATGATACTCTACACTATACCATGGTTCAGAATTCTTGGTCTAGATGAATTTGAACCATCTGATTTGGTTTTATAATTATGTTGTAAAAATGGCTTCCAGTAATGGAAACATGCAGACTGTGCTGCTGAAGTTTCTCCCTGTGACCATTAAATCTCTAGTATTCGAGCATTTTGGATTCCATGCAATGAAAGAAAATGGTAGAACATGTTGATGTTTTGATTTTTTAAAAGAAAAACATGCAGTTGTAACAGTAAGGTACAATTAAAAGATATCAAAATCAGAGTAATTGTTTATTTGTTATTATTCATATAATTTTAAAAATATTGTGATATGTATCTTATCATCAGGTCTGTACTGTGATACGTATTGTATCATGAGGCATGTGTGTCGTTGCACCCCTATCAATGATGGCAAATTGCAATGATGGCCATGCCAATGTTATATCATTTA
The DNA here is from genome assembly GCA_024699665.1 of Ostrea denselamellosa. NCBI lineage: Eukaryota > Metazoa > Mollusca > Bivalvia > Ostreida > Ostreidae > Ostrea > Ostrea denselamellosa. The sequence goes on along the minus strand of JAMZEH010000054.1, from coordinate 1,624,744 downwards.
AAGGTAGGTCAAATGCCAAGGGCAAGGTCAAATATCTTGAAACCAATAGAAAGGTCTTGTCACAAGAAATACTCATGTGAAATCTGAAAGCCCTAGTATTCACTATTTAGAAGTTATGGGCAATGTCAATTTTTTTTCAAAGTAGGTTAAATGCCAAGGTCAAGGCATTTCAAACCAACAGAAAGCCTTTCTCACGAGGAATACTCAAGTGAAATATAGAAGTTTAAAGTTCCTTGAAACCACTTTGAAAAGTTTATATCTGTTTGTATTTTAAGAAAAAATCCAGGCAAAATACCTGTTCAAAAATAGGGATTTATAGAAACAAATGACAGAATTATCGCCCTTTCCTATGATGTCATCTGAGATAATTGTACATGTACTTGTTTACACATATTACGCCACTATATTATCATTTTAATTTCTCTGAGAAATGGTCAGCTTTAGCACAGGAAGCAGTAATTTTGTCTGTAATAATAATTGTAGGGGGTCTATTTTAGCAACACATTGATAGTGACGGTGAAATACTGGAGGTAGACTTGAGTTTTGGGATTCTACCTGGCTTATATGTTTGAGCCTGCAACCATTTGGAAGCCACCAGATAGCAATACATACTCAACCACAGGAACCAGTGATTTTGTCTGTAATAATAATAGTATGGGTCTATACTATACCACCCCTAATAAAACTGTTAGGAGGTGCTATGATATAGACCTCAAATATCAGTAATCACTTGTTTCTGTAGTTCGACATAATCTGTAAGAAATTATTGAATGGGCCAGCCCATAAAGAATTGGGAATAATATTTGGAATAGTGTTCTATCAAAAGATAACCTTTGTATTTTAAATGAAAATAAATTAACAGTTGGCATGAAAACAAAAAATGCCTAATCATTTCATCCGCTTCCTTACAAAAATTGTAGGGACCGTCAGGGATCTAGGCTATTATACTAGATAGTGAAAACTGACACCTAATACAATGCCTGCCCTTGCCATAAATCAATCATCCTTTATTTTTTCACTATATATATATTTTACTGGAAAATGCCGTTTTGAAAAAAAACCTTAGCCCCCCCCCCCCCCCCCCCCCCCTCCCTTTTTTTCATAGATACAATATCACAAAATGTAAATTGTTTGAAGTTTCTTCATAGGTTAAAGTTTTTTCTGTTGAAAATTTCCAAAATTAGGTCAAAGGTTAATGTCAAGGACAACAAATCTCTGACCATTGGAAAAGTCTTCTTACAGTATCATGAAAAGTCTTCTTACAATAAATACACATGCCAAATATAAAACCAGTACCTTTTATGACTTGAAAGATATGATTTATATTAAAATGTTCTAAAAATAGGTCAATGTTAAGGTCACCAGGTCAAAAATCTTGATGCCAATGAAAGATCTTCCACAAGGAATACAAATACTAACTAAGAAAGCTCTACCTCTTATGGTGTAAAAGATATGGACATGGTTAAAGTTTTTTTAAACTTTCAAAACTAGGTCAAAGATCAATGTCAAGATCACAAGGTTGACAACCCTGATAGTGTTACGTCTCGTCAAGAATTTTTCACTCATATTGACACATCAAAAGCTGTAGGTGATGTACCTCATATCCAAAAGACCTGTGATTCTCACTTCTAAATGCCAAGCGTTTGGCAAAGGAGCAATCACTACCCATGTTTACATCTTAGGTTTGACACGGCCATGACGTGAGCAGGGCTCGAACTCACGACCTCCCGATTACGAAGCAAATGCTCTAACCACTGAGCTACCATGACCAGTGATGATAGTGTTGGAAAGATCTTCTCTCAAGTAATGTACATGCTGAATATAAAAGCAGTACCTCTTATCATTTGAAAAATGACTTATATTGGATTTTTCTAAAAGTAAGTCAAAGGTCAATGTTAAGGTCACCACATCAAGTATTTTGCTGTTGATGCATAGGTGTTGCCACAAGGAATACATATATCAAATATGAAAGCTCTACCTCTTATGTTGCAATAGATTATGATTTATTGATTGATTGTTTGTTGTTTTCCGCCACACTCAACAATTTTTCAGTTATCTGGTGGCGTCCAGTTTTTATTGGTGGAGATGGGAACCCAGATACAATGTACATACAAAGAGACCACCAACCTTCCAAAAGAAAACTGGCAAACTTTCTCACATATATTGGCACGAGCGAGAATCGAACCAGTGCCGACTGGAAGTGAGAAGCCTTGTGATTTTGAGCGCGATGCTCTAATCAATCAGCCGCAGAGGCCCCCTAATAGATTATAAGTAAGGTTTAAAGTTTTTTTTTCACAAACAGACAGATGGACAAACATGTCAAAAAGAGGCCCATGGGCCACATTGCTTACCTGAGTCACCTTAGCCCATATCTAGAGATTTTCTCTACATTTGCATGTAAAACTTTGATCCCCCACTGTGGCCTCACTCTACCCCCCTGAGCCTAATTTTAACAAATTGAATTTACACTATGTGAGAAAGCTGCCATGTATACTTGAACTTTTCTGGCTTATTGGTTCTTGACAAGAAGATTTCTAAAGATTTTTTCCAATATTTTCACATGTAAAAATTTGATCCACTACTGTGGCCCCACCCTACCACTGGGGGGACATGCTTTAATCAAACTTGAATCTGCATTATATCTGGAAGCTTGCACACAAGGCCAACCTTTCTTTATTATTTGTTTTACAACTGAGATTACGTAACACTGCTGTCAACTTCACCATAACATTTCATAACAGCCACAAAATTGTCCATCTCATTAATCACCATCATTGACAGAGAAAGTAAGATTCTTAGCGCTATGGTTTCATTTTGAATTTAAATATAGTCATACGTTTCAATGTCTCTGATTGGATGATGTCCATGGAATCAGCCAATGACATGTCTCCTTTTATAAATACCCTTATTAGTCTGGTTCCCGTCCCCACCACTCATTTATCACCCCAAACGAGTGATTAATGAGTGGTGGGGATGGGAACAAGATTGGTGTTTTATTTTTCTCACACTTAACTTGGAACGGTTAGCTGATGAAATAAAACACAACAATGGGTATTTTATTTTCATTTCAATTTTACCAAAATTTGGGTCAACACTTCAACAGGTAATACAGAAAGTTGGCCTAAATTTGAACTTTTCTAGCCAAGTTCTTAGAAATTACCCCACCCTATTTTTTGCATTTTTGTGATTATCTCTCTTTGATGGCCCTTCATTTGAACAAACATGAATCCACTTTACCCAAGAATGATTTTACCAAGTTTGATTGAAATTTGCCCTGGTTCTGGAGAAGAAGAGTTTAAGTATAAAATTTTGTAGATTGTAGAGTTGTAGATTAGTGCAGTGTATTTTAATGAAAATCACTTCAGTCTTGAGAGAAATAGACTTTCATTACATTTTTTCTAAGGGTTGAGTAAAGCAAGGGTGATAGTATATCATTTGTCGATGTGCAGAACGATAGTCATTTTGTTTGCATGTTCTTTGGATTTTTAGTCCATCAACTTTGAAAACTGTCTATCATTTTTGTTGTTCATTCAAATCATTTTTGATATTTATATCATTGGTAGATATTGAGACCCTCAAATTATCTGCATGGTTGAAATTACCAATATACACGTGCATGCATGTGTGCTTCATTTTGATTGGATACTAAAATGTCTGTAACTCTCGTAAGAATAAAGCAAATGAGTAGATATTCACAACAATTATAAAACAAATTGTTCATTAACCTACCAATCTTCGAGCATCAATTGTGCAAGTCATTTATTTTTGTGACAGGGCCAATTTTGGTACTTCGTGGCTCAAGTTCTTTCCTTTGTATTCATATACATAGGGTGCTAGATAAATTTAGAGGGCAGGTAAATTAGAGAAAGTAGGAGACATTTCCTCATGTTTAAGTACATAAATAAAGCATTACAATCATTTGTAAAATGTTGGCAAAATGTGTCTATTTACATAAAAAGAAATGAAGAGAGTTTGGGCCGAAGTTGCTTGTCCTAATAATTTTTACATGTACCCTCCTCCTCTTGCTTGATAATATCCCCTCAAGACCAGTTACTTTACATAAATTGAAATTGCAGAAGAAAAATGCTGAAGAGATTATAACTGCTTCAGAGTGAGACTACTTGTTTATAGAAGTTATATCTTCTGTTCATGAATGATGTACTAATTATATGGTATTAACTCTCTGTTTAACAATTCAATAGTTCAGTGTAATATGTAGAATAGTTATTGGAATTTTGAATAAGATTCAATTCCCAATGAATGCTACCTAGTCTCAGTTTCTTCGCAAAATAACCTTTTATTTTCGTTGCGATGCACACACTACTTTCATTTTGCTGAATTGAAAATCAGGATTGGGACTACAGAAAACAAAACTGGAAACAGTCTTTGTGCTTTTGGAATAGCAACCTAACCGTGACCAATTCCACCACTTTAGTACTGATCTGTTTCTACTGATCTGAAATAGGGTTCTTGGTGAAACTACGAGACTATAGATATATAAAAAAACCAAATTTGAGCAGGTTATTTTGTAAGTCCTTAATGATATCGTGTGACACATATTTCGCAGGAAAATCTGTTTCGTAGTAAATCTGTCTGCGAATGATGAACTTTTTTGGGTGAAATTTCACATACTATCACTTTTTTTACATTTTATATTGTATGTACCAAAATAAATTGGGGTATGTTACCATGTCTGTGTTAGCATATTTACCAAACAATCATTACTTAACTATTGGACAAAGATATAATAATAAACAACGACATTAACAACGGAATCTGCATTGTGCCTTTCAAATATCAGTTCAATTCAATATTGCAAAGTCTTGAATTGTAAAAAACGTTAAAAATCACTAGGCAATATTTGATTCCACCCACTGAGATGGGCTGAAAGGCAGTGTAAAGGTAAAATCCTGCATGATCACTAGAAGGCACTTGAGCAAGCTCAACACCGTAAAGATGAAATTTACTACTAAAGGACATGCACAACGTTTCTTCAATAACATATAATTTTTTGGTGAAATTTCACATACAATCACTTACATTTTATATCGTATGTACCAAAATAAATTGGGGTATGTTACCATGTCTGTGTTAGAGTTAGAATATTTTGATAGTTCCTGGTGGTTGCAAATAGAAATGTAAATTCAGCTCCATTGTATAAATGGGCATTATTGCAGTGAAGGAGAAAAATCTTGGAACAATTGGGTATCGAGCCCAGGACCCTTCCATTATAAGTTAGGTGATCCAACTACTCAGCTAACTACTCAGGCTGATGTAAATAATTTGATAATATTACTACATTACAAAATATAAACCTATTTTACAAGAACTCTCTATATCAAGGAGATGAAAAAATACTTTTAGAGAAAATGTCAGAAATGTTGCGCATATCCTTCAAAATACACTACATGAGAATACTTGCATATCAATTTGACAAAAGATGAGAATGAAACCAAGGATGTCTTAAAACATGCACATTTACCTGTAGTTCCTCAAGAAGATCTTTCCACCTGCTGCTGTAATTGATATCACATGTTCTAAACCAGCCAATCTGACCTGGCTTACCACTGGGCCTCGGAAAAAATCTGCAGGAAAAACATGTCTTTATGAAATGTTATTTTATTTTCAAAACCAGATGTGTTTGTGAAATATTATGTCCCATGGCTAAACAAAGAACAAAAGGCCCATGGCCCACATCACTCACCTGAGTCACCTTAGTCCATATTTACATTTATACAGTAAAAGTATATATTTACATTTATTCAGTCCCGTAGGGATCCGGGTTGTTAGACTAGGTCCTCAGTACCCCTTTGCTTGTCGTAAGAAGCGACTAAATGGGGCGGTCCTTCGGATGAGACCGCAAAAAAACAAGGCCCCATGTCACAATAAAGATCCCTCTCTGCTCAAAGGCCATAGGCGCCGAGCATAGGCCTAAATTTTGCAGCCCTTCACCGGCAATGGTGACGTCTCCATATGAGTTAAAAATTCTCGAGCGGGACATTAAACAATACATAATCAATCAATCATTTATACAGACGCACAAATTGATGAAGTTTGTTGATTTTAGGATTTATATCTACATTAGCCTAGAAAAAGGTTATACTATATATGGCCATATCACCTTAATGAGAGGTTTAGTGACTTGATATAGAGTGCAACACACCTTCTTCTTATGATGCAGGAACAGACCATGTTTGATGAATCCAGACCAAATAATTGTCCAGTTATGAGTTGGACAGGATTTTCTAGTTAGTATATAATTTATGAGCTAAAATAAACCCAGGATGGATGGACACAATCACCATACCATAATATGTCCTGTCTAAAGACGAGTGTATAAAAATTCTACTGCTAATTGCATTCATGTAAAATCAATTGCACCCTAAAATAACAACTAGAGAATATAGATCATCAATCCCATGACCAAGGAAATGATGGCTGTTATGTAGACTGTCAAGGTGTCCTGGTAGCCAGTGTCTGGTGCATTGGAGCATTACAAATTCCAGTGAAGCCTACATCAATGGAATTTCCAAGGGCTGTACACTATCTAGTGTACACAACAGGTAATATTATGCTTCACTTCAAAGGGTAATGTGGAAGTCAAAAGTGTGCAAAGCATAATTGATAGGACTTTGATGTCAACGTGGAGTTGCATTTTGAAACATCTCAATAATTAGGTAAATTTCCACTGATTTATGAAAAGGTTTTGTGTTTTGAAAAAACATTGAAATATACTGTCCCATAGTATTAAACCACCATCGCACTAAATGGTGACAACTGTATGTCCAGTTTGACTCTTGACCTGAATCAATAGGGGTCATAAACTCTCTCGGGCAACTACTCCACCTAATTTGGTAATTGTCAAGCAAAGGGTTCTTTAGATAAAGAGCAGGCAAGACAACAAAGTGGCTCTTGACCTTGTGATCTGAAAATGAACAAGGGTCATCTACTCTCTAGGGACAACCACTGGGCCAAGTTTGGTGCAAAGCAATCATCAAAAACTGAGCAACAAGACTTGGTCAATAGGTGGTATAAACTGAAAGATGATTTTTATGTTGCCTCTCTTTCGTTAATAGTATCACTCCTTGGAAAAACTACTTCATGACAATTAGAGTCTCTTCTGAATCTTATATTTAACAAAGAAATGCTTTAATTAGAAACAACAAGATATATTCCAGTATACTAAGTGAACAAGACAAATATTTCAACAGAATTAAGAATACAGACTTTAATATGCATACTTTATCAAATATCTAGAGAATTTCACATGTGCAAGTCTATATTACTTACCAATGAATAAATTTTTCAGTCTCTGATATTCTATATCTTGTTCAAATGTCTCGCCGGCAAACATTAAACATGGTTTTGTGCCTTCTGAGCATTTCACTCCCTGTAAATAGAGGACACTTTGATTTACAGCAATTCACAAATTGATATGATACAGAAACACAAGAAAACTACATCCTCTCCAAACTTATAAGGCTCGTCACCAGCTGATGCTGGGTGGATAGCCACACACTCCCCATGAATGATATAGTAGATCACCCCCAACACACATACATAGCTGGGTGCACAGTGACAAATGCAGATACAATATTTTGACTATGAACACAATATGAAATGTGAAGTGCCCATTTTAAATTTTAAGCAAGCAACTCTTTGTAACAACACATCTGAAAATCCAAGTATCCCGTATAAAATTTATGAAAATCTTCCCATGGAAATATGTTATCACATGTCATAGAAAGTGTTGATGGGCAACCAGAATTATGAAAATAAAAAGGTGTTTTCCTTTGACTAAGCATAGTATCATCATTCATGTAAAAAATGTATGAAAATTTAAGATAAACAAGAGGCCCGCAGCCCTTGATGGTCACCTGAATACAAAAGACCATACATTACCTGTCTGAGTCTCATAGATGCATTTAAGCCTCATTCTTGAGTCTTTTGTTCACAGCTTTATGATCTTTCAAAATATGCATACAATCCCCATTCAATTACAATAGAAGGAAAGATAAAGTTTGAAGAGGTGCAATGAATTTCGTAATTTTGGTAAAGGGTTTCATGGATTCAGATTTTCTCCCACATGTATCAAAGTAGAGAGGATCTTTAATTTTTTTTTTAAAGTTTTGGTCCCAACCATGAGGCCCTTGGGGAGCTATGAGCTTAAAATTCACAATTTACATTGCTCTTATTGTAACAGTTTTTGCCCTGCCCCTAGTGCCTCAGGGGAGCAGGAGACCTGAAATTTACAATTTGTGTCCCTCTTTTCTAAAAGATGCTTCATACAAAATTTCAGAAGAATTAGATGGTAGATATCAAGAAGTTTAAAATGTTCAACTGTTAACACATTTAGTCATTAATTATTTTGGCCCCACCCTCATACTAAAGCCCCTAGCCTTGGCATCACGAAATTTACAATTTTGGTAAAGGACTACTGCTCATTATAAATATCCATTTATTTTCAATTTGATATCAATAGCATTAAAGAAGATGTTTTCTATAAATGTTTTATGCTAGAAACCTAAATAATAAGTTTGGCCCTGCTGTAAAAATGCACAATTCTAGAGAAGATTTTGAAAATTGGTCACTTTCTAGCCATTTTGGTCCCCATCCCTATGGCCCCAGGAAACAGGAAACCTGAAATTTACATATTGTTTGATCAACTTATCCTAAAGATGCTTCAAACTAAATAGGAAAAGAATTGGAATTGTAGTTATCAAAAAGAAGTTTTAAATGTTCAGTTTCATCACTGACCATTTTGGCCCCACCCTCATACCAAAACCCTTAACCATTACCCCTCAGATCATGAAATTTACAACTTTGGCAAAGTCAACCTGCTCATTCTGAATATCCATTTAGTTTCAATTTGGCATCAATAGCATTAAAGAAGATGTCTTTTAAATGTTTTAAATATAAACACCATATACCCATATACCAAGTTTAGCCCTGCTTGGGTTAGAACCTCTACCCTGGGAATCATGAAATTTACAATTTTGGTAGAGGCTTTCCTGCTCTACATTACTATTAGAAGATTTTGAAAATTGGTCACTTTTTAGCAGTTTTGGCCCTGCCCCTAGGGCCCCAGGGGTGCAGGAGTCCTGAAATTTACAGTTTATGTCCGCCTTGTCCCAAAGATGCTTCATTCCAAATTTGATAATAATTGGAATGGTAGTTATCAAGAAGAAGTAAAAAATGTGCAATTGTTAACACACAATGACAGATCAAATGCAATAGATCACCTGAGTTTACTCAGGTGACCTAAAGGTTCTAAGTCCCATAACTCTGTAAAGACAAAACTCATAAATCTGAAAATCAAAAGGGGTCTTCCTCTTCCTAATCCAAACATTATCTTCTAAAATTTTACAAATATTTTCTCAAATAATTTCAAGTATTGCTAACAAAAGAATAGTGTTATTGTTTTAACATAAAAAAAAAAATCCCATAATTCCATAAGTTGATGAAAATCCTCATAAGGAAAGTTGCCATTGAAATTGCTGACACAGACATAGTGATTTTTTTATAGTTCCCACCATATAGTGGGGCCCTAACAACTTACATGGAAATCAGCCATGGATACAAACTTCTCCATTCCTAGTTCTATCATGTCCAAAATGTGAAAATCAAAAAATCGACCTGCACAAAAACAAAAAAAAAAAACCATAGCATATCATCTTTATGGCAACTTGAACAAAACAAAAGATACAATATTTCAACAGTATGATAACTTCAAATTCAATTTTAATCATAAAAGTTATTCAGAGAGATAAATCTATTTATTATATTTTCTGGATCACCACACTGGTTTTCTGATTCTGTATCAGTATTCTCTGAAACTGATGACATCACAATTCATCAATGCAACGTTTTCGGTGCAAAATATGGTCCATGTCACAAACAATACTGCATACACCAAAAATAACTTTAATCTTTGTGATTTGATAATTTGGAATACATTAATTATCTTATAAACATGGATTTACAAATACATAAAGAGGTATGTGATGAATTTATAATTACTACAGTAAATTGGATCAAGTCTCTTTGACAGAAGCAGATCATCAGATCAAACTCGACGCTTCATCTCTCATTTGATCTGAGGATCCGCACCTGTCAACTCCAACAAATCAAAATTCAGCTCACCAAGAATGAGGTTGTTGGGTCGTTTTTTATTATGGGAACCAAATAAAAACAAGGAGGCATCTGTTTTCTTGGCAAAAAATTCCTGTAAATGATAAAACTCTGTCAAGTGACTGCAAACATCTTTAATTTGTCACATATACATTCAAGACATTCTAATGCAGACCTAAAAGTGATCATTATAACTAGAGCAAACCCTGTATTAATAATGATAAATATAACCAAAGCAGACCTATATAAATGATGATTACTGAACATTTGTAGACCATTATTATAATTAGGTCACATGAGCCCTTCAAACTAAGCTTCGTCTGCTTTCCACAGAGCTTCTTCAAAACCCCATGGCCTATTCTAAAGGGACACTACAGCTCATTTTGCTCCAAAATCATAAAATGACAAGAGCTTTCTCTAATTTTGTTGCATAGTTGAATGTTTAAACTTGCAAAAATAACACACTTCTAAATTGGTAGTTTTTGAAGGTTCTTTTTTAACAACATTGAGACTTCCTCTTTCGGTCTGCGGACGCATGCGCATGGAGGGTAAGCAATCCAGTGAGAGGAAGCATACAATGGCTAAACCCAGAATTTTGACAGATTATGTGAGAAAAGGGTTAAAATAGATCAAGATACAACACATACGCACACTAGAATTTACATGGGGATATCACTATGACCCTCTAGCTAAGAGACACACACACACAGAGCTTTAAAAGTAAGTGCTATTTTTATCAAAACATGTGGCATGCTTTAAAAAAAAACCACTATTTGGTTATAGGGACATGAAAGGGTTTCTGTTATAATAATGATTTATAATTACTTAATTATAAGAAGCAGGAAATAATCCCATACTTGAGAAGCAAATGAGAACCATTTTAAGGGGTATTTAAATAAGTTTTTACACAACACGTGTGTTGTCATACTGAATCATGTGATGTAAAATATTCGAGTCGGAATGAAGAAACCAATGAATTCTGTATGATCTTTAAAGTGCATTTGAGAGCAAATGAATGCATCGCTAATGTTCAGAATTGTCAGTATTGTTATGATTTTTATTATTTACCGATACATGTTTTAAAAAGCACTAAATTAAAATGTGCAAAATGAGCTGTAGTGCCTCTTTAATTAATCTTGGCACTAAGTATCATTGGGTAAAGAGGATTCAAGATTATTCAAATCAAAGGCCATCTTCCTTACAATGAGATATATTGAGAAGTAGTGAAAATAGGATAAGGTATTTTATAAAATTTTCTGAAACATTTAACCAGGAAACCCCAAAACTTCCTTTTATCCTTTTATATTTAGTGCTGAATAAATACCCACCATGACCAGGGTGGGGCCACAACAGAAACTCAAGTTACAGACAGGAAAAATAATCTTTTCAAGAATGAGAGTACATCTTGTCGTATGGATACATCCTAATGCAGTGCAGATTCCATGGTAAATCAAGACCTCTGTGGCCGAAAAAATGTCACAACAGGGTTCCTGGGCTCGGAATAATTGATGGCCCAATAGTGCAGGCCAGGAAATGATTTGGGCTAGTGATTTGTAAAGAGCAAGTGTCTTCGGGAATTTAATTGTTATCAAAATTCCAATGATACACTTTCAATGTATTAAATTGCACTATGAAGTAACAAAATGGGAAAAAATTCAGGACTGTTTCAATAAACGAGTTGTTTTTTAAAAGCAGAGTATACAATTGGCAATCCTCAAATAATTTCTCTACACTTTACACAAGGTACGAACCATAGGAGCAGTTTCGAGTCAGTATATCTATGAACTATGTGCATATTTGGTTGCAAATTCCTTACAATGAATAGCTGTCTCATTTGTGACACTTTCATAATACCTGGCATTACACGTTCACCAATGACACAAAAGGTAAAGATGATACTGAATATTTTCTAAATTCACTTGACGAACATGGTTAAGAATAGAAGGATTACCACTTATTCTTCGTAGCCTCGCTCATGCCATTGCCATTCAAGATTTAAACTTTAATAGAGACTGCTCCTTCATCTAATGCTCAGCATTTAGAAGTTAGAATCACGGGTCTTTTGGATTTGACCATAAAAACAGAGGTCCAGTGCTGCATCAGGCCTTGGCATGTTAAAGAACCCTCACTGCTATGGCCTTAATGTTTCAATATGATTGAATATGGAATGTGGGCCAGTTGTTTTCACATCCACTGTTCCAAAGGGATAGTAATTGTTTTCAAGTGACCGGTAAAAACATAAGTTGATGACCAAAGTGACCACTGAATAAAAAGAATTATTTCTAACCCTGTGTCATGGTTTCAAGTTATACATGTACATACAAATTCAATTTATAGGAAAAATCTTCCTCCAAAGAAACACAAGGATAAAATCTGACCAGAAAAGTTGTGATTCAAATCAGTCAAATTAAAAGTGCAAGTATCCTATTTTTTGTTCATGTAATGAACCAGGTTGAATGTGGGACCATGATAAAGGTTAATTTTTTTTTTTTTGCAATGGAACTTCAAGAACAGCTTTAAGTTGGGTGATTTTAGTGTCCTAAACTTATGGGTCAATATCTGTATGATCAGGTGACTCGAATGAGGATTTTGACCCCAAATGGATCTGTAATGGTTTATTTAGATTCATGTCATGACATACCATGGATGTTTCATCTTCAAATGGCCTCAAGATATTCTTCCTGCAAGGTAAATGAAGATACACACATAAGAAATTTATGTAATAAATTTAATAATCACATTTATATGAAAACTGATAGGTAACAGTCAAATTACTAACCAAGACAGATAATTAGACAAAATCTATTAAAGATGCCACAGCTATGTCAGAAACAGTCTGTAAGCTTGAATTAAAGCAAGGCCAAAACAAAATATATGTGTGTTTCCAGTTTTTCAACCCTACCTATGTTTAAACTGATGACCCTAAATATTTTACTGATGATACACATAAAGAAAATCAAAATCAGGATTTTCAAATTGGATTTTTTTTTTCCTTTTTACATTTATGTCTCTGTGACTTACATTTTGACTGCAATTGATCTTCAATGTGTGAAAAGTGTATGTAATGTATAAAAACATGTATTCAAAATGTATCAAAAACTAAGATTTTGAATATAAAGTTTTAATAAAATAAAATGTTTACCTACCCTACTAAATTTTGGGGGAAATGAAATAGGAAACACACGTTTTATCCTAATGCCATATGTAAAATGGTAGTTGTGTGATGTAAATGCACCTATAAGATTACTGCACTGTTCTAATTCCACATATGAACATGGTTTATTATTGATTACAGAATGACTCAGATAAATATCAGTAATGCTGAATTGCAACAGTTTATTGGTTAACAAAACATTGAAAACTTTGGCCCTTATATCTATCATTCAAAACTGGTGTTTTCCTCGGTTTACATCTCCTTATAATATGAACTAAAGTCTCAAAAGAGTGTTTCTTGCTATTCTACTTTTAAAAAACATATTTAGTCCTGCGATTTGTTTCCTCTTAATCTGAATCCTGACTTTGAAATGTCTTTCATTTATACAGATAACTGATACAGTTTGTTGTTTTAAAATAAGGATGAATTAAATATCTGAACTTTTTGTTATTTCATAACGTACATCTTTTATGACACTCCAGACAAAACATTACCTTTTATATGATACTGAATTGTGCTTCTTTAACATATACTGTAAAGAAAAAATAAATCTTTGATTAAAAACAACCACTTTGAAGTGATAAAAAAATCATCCACAACATGTCATTTTTATGGGATTATCTCTTCATAAAATTTAATAGGTAAAATGAAGGTTAGCATTCACAAATCAGACATACCAGTTCTCTCAACACCTGTGAGACCATAACGCTTGTGTTTCCACCTTTGATAAACATGACCTGTTTGTCATTCTCTGTTAATTTGGGTTCACGTTTTTCCAGGAAGCGTTTACCTTGCTGTGTCTTGGGTTTTCTGTGGTAAAAATTTGTATTGTACAGTGTACCATGTGGATAACCTCATCATATTACAACAACACGTGGTCATTTACTATATTTATTTGTTTGTTTGATTGATTGATTATTTATTGCTTTCCACCACACTCAACAATTTTTCAGTTATATGGTGGTGTCCAGTTTTTGTAGGTGGAGGAGAGAACCCAGATACAATGTATCCGGGAAGAGACCACCAACCTTCCGAAAGTAAACTGGCAAACTTTCTCACATATATCGGCGCGAGCGGGATTCGAACCTGTGCCGACTAGAGGTGAGAGGCCTTGTGATTTTGAGTGCAATGCTTAAACCACTCGACACGGAGGCTCTTGTCATTTACTATAGATCAGACACAAAGCTTTATAAGCCATAAAGGTCATTACACTTTGCATGACAGATATAGATCAATAAAATTACAAATCAGAAATTGAAAAAAGTTTAGATACAAAGAATTAAAAACTGGAAGAGTACTACTTAAAACAAGTATTTTGAGTGTACTGCAGGCAATAAAAAGTCCACTACTGGTTGGAGAATTCAGTCAAAAGTAGGTCAAGCACAACGAAACTCAAACTTGATCTGCAACTATCCAAGAAAAAGCTGCCACAAATCAATTTCAATTGAATATCTTCATCCAATGTGTAGAAAGTCCTGGAAAACTGATTCTTGCAATTCTTCAAGGGGTACAATTCACACAAAATTAGGTAATGCATAACAAAACTCCAACAAGACAAGTCCATGTGTAAAATTTCAGTTGAATATCTTCTTTCAATGTGGAGAAAAGTCTAGAATCCTCAAGCAGAATGACAAACGGACAGACTGAGGGTAAACTAACAGTCCCCTCCAGCAAACCCGGTAGGTGACTAATGAAGAACTATAGGTTTATTCATATTTGCATATAAGTCTACCCATGTAGAAGTCTATATATTCTTCAGAGCAATTTTAAGAATGTTTTTTATCAAATTTTCCGTAAATTCAATACCTATTTTCTAGTCAAAGTTCTGTCACTTAAAGTCTTTAATGTAGCTATTTTCTGAAAGTTGATCTCTACCTTAATTTTCAATTACTCCAAGTTAAATACACCAAATTAATACGAACAGAACTAAACATTTTTTTTTTCTTCAAGTTTTGTCTCTTTGGAATTATAATTTATCACTTAAAAATGGAGGGATCTCCGTGGCCGAGTGGTTAGAGCATCGCACTCAAAATCACAAGGCCTCTCACCTCTAGTAGGCATGGGTTCGAATCTCGCTCATGCTGATATATGTGAGAAAGTTTGCCAGTTTACTTTTGGAAGGTTGGTGATCTCTTCCCGGGTACATTGTATCAGGGTCCTCTCCTCCACCAGTAAAAATGGATGCCACCAGATAACTAAAAAAATTGAGTGTGGGCGGAAAATAACAATCAATCAATCAACTTAAAAATGGATATCTGAAATAGAAATTTAATTTCGAATTACGATTGTACATGTATTTAGAATGATTATTACATGTAAATAAAAAAAAAAACACTTCCAGTGTTAATATGTACTGGTTCCAATGATTAGTGAAATGTTCGCATCAAATCTATTGACTATAACCAGCACATATTAAGCAATAAATAAAATATATATTCACTAAAGGCATAACATCGGTAATTGCATCGAATTGTTATTTGCTATATTTAAATGATAACTATGGTGATTTCCTACTGATTAAACCAACAGCAATCCTCTACAAACAAAATCAAATGTCAAAATTTGCAAGCTGTGTGGCAAGATATAATTCTGGTTGTAGTAAGCACACATAAGTTAGACATAGACTTCTGAGTCGAAATTTTACCACCCACCCACCCCAAAAATCCATGTACCACCTGGATAACAGATAGAGATTCTTTATTTTAAGTCGAACATTATCAAATACAAACGTAAGCTCTGAGGAGCTTGTATTTCAACAAACAATTGTAAACAAAACAGTACATGGCATAATAGCAAATGAAACAAATAAAAAACAAGGAAACACAAAACAAAAGACACAAGCATGCATAAAATAATAAACTAAAATCATAGGTTTAGATAAAAAAAAAAAAAAAAAACAACCAAAAAAACCCCCCTAAAAACTTGATAAAACAAGTCATAGAAACACAATTTAATATAACATAAATATTCAACCCATACTTCTCTAGAGTTCTTCGTTGAGTAAATTTGCCAAATATCAATCCACTTAAAGTTTGCTGAACATTTGCACTACGTTACCGCTTCTTAAAAGTTACAACATCTATAAACGCCCAATGTGAGGTCATGTGAAGTAGCGTATTAAAAAAACTCCAGAAAATAAATAATAATTTTAATTATATTGGCCAAATATTGGAGATTATGAACCCCTTTCCCTTCCAGTGTTTCCACATACATACAATAAATATTCAATTAAAGAAGCCATATCTTACACTATTCTTTGAAGTACCATGTCCTGTGACTGTGTAGTCTAATTCAAATTAGACCATACGCCTCTTTTTAATCTAATGAGATTAATCTTATTGTATTTGTCCCCGTGTTTTCAGTTAAGACTGGCAGGTTTTTTTTATTATTATTTTTTCAAATCAGCACGTTGCATGAGAAATGTTTTAATAGGATAACGAACCCGATTCATATATATATATATACTCGTAAAAAATTGGATTATTTTGTAGAAAAAAGACCCAGGAATCAGGGTTTTTTTTTATATGTTATACATGAAAAATATTGATCCCCGTAGAAAAATGCCCCCTGTTCTCGTAGCATAATTTGATATTTAACAGGGGTTGATACGAGTTGTCAAAATATGGGTGACCAAATAGCATTTAATTATTCCATATTATATGATACAATTTCATACCATGATGGTATCAGTGTCGGATTCAGGATTTCCGAAATGGGGGGGGGGGGGGGGGGGGGGGGGGGGCACATGTAAAAGTCAAGTATTAGTCAAAACTTTCAGTCATTTTTGGGTACCTAATCTGGAGTTTTTACTTGCGTTACTTTTGTAAATTTGTGTCGGAAAAGGGGGAGCCCAATAAATCCGCCATTGGGTATCATATGATATGTCACATATCCACAGTCACATCAACCAAGCAAGTTTGAGTGAGGTAGCATCGGGAAAATCAAGATCAGGCTAGCAACATTAACCTTGCAAGTCTGATGCAAGATTTTCTTGTCTGGTTTTGTTTGTTTGTCTGTGTTTCTTCAAGAATCCTTACAACCGAGATTAGACTCCGTATCTGAGACCAACTCTTTGTTACATATTCATAGTTATATTAAGCATGCAAGTCTAAATGGGTTAGAACCAGTAGTTACTTCAATATGTAATCAGCTCCAAGTCTTTGTCTCGCTTTGAACTACTGAAAAAGTTTATCCTGTCTTAGCATAACATTTTATTCATACTCGTATATGAAGATAGCTCTATACTTTATTTACATAGTTATATCAACCATGCAAATCTGAATAGACAAGTAGTTACTAGATGTGTGACCTGCTCCAAAACATTAACCTGCTTAAAAAGGAAAAGATAAAGATAACAAACAGTGATCAATCTCATAACTCTCATAACGAATACAAAATAAACAGGGGCAAACACGGACCCCTGGATATACCAGATGTAGGGTCAGGTGCCTAGGAGGAGTAAGCACCCCCTGTCAACTGTCAACCGGCCAACCTGCCGTGGGCCCTTCATCTTGATCAGGAAAACTGAGCAATCCGTAGTAAAAATCAATGTGCCAATAAATACCTAAAAATTGGTATGAAACACGTCAGACAGCATTTGACCCAATGACAGATCGTATTGGCAAAGCAGATCGTTATAACGACCATAGAATTTGCAAAATGCTGACTTGAAAGGAGAGTGTTACAACAACTTGTTTGTCAGGACATGTAAATATCCCAATTGTTATCTTTTTTAAAAAAATATTGTGCAAGTTGAAAAAAAATGTCAGTAGTCTGCCTCTTGTCAAAACTGATCATATGCAGAACAAGCTTTTGCGTATCGAATCAGTTGAGAGATATAAACACCATATGTAGATGAGAATGGAATATTAATAAATAAATATGGGAAGTTGACAATGGAAAAGTTGAAATCCCGTTTGTCATAAAGTTTGAATTGTTAATTAGCCCTTAATATTAATTTTCAATAAAATATAAAATACCGCTAACTAACAACTCAACTTTATGACAAACGGGATGATTTCAATTCGCAATAACTTCTGAATTAGGTTTGGTGAATTTTGATACGACGGTCCAGAAAATTGTATAGCAAAATTTACAAAAGCGCAGCCCTGAAGTATATATGCTAGGTATGGATAAAACTGATTCGGGAGGGGAGGAGGGTGTATAAATGTCCCCTTGGCACCGAATCTCTATATATCTTCTGAGACATATCATCACCGTTTTCATATCCACTTAAAAGTTGCAAAACATTTTTAAAAAGTGTTAACCAAATACAGAGAAAAAATAATATTATAATATCATATCTTAATAATAGTCATCTTTAAAAATGATTTGTAAATCAGGTGTTTAAAACAGGTTGGTAGAATTTACAATCATCCTTCAGAATACACCATTTCCGATTTTAAAAACTGTCTATAATTGTCCAAGTTAATATATCGGTAATGTAGTGCAATTTGATATAATTGTTAGAGACTCAACTTTATTGAAATTGTCTGTTGTACAAAGACCAGCTGTCATGGCAGTGGAAGAGATAAGAAAAAGATTTTTGTGTTGAATTACAGAATTATATATCCTTTTAGTTTTAGGCTTTAGAGGCCTTTGAATTTGTCAACTACCCCCCCCCCCCCCCCCCCCCCTTAATTCTAGTCATTTCTCTGATGTCTATTTATAGTTTATTGGTGGTGATTAGACTCGATAGGCTAATGGGATCAAAGCAAACAGAAACCTGTAATAAGCCTGGACAGATCAACCCGTCATCTGCAAACTTGGAGTAATGTTGGAATGACGTTTAATTTTAAAACTATGTTGACACAACGTTAGAACAGCATAATATTACGGACATTTGGTTTGCTGACGTTGGCCCAGTGTTGGCCCGTTGGTAACGTTGGGAGTTTTTTAACGTATGCTTTTCTACGGTTTTCTAACATACACTACCTTGGGCTGACGATCGACAAACGTATTGGACCAATGAAAGGCCGCGGTGCACTTAGATGTTTGGCCAACGCTGTTTGCCAACCTTGGCCCAACGAAGTGTACACCATTGGAACAACGTTTAGCCAACATAGTCATGCTATCTGGGATGTTGTATGATACAAATGTGTAAATACCAAGTCTACAAACAAAAATACTGTAGGGATGACCACGTATAACTTAGGAACCAATGATACAATTTATGAAGGGAAACGTAAAATAAGAAAAATTTAAAGATTTCAGAATCAAATTTGTGTATTATTGGGGGTAAACATGGTAAAGTGAGATCTTCCATTTGAAGTCCAGTTAGAATTGATCAACACAGTCCTTAGACTCCCTCGTCTCACCATTCTATTTGGCGGCGGGTGTTGGTATACTTACTAATCTGTTTACATTGCATGGATTTCGTTATTAAGATTTACTGGATTTCGTTATTAAGATTTCCTGGATTTCTTTATTAAGATTTCCTGGATTTCCTTATTAACTTCAGGTCTAAGCTGGGACGACACTCCATTTGACATCTCATGTAAGGTTGTAGTGTCTTTGAGATGACAATGTAGGGGATTCACTCTCGTGCACATGCTAGCTGATGTCTCGGACACGCTGTGGAGTCCAGAGTTACGTCATCTGTTGATGAAGACAGAATCATTATTGTCAAGTCTAAATTACAATTAAATTCATTTTCAGATTAATTTGTCAGTACCTCTTGACAAAATGCCAGGGATACCAGATTAAGAGCCATGCAGGTTAATATTTACAACTGTTCGTTTCTCTGGTGAATATTTATGCAATAAGCTGTCTTATCAAAATACTACGAGTATCTTTAATGAGAGGTGTGCAATATAGGCACGCCAAGTCAGATCAAAGGACAGGAAATGTAGATCGTGGAGTGAGATTAAAGGACAGGAAATGCAGATCATGGACAAGGTTGGCGATTCTCGGATACATATAGCAGAGTCAGTGGAACTCTGTCTCTCTTACAAGTTTAAGTAAGAATAACTCCCATTGGCCACGTGATATATTTTACTAATCTAGCATTTTGTCGGCGTGATCAAATTTTCTATTAAAAATAATCAATTTTATCAACAAACTATATTGTTAAGTACTAGTAAATAATTGTAATTTAAAATAGCACGAAGAAATGCAATTAGATTACTACACATATTGATGAATTAATGAAAAAATCATTATTTTTCCCCCAGGTCTCAGTGATTTTTCACGAAAATATAAATAACACTAAAAAAAATCACATGTTCATATCATTTAAAATTTATATAGTTTTAATCTGTTATAGTACATAAAAATACCTGTTATTTCAGTTGTAAATTACTTCAACTTGATTTATTTGATCAAACCATCCATAGTTTTACAGTTCTTAGCGATTAATCAATATAAGAGGCCCATGGGCCACATTGCTCACCCGAGTCACCATGGCCGTTATTTAAAGCAATACAAGTTGTAACTGACGGTAAATAAATAATAAATTGAAAAATAAAAGAACAAATATAATAACATACTTGTGATTGTATATATATATATATATATATATATATATATATATATATATATATATATATAGGATATTCAATGATATTGAATTTATTTCACGAGTTATGTTTATGGTCATGTAAATAATTTCTAATATATAGCTCTTCAGGGCTATTGTAATTACCCCGGTGTCGGCGTTGAAGGAAAAAACTGGGCTCTATCTTTTGAAACCAGGGGGATAGGGTTTTGATATTTCACATATTGATGCTTCATAAAGATACCTTTCTCTCGGAACCAAGACTTTTGACCTTGTGACTTTAAAGTATACATCACATGTTACTAAAGTTTCTAATATTTTTAGCAAAATAATTTTTGGCATGCCTAAAATGACTTTAAATGAGTTTTAAATGAAATATTTTGTGTAGCTTTCAAGTTTGAAAGCGACGACATTCAAATGTTGCAATACTAGTATCCATAATGCTTTCACTTTCACGCGCCTTTATGTAAGAGTCATGCAGAAAAAAAACTCAATTATAACGTCAACGGCATTGTATTAAAGTGTTTTGTGTCGTTTTAGGATGTACTAACTATCAGAATAAAGAATGTAGATTGCGTTGTTTTTTTTTCAATTTTCTGGAGGAAGTTGTAAGGACAAAGACGTATTTTTGTTTGTTTGTTTGTTTGGTTGGGTTTTTTTTGGCAGAAGGATTGTGTCATAAAAAACACAGTCACCTTTATCCATGAACTTTTCAAAAAAGCAGTTATACAGAGACACCGTTCAACTGTTAAAAATGGTTACCATTTCAAGGACTAAAGGATGTGCTTTCTGTTCTGGTCTTTTGAATAAAAACTGACCTTGTAACAACATAACGTGTGTTTTCCAGATTCTAGCAAACTGTAGATTAAAAAAATAATAATAAAGATCGAAAATAATTGAACTTGCAATAATAAATGATAAAATATTGTAATTCCTAACTTTCAATTGAATTATAATGCTTCATTTTCCCCCCAAAAGAATTCTTGATATCAAGTACCCTTTAATGCCGTGCTCCCACTACCTAAGACGTGTAGATCACAATTTAAACAAGAAAATAATTTAGCTTTCATTAGAATAAAGTATTGTAATTCCTACTTTATATGTGATTTTTTAAAATTCATTTATTCTCTCTCTCTCTCTCTCTCTCTCTCTCTCTCTCTCTCTCTCTCTCTCTCTCTCTCTCTCTCTCTCTCTCTCTCTCTCTCTCTCTCTCTCTCTCTCTCTCTCTCTCTCTCTCTCTGCACCCACAATAGTAGGCCTAATTGTCAACAACTTAACATATATCATGATTTTTCTAATCTAAAAATAAATTATTGCATAGTTTATTATAAAAAACACGCCAGTTACAGATGTTCAAGATAGCTCCATCCTCCTGTGAATTAGCAATAGTAATGGTTAAAAGTGGAAAAACTATACTAACTTCCACTTGATATAGTTTAATTTAATCAACAGCCAACGAAAATGTATATATTGCCACCTAGATGTCAAACATAAAAACAGAAGTATAAGTCAACATAAGGAAATTGTATACTTTGCATTAAAAGGAATAATACATAGAAACTTGTGAAAATGAACAACTTTTAATGTCAACAGTTTCAAAACACTGCTACTTGATAAATATGCATAAATTAATAGTAGATATTGGGGAAATCGTTGTATAATACCTACAGTAAAGAAAATACCAGCACATGAGTTATTGCCTTTGACAACTACAATATTATGAATAATTGATTATTCATGGGAAAATATGCACTTTTTTCAGTGTTAACAGTCTACCACATTTTATTTTATCCAGTGAATAAATTTCCTCCAACTGTCACATTTCTATTATGCACACAGTTTAATTAAATAAAGATTTTACAAAACCCTGTGACATCACATGAGGATGAAGCTGCTTAAAAAAATAATTAGCCTTACCAAATACTATTCTGACAGCGACCCATGTAAACATTATTTACTCACAATTATAGATTTCATTCTTACTTCCCTCGCTTCATTGAGGTATTTACATCGCTATTTGTATGCACTGGTGGATAAAACAAGGTTTGAATGTTAAGACTCAGGAAAATTTGTCGATTCAAAATCAATTTTGCCCATGGTGAACAAAAGCCGAGGTTTCAAAAATATTAAACACTATTTTTACAATCAACTAGCCCAGGAAAGTCGTATGTGACTTCACTGTACCTCGTGACTATTTAAATAATTAATGAGATATTTAGCTATCGGAGCTTACTTTAAAATCCGTATTATGACTACTTATCGCAACATTTCGGCAAACTAACCATCAGAATTAATTACTGTATGCACAAGGAAGAAAATGCGTTTAATTTTATATACTTTGGAAACATGCAATGCGTCCTTTACCCTTGGACGTTGAAACTATTTTCAAAAATTTTAACCAGGGTCATATCTTTTAAACCAAGGGAGATAGAGTATTGATATTTAATGAAAAGGCTAAGATAAGTAACAGTATTCAATCTCGTAATTCCTATAGAAAATGCAAATCAGAGAGATGGGCAAACACGGACCCCTGGACATACCAGAGGTGGGATCAGGTGCCAAGGAGGAGTAAGCATACCCTACCGACCGGTCACACCCGCCGTGAGCCCTAAATTCCGATCAGGTACACGGAACAATCCTTAGTCAGAATCAGTGTGTCAAGAACGGCCTAACAATTAGTATAAAACACGTCAGACAGCATTTGACCCAATGGAAAGTTGTACAGGCAAACTAGATCGTTATAACGACCATAACATTTGCGAAATGCTGACTTTAGACGAGACTGTACAAACCCCTGTAACATCAAATACTTTGTCTGTAGCCTGCCTCGATAATAATAACAACAACAATAATAATGATAATAATAATATATGTGGCTTATGCAGAGAAATTCCTTTTGGAACTACGACTTTCGACCTCGTGACCTTTACCTTATACTTTGACCTACTTTGCAAACATTTTACCCTTGGCTCCATCTTTGGGACCAAGTGTGGTAAGGATTTTATATTTCACATGTAAATGCCTCAAGATAGGACCATTCCTTTGGTACCAAGACGTTTGACCTAGTGACCCTGATTTCGGATTTTGATCTACTATTCCAAAATTTTAATCTGGGCTATATCGTTTGAATCAAGGAGGATAGGGATTTGATATTTTACATGTAGATGCCCCATGACGAGAGCTTTGTTTTGGTACCAAGACATCAGACTTTGTTACTTGACCTTGGATTTTAAACTACTTTCAAAAACTTTAATTTAGGTTATATCTTTTTAACCAAAGAGGTTGGTTGGTTGTACATTTTTAACGTTCCCCTCGAGAATTTTTCACTCATATGGAGACGTCACCATTGCAGAACTGTAAAATTTAGGCCTTTGCTCGGCGTTAATGGCCTTTGAGCAGGGAGACATCTTTATCATACCACACCTACTTTGACACTGGACCTTGGATTTTGTGGCCTCATCCGAAGACGTCCCATTTAGTCGCCTCTTACGACAAGCAAGGGTACTGAGGACTTATTCTAACAAGATCAGGTCACAACGTGAAACATGAAAGGTCTTGTCGTAAAGAATGCATATTCAAAATATAAAATTTCTAACTTAAATAGCTAAAGAGATAGTATTGCTGTATTTAAGCATATAAAACATACGTCCCTTGATGTGGCCCCACCCCACCCCCGGAGCCATGATTTGAATAAACTTGAATCTACTCTGTTTCTGGAAGCTTTCCTATAGATTTCCTCTTTACGGCCTAGTGGTTTATAAGAAGATTTTTAAAAACATTTTCCAGGTACATTTAGATGTAAAACGCAAGATCCCTACCTCCGGGGGCATACTTTTAAGAAAGCTAAATCTGCACTGTGTAAGAAAGCTTTCATGTTAATTTGAATTTTTCTGGTCCAGTGGTTCTTGAGAAGATTTTCCTTATATATTCGCACGTAAAACTATGATTCCCTATTGTGGCCCTACCCTACCCGTGGGAGCCATGATTTTAACAAACTTCAATCTGTACTATTTCAAAAAGTTTTCATGTAAATTTCAACTTTTCTGGTCCCGTATTTCTTGAAAAGATTTTTAAATGACACCCTCTACTTTTCTACTTTTGGCTTTTCGTGATTTCCCCCTTTGGTCTTTTATTTGAACAAATTTGAAATCCCTATACCCAAGAATGCTCCCTTCCAAATTGTATTGAAATTGGTCCAGTGGTTCTGGAGAGGAAGATAAAACTGTGAAACGTTTATGGACAAAAGGAAGGACAAACAGACAGATGACAGACAGACAGCTCTGGTGAGCTAAGAAGTTTAATACCTTCATTCAAAAGTAACTTTAACTTTAGGCAGGAAGTATTTACAGTTTAAAACATTTCATTTTTACATGCAAACTAAACATTACTTTGTAATATTACACCGAAATACATATATTTTCATATATCCAGTTACATATATACTGGACAAAAAAAGTTAAGGATCATGATTTCAGAATTATTTTATTCATAACAAAACCAAATAAATTATGTTAAATATATACTTAAAATGTTCAACGACAATCGAACAATACATTTTAAACCTGTTTTTACAAATTCATCAATACGTTAAGCAGCCAGAGCAACCATTGTCAGGTAATCCCCCAAAACAGTTTTAAAATCGGTATGAGCAACAATAACAAATTTCATTACAAATGATTGAATCTTTATAAAGGCAATATCAATAGGGTGTATGTCCACCCTGAGCCTGTATAACGGCACGACAACGCCTCTGCATACTTCTGATGAGCCTGCGGAACGCAATTTGTGGCAACCTTGCCCATTCCTGCTGTAAAGCTAACGTAAGCTCCTGGCGGTTTGTCGGAAGTACAGGGCGTCTGGAAACAGCTTGCTGCAACATGTCCAAGGCATGTTCTATTGGATTTAAATCCGGAGAACAACTCGGCCAATCCATACGTTCAATTGTCTCTGTAGCAAGGTAGTCTGTCACTATGCGTGCTCTGTGGGGACGAGCATTATCATCCATTAACACAAAGTCGTTGCCTATAGCTCCCGCATAAGGTCTCACAATTGGATGCAGTATCTCGTCCCTGTAAAATTGCACCGGTAAGATTGCCATTAATCACGTGCAAGTCAGTACATCCACCAATACTGATTCCGGCCCAAATCATCACAGAGCCACCTCCAAAACGATCATGCTCTGCTACACAGCAATCAGCGTACCGCTCTCCACGCATGCGCCATACACGCCTACGACCGTCATGAAAGTCCACGCAGAACCGTGACTCGTCTGTGAAAAGAACAGGCGTCCAATGACGCAGTTGCCAGTTTATGTGATTTGGAGCCCAATTGAGTCGTGCTACACGATGTCTTCTCCTCAAAATGAGACGAACAGCAGGTCGATGAGCCCAAACACACATCCCCCGATTCGCACGCACGCACATCCCCTTACTCGCGCGCGCGCGCACACACGCACACCCACACACTCCGACTCGCACACCCACACCCCGATTCACACACACACACACCCGACTCGCACAACTGGTGACATGCTTGAGAAACAATTATATGCTGTAGAAAAAGAAATCCGAGATATTGAAAATTGAAGAAAAGTATGATGATTGAATGTGTGCCACGCTCAACAATTTTTCAGTTATCTGTTGGCGTCCAGCTGTTATTGGTGGAGGAGAGAACCCAGATACAATGTACCCGGAGGAGACCACCGACCTACCGGGCAAACTTTCTCACATGTATCAGTGCGAGAATCGAACCCGCGCCGACTAGAGGCGAGAAGCCCTGTGATGTTGAGCGCGATGCTCTAACCAATCGGCCACGGATGAAAAATCCAATAGGTATAAGAGATAACGGTATATGTGATGCTCATAATATTGCGTCGTGTTTATGTCTGCTTTGCATTGCATAACATGGTCCAGGTAATAAAATTCTCAACTCAAAATAAAATTATACTTGTCTTTGTCAATTATATAAGGGTCAATCATACTAAAATTAAAATAAAAAACTTTTTTTTAGAACTAGCTAATAAGGAAAGTCAAGTGTGTTCATCATATTTTCATAATTAGATTAGTTACTGTATGGTCACACTATGTTTGGGTGTCGTGCAAACGTCAACGCGAGGGGCCACGGACACCAAGGTTAAGGTTTATCATTAACGATTGTAACGCTTAATTTAATTTACCAGTTAAATTTGAATAACGAAGATTTCATGTGAATGTACAAGCATGCACTACTTACGCAACCAATATAACTAGAAAAGCGTTGATTTTTTGAAAATCATAATAATTCAAATTCTCATCATGCGTGTTTGATCAAGATTTAGTGCTCATAAGCACTATATGGAAACCGCGACGATCACACTATGATATATAAACAAACAAGAAGTAAGCTTGTTTTTTTACTCTTTTTTCATCAATTAGTCACCTAGAGAGAAAAAACAACCCTGCGGTACATTAATGGATGTGGAATTCTTGAAGTGCCTTGCAAGATAAAATCGTCGTCATGAAATATGTAACAGCAAAATTTCAGACGAAATCGGGCATCGGACGATAGATAGAGGATAACTCGTAGTTTCTGACACGATTTATGGTCAACTTCAGGACTTTAAATCTCAGTACAAGACCATTACAAAAATTTCGAGTTATCTACACATTAAAATCATTTTAAATTCAATATATGAATGGAAAACGACAAAATTGTTATATATTGCAGCATTTATTGCAGTAATCAGAATTGTGCACGTGTTTGAATATGATGAAGAAACACCTGGCCAGTCAAGTTTAAATTTACCGGTACTTGGAAGCTTCCTGATAGTGCTGATTCAAGTTTGTTAGAATCATGGCCCCTGGGGGTAGGGTGGGGACACAATAGGGGATCAAATTTTTAAATGCGGAAATATAGGGAGAAATATTTTAAATCTTATTCAGAACCACTGGACCAATTTCAATCAAACTTGATACAAATCATCCTTGAATGAAGGGAATTCAAGTTTGTGCAAATGAAGGGCCATGTTCCCTTCAAAGGGGAGATAATCACAAAAATAGGGTGGGGTCATTTAAAAATCTTCTCAAGAACTACTTGGACAGTAGAGTTCAAATTTACATGGAAGCTTTCTGATATAGTGCAGATTTAAATGTGTTACAATCATTGTCCTCTGAGGTAGGGTGAGGCCACAATAGAGGATCAAATTTTTGCATGCGAAAATATAGGAAACAATCTTTAAAAATCTTCACTGAGCCAGAAAATTTCAAGTTTACATGAAAGATTTATGACAGAGTGTAGATTCCATTTTGTGAAAATCATGGCCCAGGGGGAAAGGGTAGGTTCACTGTAAGGGATCAAAGTTTCACATGCAAATATATAAGAAAATCTTTAAATATGGGCCAAAGTAACTCAGGTGAGCGATGTGGCCCATGGGCCTCTTGATTTAAGATACTGTTTGTTTGTCACCCTTTGGTAGCAATGTAAATACACCATGTCTTTGATTGATTGATTGATTATTTATTGCTTTACGCCACACTCAACAATTTTTCAGTTATCTGGTGGCGTCCAGTTTTTGTTGGTGGAGGAGAGAACCCAGATACAATGTACCTGGGAAGAGACCACCGACCTTCCGCAAGTAAACTGGCAAACTTGCTCACATAACGCCGCGGCCGAGATTCGAACACGCGCCGACAGAGGTGAGAGGCTTTGTGATTTTGAGCCCGATGCTCTAACCACTCGGCCACGGAGGCCCCCACCATGTCTTTGTGTGATGGGTAGAATATTATTTTTGTAACCATAGTTAATGTATCTAACTACATGGACGCCAATATATTTCCATTATATCATTTATATAGACCTTAAAAATACATACATGTATATATCAGCAGAAAAACCATTGGATTGAGGTGACTTATTTGATTTCATATCTAGAAGTGTATTTGAGGCTTCAGTAAAAGTAATATAACCCTCTAAAAAATTCTTACTCTCTTTTAGAAAGTGTAGGGATACTATCATACGCTAATTCATTCTCAAAATCAAAATCAGCATTATTTGAATGGCTTTTATATAAATCTTCATAAAAAGTTTTGTTTCAGTCAAAATTTGTACTGATTATCTCCCTTATACAACTCCACTTTAGGTATGATTTTATTTGTAAAGTTCCTTGATACAAGTTTACAAAAATAATTTTTTTTTTTTTTTATTCCTCTATCCATTTTTGCTGTAATGTCATTCCTTGTAGTTTTTTTTTTTTTTTTAGTACTCTTTGTTTTTTGTTATAGAACTCATCTAAATTAATTCCAGAAGGATTTTCTTCAGTAGGTTTTATTCTTTCATTAAATCCTATTCTTTATTTGATTTTTTTTTTTTTTGATATATGAAGCATAAGAGATACTTTTACCTCTTATTTCAAAGGAGTAAATTTCAAGGAATAACTAATCATTAATAGCGAAGAAAATATTTTCTCTGGCATTATGTGTATGTCGTCCATGTTGTTAACGGACTGCATACTGTTTCTTAACCTGTAAAATAATATCTCTACTACAGTCTAGTAGTAGGGAGTTATTAAATTTCCATAGTCCTCGTCCTTTCTTGAAATCATTAGAAGTTGATAACGATGATATTGTAGTGATTTGATCTATAGCTAGACTCAATATAACAAGTACCTAATCTAGATAACAATGATTCAGAAAGAAATCCTCAATCAAAGAGTATATACAAAGGTTTTCATGTAATTGTCTAAAAGGGTCTACATAACCATACTATCTAACATTTCTAAAACTTTTTCTCTAGCCTTTAGATTATTTCTAGTTATAATCATAACAGTCCAGGCTTGGGTTTAAAGTCAAGTTAAAATCTTCACAGCATATATTTTCACACTGCACAGGCATGATTTTACTATTTAAGAAAAAAAGCTGAAAAAATGAATAAGGTTGCAAAACAAGCCTCACCACCTAGAAGCGAGGTGGTCTTGCGGCCAGGGGTCTGGGGAACGTTTAAGGCCCCAGAAGCTCTGGAGTAAATGGTGCAAAATCCTGCTTTCTTGGGCTCTCTTGGACCCTTTTTGGCATTTTAAAAATGATGATTTTTTTGTGTGCACATTTTTTCTGATTTGAGGATATTGATCCAATTATGGGGCATTTTGATATTCCATAAAAATCTACATCCCACGGGGTGATTTTATTTGACCCACTGTACATCGCAGTTTACAATATCCCCATTCCATGTGATTAGACTCCCCAAACGAAGTACAGCTTCAAAGATTTATCTTCACACAAAATGCACTGAAAATATTTTTTTCTATATGAAATAACTCATTATCCTCACACAATAACTCTCAAGTTGATTTAGGAAGTGGATGCAGTAAGTGAATCTTCATTATAACACGTACTAATCATAAAAGAAATTTGAGGAAATTCGGATTAATGAAATAAGTTTGCGATATTTTGGAGTAATGTTTTTAATGAATTATGATGGTAGTGCTACTAAATGATTTATATGGGGCAGATTTACGGAAAATAAGACCATATTATTTGATTTTTCAAAGAGAGTAAATTTAGGTGGACCACCGTGCCAAACTTTCAGGAACACCCTCCGATTGTTTGGTGGTTTCAAACCCTGCAAGCTACGTACAGTGAAAAACCTGTTCAAATTTTGGTAAAGAAAAAAATTCATATTGTTCAAAATTACTTGTCCATCTGTAGTTTTAAATAGAATAACCCTAAGTTACATGTTTATATCCTTTTCGTAACCTGTGTGTCGAATGCCCCCGAGACTTCTACGCTGCAAATCCCATCATCACAGTCATCACGACTGACATCACAGTCATCACGATCATCATCATCACGATCATCATCATCGTCAACACGATCATCATCATCATCATCAACCCGATGAATGCTCCTCTACCACGATCACCATCGTCAACATCTTCATCAACATCATTCCCATTTGGATGAAGTTCCCATCGTGGTCATCATCATCATCATCATCATAGATATGACGCTACAACATTGAATGACTTATAATTGTATGATCTCACATCATAAAGGCAATATATTATTGGCAATTAATTCAATAACAAAAATTGAAAATGATAAATACAATCACACAAAATAACATTGTAGTATGCTATGTTGCTATGTATTTGTTTACAAAAATAGCGGCTTAAAAATGGCGGACCAAACATCCGGTCACTTACTTCCGCCCAGCCATTTAAAGAAAAGCAGTACCAGCACACACTCGCACACACACACACACACAAACCAAAAACGAAATACAACCCAAAGAACCATCTGTTTTTTAAAGATAGCATTTAACAAAAGCAGAGTAAAACCTATCAATAGAAAATCCTACTCTTCAAACACTTGCGCACACACAGGTAAATTTCCAGTGAATGGCAGCCAAGGTGACAGTGAAGAACAAAAATAAATATTCACTTTGCAATCAATTAGACTTTAAATATACTGGACAAAAAAAGTTAAGGATCATGATTTCAGAATTATTTTATTCATAACAAAACCAAATAAATTATGTTAAATATATACTTAAAATGTTCAACGACAATCGAAGTCTCTGTCTGAGAGTTTGTGGTGTTATGCGCACCCCACTTGCTGCATGAAAGTCAGTATTGAGTTGGACAGCACTCTGAAACCTGTTTCTACGAGCCATAAGTGACATATAGCGATCCTGGCGAGCGGTAGTGGACCTTGGACGACCTGATCTCGGTCTCTCAGAAACATTACCTGTCTGCCTAAAACGATTCCACAACCTTGAAATCACACTTTGGGACACATTGAAATGTCTAGAGACAGTTCTCTGGACTTGGCCAGCTTGAAGCATACCTACTGCCTGACCAGCTTCCAGAGCAGTTAAATGGCGCCTCATGGCTTTTCATGTCAATAATTGTTCACCTAGCAGTCGATTAGAGCAATAAATATCCACAATAAAATGAAAATCACAATTTTTCAATTTCAATATACACGTTGGCACACTTTGATTTTGACCCCTTGCATGTGTTTGGGCGCAAAAATCGTGCACATATGGCGTCAATATGAAACCAGGTAAATCTATTGTGTTAAGGACACATTGGAGAAACTATACATGTTAAAATTTGTCAAAATAATTATTTGGTTAATAAAAATTTTTGAGGTCAAAATTATGATCCTTAACTTTTTTTGTCCAGTATATAATGCAAAAATACACTAAAAATACTTACCACGGTCAGTTATCCGTGCCCAGGTCATAAGTATGCAATGACTACATGCAACTAGCCCGTATCTCTGTAGCGTTCGCAGTTAGCACTCTGAACAGTACACCCGTCCTATCTACATGACGGCTCAGCTGGGAATGACCCGGCCGCTATTGTTTGAGCTAAGCTCTCTGCAAGGAATTCTGGGTAAACTAAAGGGGTGTACTCGAGTGGCAAACTTGATTGTTACATCCATCACACTAACATAAAACTAGGAATACTCCATCACACTAACATAAAACTAGGAATACTCCATCACACTAACATAAAACTAGGAATACTCCATCACACTAACATAAAACTAGGAATGCTCCATCACACTAACATAAACTAGGAATATTCCATCACACTAACATAAAACTAGGAATACTCCATCACACTAACATAAAACTAGGAATATTCCATCACACTAACATAAAACTAGGAATGCTCCATAACACTAACATAAACTAGGAATATTCCATCACACTAACATAAAACTAGGAATACTCCATCACACTAATATAAAACTAGGAATACTTCATCACACTAACAAAAACCTACGAATATTCCATCACACTAACATAAAACTAGGACTATTCCATCACACTAACATAAAACTAGGAATATTCCATCACACTAACATAAAACTAGGAATGCTCCATCACACTAACATAAAACTAGGAATACTCCATCTCACTAACATAAAACTAGGAATATTCCATCTCACTAACATAAAACCAGTGGAAAGGGGTGAGGTGTACAGAGAAATTAATCGCATTCTCTTGTCATTTTCCCGTTATGTTCACACACACACACACACACACACGCACACACACACACACACACACACACACACACTATAAAACTTATTATTATTATTATTATTATCTGCTACAGAATTATCCAACCACGAAAACAATTTATTTGGACTACCTCCTTCTTGTGTATAATATATTTTCCTTTTCATCAAATAAACTTAGACTGACTTTGACACGAAAACTTGTGTTCTTATGCAAAAGTATTGTTGTGGCATGATTCCGATATCAAAGTTAGAAGCTTTTATCTTTGAAATTAAAACAAAACATAGATGATCACATTACAGACTTGTTTTGCATATATATTACAGATCGCTCAGGGTTTTTTCAAGGCGAGTCCCGGACTCATAGTATATGCCCATGGGAATTTTACGAGTCCCGTGAAAATTACATGAGTCCTTTGTATCAAATCGCGGATAAAAGTTATTTCTGCATCTCTATTCAAAATGACAACAAGCTGATTCTTAAACAATTATAATCAATGACGTACGTTTTAATAACTCAAACTATCTACCCAGCGCATAATTGTGATATAATTACAGGTACACTGTACAAATACGCTATTTGACTTCGGATGAACAATATTCATCTTTTGTAATCGTTCCTGCTGTTAGAAATACACTCTCTGGTCATCACAACAACCCGACATCGTCAATCATCTGTATATTGTAACAAATTCTGATAAAACTACATTACGCCCTTACTCATACTGACTTGACGGACATTAAACAAACAATTGGTGCACAGTGAGCTCTGTGGTTTTATCTCAGTTTACTAGAGCGTAAAATGTCACAGGATTGGTTTTAATTAAAGCAGAATTAACAGAGCTTTAAGGAGAAATTTTTTTACTCATCTGACACTAAGTATTGCTTATTGTTGGTCAAGGGGAGAGAGAGAGAGAGAGAGAGAGAGAGAGAGAGAGAGAGAGAGAGAGAGAGAGAGAGGTATTTAATCAACATTATAATGCCCATTCAATCCAGTCCTTACTGAATTTCAAATCACCAACATCATGTTGAATATCACTATATGTACATGTAGTAGACGGATTTAGGATATTCTTTGTTATCAATAACATTTACCATATATATCGATATACATATATACGCTAGTCGAATTCAAAGTACACAACGCAATTTGTAAAACAAATTCAATTCGCTCTTCTATTTCAATCAAGTTATCTCGTACATTGTGTGCGAGGGTAGGTAAGGTGGGCAGTTTGAGATTGAGAGGGAAACACATGGGTTTTGTGGTAAGTAGGAAGTAAGATTTTAATAAGTATTAGAATGATATATCAAGAATCAAAACATTATGACCCCGTAATACAACACGCTCTATGTCCGTGTTGACAAATTCCCGCGAAAACATTCTCACGTATGAGTTAACTTGATCGAAATTGAAGAGCAATCTGAATTGACCAATGATTGAGGAAAAGTTCCCGAAGTTCAAAAACAATAGAAAATGCATTGCTTCTTTATATTTATTGCCGATGCAAATAGATATTAGGTATTTTTACAATTTATGATCTTTCCCCGATCGATCGAGACCGGCATTGTAAAATTTAACGTCCGTGAAATATGTTTGTTTGTTTGTTTTATGTCCCGTCGAGAATTTTTCACCGATATTGAGACGTCACCAGCTGTAGGTGAAGTACCACAAATTTAGACCTATCCTTAGCGCTCAGGGCCGTAGCAGTGAGGGTTCTTTAACATGCCAACGCCTAACGCGACCCTCCGTTGTTAAGGTCATATCCGAAAGACCCTTGATTCTCACTTCTAGATGCCGAGCGTTTGGCGAAGGAGCAATCACTACCTATTTTTACGTCTTAGGTTTGACGCGGCCATGACACGAGCGAGGTTCGAACTCACGAAATCCCGGTTACGAAGCGGTTACACAAACTTCACGTTCTCACAGTGTCATGATGATTGCGTATCTCTACACAAACTTCACGTTCTCACAGTGTCAAGATGATTGCGTACTTCTACACAAACTTCACGTTCTCACAGTGTCAAGATGATTGCTTACCTCTACACAAACTTCACGTTCTCAGTGTCATGATGATTGCGTACCTCTACACAAACTTCACGTTCTCACAGTGTCATGATGATTGCGTATCTCTACACAAACTTCACGTTCTCACAATGTCAAGATGATTGCGTATCTCTACACAAACTTCACGTTCTCACAGTGCCATGATGATTGCGTACTTCTACACAAACTTCACGTTCTCACAGTGTCATGATGATTGCGTACCTCTACACAAACGTCACGTTCTCACAGTGTCATGATGATTGCGTACCTCTACACAAACGTCACGTTCTCACAGTGTCATGATGATTGCGTATCTCTACACAAACTTCACGTTCTCACAATGTCAAGATGATTGCGTATCTCTACACAAACTTCACGTTCTCACAGTGCCATGATGATTGCGTACTTCTACACAAACTTCACGTTCTCACAGTGTCATGATGATTGCGTACCTCTACACAAACGTCACGTTCTCACAGTGTCATGATGATTGCGTACCTCTACACAAACTTCACGTTCTCACAGTGTCAAGATGATTGCGTACTTCTACACAAACTTCACGTTCTCACAGTGTCACGATGATTGCGTACCTCTACACAATTTAGATAGCTATGTTCCGCAAGGGTTTGTGTGCAGATATGTATACGTAATTACAAAACCTTGACATTATGAGGATGGTATTCTGTAGTTATATAAGAATTACTGAACATATATGAGAACAATTTGAACATATGAGAACTATTCTAAAGATTAAAATAGATGGGAATTATTTGAACAAATAAGAGCTTTTGAGAGTTTCATTAATCTTTACTGGGATTACATGAATGAATTGTCATGTATGATTGAGAAGTTGATATTACGTGTATATTTGTGGTAATTTGAAGGGAAAATATCGGGAACAAACTTACAGACTCTTACTAACAGACTCTGGTTGAGTCGAGTGGTATAAGATCCATACAATTTTGAGAACTTATTTTAGACATACGAAAAACATTTGATATATCAGGCATAAAACAAACACAATATCACTGTCACCACGCATGTCAGGTCATTATCTTTTACGTACTGGATTTTTCATTCGGCCTAAAATAGAATATCACAAAATTAAAGTTTAAACAGGATATGACGGATAAATAAAGAGACCAAGTTACCGTGAAGGCTATTTTAAAACGAAACAGATCACTCTTTTGTGTCTTATTTTGACCCATTTCCAAAGAACCCGCCCAGGGGTGCTCTCTCGGGATATGCATGGGTGTGAAACAGGAAGACTGCGGCACTAATCGGAATATGTCAAGGACGGGACAAGTAAGTATATTTCATTTATCGATCAGTTATTAACAAATGATAAAAATAACGTCCTGGTTTTACCTGTAGGGGAATTGTTTTTCGCAGGTATCTGTAGATACAGGTATATGAATGGTATCTCTCTCTCTCTCTGTGTACATATTTTTGCAGTTGGATTTGATTTTTTGTTTGTTTGTTTGTTTGTTTATAGCCGCCTGAGCAATTTTTCAGCTATCCGGCGGCTGTCACCATTACCGGTGACAGGGCTGCAAATTTAGGCCTATGCTCGGCACTCAGGGCCTTTGAGCAGGGAGGGATCTTTATCGTGCCACACCTACTGCGACACGGGACCTCGGTTTATACGGTCTCATCCGAAAGACCGCAGTTGGATTTGAAGTACAACACCTGCACTTCTTTTAACACTCTTACGTACATTCTATTCACACTCTCATGTACAAATTTTGAGAACATTCATATGTGCATTTGACTTTTCCAATCAGTACATACATATACAACATTAACATATACGGTGCAGTTACTGAACCTCTCTGTACCTTGGCTCTGTCGTCAAAGTTTGTCAGAACACAATTTTTGATTGATCGATTTACTAGACAAACAGTATCAGCATTAAATTTACTTTCTTCTGATAAGAAGAAAAAAAAAATTGTGCTTTGTTCCGTGACCCATAGTGATAGTGTGAAGACGTGCCCTTTTATGTGTTTTGTATTTTCAAATATCAAATCTAATAATAATATTAACCACGAAAGACATGTATCTATATGTGAGAGATCGCACACACACACACACACACACACACACACACACACACACACACACACACACACACACACACACACACATATATATATATATATATATATATATATATATATATATATATATATATTCCCTTATTTATGCTGGATAGCACAATTAGATTAAGAACTAGTTTACATTGTGGTCCTGTGTAAAACATGTATACAGACAGCAGTATTATACAGATAGAAGATATATAATCTATGTATACAGACAGCAGTATTATACAGATAGAAGATATATAATCTATGAAGGTATGTTACATACATACGTTATCTACATCAATAAAACAAGCTGTAAATGTAAACCAATAACGAATATACATGTATGCGTGTCTTTAATTTCCAGGGTAAAAAATTCTAATATGAGCGGATTTAAGTTTCCAATGTTGGGTAAAATCTTAAAATTCTGGCATATTATTGCATAACTATGAACCGTAAACTGTAAAACCTCTTGTAAAATACTGTGTCTTTGCCCACTGGGTATATTATATATTACTCTGTCTTAATCGTGTAGATTTACTGCTAATTTCGTGAACATACTGAAAAAACATTCAAATAATCGGGAGTTAAACCATATAAAACTTTGAAGACAAGAATGATAGTTCTATATACAAAATAGTCGGATAGAGGCATCCATCTAAGTTGCTGCATCATTTCTGTTATACGAGTATAAAAATTTCTATTTAAAATCACTCTAGCAGCTCGCTTTTGAAGATTACATAATTTGTCACGGCCGTCCTTGTTTTTCATATTGCCCCAAACAGTACATCAGTAGATAAAATGAAGAAAGACAATTGTATAAAATATTTTCGGTAATAATTCAGTTGATAAGAATGAATGTCATCTAGACAGCACACCTATTTTGCTTGCAAGTTTTTTGGATAAAATTACAACATGTTCAGACAATATGAGACATTTGTCAACATGAACACCAAGTAGTTTTGCACATGTTACATTTTCAATAACGATATTGCCCACTTGTATAGATTCTACAATTTCTTAATCTTTGTCCTGTACCAGTTATCATACATTGTGCTTTCTTGAGATTG
The DNA here is from genome assembly GCA_024699665.1 of Ostrea denselamellosa. NCBI lineage: Eukaryota > Metazoa > Mollusca > Bivalvia > Ostreida > Ostreidae > Ostrea > Ostrea denselamellosa. Next base: position 1,586,761 of record JAMZEH010000054.1, on the reverse strand, counting down.
ATTGTATGTCTGTTTTTATCCATCCATTCCAAATTATTTTTAAGATCAATATATAATTTGTTTTCTATAAAATCTATACTTTTATCTGAAACATCTTGAGTTGTATCGTCCGAATCCATGTGTGCGGCTGCAGAATGTTGTAAGCAGTCTGGATAGTCACTTGCATATAGTATAAAAAACAAAGGACCGAGCATTGGTCCTTGAGGTACTCCTATTGTCATATCTAATTGGTCTGACTGAGTTCCAGCTAACGCACTGTGATCTATTTGTCAAATAAGATTTAAACTAGATGTTCCACAAGGCAGTAGTACTTGTTGATTTACCGTGTCAAAAGCTTTACTTAGATCTACAAATAAGGCACCTGTAAGTTTTCCATTATCATTGTTTCGTAACCATTTTTCAGTTATACTCTGAAGTGCTCTTTCCCACGAGTGCTTGGATTTGAAACCAGACTGTTTTTCATTGATAAGAGTGTAACGCATGAGGTATTCATAAAAATAATTGTGAACATACCTTTCAATATTTACTGAGAATAGGCAGAACAGAATCCTTGATCTTAGCATTGATTGGGATGAATGAGTTCACAATAGACTACTCTAGGATTTATTACAGAAACATAATAAAATCTGAAAACATTAAGGGGAAACCTATACTGACTTTGTGCATTAAGAAATTCTACACTTGGACAAATTCGATGCCAATCTGATTTAGATTCGTTTTTCCGGGGGTGGGGATGGATTACGATGCGGGGTTTTTATTTATTTTGCACACATGCCGTGATCAGATTAAGAAATATTCCTCAAAATTAAAATCTTACAAACATACCCTAAAACTGAATAATGATTTTGGATACATATTACTAGGGTGATCTCTCGATTAACCACGAATCCTTAGTCAAATCCGATGTAAGGTTGTTTATGTATCCCACCTATAAAAACTTTTTGGACCCGTCTGCACTCCACTTGATCCGCGCCAGAAAATATATTTTTAAGTTCTGTATTTACAGATGGGATATCATCGTTTTAAAGGTCACATCGGACAAGACAACTACAGAAAACTCCAGAGAAATTTGAAAAATATTAAAACGAACCTCTGCGTGGACCATGTATTAGATGATTTGATAAGCAACGAAGTATTGTCTATTGAAGATGGTTCCGAAATTCGCATGAAGGGAACAAACCGTTTGATGGCAGACATACTGATAGAGAAGATAGTACATGTAGGGGAAGACGGATTCCGCATCTTTGTAGACGTTCTCCACAAACAAGGATACGGATATCTCATAGCACCTGGTACTAGTGGTTGCTTTTCGAGATGAATAACAAACTCGTCAAACGAAACAAACCCACCTTCACATTTAGCATTACGGTTTTACTCCATTGTCACCGCAAGTATAATAGTCCATGCTAGCAATGATTGTATAGAGAAGTTTTTGTGGTGTGCGAATACACTTTGTAATGTGAAAAAAATGTAAAATTATTCAGGGGCGAATCAGCTGAATTTTCTGATGGGCGCGACCAGTGTAAAAAAAACCGCGACCTGTCTAAAAAAAAAATGGGATTGCAGACTCTAAAATGGTCTTCTTCCGAAGAATATACCGTTAACCTTGGTTATACGTTTTGTGTGTTTGTTTGTTTTACGTCCCATCGAGAATGTTTCACCCATATTGAGACGTCACCAGCTGTAGGTGAAGTACCACAAATTTAGACATATGCTTAGCGCTCAGGGCCGTAGCAGTGAGGGTTCTTTAACGTGCCAACCCCTACCGTGTCACGGGACCTCCGTTTTTTAAGGTCATATCCGAAAGACCCGTGATTCTCACTTCTAAATGCCGAGCGTTTGGCGAAGGAGCAATTTCTACCTATTTTTCGTCTTAGGTTTGACGCGGCCATGGCACGAGCGGGGCTCGAACTCACGACCTCCCGGATACGAAGCGAACGCTCTAACCACTCTGAGCTACCGCGACCGGTTTGGTTATACGTTGTGCGTCATAAACATTTTAACATTTTCAATTTCCTCTGGTTAAATTTTATCAAATTTGGTTTGAAGTAATTATAGTGTAAGAGAAATTGTTAATTATGTGTCCCTAACCTTGGAGGCTACCGATAAAAACTTCGCAAACATGCGATCTTCAAAAATCCCCCTTTAAGTCCCATACATTCAACAGACAAGCTGCGTTGCTGAGCAAGATGACCTCTTCCAAAATTGTGAATTTCAAGTTTTCAGTCTGCAATACGATCTGACGTCCAAACTTTTACGATCAGGTCGGTGTCTATTGAACTGTAGCTTTAAGGGTATTTTAAAATCTTCATCTAGACTTCGAGACATCAAACAATCAAAGTGTAGTTAAAACTTATTTTATTTTGTACTTACAACGCACAGAGTCACCTGAAGTCGTGAAGATTCCCACGGAATCCTCAGATACTGGTAACCATGTGCACTTTTCTGACCAGCTACAACAGCAGCCCCAACATCTCCACAGTCCTCCGCAATCATCAGACTTGTCAACAAAGCTACAACCTTCAATCCGTACAACGCCTTGCGATCCTCCTCTAGAGACCATGAACGTAACGGACGGAGTCTATATAGACAAGGGTGAAGACGATTATGACGAGGTTGATGACACGGTTTACAACGATTGCCAAGTTGGAGACAAGACAGAGAACATAATTCTGGATAAGCCCATACTTTTCAGAGGAAATACGTCCAATTTTCAAAACTGGTATCCTGTGACAAGCATGGACAAGGGCCTTCGGGAGTATCCCGGATGTCATCCCGGCGTAGACGAAAGAAATGTAAGGAACATCTATATTGTTAGGGGGAGGTTTCAAAGTTCTAAAGTTATGACATTTCTCCCAGCGATATATTTTCTGTCACTTAAACAAGATGCTCATTGTTTCAGATCAAGCGTATTATCAGAGAAAACAGAGACAAGGACGGTCATTACGTGATCTGGTACAGTTCCAAACGAGAACTTCTGATTGTCACCGTTATGTAAGCATGTTTATTTTGTTCTATCGATAATACTCATTTCAAAATACATAAATTTACCATTATGATAAGTCATCCTCCATACAGATTATGAGATACAATACAAAAGCACGTGTTCTTTATATGCTTGTGTTGAGCTATTTTTACTACTGTTTTAAGGGTCTATTCCCGAATCTTTAGCTAAATATCAAGTGGTAGAAAAAAAAATCAAATATGGAAAAGGGGTTCGATTGGAGATGTTACCCTTTCCGTCCTTAACGGGGAAGAGTGTATGTGTGTGTGTGTGTGTGGGGGGGGGGGGGGGGGGGGGGGCAGGCAGACTCCACAATAGCAGAAAATTATTCCTTTCATTAAATTTTTTCAATTAATGTGGGATTGCAACCTGCTTACTTTAGATTCGCCACTGATCTATGCAATACTGAACAAAGTTTGCACTCAGTAATAATTTTCATAATTCTCTAAAATTAAATTCCTTCAGATGTAATCCATCACCCAAAGGACGGTACCACTACAAAGTAAAGACACGGAATTCGGAAGATGGAAGTCACGTGCTTTACCGCTTCAGTTCTCAGATGCAAACAAATTCAGTGACAGAACTTTTGGACTATGTTAAAGGAGAGGGGCTTCCTCCTCCAGTTCAGAAACGCAATGCCATAAAAGGCAGCAGTGGGAAATGACAGTGCGCAGACGTCATTAAGTGCTCTTTGCTGTCTGATTTGGACAAGACTGGTTGTGATTGATGGTTTCAATGGGATGAAGTTAATCAAGAGAAATTTTTCATGTAACAATTATACATAACTCTGTGAATTAAAGATTGTATGGTTGCCATGTCTTTCATGATTAAATCTAATTATAGACACGTAATATCTTATTATCTACATTGATCTGTGACCATTTTAGACATTGGGAGTTTGCTGTGGGTGGGTTAATTGTAGACAAGCGGTAAATGTAGTACGGCCAAAAACCGAGAGTCCTGGATGGCGATTTTTTTTGTTTTGTTTTTGTGATTTCTCTTTAATTAGTGATTAGAATGGCATCAAACTTTTTCTGACAATTGTTTGTCATATATCAAACAAAAATCATATTGTGTTCTAAATCAGAATTCTATTACAATGTTCTAAATCAGAGTTTTCAGCTACCTAAAAGCGGTAAATCTAGTACAGTTTTTAAAGGCAAAAACAAGCGATCATGCGATCGTCCGAAAGTTCGCGTTTTACAATTAAACATAGACGGAATTAAACGAAAATGAGTTCTAGAGTTTTAAATATTTGAGAAAACTTAAATAAATTGCAATACGGAACTTTTGAGATGTCCCGGAACGACCGATTACAATGAAATTTATACACCGCGGTCACGTGATAATAACTAATTGTAGGACAAAGTTGACATCGACTTAAATGTTTCGCTAGTAGACAGTCCATTAAAAACTATGGACAGTCCGAATACCCGAGTGTAAAGCAAACGGAAAGAAAATGGTGCATTTAGACGCGTATCTTTGGATGCAAGCCGTAAACCTTTACTAATATCCTTTTCCATGTCGGCATAATTGTCCTTCATTTCTACATCCTCGAGATTTATTTCCCTCGCCAGCTCGCATAATTTAACCTAATGCGTTGTCCCATGAATGGTTAATGTAGTGATCCCTTTCTTGGAAAGACGGCGTCTTCCAATTTTGTTTACGTATTTTAAGATTTCCGGAAGTGACATGCCCTACAATTACGTTCGACGCGAGATGAAAGTCAAAGTGGATCCGAAAGTCGAAATATGCTACAATTTGAAATCATTGTATTGAAAGAAAAAAAGGTCGCCACCGAATGTATTAACAACAAAACAATTTTTAAGTATGATAATATTGTCAGGTTAAGAAAATTAGGTAAATTCTTAAAAAATATTCATCATATTCTGTCCCCTCTATAGTGACTCTGTTTATATTGCTGCAGTTTGTACACATGTATATATTGTGAACACATTATATTGTATATGTATTTTCTCAATACCTTTGAAATATTGGTAAGGAGAATAAAGAAATTTGAAAACCTGAAATCCCGTATTGTATATGTGGTGCATTTAATGAAATTAATTGTGTCATCCAACATATTAATTGTAATTATACGGCTCTGGGAGGAGAAAGCTTTCAATGAATAGCTATGATGGAATTATGTTGATAACATTAAATATTAAAAACATCAAATGAATCATGAAGTTGCATCATACACCTTTTTTAAAATTAATTATTAAATGTTTAAATTGTATGAATATGATCAATATTTTTTCAAGCTAACGTTAAAACAACAAAAACAAAATAAAATAAGATATATAAATGAATCTAAAAATATCAATTTATAATGATACAAATATTTAATAACATAATTTTTCAAAGTCTACATAACAGCTAACAGATTGACAAATCACACTTGTTGAGATGACGATTTTGCTTTTTGCTTTTTTTTTTTTTTTTTTTTTTTTTTTTTTTTGTAATGGTTCAATTCAGTTTGATTGACGTTATACATGTATAATATTTTTCTTCTTCCCGTAAACAAGCTATTCACAATGTCCATCACGCCGCCATCTTGGTTTTATTACTTACTAGCTTATCGCTTGCAATTTTCGACTAAAAGTTCGATTTAATATGATAATAAGACCCTACTGTCTAGCAGCAACTCTGTCAAGGCCTCATATCTCGCTAAAAACACAGGCACCGCCAAACCATAATGCTGAACTTTCTGCCATTTTGTCGCGGTACTAAATAGGGTATCGAACCCTCTCTGGCTTTCTTCCACGCATAAACACGGTTGTTTTCACTTACACATATCTGTGATTCGCCAATAAGAATCACTTTAGACCACTGATTTTGTACGTCCCACCAACTCCTCTCTACACCATGATAAGCGTTTCTTTCTGTTGACATTTTTAATTACAACTTTTTTCTTATACACATCTCGAGAGGAGCCATTTTCTTTAAGTCGACGTCTGATAGTCTTCCGAGACATTGATATCGTTCTGTTTTCATTAAATCATGCATTAATGTCCGTTAATGGAGCCCGCCGATCTTTCTTTACGATTCTCTGGAGCCTTCGATATTTTTAATCGTCAATGGAATGAGGCCGGCCCAATCTTGGCTTTTCTGTTGACCCAGTGGTTTGAAATTTACGAATAACTCGATATACTGAAGCCAGAGATCTGTTGACACTGCTTGCAATCGCTGATATTTTTTTCTCCGTATGAATTTTTGTTCTATAATAACTTGTAAAATTTCTTGACGATTTGTCTCCATTTTCTTTGTTTGTGTGTATATTATTTAACGTCCCGCTTGACAATCTTTCACTCATATGGAGACGTCAACATTGCCGGTGAAGGGCTGCAAAATTTAGGCCTATGCTCGGCACTTATGGCCTTTGAGCAGGGATGGATCTTTTTCGTGCCAAACCTGCTGTGACAAGGGACCACGGCTTTTACGGTCTCATTCGAAGGATCGCCCCATTTAGTCGCCTCTTACGATAAGCAAGGGGGTACTGAGGACCTATTCTAGCCCGGATCCCAACGGGACTCCATTTTGTTACCGAGATATAATGTAAACAAAACTATGAGCAGACGAAAAAATATATGTAATTCCACACGTCTCATCACATTTGCCTATTCATATTTCAAGGGAATTTCCATGATTCGAACCCTGAACAGAAATAAACAGATTTTGTCATAGGCGCCTGGGTCAAGGATATTGCACAATAACCTATATGTAAACAATGGAAGAAATTCGAACTATGAATAAATATTTCTCTCCAATCTATGTTGTCTCTTTTTTGCACTTTTTCATGTTTCAGAAAGCTTAAATGCATGTGTCACTACCACCGTATACTAATTTATCCACGTTTTAAAATATATCTTATCCCACTGATTCATATTCAAGTGAACAATGCTTTTATTGCTGTTCTTCATCTTGAAGATTGCTGTAAGGCCTTCAACAATAACAACCAACTCGTACCCCACAGCTAGATCAAGACGGTCCTAGCATGCATATAAGCTATCTACCGATAGCAGCTAAATATACGAGGGCGAGTCAATAAGTAACCAGCCTAAGTTATTTCAGGTTGAGATCCACCTCTTCCTTTTCGATGTAATTGCCCTCTTGTATGATGCACTTAGACCAACGATCTTCAAGTGCCATCAGCCCAGAACTGAAAAAGTCAGTCCTTTACTTTGACCCACTCCTCAACTGCCGTCACGATTTCTTCGTCTGACCGGAATATATTAATACTCTTCAACAAGGCGCTGCATACTGATGCTCTGGTTACCATTTGCTCATCGCTAAGGGATTTGGAGACCCAACAGACTGTTAGTTTCCGCATACTTAAACGATCATGTAAGATTGTTGAAACGCTACCATGTGAAATGCCTAATGCCTGTGCTATTTCATCCACCTGAATGCGCGAACCAGAAAACATGCGAGAACCAGAAAACAAGCCAGAACTGTTTAGCTTTCTCAGAGAAGATATCAGAAATAATTTGTGACTGTAATCAATGTCCTGTTATTTCAGAGAGACTATTTCAAAATTCTGAACTGCAAACTGTACTTTCCTCGAACAGTATTTTGAAAGTTAAATCTTTATTTTTATGCTCCCGGAATTGTAAATCCGGGGTATAAAATAATTGACCTGTCCGTGGCGGTGAAAATATAAGTTGGTCATAATTAATATAAGACTTTTTATTTACACATTAAGTATTACTCATGAGTAGCCTATGGTCATGACCTTGACAAGCTTTTCAAAATATTGACAGTAATTTAGGTTGGGCTTTGAAATTTTATATAGATAGACTCCTCTTCCATCTATGACCTTGACAATAAAAAATATGACCATATCTCAGAATTGCTATCAGGGTTTTAGACACCTATTGTTGATTTTATTGTATCTCTTTAACTATTTAACTATTGTCAGTCGTAATGTTTCTGAAAAAAGTACATTTTTATTCTGTAATGTAAATTTCCTTCCATGTTTTGTTGTATGTCTGAGAGAGAGAGAGAGAGAGAGAGAGAGAGAGAGAGAGAGAGAGAGAGAGAGAGAGAGTCCAACCTGTTAGAATGGATCTTAGTTTTCCAATTTTTCCAGGGACAACGAACCTCGTCTTTAAGGGTTTCCACCTAACGTTAAATCCTACCCACGTAAGGCCGAAGTACTTTTCCTATCCGATCCCTCTCTCCTCCACTCCTTACCGTACTCTAGTACAGCTACATGTTATGACCATCAATGCTTAAGACATCATACATGCCTTTGGACCCCTCTCCAATTCTGCACCTTTCCCAGCATTCTCTTGGTATAAATAATAAATACCTATATACGATATAGCCTCTGTGTTATGACATATGTAGGGGTCTGACTGAAGATTTTAAATACCTACATATGTGGTAGATCCTGTGGGTAGTTAATGGTTTCCATCCCCCCATCTGTTTGACATCTTTTTTTTTAAACCAACGGGTAATTATGTTTGCCATTTTGGATCTGCAAGTTAATTTTTGAACAGAAAAGATACTGCCTCATGAAATATCACTGGCTTGTAAACTTTTCCGTACATGTGTATTAAACTATTAATCTAATTCTAGCTATAGTTATAAGTTCAGTGTGCGGCATAAACATATAGGTACTAGTAATGATTGCCATGTCCTCATGAAGGCGCTGAAGTTGTAAATTATGAGTGTATGAATCTTGATATATTTAGGATATTAACGACTGGCAATCTCGAAATAAATAAATGTAGACTGCATTTTGAAAATGCATGAGAGAATGAACTGCAACACTTCACGCCCCTATACTTTTCAAAAAAGACTTTATGAAGTATGCTGGTGCGAAGCGTTGATCGCAGGTATATGTTTTCATGTATTTTCTAAATTTGGATTTATTTTTTTTAATTATCTGATTTTGTTTGCTTTTGGAGCTGAATACATCTACATTTAGTAATTATGTTTTAAAATCAGTTTACTTTAATCAGTAATAGCTTTTTGATTACTAAGTTAGACGAGGAAAGCTAACGATATCAAATCTTACAAACCTTCTATCATCCGGTAAAGACTGCAACCATTCATCGTAAAAACCTTACCGTGTCACTCTGTACAATTCTTTGTATTCCAATACAAAAATTATCTAATTCCCGTATTCTTTGTCGACATAAATAAATTAATTATCAAAACTAATAATCTAATGCCATAAATAATTGGTGTTCTGTCTGTAAAAAACAAGGTAATGAAACGAAGAATTCAAACGCAGCCCTCCTAAATTTTGCTGCATTTAGATGGGTAAAATACGCCAGTCGTTTATTGCAAAACAAAAGTCAACAGTAATTGCAAATACCCAGACCCGTGGAAATCGTGCAGCATGCAGGAAACCACAAAGAGGAAGATTACAACAGTTATCCTTAGGGGGTCAAGTGACAAATCACGTGTACACAACTGCGCACCACCCCCCACCCCCTCTCTCTCACGTGTAACGCGCGCCAAATGAACACCTGCAACGGAACACTTCTAAATATACTGATAAATTTACTACTTGGTACTCAAAACAACATTGGAGACATAGATGAGGTTAAAAATTTGTGATAAATATAATAGTTTTATTCACTTGTCAACTTTTAGCTGTGAACACCCAACCGGTACAAATCAAAGTGAACACGTTCAAGTAAACACTCTGACACACATGGTCAATTGAGGTACCTCATTATAGCAAAATCTCATTTAATAGCCAGTTAAATTACTTTATATGAAGTATGATTTTAACATCGAAAGAGTGATACAAGCTCTCAATTGTTTTATAGGTTTTTTTGGGTTTAATTTGGGGGGGGGGGGGGGGGGGGGGGGGGTTGATGTATAATATGAATATTTGATAAAACATCCATAAAAGACTCGTGTATATATATATATATATATATATATATATATATATATATATGTGTGTGTGTGTGTGTGTGTGTGTGTGTGTGTGTGAAAATTTTAAAATGCTATTTATTGATAATTTTAAACCTATGGGCAAAATCTTCAAGAAACATGTCAGAGAAAAATATATATCATAAAGACGTATTTTAAAATGAAGTTTAAATGAAATCATCAAAATTCTGGAATATTGCGATTTTTTTTTTGGATTTTTTTTTACAAATTTGAACCAAACCCAATTGGATTATAGAAAAGTAGCTGTAAAGAACCTTGTGATCAGAAAACTACATTTCCAAGATGTAACATGGTATACAAATTAGATGAATTTATAAAGGAAACTAATTTCTTTATGAAAAGTGCATAAAATTAGCAAAAATATAATTATTTTAGCAATTTCTATCAATTGTGATGGGAATTGGTAGTTTTCTTCTCTGGTTTGGTTCAAATCTAAAAAATCACAAAAGAAGGTGTTGCGTGTCTCATGTTAATTTCCCTAAAGGTTTTGTGCGAAAGATCCATAAAATTAAAATTATTCAAATATACAATTGAACCAATTGGAACTTCATCTGTACGTTAATTTCCCATAGTCATATATGCTGTACTGCGTGATTCAATGGGTAAGGTCAACGACTTTTTTAATATAAACTTTAAAACAACCGGGTTCGATTCCCTCGCAGACACAAGATTTTTTTTTTTCATATTACATTTTCCAGGAAGATTTTTTATTTGAAACGCACTCCAAGTTATGATAAATGTTTCACGTCAAATTTCTGTCCGAGTTTGAAATAACCTTCCAACATGGACAAAGAATAATTTGCTTAGGTGACAAACGATGTAACTGGGATTCGCAAAAACACGCCACATACAGCATGTGATACCTATGTTTTATTCGTCAAGGCTGCTAACGAGAATTTGCATGCTTTTCTGAGTGAAAGGTGTTGAAAAAGATATAATGTCTTTTACGAAAAACCGGTCGTGGTAGCTCAGTGGTTATAGCGTTCGCTTACCTTGGAGGTCGTGAGTTCGAGTCCCGCTCGTGCCATGGCCGCGTCAAACCCAAGACCTAATAATAGGTAGTGATTGCTCCTTCGTCCCGTGTCACGGTAGGCGTTGGCACGTTAAAGCTACGGCCCTGAGCGCTAAGCATTGGTCTAAATTTGTGGTACTTCACCTACAACTGGTGACATCTCAATATGAGTGAAAAATTCTCGACGGGACGTAAAACAAATAAACAAAAACAAATCTTTTACGAAAAACCGTTGTGAACTTTGCAAAGAATTGAAAGAAAAAGACCAAAGAAGGAAAATTAAACTGTTAAACAGTTTGAGTGGGTGAGATGCATGTAGCATGCTATGATAATTAATGTTTTTAAGTGCATGTATTTCGTTGAATTTTATTAACGCGTATTAAACGGTGTATATCTTATTTTGTGGTAAGAGTCATGTGCAGATGGTTGTAGAAAATAATACATACGAGTATAAGAGCTTTTAGACTGTAGTAGTCTAAAATATTAAATATTTGATACACTCGAAACCGTATACATTGTGTCTGATACTTAGAAAATATAAAACAATCTAATTTTCACGATTTCAAAAATTATGTTTAGATTATATTGTATTTACACATAAAATGTTTTAGGTTTGTCGTCAGTACAGGGGAATCTTACAGGTATTTTTTAAAATAGCAAATACGTAAAAAAAAAAGTTTTAAGTATAGATGAAGGTCCGTTCTACGTCACGAGAGTTTAAATACCTGGCATGGAGCTCTGATTTGGGAAAATTACCCCGTCTGTGCAACACCCTCATTCTGAATTTTGATAATTTCATTTCAGTTTCTTTTATTAGATATTTATAGCATGCATCAAATTAAAACGACGTATTGATTTTAAAATCTCTATTTGCAAACGAAACACCTTTTTATCATTCCGGGAAAAATCACGAAAAATTCATATAAAATAATTGAGAGCTTGTATCATCTTTCAATGGTAAAATCATGTTTCATACAAGATGCTTAAACATACCATTAAATAAAATTTTAGTGTTAGGCGCCACTTTAAACACTCTGCCACACACGGTAAATTAAACAGCCCGACACACACGTATATACAATTTTGGAGGTGGGATGTTGCGTTTTCAGCACGCATGTTTGCTTTTGTTTTGCAAGACCTGCAATAATATCCTTTTCAATGTGTTACTTTGAATTTATTGCAAGAAAAAGCATTAACTCTTGTCAATGACTGTTCCTGAAATTTACCAGTCCAGGGGATTTGATTGGTTAAAATTGCCCCGGACCGGAAAAGTTGGATTTGATTGGTTAAAATTGCCTAAGGCCGGAAAAGCTGACAGTGCATTTAATTATTTAAACTGGTGAAAACCCCTACAACTACGGCCATGTGCGCTAAGGATATGTCTAAATTTTTGGTACTTCACCTACAGCTGGAGACGCCTCAATATCTGAAAATCCTCAACGTGACGTTGACTAATGAAATCCTTCGTAACAAACCAAAACATAAAATTCAATAGAACATTTATAGTTATAATAATAATAATAGATCATAATGAATCAATACGTGTAAGGTAAATTTCTTGTTTGAGTTTACAATCTTTTCAAATACTCTGGAAAATAAAATATATTTTCTACCTTAGTATCAACCCTAATTTTTTTCTGGAACGCTAGCAGAATCTCAAGTATTTTTAATTTTGGCCTCACTACAAAACACTGCCGGATTCAACCGAAAGATTAGGAAAGTACTAGTATGATGTATGCACAATTTACCTTTGTACGGTACATGAAACTCTCCCTGTTTTAAAGAGCTAACATTTGGGTAGATTGGTACAATGTAGAAGCCACTACCTTTCTCCAGCTGTGATGCATTCAATTCACAAAAAGGTGAACACTTTTCATTCATAGGTATTGTTTTTTAAAATATATATAAAGTTCATCATAAATTCATTGTAAGGTAAAAGGAAAACTTAAATTTCCTCACTATTAAACAAACACAAAGACACTAATCTATCTTTCAAAAATGTAAAGCCGTGAGGATCCGGGTTGTTAGAATAGATCCTCAGTACCCCTTGCTTGTCATAAGAGGCGACTAAATGGGGCGGTCCTTTGGATGAGACCTCAAAAACCGAGGTCCCATGTCACAGCCGGTGTGGCACATTAAAGATCCCTCCCTGCTCAAAGGCCCTGAGAGCCGAGCATAGGCCAAAATTTTGCAGCCCTTCACCGGCAATTGTGACGTCTCAATATGAGTGTAAAATTCTCAAGTGGGATGTTAAACAACATATAATCAATCAATCAATTAAAAATGTAAAACCACCTACATATACACATTTCCATTACATTTATTTTATAACTTGTATTTATATTACAATGTATTAACACACATATTTTCAAAATAAAACAGTTTCCATCCTCTACTAGAAGTGTTTACATATGTGGTTTAGGTGGTTGTTCCCAGGCAGTTAACACCTCGCACTCTGTCCCGCCAAGTTAACTTCCCTGACAGGATGTCCTCCTCCTTCTGTTTCTACAAGAGTTTGTTGGAAAATGTTTAATGATTTTTTATGTCAAATAATGTGAACAAACATGATATAGGAAACACCTTCAAACCAGCAATTCTTTAAAAAGAACTAACACCTTTTTCTCAACATATTTTTTTGGACTGTTTGTGGTGTCTGCAACTTTCAGAGATCACAACCAATAACATGTTGACAAATACATAAAATAACAAATAAGACTTAAAGAATTTGGCATGGTATTTTCTTAACTACCAAATTATTGCAAAAACAACTTTCCCCTACAAGTTTCACCTAAGATGTAATTTTATTTGGTTTTATTTGATAGATGATAATGAGACAAAAATTGTAACTGTTACACCAAGTGTCTTTCACTATCATAAACCATTTTTGCCATGTTATCATAATACCAGAAGAATCAATTGACAGTATGGATAAAGCAAACAACAAAACAAAATAGTGAAACCTATCAAATACAACATGCTCTGACATTTGGTAGGTTGCAATATAATCATGATTGGTTTTTATATAGCATTTTTCCAGCATATGCTGTTCAAAGCGCTTCACAATACATATGTAAACAAGATGTCTTTTTGAAACACAAATGCCCCCAATAATGGCAAATTCCAATGACGCCAATGTTAAAGTTTTTAAAAAGTAGGCCATATGCCAAAGTCAAGGTCACAAGGTCAACTACTTTGGTACTAATAGAAACATTTTGTCACAAGAAATACTCATGTGAAATATGAAACCCCAGTATATACCATTTAGAAGTTATGGTCAATGTCAACATTTTTAAAAAGTAGGTCAAATGTCAAGGTCAAGCCTTTTAGTTCTAATGGATAGGTCTTGTCACAAGGAATACTCATATGAAATATGAAAACCCTGGTATTTACCATTCAAAAGTTATGGCCAAGGTTAAAGTTTTTTAAAAAGTAGATCAAACATAAAGGTAAAGGTCACAAATCTTGGTATCAAAGGAAAAGTCTTGTCACAATGAACATTCAAGTGAAATATCAAACCCCTAGTATTTACCATTTAAAAGTCATGGCCAGGCTTAAAATTTTTAAAAAGTGTGTCAAACACCAACATTAAGGTAAAAAGGTCAAAAATTTTGGTACCAATGGAAAGGTCTTGTGACAAGGAATACTCAAGTGAAATATCAAAGCTCTAGCATTTACTGTTCAAAAGTTATTAGGAAGGTTAAAGTTTCAGACAGAAAAGACAGTGACAGACGAGACAAACATGATACTACCCCGATCTTCAATCCCAGGGGCATAAAAACGAAGGGGAATGAAAATCTGGTTAAAATATACAGTAAAACAGATTATGTAGGCAATTAGATAGATTTAGCAGTAATAACTAACCTGGGCATAATTCAGGTACATAAAAGTAATTGTAACAGGAACAAATGAAGACATTAATCCCAGGAAAAGTGATCGCTTTGTCAACTTAAACAGCTGCACTTGATTGTTTTTTAGTGAATACCATCTCATGAAGTTTTGATCCATCTAAGAAAAAAAAAAATATCCATATTAATTGTCACAGAAATAACTTTTGAAATCACAAAGAATTCTAAAAAAAAGTGTACAACTTGGTAAGTTATGCAGGAGATACCATGGAACAGTGCTGTAAGGCACAATGGGTGATAAATATGTTGTTCAGAATACATAATTATTACCAAAAACAAAATAATGATAAATTCAAATAAATTTGTTTGATAAACAAGCATGTTAGCATTGATGTCATCTAATGCCTTCTGTAGAGGCTAGGTGATATAACTGAAAGAGGCACTCTATGTCACCTGGGGCCTTCTGTAAAGACTAGGTAACACAATCAAAGGAGCACCTATGTCATCTATTGCCTTCTGCAATCTAATTAAAATAAGATTTTCTCTAATTGTTGCACTGGAGAAGGATATGACAGCATTCTATTTGAGGTCATGCTATTTAACCTTTCACATTTGACCAATCAAATGACGGCGTTTCCAATCGTGAAAGTTTTGCTGTTATATCGAAACATTCTATAAACAGCCCCATGCGGTAGGGAAATTCCAACATGATGTATTTAACTCAGCACTGTCTAAATTTGGTTTGAAAGAGCATAAACAGCAAATTACAAGAGGTATTCGATATATTTATTTCTCTTAAACTTATGGCATGGTACTGTGGTAATAGAATACACAGCTTAGCACAGACAAGACCATCAATTTGGAAATCTGAACTGAATATGTGACCAGTCAGTTGACTTTATATCTAAATATGTATTTGAAATGGCCGAGTAACAGTTGCTTGTAAACACCGATTTAAAACCCAAATAACCCTGGTAAAAACTGCTGAAATAATGTATGTCATGTTGTATGGCCTCATAAACACATACCTGCTATGACTGCAAGGTGGACAAAATTTGTTGAAATTTGGACCACACAAGTTTTTTAAATGCCAAAAATATTGCCAAACAGTCTTTCTCTCTCCCCATCACCCCCCCCCCCCCTTTGCATCTAAAATCTTCCTTGGTGACTTCTGTCATAGCTGCAGAACTGAAGTTATCTTGAGAAAAAAAACTCCAAACAACTGGGATATACCTAACAGCAATAAATCCACCCTTTATTTATGCATTTCTAAAAATTTGTGGCATTTCATCTAAAACTGATGATGTCTCTACATGAGTGAAACATTCTATGTTCTGAAAACACTCGTGATCAAAAGAGTCTGGAAAATAAATAACAATGCTAATACGAAACCAAGTAAAACCAAGATGTTCCAATACTATGTTTATTGATACATTCAATTTGAAAAGTGTACTTCTTGACAGCTACTTTAATTACTCAAGCCCTGCATTCTGAAAAACCCAATTTAAATGTGAACATCATCTCTCTGTATATGTATCTGTTCTTAGCATCATAATGCTCTGCTAATAAAAGGAATATATAGAGAGAGACAATGTTTCAAATATCATGTTTACAGAGAGTGCCATTATAGTATGTATAGCCAGACTGTATTCAAATATTATCTGGATGACTTGCAAGTATATACAGTACATGCAAAGTCTGTCCATAAAGTAAATACCTTTTTTGTAAATTATTTGTACACAATAATAATCATCCGATGTTCTTTACCAGAATAAACGGCATCAATTTTAAGAGAAATTATTTATGCAAAGCATTGTATTTTTACCCTTATACCGTAATAAATTAAAACCGTCTGATATTTTTATGGAATACTCATAGTAATAACACAAAGTTCTACGGAATAAATGGTATTTATTGGCAGACATATTATTTATGCTTTGCAAAATATTTTTACCTTTATTCCGTCATGAATCGTAGCAAATTTCAAGTCACAAAAACGGAATAGATTAAATTAATACCAATAACGTCAAAAATTATTAGCTTCGCGATTATGTCAAATGCGTTAAAATATGCTGCGGTTGAAATGTACAGACGTCTGTAAATAAATACGAAGGTTTATAGTAAACATAGTTGTAAGGAGGAAATTCGAACTTACAACTGCTGTTGTTCGAGGATCTGAATAAAGCTTTCTATATTCGGCTCTAAATTTATCTCTCGTTTTTCGTCTTCTGTCAATTAAATCACGTTCAGCCTCTGACACATTGAAGGTTTTGAATGGGTCCCACGATCTTTCCTCCATTTTCACCTTCTCAGAACTCTCTACCGTACGACCGACCCCGAGATGTTACAGGAAGTACATCATCAACTCGTACACGTACTGTGTACTGACTCAACTACAATATGACACCTTCATCATGTGATCAGAGCCCTAAGGTAAAGTACTCAATAATTATCTTCTTTATATAGGAAACACAATTTGCTAATTACTTTACTATTAATTTGTACGTTATTCAGGATTTCTGGTAAAAATATAGTTGATCTCTTTATTCTCTTACATAAATGAGATTTTAAGTTTTCAAAGTTATTAATATATCCACGAGACGGTGTATAAAAATATTGTAATTTACTGATACGTATTCGAGATAACCGTACAAGAAGACATATACTGAATGTAATCTGAACTTTAGCTCTTGTTTGTGTAAATATTAAGGATAAACAGATATTTAGACATACGTTTCGTATTTTCGTTTTTAGATACATACAATACATATCCACGATGCATAAATTTACACAATAGAGACGCTTTTAAAATATCCTGGAAAAGACCTATAAATAGGAATGATTCACCTGATGTACAGTGCAATTTTCTATATTATGATCTCTCTCTCTCTCTCTCTCTCTCTCTCTCTCTCTCTCTCTCTCTCTCTCTCAGGATTTTTACTTATGATTGCTAGTTGTTAGTTGACTTGCTATCATATATGGAAAGGTTCAAGTTTTGAAGGCTTTCTTTTTCACATAAGTAGTTTTCTAAGTCTATATAAGAAATTATTCCGATAATTTCCCGGATGGTCGTCAACTGAAAAAAAAAAAATGAATTTTAGTTTTCAACACAATCTGAAGAAAATATTGGAGTATCTTTTCTTTTACCATTTGACTCTTTGAAAATTGAATCAATAATAATGATAATAATAATAATAATAATTAAAAAAAGCAGCTTGGCGTCACAGTACTTTTTTTTTTTTAAACAACCAATCAGAACCCTGCACCATTATCATCCTATCAATATATATGTATATGCACGGTATTACCAGACAGAGATGTTAACGACACAATGCCAGGAAAAGTTATACTAAATTAGGTGGTGATTTTTTTATGCCAGTAGTAATCTTGTTGATCTACAGAAAATATTGTTCCTATGTTTGCTCATGATATGTAAATATCATGACAACCCATTAATATGGCTTTCTTAATAATGGTGTTCTCTGTGAGGGGAAAAAAGTGAATGAAAGACGGTTTTTTCATGTCCGTGTTCTTTCCACATATGGAAAAAATTAAAAAATAGTCTTAAACTTGTTAGCTCCTAAAGTATGCGCATTGGCTTTTTATTATTATTATTACAAGGCATTTATATAGCGCATTATCTAACATTATCAATATTACTCTAAGCGCTTTAAAACATACACAATTAATATATCGCCAAACATACATACAACATAGAGAAATTAAGAAAAGGACTAAATGGGGTATTTTAAAACACAAATTATATTTAGTTACGCTAACTACAAAAAAGACTAATATAGCACACTAAAACACCACACACACACACATCGCATATATACATACACTTGCATACGTACACATACATACATACGTTTTTTTTTGTGTTTTTTTTTGTTTTTGTTTTGTTTTTTAATATGACCGATCCATGTAAAAAGAAATACACATAACTTAAAAGAACAATAATAGATATCGTAAAAGAAACTACTGTTCTCTCAGATACAAGATATTCAACCACAAACAAAACCCATGGTGAACCCAGCTTAGTATATGAGAAGTTAACGATGAAGAAGCTGAAGTCATTCCCTTTGTCATTAAACTGAGTTGTTAGTTTGGCAATGATATCTATGTTCAATAAAATATCAAAATATCAATATAAAGCAGATATGGAAGACTCTGTGGTGTATTTTATTTCAAGTTCACTGAGATAAACCTAATCGACATGTGACTGAAAATGAATACCGCTAATAGATAAAACGTCTTCGATATATATATATATATATATATATATATATATATATATATATATATATATATGATTGAATATTGTTTAACGTTCCGCTCTAGAATTTTTTACTCATATGGAGACGTCACCATTACGGTGAAGGGCTGCAAATTTAGGCCTATGCTCGGCGCTTAGCACCTTTGAGCAGAGAGGGTTCTTTATCATGCCACACCTGCTGTGATATGGGACCTCGGTTTTTGTGGTCTCATCCGAAGGACCGTCCCACACACACACACACACACACACACACACACACACACACACACACACACACACACACACATATATATATATATATATATATATATATATATATACAATTCGTGCCCATGGGAATTCCAACAGACTGTTGGAAGACTTGATCACCAAGACCACGTATATATTGTCATGGAAGAACTCCAGCATCTTTTTAATGTCAAATTCAGAGTACTTGTGTGTAGAATTAGTTGTGTTTAACAAAGTAATTTTTTGAATGACTGATCACAAGGTATGAATATTTCTGTTTTCAATTTTTTTTTAAATTTTTTTTTTTTTCAAAAAGCATTGAACTGTCTATGATCTCAAAAAGTCTAGCCTTTCATTATTGTGAGAAATGGTCGTCTAAAGTGTTGCAAAGTCATACATTTTGATGTTGTTAATTTAGGAAAAGTTTTGTAATTTAAAATTTACTAGCTAAAAGTTTGAAATATTTTAGAATTCCCATTTGATTTGCATCGCTTCTCGCATATGTTGTGGTACAATACGGCTGAAGATTGTTCTTCAAAGCAATCAATATTTCATCAAGAGAAATCGACAGATGAGTTCATGACCACAGGTTAATTTTAATGGGGAAAGGAGTCAGCAAGCTTGATTTTCTTAAAAATGATGTGAACATGGATTCCATTAAATGTTTCATGTTTTAGCATTAAACATCATACTTCTTTCTGTCTTACTCCTTTCTTCTCTATTCTTCCCCCTACTTCATTCCCCTTACTTCGCCTCTTTCCTTCCCATCAACCCCCTTCTAACCCCGTTTTAATCTGTCCGCACCACACAGTGATAGTATGTTTGATTTGACACATTTTGAAGACTAGGGAACGTAAAATTCAGTTTTGTCTTACTTTACTAGATACAATTCAAACAAACGTTGTTCAACATCGTCCTTTTCACGTCATCAATTATCTCATTCTACCGTCAAACATATGACCGTTTAATTATTGATTTATGAGCCAGTTTATTTTATTTATTCCCAATTATTCATAAGATCAAGGTATTTTTATTCATATTGATTTCAACATAATATTAGTAAATATCCATCCTTGCTGGTTGGTGATTGGTAGCTGATAGTAAGCGACAATGAAGAGCACCGTATTGGGAATCCTGTGACACTACATGTATAATGTCAAATAATTTAGGATTTTGAAACATACACTACAATTGCAAGTCTGCACAAAGCTTATTGTAAAATGGAAGTCAGAACACAAGGAATTTTAATTGAAACTAGAAATGCCATTACGAACAATAGCTGATGTCTCCCCTTTGTTCAACCCATGGTTTCCCATGTGAAACTATGTCCAGATACCAATTTTGGTTGATATCGGACAATGCTTTTTATTGCCAATTTAGGAAACCATCTTGGATAGCCATTTTGAAAGTGATCCAGTAAAATAAAATTAAAGATTTTACCTTAGGGTAAACTTTGATGTATTTCGAGGGAGCTTAGTCAGGGCCCCATCCCTGGCAGCTGCCCTATGATATTAGTTAGGTTTTGTTATTATTGTTATAGAGTAGGTTCTGGGAAATAAAAGATATGAAAATCCAAAAAAAAAAAATAATAAAAAAAAAATTAAAGATTTTTTCATACTTTTTGGTTCCCATGGCAACGGCAGCAATTTTGGAAATGGTAATATATTGCAAAAGCATCTACTCGTGGAGATTATCGTTTCTATGAAGTTTGACCGTGAAAAGTCCAACCATCTCCGAGAAAAATGAAATGAAAGGATTTTGCATACTTTTTATGGTTAACAGCAGACATTTTAGAATATTTAAACATTGGATACATATTGGCCTATGGCGGTTATCGTTTCTGTGATGTTTCATCGTAAAAGGTCCAACGATATTCAAAAAATAAAATTGAAATTTTATGTTTTTTCAAACTCTTGCGGTTTCCATGGCAATGGCATGAAAATTGTAAACATTTCATGCACCTATTTAAATCATGATCATTTTTTCTGTGAAGGTTCATCACGAACGGTCCTACCATCTCCAAGAAAATAGCCGGACAAAATAATTAAAAGAATAATGAAAAGACTAAGATAATAATAACGAATAAATAGACAAAGAACAGTATGTTGCTCGACTTTCGCGGGGGCAATATAATTACTATTCAGGGAAGTGGCCGTTTACACTGAAACATTGCATCCCAGTAGGAATTGATATTGTATTGCAAAGTGACATTCTCAAAATCCAATACAAAATTACACATCAGAAACTAGTTTACAGGAAAATATCCTGTGTCTCTTCCTGTAACCGTAACCTGAAAATACATTTTTTCGTTAATTAAAGCCTGCAATCTTTCATTCCTGAAAGTTTGATAACAAAAAAATTAATAAGAATTAATAAAAAAATAAAAAAAAAATAAATAAAAAATATTAAATAAATAAATAAAAATTCTGAAAAGCTTGGGTTTGAGAGCCTTCTCACTGTGGCATGTACCTGACATTTATAACCAGTATCCTGACTAATTGAAGTGAAATATAGATAAAAACCAAGGTCTTTGTACAAAGTATCATTCAAGAGAGGGATTAATATAAGTCTTCTGACTTGTTTCCCAATCTTTGTCAATACAAATTTATTATACATGTATTTGTTACAAAGAATAAAATATTGTTTAAACTAAAGTATCATTGCTGTAAGTTTGATGAATGTATTAGCTAACAAGACTGAACCAACAAACACACGAACGAACGAACTATTTGCTTTCTCCCTCCGCTGCTCTTATGTGAGGGAATAACTAAATGTAAATGTTATTATATATCTATTGTAGTAAATAAATTTGAATACAAATGTGCTGATGGCCGATAGCCAAGTAAGTACTTTCAGGAGGATAATGGATAATACGCTACTGACGTAGGTCGCACATCCTTGCACAATCATAATCAAGTGACTACAGTACAACATACCGCAAGTTAACCCCATTTCATTTAGTCTTTGCTGCGCGTATCTGTTTCTCTATTCATATTATAATTTATTGAATGAACGAGTAATCAATGAAATGGTTTAAAGAACTACTTCAATTTCACAAAGCGAACATATCCTTGCAACACAGCTTTCATGTAAATGTTATTGAAATCGGAACATAAGGAACTCCATTTTCTTTCAGTGACCTTGACATGTTACTGTTACATACTGTACAAAGGTTAACAAACTTGAAATAAGAAGTGAACTTATGGAAGTTTCGAGTATAACTGCGCAGGACACTGCATATTTCATTGGTCCAAACACTTAAACTCTGTTGAAAAAGTTTTATTTTCGCTTAAAATTTTGAAAGGGTTTGGAAAGGACTATATTTTATGGCGGAAGGATTGTTTAATCAAAAAGTTTTTAATTTGTACGATTTTACAATTTCTGTTTTATCTAATACATTGTCAATAATTATACCTTTAGATGTATATTTCAATTTTGTAATTTATGATACAAGTAGTAAAGACTTTGAACTAATTTAAATTTGTAAATTTAGTAATATTGTTTATGCATTTTTCCAAACAGAAAACTGATTCTTAAAAATGTTTACTTTTATTTACCCGCAATTTTGCAACATTTAATTTATATAGCCCCCACTATTTAAAGTTTCAATTTTAAGGATTTTAAGACAAGACTTTGTAACTTACGTGCGATTATAAAAATTAATAATATTTCTTACATGTTCTTTTAAACTCTCAAATTCCTAATGAATTTTTTTGTATATTAAATGCAAACAGGTCATTATTTATTTCCAATCTACTAGCACTAAACCTTTTAAAATATATATCTATATTGTTAGGAAACATATCTGATTTAATGAATAATTTGTGTTGCTTATGTTTTGATGACACCAACAGACAAATTGACTATGCGAATAAATCGTAATTAAATTTTAAGTGAAAAGGGTGAGGTTTAACACAATGTGGGCTCAATAACAAGCATTATAGCCCAAACATTTCCTTTTAATTTCATGATTCCATTTCAGTGTAGAAATAAAAAATATACGTAAAAAAGATTTGAGAATATTATAGAGCTCAGGTACATACATTTACCTCGATGAAATTCGAAATTTCCCTTGCTGTTTCGTAACAGGGCGGATATAGAGGGGATAGCAATGACTTTAAACAAAATATCATTCAAACAGGGCTAATAAAATTTTGAGAAAAATGCAACTTCATTTTTGTACACGAGACATTTCAGTATTCCTGTAACCTTGAGCTTCCACAAGTAGAAACCAGGGTCTATTATACGAAGGCATCATTTCTGCGAGTTTTATGAAAATTGGATAATCTCTTGTGCACAGGCGAAACAAACTAACACATGAATTATTGTATGGGTACGACCAAGAGAACGGACAAATTACTATTATATCCCTCTTTGTTAGGGAATAAGAAACTTAGTTTAGAACTTTCTATAAATGTATTCAATGCCCAATGAATGATAATAATAATAATGATTTTTATATCGCGCTTTTTCCAAAGCTTCACAATACATTATTACACCAGCAGACCTTAGAACATTCCAGAGCGAGCTTTCTCAGTGCAAGCTGTCGTTAAGGCGCTAGAGCACTAACATTCTGAAAATATCTTTCACTGTCGCACTTGGGTGGAGTGAGAAATTTCGTATAAAGTGCCTTTTCCAAGGACACAACGTCGGTCCAGCCGCGGCCAGGACTCGAACCCACTACCTTTCAGTGAAGAGTCTAACAGCCTAACCATTAGGCTACCGACGCCACACAAATGACAAAAATACATTGCGAGAGGGGAGTGTATGCGTTACTCCTTACAAATGCTAAGAAAGGAAAAACAGAAAACTATGACGTCATATACCAGGATAGGTGCAATAGATGTAGGGTGTCACCACAGGCGATTATATCGCTTGGTTCGAATTTACTATTAAAGAGTCTTTATTAGTATATTCGAACCCAAGCGATATAATTGCCTGTGGTCGTCACGGGACATAATTATTCAGAGGACCCCGTATGGTATGGATATAATATGGCCCCTTAAATTGACTTAGTGTGTGCAAAAATCTTTAATGCTTGTTATAAATGTACAACCTTTTCCTGATTTTGTTTCGGAAAGGATAAAAAAAGGTATGTAACCGGTATTACTTGGTTTTAATTAATTACAATTATACTTTAACTTGCGCTTGCGTTGTGTGAGGTTTGTATTGTATGTGAGCGTTATGTACCTGTGGACATAGACAGATTGACTAGTGACTACTATTTACTACGTCACACTCCCGCCAAATCCTTACCTATAGGACACTCTCTGTGTGACCCTTGAAGGGGACAGATCGTTATACTCTGTAAAGTGTATAATAATATTATAGATCCTGAGAACTTGGTGTCCCGGTTTTTGTTATCGATAAATAAAATAGCAATATCTGAACCTTATACCCAAGGAGTTGTGATGTCTGATTGATACCACAGGCTACAGGTACCATTTTCTTATTCGCAAACATTAAGTGAATCAACGGTAGATAAATAAAACTCCATTCTCTATGCGATATATATATATATATATATATATATATATATGTGTGTGTGTGTGTGTGTGTGTGTGTGTGTGTGTGTGTGTGTGTATTCCTACAATTTATCTTAGGTAGAATAATACCAGTCGCTTTCAAGTTGCTATGATGTTGCGCATTCATACATTTCGATACTTTGTAACAGCATACTAGTATACGCTTTTGCATAACATGTAGCTATATTTGCATGCAACGCTTTTTGGAAATTTTGCACAGATTTTTGCTAATCTATCGTTACTTTTAGAAATTTCAAAGTAAATTAATGAATCATGTAGGTGTATTTCTCAGTACTCAGCCTATTTATGTTACCTTAATGTGCAATATAACTGTACAAAGCTTCAGGCACAATTTCACCTAAGGTGTAGCCCATAGTCTATGTTTTTAGTCCTCTTTAGATATGTATATATTTTACAACATTACATGAAAATACTGCTCATAAAAGGAAAAGTTGATTGACATGGTAAGAGCTTTCACTCTTGCATCCGGTGAGCAATCTGCTGTAAAGACAGTCACAGAGATTGGGCAGGAGAAACCAAGATTCCATATCTTAACCTGATATACTACCACTAGCAGGTCTGTTTTTAATATTTAGATAAAAGATGAAATAAAGTTTGTTCAAAATAATGATCCCTCTTCTGAAATCGCTTCCTTCGGGTCGGTATAGAACTAGAACGTAGAATTCAGAAGCTTTTCATTCACCATTCACCACTGATTAACAAAGTCCCCAAAATATAGTACATTGTATTTATATTTCGGAAAAAGAACAGGCAAATGAATATTGGATCTTTTGATACATTTGCGTTATTTAGGCGTCACATTTACAGCACATTGGCTATGGCCCTCACTATTTAATTATTTAAACTTCTTATAAATTTACACTTCTAATGGATATATCAACACGAAAGAAATGAAATTCGTTATTATATTTACATTCAGTGCTTCTAGTTTCATTTCTGTTGGAAATATCCGTTAAAAACTTATTTTATCACACAGCAGTACTGTTTCCGGGTTCATAACACAGGTCTAGAAAAACGATATGAACTCATAACACTGGTTTATAACAATGCAAATTATGTAATGTCATGTGATGTCAGCACATGCTGACATAGATACAAAAAATTTCCCTCAAGAATATTATCAGATGATGCAGAGAGGCTGAAAATCATTTCCTTATACAGTAACGTGAAACGTAAAGTTTTTAACAATTTCAATCTTCTTAAGATTTTACTTTTTAGTTATGTCATTCTATAACAACAGCAAATAAAACAGGAATAGGCTTGAAGAAGGTTTGTAATAAAATTTTTGTATCTATGTCACCACGTGCCGACTTCATATGACCACACATGACCATACATAATTTGCATTGTTATTAACCTGTGCTGAGAGTTCATATCGTTTTCTCGAACCTGCGTTATGAACCCGTATTGTTGTGTGAGACATATATACCTATATAGCTACTTTTTAAGAAAAAATCGCTAAATTTATGTCTCTAAAAATTCCATTTATACGGTATATCGTCATAGCAGCGTTCCAAAATGTTGTATCCGCAACAGACACATGCTGCCATTTAATTAATGACAAACATTGATGAATGATGGAGTGTGTTATAACGAAAACAAAATTTATTCAATTTCTTGGAAGTTTTTCTAAATTTCGTTGTGCATGGTGTTTGTAGTGACTAGTATTACATTAGCGTGCTTGGATTTATTTCCTACAGATTTTTGAACCTCTTGGTCTCTTTCATTATAATATCTTGCCTCTTTATTCTCTGCACTTACAGATAAGCGATATTGGAAGCCATGGTAATATGCACGCAAAGGGTTTGTCCATTCCGTTTGCTTCATTCTTTATTGTCGGTGAAATCGCCGGGTCTGGAGTGCTGGCCCTCCCTAAAGCTATTGATGACTCAGGTAGGGAGCCATAGACTCAAAATGTAACTTGAATTAAATCTTTGACATAGTCCCTGTCTGGCAGGCATCAAAATAAGTTTTTCCTCTTCTAGGTTGGATTGGCCTAGTTTTAATTGTGGCATGCGCACTTCTATCATCATATACCGGAAGCATCCTTGGACAGGCCTGGCTCATTGTGCAGGAGAGGTACCCAGAGTATAAGCAACATTGTCCGGATCCTTACCCAGTCCTCGGAGAAAAAACGTTCGGAAAGACAGGAAGGTTAAAACATTTGGATGTTTTAAGATTACAAGTTTTCATTTCCATAAATCCCTAAGCAACACAGTTTTTACTTTTGCTTAAAGTAATACTAAGTTAATCAAATTGAAAGTAATACGAAATAAATAGATCAAAGGTATTTCAAGTAAATAAATTTAAAGTAATACCAAAATTGTAAAATAGAGGTTATCAAACACGTGTAAAAATATCAAATCATACGTAAATAAATCGACAGTACTTGCACTGTAAGTGAATAGAAACCAGGCTTACAGTAAAAAAGAACATTGAATCTGGGGACTGGCATTTACTAAATAGTGAACAATATGTACAAAAAGGATGCACTATGGAATAATTTTAATAGGATACCTTTTCGAATTTTAGATCTGCATAAAAAAGAAGTCATTAGTCTATGATCACCGTGCCATTTTATTGAGGATGAGTAACCATGTCAACATGAAAACTATATGTTTAGTTATTCAGTGTGAATATATATATATATATATATATACAAGTTTTAGAAGTAGTGCTTTCAATACTTTGTAGAAATATGGCCTTTTCAACCCATTATTAGTACTCTTATATTATTTTCACCTCGTAAATTATACGCTGTCTTGTTTTACCACTGGGGACGTTTTCTTAGAGTTCTGAACACATGAAGTGATTACCGATCGAACTTTCGATTTCTTTGTTTTGAATTTGAAAATTTGTGCAATCAGTGGATTAAGATGCTTTGTAGAAATCTGTTTTTATCATTAAAAGTACTTTACGCTGTAAGTCATCTGTTCAGTATTATATTCGTAAGACGTCATCATTAATACAGATTTCGTCTTAGAAAATAAATATTATCTACCATCAATAACAAGTTGATTTTAATTTTAAACAAAGAGGAATACAGACCTTATCTATCACCTGAGTACCATAGCCCATAAAGACAGACCTGTCAGGGAGTCTCATATTTGAATTTAAGTCTTATTCTAAAGTCTTTTGTGCGCAACTTTATAAAATGTCTAAATATGCATACAATTCCATTCAATTACAAGAGAAGGAATGAAGTTTGAAGCCCTTATTCACTCCCACCCCCGATGAATCATACCTATAATTTTGGTAGTGTATTTATATTTCAGTGAGCATTAGAAAAAACAAATGAAGATTTCTTAAGCTGTTAAGCATTATATACTCTATGACCATTTTGGTTCCTCCTTGGAATTCAGTATCATGAAATTTCCAATTTAAGTAGACAGCTTTATTGTCTTTCTTAAATATTGCTAGAAACCTACAATGCACAATAAATTAATGTAGATTTTCTAAACTATAATACATATTTACTATTATATGACAAAATTACACCACCACCCACGCCAGCAGCATTTCACAATTTGCATTTCGCAAATTCTATCATAGATATAACGATATAGTTTGTTAGTACAATCTTCCATTAGGTCAAATGCTACCAATTGTTAGGCCGTACTTGGCACACTGATTCTGACTGCGGATTACTCCTCTGTTTAACTGATCTAGGTATAGGACTCACGACGGGTGTGATCGATCGACAGGGGATGCTTACTCCTCCTAGGCACATGATCCCACCTCTGGTATGTCCAGGGGTCAGTGTTTGCCCATCTCTCTGATTTGTATTTTCTATAGGAATTGCGTCATTGATTACTGTTCGTTACCTTAGCCTCTTCATTAGAGGAGATTCTGCTGCGGAAGTAGAGACTTTTTTTGATTTAGTACATTTTTATTATATAGCCATATTGGCCCCGTTCTAAGTCTCAACCCCTGTTCCGGCCAGGGGCAATGCATTTCACAAATTAAGGCGTCGTGGACATCATAACCATGCATTCCGTTAATCTTCCACTACTGTGGAAGTACAGAAAAGGATTTGTTCTAAGATTAAATACGTTTTAACTGTACATAGCCATATTTGCCCCACCCTAGGACCCAAACCTTTAACCCAGGGACCATGATTTTTACAACTTTAGAGGGCTTCATGTGTATTATAACTATGCATTTAGTTTTTCTCAAAAATTTGCGGAAGGAGAGAATATTTTCTAAAATTTAAGATATCTCACTACATGGCCATATTGACCCCACCCTGGGGCGAGAATCCCCGAGTGAGAGCTCATGAATTTAGCAATTTAGATCGAAAGTTTCATGGGTATCAATTTATAACCATGCATTCAGTTTTTCTCATACATGTCTGAGAGTAGAGAAGATTTTGCTAATATTCAATACAAGTGAGACACATTGGCCGCACCCTAGGGCTTAAAACCTTAATCCATGGGCCATGATTTTCAGAATTTTGGCAGAGAGCTTCATGGGCATCATAATCATTCCTTCAGTTTTTTCCTCACACATGTCTGAGAGTAAAGAAGATTTTAAACACTTAATACATTTTCACAAAAGAGTCATATTGGCTCTACCGTAGAGCTTAAATCCCTAACCCAGGGGCCATGATTTTCATAATTTAGGTAAAAATCTTCATGGTCATCAGAATCATGCGTTTAATTTTTCTCACACATGTCTAAAAGTAGAGAAGATTTTCTAAGATGCAATATATCTTTATCTGAACCCCTGACCAAGGCGCCATGAATTTCACAAAGGGTTTCATGGACATCGTAACCATACATTTGGTTTTTCTCCTACGTGTGGGAGTAGAGAAGAAGATGTCTAAAAATGTGGCATTTTTGTAGTTTTGGCTCCACCTGGGGAAGAAATGATCACAAATTTCACAATACTTTCCTTTTAACCTAAGCAAAAATGGTAACAATTGGACTTGTAGTTTTCAAGAAGTTAAAAATGTAAAATTATTAACGGACGACGCACAACGACGGACAAAAATCAACGGCAATAAGTCATCTTCGAGAGCGACTCAGGTGACCTAACACAAACATTTTGGTTTTTATGCGGCGTTAAGCAAGTAGCATGTGGTGATTCTCGGTATTTAAATTTAAATATGGCGTCTTTTAATATATCACCATTAATGTTGCCCTGTAAGCATAAACTTTCATTTTAGTACTTTCGGCACTTTAATTGTAGGTATGTGGTCTCCTTTTCCATCAATTTCACCCTGTTTGGGGTGTCCACGGTTTTCCTGCTCTTAGCGTCGGAGAACATCCATGACTTGATAAAGGACTGGACACAGAAGGATGAATCTTTCTGCATCTGGCTGGTCATTTTAGCGGCGGTCATCTGTCCGCTCACGTGGTTTGGTACTCCGGCCGATTTCTGGTAAGGATCCTTAAGATGCTGTATATCTCCTTCATAATTCACATCTCCCACAAAGAAAGCTATATACATGTATAGACAGGGTGTACGTCTCTCCAGACATTTATCGACAAAGGTGTTTTCCATGCAACATGTAAAAGATACTTCATGTATATTTTAACTAGGGGTCAGCACAGAGGTCAAAGGCCAAGATGAAAAGGTCTTGCATTGAAAAGTATTGGTTGGAATTTTAAACATAAAAATGAATCTAAAGTACAATAGTCATTCGAAATATATCGACACCAGTAAAGACGTATGACACATAGCAATAACGCATATTCATTCCTTAGAGTTTTTCAGTACTTTGATTGCTAGTATCTTGTCAACAGGCCAGTTGCCGTGGGAGCAACACTTGCTACAGCACTTGCGTGCGTTTTACTCATCATTAATATTGCGATGGACGAAGGCACATACAGCCCGGTTCTGCACTCACGGACAGAGTTTGAGCAATTTTTCATGGCATTTGGGACGATTGTGTTTGCTTTCGGAGGTCATCCCGCATTCCCTACTTTCCAAACAGACATGAAGAAACCAAGCGACTTCAAATGGGCAGTGCTACTGGGATATATGGGTTTGGAGATTTATTCAACATACATGAAATATAGACTTTTATAATGTTTATCTCGATTAAGAGTATTAAACTATACACAATACTGAAGCATAATGTTTTCATTCATAAATGTACAAAAAATATATATATGAAGACTTTAATTCAAAACTCTGAGTGTGTTGTTATATGTAAACGTCCATATTTTTGTAGTTGTAATGCTGATGTACCTGCCTGTAACTACCGTTTCATACTTTATCTACGGCAAGAATGTCAAGGACAACATTCTCTTGATGCCAAATGGCGGCGTCATCAATCAAATCGTGGAGGTCATGATCACAGTCCACTTAATACTGGGATTGCTTATCGTCATCAATCCATTCTGCCAGGAACTGGAATCCTACGCCCGAGTCCCAAAAAGTAAGGAACAAAATTCCACATGTCTAGAACCTTATTTCTTTGGTGATATTGTAGAATTCAAACCTCCAACTTATAAGAAATTCACATAATATATATGAAAATATATTCATTTCCAGAATAAACGTATATTTACTTTTTCTCTCAAATCCCGTGGGTTGGTATAGATCCTCAGTACCCCTTGCTTGTCGTAAGAGGCGACTAAATGGGACTGTCCTTCGGATGAGACCGCAAAAACCGAGGTGTGGCACGATAAAGATCCATCCATGCTCAAACACCCTGAGCGCCGAGCATAGGCCTAAATTTTGCAGCCCTCCACCGGCAATAGTGATGTCTCCATATGAGTGAAAAATTCTCGAGCGGGACGTTAAACAACATACAATCAATCACTTACAAACAGCTTCCCGAATTTTCATGAAATTGAAGTTTAATGATTTTTACTATTTAGAATTTTACTTTAATTTTCAAGAAAACACATTGTCCCGAAACATATTTGATATCTTTACTGAAATTCGTTTGTTTGGTTTAAAAATTCTAACTTTTTGAAAAGAAATCAATATGAAATAATTCATTTTTCGTACCATTTAAATTACCCTATACTTAATATTTAATTCTACCACGGTTATTGCAAAGGAATGCCGTGGTCATTATTCTGCGATATACCATCATATGTAATTATAACAGATTATGAGAAAATTGGTTTACATCTCGCTTGTACTTCATGTTTGGAAAACAACAAAACAATCAATCAATCAATCAGAAGAGTAAAGTTCCTCGCATTAATCCGACAATGGACATAATTTAACGATATTTTGAACATTCCCACCAAGGCCTGAACACCATGCCATGACGTCACGAAATAACATATCCGAACCAAATCAACTTATATAAAGGAACCAAAACTGCACAAGAATTAGTCAATTTAATGTATTTATCAATTCAGAAACAAAACAAACAACACGCAGATGTAATTTCTTTATTATTTCTCATTACAATATTATGTGTTAGCAATTTTATTTGTAAATTTGATTAATCTGTCAGAGAAAGATTTTTTGGGTTATGTCCGTTGTCGGATTGTTGCAAGGGACTTTAAACATCTGAAGCGACAGATTAGAAGGAAATCATTTCCGAGCTTGAATAAGTTTGCGAATCTAATAATAATATCGGACCCGAATCGAGGAGGGGTCAAAATGTCATTGCACACACACACACACACACACACACACACACACACACACACATATATATATATATATATATATATATATATATATATATATATTCAGATACCTACGCACAGACAAGTTAACCCGTTCCACCACGTATGTGTATAGTTTTCGCCCACGACTGTGTATTTAAAGCAGTTTATATAATCCGTCAAAATAAATACTTTTCAAATTAAATCTCTAGTATACTCTACCACCATTATGAGTGAAAAATTCCCAAGAATTAAAGAAAAAAATGTGTAGGCCTTGTCCGTGTCGGAAACTGTCATGACGTCACGATGTGACCCATTTCGTAGCTGTACAGGTATATTTCTGAGCCGTATTAGAATAGACGTAACGTCCTTGTTTCCGTGGGTGATGCAGGATAACTTCCTCGGTCTCGAAACGGCTGGGCATTTGATTGATTGATTGTATATTGTTTAACGTCCCGCTCGACAATCTTTTATTCACATGGAGACGTCACCATGCCGGTGAAGGGCTGCAAAATTAAGACCAATGTTCGGCTCTTATGGCCTTTAAGCAGGGAGGGATCTTTTAACGTGCCACACCTACTGTGCCACAGGTCCTCGGTTTTTACAGTCTCATCGGAAGGACCGCCCCATTTAGTCGCCTCTTACGACAAACAAGGATACCGAGGATTATTTTTAAAAACAAGGTTATCCTGCAACACCCTCGAAAACCCGAAATTATTTAATAAATAACATTACTTCTATATATATTTATATTGTTTTAATCTCTTAAAGCTTTTACAGTTGTAGAATTTAAACATTATATATCAGATACCGGTATATGAATAGTTAAAATAGATGTTAAGACTTGGTTTTTAAAGCTGTACATATACAATATGTGTCTGTAATACAGTCAGAGATTTAACGTTTTTTAACCTTTCACTTCAGATTTCACCTGGAAACGTTGTGTGTTTAGGTCTGTTGTTGTGGCCGTTATTCTTTTAGTGGCGGAATCAATTCCAAAATTTGGTGCCATTTTATCCTTAGTGGGCGGGTCAACAGTGACATTGTTGGCCTATATCTGTCCATCTCTGTTCTACTTGAAACTGAGGTCAGTCCGTCAGGAAGATATAATGATTATTAACGGAAACAGTAGAGAAGATGTCGCCGTTCAAGCGGAGGAAAAGTATACATAATTCTAAATACATGTTAATTTTGAATAATCATGTAGGGTATAGTGTATATCCCCTATAAAGGATAATTTCTGCGTTTCGTTAGGAAAATTTTGCGATATGATTCGTAAATTGCAGCAAAATATATTCTGCGGTTGCATATATATATATATATATATATATATATATATATGTGTGTGTGTGTGTGTGTGTGTGTGTGTGTGTGTGTTTATTTTATATATAATTTGGCAATAAATGGACAACAGCAGAAAACACCAGTTATACAGGAATAATTCCGTATATGATTAGTATTTTGTTTGTTTGTTTTTTTTAGTGTCCCGATGTTTTGCGTCATTCCCTGGATGTGATATTCTATTCATTCTTTACAAGTTTGTTCAGCATTTAACATTTTAAACATTGTTTCAGTCATGGTCTTCCTCTGTGGGTAAAAGTGATGAACATTGAGATAATTGTGTTGGGGGCTGTGGCTGGTGTCGCCTCAACATACTCCGCCATAAAATCCATCATCTCCAGCGATTTCTCCAAACCTTGCTACATGTGACAGTGAGAATGTACGCAATATCAGTGCCAGAAACATCCGAAGACTTCTATATTGAGACTTGTTACTACCTCCCATCTGAACCAGGTGATCACATCACGGCATACAAAGACATAACAGATATACGTGTACATTTGTTGGCTATTTCAATATGATATTATAACACTGAAGAGATTACAGAGGCATTGCTTAAATACATTAAACTGTGATTTTATCAAATTATTCTATGGAACTTGAGGCAAATAATATGCCAAGAGGAAAGAATTCTTAAAGTGTATATCAGTCTAGTTGTTTATGATTATTGGGATTTCCGTTTGCAAATCCATCCAAAAATGAGGAGATGAACCATTCGAACATGGACTGGGTGGTGCTGAACGTCCGCTGTTCCTTGTCCTTCGCTGGACAAGGACAGACCCCAGGGCACTCTTCAGCTACCCCTCTACAAATATAAATATATATATATATATCTGACATGCATTAAAAAAATAACTCGTTCCTCAGCTACACTTCTATAGGAATATTTAACACGCATAAAAAAATAACTCGTCAGCTATCTCTGTACAGAAATATAAAACACGTATAAATAAAATAATTCACTCCTCAACTTCCTTTCTACAGAAATATATAACAAGCACAAATAAAGAAAACCCCTCATTTCTCAGCTACCCCTCTCTACAGAAATGTAACACCAATAAATAAAATAACTTTTCAGCCACCTCTCTACAGCAAAATAAAACACGTATAAATAAAATAAATTCACTCCTCAGCTACCCCTCTACAGAAATATATAACACCAATAAATAAAATCACTAACTTGTCAACTACCCCTCTACAGAAATATAAAACACGCCAATATAAAATAATACTTCTCGGCTACCTCTCTACAGAAATATAAAACACGCAAATGTAAAATAACTCACTTCTCGGCTACCTCTTTACAGAAATATATAACAGGTATCAAAAGAAAACACTCCACTCTTCAGAATATTACAGCATAGCAATAATAATTTACTTTTATGCAAATTGACAGCAGAGTACAGCACGGACAAATCGGTGTTTTTACTTTGACATTGCGCAGGAAGCCATTGAAAATGCTAAACTTACGCGCACTCCAGTTGACAGATGTTGATGTAGACTTTGCCGTCTGAGCCACACACGAAGGACTCGGGATAACCCCGACAGTCACAGCAAGGGCATTCGTAATCACAGTCCACACTCACGTTCCTATAAATAAAATCCACGTCTATAGCTCTAACTTCAGGGGGTGTGAGTCTCCTTTCCTAATTTAAGATCTCGCTCCAGGGCCATAAAACTTAGACGAGTTAACTTTCGAGATTTATTAAAAGAAGAAGGGGGGGGGGGGGGGCTCAATTTCTTGTCATGACTTCGACCGTCTCACTTTTGGTGTCCCATAAAGCTAGTTTTAGCTCATTTAGCATTTTCTAGCTAGAGACGGAGAAACCGAGATAGAAAAAAAAAACCAAAAAACCCCATGGAAACTGAGCAGGAACGAGTTGAATTATAGGATGCGTTGTTTACATACAATTTTTGTTAGTTTCCGATGCCACGCCCACTATGCTTTGAAAAGTAAAGAAATACAGCTAGAAAATCTAAACACTTTTAAACACTTCCTTTTTTGTTGTTGCTACCTATCCATGCACATCGTCATTTACCTTCATTTTTGGCCCTGACGTTTTGGTTTAGGGTGGACCCAAAATCACGGTGCGACAATACACGTTCTAAAACCGTACATACTAATACTGAGTTCATGAATAAAGATTTACATGTTATAATGAGTAATTTCAGGGGACATACATATATCATTGACTTACAAACATTTAGCGGTGCAGCTGTTGGGATAAGTCACGTTGTTTGTGCCGCAAACAGGGGACACCTCCCGAGTACAGACACAGGGGTTCTTACAAGGGCACGTTCCATTACAAGCAACGGTCGCCGCCCTGCAAATAGTGTAACAGTTTAGGATATATTAGATTAATGCATATCGATCTAGGACTAATTTTATGAAGTAATATTCATGTAGTAATACACAGTGCCTCCGTACTCGCACGCTGCCTGACATGCGTTGGTATAATTATCTCCCTTGGTGCTACAGACGGGTTCTACAACATCAGAACAGTTGCAAGGAGCCGGACAGGGACATTCTCCAGAACAAGTAGTTGTCGCCGCCCTTCAAAAAAGACACAGTTGTTAAACTTTTTCGACGATGAAGGAAACTGTGTGTTCTTTGATCACGAAATGCTTGAAAGTATGAAAAGAACAAATAGTGTTGCGAAATACCTGAGATATCAAAGTTTGACGTATGAAAATATCCACAAATTAATGTTACGCTTTCATTCGCAAGTGCATATGGATCAGTTTAATTAAAATCGCTATGGAGAAAGGAGCGAACTCACTGACACTCTGCCAGGCATGGGTTGGCGTACGTGATGCCATCTGTACCGCAAACAGGGTTGTATATTTTTGGGCATGGACATAGTTTTGGACATGGACAACTCCCATTGCATGCGACGTTTTCACTTCTGAAATTAAATTCCAAAGAAAGACTAAAACCAAATTTTCACGTGTTGGTCACTCTTTAAAACGATTGCATTCTGACTCCAATATTAAATCTCTGATGAACTGTATTACTACGCGAGGTAACGTGAATTAAATGTGACGTACAAGCAAGTGGCGGTACAGAGGTTGATGATGGTCTTGTTGTTAGTGGTACACACTGGGTCACTCTCAATGGGACACTCACAAGGGGGAGGACAGGGACAGGCTCCTTCACACTGGACCGTTGCACCGCTACCATTAAAGATCACAAGGAATTTACAGAACTAGAACCGAAATATATAGAAAGGCCTCATTTCGTAACAGAAACTACAAATGACTGAGGAATGGGTACCTGCAACTGGCTTGGCACTCTCCTCCATAAGTGACCTCATCAGATCCACAGACAAGACCGGAACTTGGTGGGCAGGAGCAGCTGGCGGGTGTAGTTGGGGTAGTGGTTGGTTCACACGGACATGGTCCAGTACACGCCACGTTTGCAAAACTAGAGGTTACAATATTTGAAGCTGTTAGACATGTTAGAATGTTAGCATAATGCATCTGTTACTCCCATACAACGGTCTTTATAATGATTTTGGGGGTGGATTGAAATGGATATACGTTTTTATTCAATCGGCGATTTTAGCGGTCAATTACATTCGTAGACATTACCAACAAATTACTGAATATTAATCTAATAGCGAAAAGGTATTTTAAAAGAAAGTCACTTGACTAAACCCCAGAGATGAGTGAAGGTTTGGGTTCTACGCTTCCCACTCTCATCATGTCAGTCTGTCTGCCTCTGTGTGTGTGTGTGGGGGGGGGGGGGGGTCCTCCTTTCCTCTAAATTGTCTTCCTTCTGTCCCCAAAGAGATGTGATAGAATCTGGATGTGTCGATAATCGTCATACATGTAATTGTTCGCTATGCTTATTCATTATTACGAGTTTTTTTGTCTCGACGTACGAGTAAATTTCCATAGACTGGTAGGGGTATCTATTCACAGAGTTGGGCACTGAAGAATTAAGAGACTTACTACAGGGTTTCCTAATGCACATACCCGTGCAGGAGGGCAAAATCTAACAGGTCAGCTGTTCGTCACAAACACCCGTGTGTAACAGTACACGTACAGCAGGTATGTTAAGCACAATATTGTGATTTGCTGATCATATTATTTCAGCTATCATTATATAGGTAGGATTGAGGAAGAATATTCTTCTGACATTGCAAGTTACAACTAACAAAAATTCGAAAACGAAATGTCAAAGTTCAGATGGTAAGAATTTAATAGAGAATTTTGAGAGCTACATACCTACATTTGGCCCAGCAAGGGTTCCTGTAGGACACCCCATCAGTTCCACAGACTGGGTCCACCTCACGCCCACAAGTACTACACATTGAGTGACGGTGACAGGGACACTGGCGGTTACACGCCTCCGTAACACCTCTGTAAAGCAATATACATGGCAGGTGGCATCAATTAGAAATTATGGGTTGTATTATACAAACGCACAGTAGCTACACCTACCAAACATTGTGGAAGATCTTTGGTTGCTGTAGATTGTTTGAGACCTTTGAATAGCTTAAAACTAAGCGCTGCAGCAATGCAAAATGTAATAACGAGGCAAAATGTAATAACTTGATCATTACAAGTTGCGATATTTGCGTTGATCTCAACGCAAAATGTAATAAACGTAATTCATTTTTATCTTTTTTTTTTAAAATAATGAATAATATGTACATATCGAAACTCAAATAGCCATCGATGCAGATTTCAAAATTTCGTGTTTATTACATTCTGCATTGATCTCGATGCCAAATGTAATAACGCATGCATAATGTGATAATCGCGTATTGAAACTGAAATAAAAAGAACAGTAACTCCAGATTGATCTCCTTAATTGATAGTACAGATGTCTTTGATTCATTTAAAGCACACATTAATTCAAAGTTAAGAATATCCATAGCTATCGGCATCTTCCATCATTTGAGTTTGTACTAATTTGGCGCTCGATAGGTGTTGTGTATTTATATCATTTTACTTTATTTCCTTCTGCGTTGAATTCGACGCAAAATGTAGTAATTACGTTTATTTATCAAGATAATTACAACGTTAATTCAGTTAAAGAGAATATTACTAAAGCCTGCATTTTTACATTCCGCGTTGAAATCTTCGCAAAAATGTAAGAATTGAGTTTAATACATTTTGCGTCGTTAATGCACGTACATTTTGCGTCGTTATTACACGTACATTTTGCGTTGCAACAATGCCAGTTGATTCAGATCTGCTTCAGTGGGGGAAAATTTACACAGTAATTCAAAGAATCCATGAATGGATCGCAAGATGCACAGTGCAAGTGAGACCTCTTCAGATTTTATTACAAAAGATATTTTTAAAAAGTGAGTCACGTGCAGCAACTTGGACGTCAATCACTTTACTATGGGCATAACATTGTAGTGGGACAGTTCCGAATGTCATGACAACATCGATTCCTAAAAAACACGATCAGTACAAGATACAAATCACTGTAATATGACCACTAGCTTTCGAGAGAACTGGATTTTCGTTAAATGCTTGGTATGACTCTTGTTTTCTGTACCAGCGCATCCTCACTAACCGAGGGTTCCTCAAGTGATATGAGGGTACCTGTAGCTGGTCGAGGCACTTGACTAGCAAAGTATATATGTATAGATCTAACGGACACTACCACACACATTTTAAAAAAAACACAACAAAGGGCCGTAATAGAATTAATTTTTCTGAGGAAAAATATTTAATAACCGAACACACGTGCCCACGACGAATACAAGCACAAATAAGTGAACTATCATGCATACGGAACAACCCCTTAATCAAAACATAAAAAATTCATGAACGTGCATTTTATTTCTCAGATCTTGAAAATATGATCCCATGAAAGGAAATGATGGATAAATCCAGACATCTTTCAAAGGGTGTTTCACTCGGAGACAAAAATGTGGACTGCATGTAGCGCTCAGCTGTTTTGTCCACACAAAAAAAAATATCCGAAAAAATGGGTTTACAATACCCATAGTCCGTCGACCAACTTCAATCAGTGCAGACACAGCAACTCTTACGAACCATCAATAAAAATAACTACTTGGGGCACTGTCAAATAATAACATAACATGTATTGATCAAGACAACCCTAAAACAAACAAGTTACAAATTATTTTACTCACAGGCATTTGGCCATACAGTGGCTGGAATACGTCACGCCGTCGATTCCACACACTGGCCGGTAGTGGCTTCTGTGACACCACCATGAACAGACCCTGTTTCTAGGCCGAATGTGCGCCACCCTTCTCCTGCTGTCTAACTTCGGAAGCATGGAACTGGCTGTTCTAGACTTTGGCGATAGTGTGTTGTCATTGTCGTTTTCAAGTGATGGTTGGTGAAATTCGTCAACTGGTTGAAAAATTTAATGACGAAAGATCAGTTTGTATTGTGTGTAAAATTAGATAAATACCGGTAGTTGTTTGGTGGACTTGTGTTTAAGCGTTACCATGGTTACCTCCCTGTAACGGTTTTTCTCATGTAGACGACGGTATACGTATAGAAAACACCAACAAACGCTAATAAATCGACCCGAAATAGTGATCATTTGTAATCGTTCTAATTTGTTGTAAAACGGAACTTCATGCTATTTATTATTTTTTGGCCAGAGACGACATTTGTAAACATAGTACCAGATGTAAGGCTTACTAATCCAGTTTGGACCCGCGGATAAGCAACAGGAGTTTACAAATAGAAAGAAGTAGGAGGATCCAAATATCTTATACACACATAAACACGAGAGCGAAACTTATTGTATATTTATATAAGAAATATACATGCAGTGAATATGATGTGACGTCGACTCACTATCCATTCCACAGTGACGGTGGTATCGTTTCATTCCATTCTACAAATGGAACGAATGGAATGCAACGAAATAACCCGTGGTTTGCGACGATGGCATCAATTCAGCAGAATAATTAATGCTTTCATCAATTCAATTAATGCGCACAATAATTCAGGATTGGAGATATCATTAATTATTTGAAAAGGTCTTTAATTGAATTATTGCGCGCATCAAATGAATTGGTGATATCTTCAAATAATTAAAGATGTCTTCAATTATTTGAGTTTATGGTAATTTGGCGCTCCATACTTTGTACGTGCCTGTTCTATAGGCGCGTTCGAAACCTTGATACGAGTGCCTGTCTGCCTGTAGATTTGTTCTCGAACTACAAGAACAAAACTCGCCAACATATTCGAGATATCAGAACGCGGCCGGTGCGCACTAAGCCTTTCGATACATCATTTATTTGCAAATCGTATTGAATACCATCGTATAATACGTACAGCATATTTATTGAAATTGCATGGAATTAACACCACGCACATTTTCAAATGTAAAAAGCTATTTACCTAGATTTGATGTCGCAAATTTCGGATAAATTGCCAAGACAACCAGGAGAGACCAAAGAGCGCCGACCAACATAATTTCTCTCATTCACGTGCACGTCTCTAGCTTGAACATCTGAGGAGCGGCACACAGGAAGCCTACATTTTCATATTTCGTACTGATTTGTCTTTTCGGAGGCCCGATTCCGGATGCGACTGTAACCAATCCATAAAATTAATATGCTGTCGTTTTCCTGAAATAACCAAACAGCCATTGTATATATAAGTATTTTGCATGACCGGGTTGTGCATTGATAAGGCATAATGCATTATTATTCACGAATTATAATCAAGTGAATTCATATAAAGTATGTGCATTAGTCAATGATGACAGTGAATAGTTAAATTATAATTTAAAGTTCACTTTCTAGAAGCTCATCTTCTTTTTCTGTACGGCTATATATTCATCTAGTCATACTTCGTAACAATTTTCCGCTACTGGTCCAGAAGAAATATTCTTTATTGAGACAAATATTTTTTAAAATGAACATTGTTTGGTCAATTTAGAGACACGGAAAGGTTTCCGTTATAATAATGATTTATAATTACTTAATTATAAGAACCAGGACTTATCGCATACTTGAAAAGCGAGTGTGGATCCCTCAAGGAGTATTTAAATAAGTTTCTACACAACACATATGCTGTCATTCTGAATCACGTGATGTAAAATGTCCGAGTCAGCATAAAAAAAAACCCCTTTGAAATTCCGGATGATCTTCAAAGCGCAGTTGAGAGCAAATTTATGCATTCAGATTGTTCAAAATGGTCTCTGGATCTGGGGCCTGGTTCCAGGGCGAAGCCTGCGGAATTTCCACGTTTTTACAGATAGTAGACTATGCAAAATCTGCATCCAAAATTGCGGTACGGTAATTTATATATTATATTATGACCTTGAATTTTGAAATCGTCCCCAGTGAGCTAATAAAGTCGGCCGTGCCGTGAGAATTGATGAAGCAATATCAAACGCAATGCTAGGATGAAAGATGACTATATTTTCTTTCAGTTGGAAATTCCGGGGGGGGGGGGGTTCAGAACACCACCTCCCCCACTCCCTTCTAGATCCGCACTTGTATGATGTGCTTCCATATCATTGTGAACAACAACAACAAAAAACTACATAAAAATATATTGTTGGCATAAGTGTCAGAAACTTCAACAAATAAAACGTATACCGTATTTGAACGCCCGTCAATTGGTTCTAATATTCAGAAATTATCGCTTTCAAGAATCTCCTTTAAAAGTCAATCGTTACATTACAAATCAAAATGAAACGCCAGATTAACATAGTCTCAAATAATTGAAGATATTCTAAATTGTATGAAGATATCAATTTAATTATAGCACGCAGTAGTTAATTTGATGTGCGCATTAATTCAATGATTGCTCTCATCAAGTCAGTCGATGAACGCATCAATGTGGCGGAATTGTGTTGCTCGAAACTTTACTACGAATCGAGGTATAAATGAGTTGATGATCTCTTTAATTCATTTGAAGATATCTTTCATTATTTACAACAATTTTGTATAAGGAATTAATGTTCGAGTCAATCATTTTAAAGAGAGCAACGATTCAGTCAAAAAGTTCATTAATTGAATTATTCAAATCTATGTTGAATTGAAGATATCGCTAATCTGATAGTTCTCTCTAAAAAGAATTATTGCGTGCATCAGTTGAATGAATAATATCATTGATTCAACTGAAGATTTGCTGCTCACATTGATGATAAGCTCAGTTGAAGAGAGCAATCATTCAATTATTGCACGCATTAACTAAATTGATACGCATATAACTGAATTATTGTTCTCTTCAATTGAATTGTAGCACGCATCGATTTGATTATTGATATCATTTCATTTGAAAAGAGCAACAATTCAATTATAGTGTGCATCAGTTCAGGAGAATAATTAATGTTATCGCAAATTCATTCAAGCACGCAATAATTATCATTTATTATTTGAATAGATCTTTAATTAAGTTGTTGGGTGTATCAAACAATTGACGATATCCTCGAATAATTACAGACATCTTTAATTATTTGAATTTATAGTAATTTGGCGCTCCACAAATAAAATCACATAGATAACAACAAAACATTAAATAGAATTAACGACATCCAACAGCTTTATCACATGTATATAATTATATCACATGAATTTGAATAAAATTTAAAATACAAGAGACCCTTATCTATTATCGGTCACCTGAATGTTAGTTAAAAGTATCACTAGTTCCAAGAGCTATGACCTATAATAACTTTTTCCGTTCTGCATCTAACGTTAAGCATAAAACATGATGTGTTCTTAAAAACACAAATAAGTCCCCGAAAGTGCCCAGACTAATGAAAGAGTACATAATGTACGTTATATGACTACTTTGGACTCACCCTAGAGTCAGAGCCATGCATGGGGTTGCAAAATTTACATTTTTAGTACATTCCTTTCTGCTTATTTCTAAATTCTTAATACACATTTACCCCATAGGCATCCGAGTTGGAATAGATCCTCAGTACCCCTTGCTTTTCGCAAGAGGCGACTAAATGGGGTGGTCCATTGGATGAGACCACAAAAACCGAGACCCCGTTTCACAGCAGGTGTGGCACGATAAAGATCCCTCCCTACTCAAAGGCCATAAGCGCCGAGCAAAGGCTTAAATTTTGTAGCACTTCACCGGCAATGGTGACGTCTTCATATGACTTATAGATTGTCGTTAAACAATATACAATCA
This sequence comes from Ostrea denselamellosa, assembly GCA_024699665.1. Classification (NCBI taxonomy): domain Eukaryota; kingdom Metazoa; phylum Mollusca; class Bivalvia; order Ostreida; family Ostreidae; genus Ostrea; species Ostrea denselamellosa. The sequence goes on along the minus strand of JAMZEH010000054.1, from coordinate 1,542,895 downwards.
ATCAATCGAAATGTGCATTTAGTTTTTACACAGTATCATCAAAATTAAAGAGAAAGTCTTTCAATGATAAAGACAATAATCTTTATAATAATTCTGACCCGATCCTCGAACTTGTGCCTCTGAGATCAAAGGGCTACCTGCTCATTCTAAATAAAGTTTATCTATTTTTTTTTTTAAATCTAGTACCAATAGCATTAAAGATGTTAATAAAATGTTTTACACATAAACACTATACGCCAAGGTTTGTCCTGCCCTGGAGTCAGATTTTCTACCCCGTGGATCAAGAAATTTACAAGTTTAGTAGAGGCCTTCCTGCTCAAGATCACTATGCATTTACTTTTCAGATTTGCGAATGTGGAGGAGATTTTTTAAAATTGGTTAATTTTTGGCAGATTTTGCTCCACCCTTAAGTCTCAGAGGAGTAGGAGTCCTGGGATTTTCAATTTATGTCCAAATGATGCTTCAATTTGAAAAGAACTGGAATAGTAGTTTTCCGGAATATGTTCACTTGTTATCAATATATATATATATATATATATATATATATATATATATATATATATACATTTCCATCCTCCTGTGGGCCGATATATGTGAGAAAGTTTGCCAGTCTACTTTCGGAAGGTAGGTGGTCTCTTCCCGGGTACATTGTATCTGTGTTCTCTCCTCCACCAATAAAAACTGGACGCCACCAGATAAAAATTGTTGAGTGTGGCGGAAAACAACAATCCATCATCATCCTGTGATGTCATCCGATTTTGCAAATTCGGTGACTTATTTAGATTTATGCACGATAGGAACATAAATCTTGCTGGAGTTTGTTCCAATATTTGTTGTAAAAAACCTTGTCAAACGTAAAATATTTCAAAAGTCAGTTATATACTGAACAAAAAAAGAAACGCATATTTCACTTTGACGGCATATTTTCTGATAATAAATTTCAAAAGAAATAAATATTTTGTTATTTTCACAAAGATAAATTATTAACAAAGAATGTTACAGTAAATGAGATCAATTGATAAACAGAAACAAGTCCAATTTTAATGTAAACCAAGGCTGGTGTCATGAATCACATTAGAGCTTAAAGTCAGTACCTGGTATGTCCTCCATTTGCATCAATTGCTGCCTGACAACGACGAGTCATGGAATTAATCAAGTCATTAATGACCCTTTGTGGAATGTCATTCCACTCCTGAAGCAATGCACGCTCTAGTTCCGGTAATGACGAAGGTGGATCATCGCGCTGTCTTACTCTGCGATCCAAGATGTCCCAAAGATGTTCAATAGGGTTTAGATCTGGTGAAAATGCTGGCCATGGCAAAACGTCAACATTGTGTGTCTGCAAGAGTTCACGGCAAATCCTGGCTACATGTGGCCTAGCGTTATCTTGCTGAAATGTCAAACGATGACGCTGAACAAATGGCACGACAACTGGGGACAGAATTTCGTCACGGTATCGGGCAGCATTTAAAGAGCCCGGAACAACGATAAGTGGTGTCCTTCGCCCAAACGCAATTCCACCCCAAACCATAACACTTCCGCCACCAAAACGATCTCGTTCAATGACGCAAGCATCAGCATAACGTTCGTTTCTCCTTCGGTATACACGGATACGACCATCTGCTCTGTAGAGGGAAAAACGTGACTCATCGGTGAACAGAACTGACTGCCAACGTTGTCTTCTCCATATACGGGGATCATGACGCCTTAGCCAATCCATGCGTGCACGTCGACGGCGATCTGTTAACGGGTTGCCAACGTTGTCTTCTCCATATACGGGGATCATGACGCCTTAGCCAATCCATGCGTGCACGTCGACGGCGATCTGTTAACGGGTTACCGACTAGAGGTCTGTACGCTCTTATTCCGGATTCCCTGACTGTTCCGCACAGTTTGGTCACTAATCCGTTGATTGTGGATCCCAGCAGTTGTTGCAGCTGTCTGTACTGCCGTCTGCATTCGATTGCGCAAGTGCGTCAAGCGGATATGACGGTCCTGTCTCTCTGTTGTAACTCGAGGACGTCCACTACGTGGTCTGTCATTTGTGTTACCAAACATGCGCAATCGAGACTGTAAGCGCTGCACACTAGTCTGATGCACACCAAATGCAGTTGCAACTTCCTGTTGAGTGCATCCTCGAAGGAGCATAGTCACCGCCTGGTTGCGCTCTGATTATTGATTCTAAATACAGTTTACTGTGGATATGACATATGTAAAGAAATATTTATTTTTATGTAAATATTTGAAACATTAAAATATGCGTTTCTTTTTTTGTTCAGTATATATGAATAATCAATGTTTCAAAATATTTAATCCAAGGGCAGTAACTCTTCTCAGTGACTTCTTTACCAAGTCCATTATGCGCTAGATTTCCTTTATTTTTCACATTTTGTATATTTTTGCAAAGAAAGTTCCATTTATTATGTATACTGTTATATCGTTATAATCAGTTTTCGTGAAAGTTTGATAGTGCTGTTTCATGAAAATTTTCTGACGATGATATACGATTCTTGCATTTCAAAAAATGCAATGACCTATACTGTATATTTAATTTTTATTATTCATTATATTTAATTAGTTTAAACTCTATGTGGCCGAGTGGTTAGAGCATCGGGCTCAAAATCACAAAGCCTCTCACCTCTGTTGGCGCGCGTTCGAATCTCGGCCGCGGCGTTATGTGAGCAAGTTTGCCAGTTTACTTGCGGAAGGTCGGTGGTCTCTTCCCAGGTACATTGTATCTGGGTTCTCTCCTCCACCAACAAAAACTGGACGCCACCAGATAACTGAAAAATTGTTGAGTGTGGCGGAAAGCAATAAATAATCAATCAATCAATCTAATGCATTGAAATAAATACATTTTCTATACTTTTATCAGATAATAATGCGAGGCGAGTAGAGCATCAAACCAAAGACGAAAAATAGGTAGTGATTGCTCCTTCGCCAAACGCTCGGCATTAAGAAGTGAGAATCACGGGTCTTTCGGATATGACCTTAAAATCGGAGGTCCCGTGTCACGATAGGCGTTGGCATGTTAAAGAACCCTCACTGCTACGGCCCTGAGCGCTAAGCATAGGTCCGAATTTGTAGTACTTCACCTACAGCTGGTGACGTCTCAATACGAGTGAAAAATTCTCGACGGGACGTAAAACAAACAAACAAAATACATTAACACCCAATTCATCACCACGACCATTTCGGCCCCTGGTACCAAAACCCACACCCCCTGGAATCAAGAAACTTTCAATTTTGGTAAAGGGCTACCCGCTCCTTCTAAATTCATGTACTTATTTAGTTTCACTAGTTCTAAATAAGTCATTCAATCATTTAACACATATATACAAGTTTGGAGCTGCACTGGAGTCCGACCCTCTACCCCATGGATAGTTAAAATTTTGGTAGGTCTTCCTTTCTTTACAACTGTGTTTTGGTTTTAGAGCAGTTGTAGAGATTTTTAAATTTTTTTTTTTTTCAATTTTCAGCATTTTTTTTAACCCACTCCTACAGCCCTGGGGTAGCAAGGGTTCTGAAATTTGCAATATATACCCCCCTTGTCCCAAATATGCGACATACCAAATTTGAAAGAATTGGAATAACAGTTATCAAAAATCAGTTACCACGTTCAATTATTATTTAATCACCATGACCGTGATAACACCGATATCAAAACCCCTCCGAGACCATGAACTTTACAATTTGGTAAAGGGCCAACTTCTCCTAATTATCAATTTAGTTTCAACTTAGCATCAATAGTATTAAAACTGTCATTTTTAAATGTTTTACACAAACACTATATACCAAGTTTGGCCCCATCGTAGAGTCGGAATTTCTACCCCTGGGATCGTGAAATTTACAATTTTGTACCTGCTGTATATGACTGCATTCAGTTTTTCATACAGATGTGCAATTGTAGCAAGAAGATTTTGGTCCTAAAAGTCCTGAATCTTTACAATTAATGTTCCCCTTGTTCCAAAGATACTTCTTGCCAAACTTGAAAAGAATTGGAATGGTAGTTATCAAGAAGCAGTTAAAAACCTTCAATTGTTAATGCACAACCATTTGCAAAATATATATGTCACGAAGCCAAGAGCTTCAACTAGAACAATATTAAATTGACCCCCACCCCCTTTTATCCCAATCAAATGATAACTAGAAATGGCTTATCCGGCAAGTCATGGTTTCAAAATAAGCTTTATGAAGGAGCAAGACAAAAAAAGAGGATTTTATTGATATTTCACAATAATTTTAATGATACACAGGAAATGCAGAAATATTTTAAAATTCTGACACAATATGTCATTCACAGAAAATTTTTCCACAAATTTAAAGAAATAATTCATACCAGTGGAGTTTGCCGAGAAATTGGGAAAAAATCCTTTATGAAACTAGTTCACTTAACAGAAATCATGAAAGTAAAAAGCAAACTAATAAAGTTTACATGTCGGCAAGAGTACAAGTTAAGTAGGCTATGTATGTGTTCTTTTAATAAAACATATAAGTAATTCAGCAATTGTCCACAGGATGTTGTGTCAAATTTAAATACATTGCAATTTTTGTGGTGAAAGACATGGAAACAATTTAACAAACAAACAAAAGAACATGTCATGTAACAAAACTTAAAAGCCATCCTTTCTTCACAATTTCCCTGTTAAAGCACTGACTAAAGCTGGTAACTGTATGGCACTGGAGAATGGCTACCTATGAAAACTGTCTCTATGGTTAAATTAGGAGACTGATGTCAAATTAGGAGCCTGTCTATTTCTTGCCAACATATCTGACACAGCTTATTTGGAAATGAACACAATTGACTATGGAACATGTTAGTAATGAACAAAAAGAAATGACGATTGATCACTTCTTTAGCACAACATGCGTAGCACAATGACAATAAAAAGTTCTCCAGTTAGCTGTCTTTTTCAAATCTGGATAAGGAAAACAAAAAGACTTCATGGATCAAAACTTGAAGACTTTTCTTAAAAATTTGAGGTTCTTTCAAAGAACACAAACAAAATGACCCAAACTCTGAGACTTCATAAAGCAGGAGACAATACAAATATGGTGGGACTGCTGAATGCTTAATAAGCTAAATGTAATTATATATACGTAAACAATTTAGTAAAATAAAAAAAAAAATCCCTCTATAAAAACTGCTAAGTACTAAATGCATATATTTGTTCTCAACTATGACAAAAGAGATTCTGTAATTTTTACACTTCTAGAAAAGACGGTCACATAAAATTGAGCATCAGTAACAAAGTGGTATAATTAAAACAGAAGTCCTATGATAAACTGTTGCGAGACACTAATGAAACACCTTTTAATTCTACTAAAATTTATGCCAAGTCTGGGGCTTTTTTTCTTCATACTATTGTTTGAAAAAGAAAAAAAAAATTATGTTCAAATTAGGAAATATGAATTAGCAAAAACAATGGTACTGACTAACAAGCAAACAAAAATAAACACCCAAACAATTTACTAAGACATTATCCTTAAACAACTTAAAAAGAAATACATGTTTTCAATACACAGGAATTTTCCCTCCGAAAAGTTATATTGCATCATTGCACATCGAAAATCTGAGGGAAACAGACAGTACTGCTCATTCATCACACCTCCATGAAAAATCTCTGAGAATTGGAGAACTAATCTCATCGTGAATTGCCATAGGTGGATCATTGCAGTTGGAGGTAAAATATAATTTTTTAAAAAAACAAACGGCAGCATTCCTAAATATACACAAGCACCTACAAAAGAGAGATCAACAACATTAGTACCTCAAATATAAGTTTTGAATTAAGTGGAACAATGAAAGCTTAGCGAGATTGATCATTTAAAATGGAATTGACAGAATACATGTATTTATGTGCATCACTGAATCATTCCTTCAGATCTCATCAACACAGGAACAAAAAATATTCAACATAACATATACACAGAGGACATGTAATGTATCACTTTTACCTGGGAAAGACTAAGGTTTCTAACCTATTCATCCTCTGATTTTCCCTGAAAAATACAAAAATTACTTTAAAAAAAAAAACATGAACAGGAAACGGATTCATTTTTTGTCACTGATCATCCATATCTCCACCTGAAATCAAAATTCTAAATAACAGTTTGTAAGAAATACCAGGGATACTTGTGAAGAAACTGGGTGTCGAGATAAAATAAATGGAGATTAATAAAACATTGTAACAAAGAATATGTCACAAAAATCTGAAAACAAATATGAAACTTTTGTGTACTTTACATCCATAACACAATTTCTTACAATATCAAATCATTTAAAGCCTGTGTCATCGGTCAATTGTTATCACAGGATTCTTTAATAAAATGCTTACAAACTTTATTAAACTAAAAATAGAACATTTATAAATGAAGAGAGTAAACGAATTTTTTATTTAGTAGGATAGGGTTTACAAATGTTCTTTAGCATATAAAAGTTTATATACATCCATTTTTGGCAATAAGCATTTCATAACATAATCACATGAAAACAATGGACTAATCACAAGCTTTTATTAGTTCTAGGTCAATATTCTCTCATCATGTCAATAAAAACAAGTATCATAATGCTAAAACTGTGTAATAAACATCAAAATATATACATAATTAGAGTTGTTAGAAACAAATACAAACTAAAACTATCTAGGCAAAACATGTTAGATAAATTTTTACACAAATCAACATTTGAAATTCTAATTAAAAGAAACAACAAAATTGGATTTTTTGCATGAAAATTTTATTGCCAAAGAACAAAATCAATGCAGTAAAATGTGCAGGCTTACAAAACAGAAGTCCTACAAATTGAAACACTGGATGTCTGGAATCTGAAAATTCACACAATTTTTTCGGTGGTGTAAAAACATTTTCTCCAAGAACCAAACAAAACACAACACATGCTATTAATTCAACAGTACTTTAATGACATACTTTCTGACTAAATTTTAACAAATCTATCATTATCATTGAACAAGAAGGGAAATGGGTGAAGTCAAGAATAAACGAGCATTCTGCGTGTACTGCAGGCAATACAAAGTCCCCTATCCGTAGGAGAATTCTGTCAAAAGTTGGTCAAGCATAACAAACTCAAACTTGATCTGTAATTATCTAAGACAAAGCCATGTATAAAAATTCAGTTGAATATCTTCATCCAATGTGGAGAAAAGTCTGGAAAACCTCATGCGAAATGACAGACAAATGGACTGACAGACAGACCAAAGGTAAACTAATAGTCCCCACTGGCAAAGCTGGCTGGAAAAAAAGAGAGGGGGGGAAACATACCATATGTCCATGCAATGTTGTAGGTATTAAAAAGAATATCTCTTCCCTGAAACAACAGGATTGGTCAGTTTATGTTTATTTCAGCCTTCTTTTAAAAAGATCCTCTCATTGCTCCATAATCTGTTTCTCTCGAACCATTCCATACTACTGATGCCAAGTAATTTTGGATCTGGAGTGTGCAGTGTTAGAGCACCCCACAATGCAGCACACAAGTATAACACAGCCAACCATGCACTACTACCTTTTGTTTTCTGAGTGGATATTCTATTCTACCACAGCCAGTGTTCAGCACACTCCACCATAGATTCATGTTGTGTACATGATATATTCATTCAAAGCATGCTTGACATAAGATTAAATATTATATGCACACATTTATCAATCTATATATATCATAAATTGTGCCTGGTTATGCATATATTATATGTGAGACCATTAGTCTGGCATGCTTATGGATCCAAATCACTTAGTTCTATGTTAAATTTGTGCAACATCCCCTTACAACAAAGGTGAGGATGTCATGCCTTTCTTCACCCCAAGTTAAATTCCGTCAGATTGTTCATCAAATTTTAGACAATCTAGCTAAACATTAATTGTTTCAGATAATGCCTGATTAGTTGACACAATCCTGGACACACCCTCATGCATGGTTACCTAATCATCAGCCATCTCACGCCTACGTCTTCTTCTCCTCTCTGCAGCACTCTCCACCTCAGTGGAATCTGTTTCTTCCCTGGCCATTCTCTCCTCGCGGCGTCTACGGCGGCGTTCCTCCATACTGTCGTCCCCTGATGGTTCTGCATCAGCAGCCTCTTTGGCTTCTCTCTCTCTCCTCCTTCTCCTCCTCCTGGCCTCCAATGAGTCATCATCCTCTTCTTCAACAACTGTTGGAGCTTCTTCCTTTGTCTCTGGCACTGGACTTGGCTCCTTTGGTTCTTCCACTGGGGTAGGTTTCTTCTTCCTACCAAAATCATCATCATCTTTACCAAGTTGTGCCCAGAAGTCTATTTCTTCTTCCTTCTCTTCTGTTTGGGTGTCCTCTTTGACTGTCTCTGGTTCTTCTTCCTTAACTGGTTCCTCTTCTTTGACAGGTTCTGACACCTCTTTGGCTGGTTCTGATTCTTCCTTTGCTGGTTCCTCTTCATTGACAGGTTCCTCAATTTCAGTTTCTTTGACATCCTTTTAATGCATAATATCTTTTAATAAACAGTAAACCAAAGTCTCATGCTTATTTCATGAAGCACATTCTGATGGGAACAGCCAAACTATATACTGTCCAACTGATCCCCCCCATCTTATATTTGGTTGGGAGACCTGTCCTTTCCCTTTATCCTACTAAAGAAAAATTACATCAATACACCAAAACTAATATCCAAACTTGAGAAATTAAAAATATGCAATTTACGCCCTTTTAATTTACAGTATTTCCACTTGTATAAAATACCAGAGCAAATTGTTAAGATGTCTTTAGACTGACACATCGTCACCCAGAAAAACCACATCAAACTCTCTTTAAGTATGTCAAAACTATGACAGAGACACCTAGCAGACACACCATGCTACTTACGTGGGACTCCAGAAAGATCAGATCAGTTTTCTACCAGTAATTAGTAGATTGATTGATTCATACTACCAAAGCATTAGTATATACATCTACTCTTGATACTACATATGTAACACAAATAGCAAACCATTCAAAATGTTCAGTACATGATTACTTAGGTTTAACACTTTTATTCAATTACATCACTCTACATCAAGACATTTAAACTTTTATTTTGTCATTTGATTTACGAATTTTATTCTTAACCACAAACAAGACATGTCACACAATTATATCATCTTACAAATCTGTACTCATCAATGAGTCAGCAGCTGTGAAAATTGTGACAGTTCCCCCTGTACTTATTTCAATTTGTACTGAGCATATTCCAACAAACATCACTTACATTTTCCTCAGTTATAACAAGTGGTTCAGTTTCCTGCCAACATGAAAAGTGCTACTCAAACATACAGTTCTTGCAAAAGCATTGATACGCATTATTATTCCTTAACTTATCTTGAAACTTGTTCTTGAGCTAGAAGAGTTACACAACTTAATTGGTCTGCTTGCAAACATTTCCTTGATAAGAATGTGATGTCTGTTAGTGGATTGTTTATTGTTTATGTTCTGTCGAGAATTTTTCACTCATATTGAGATGTCACCAGCTGTAGGTGAAGTACCACGAATTTAGACCTATGCTTAGTGCTCACTTCCATAGTAGTGAGGGTTCTTTAATGTGCCAATGCCTACCGTGACACGGGACATCCGTTTTTAAGGTCATATCTGAAAAACCTGTGATTCTCACTTCTAAATGCAGAGTGTTTGGTGAAGGAGCAATCACTACCTATTTTTGCATCTTAGGTTAGACATGGCCATGGCATGAATGGGGCTCGAACTCACGGCATCCCAGTTACGAAGCCAATGCTCTAACCACTGAGCCATCATGACTGGTCATAGAATAAATCATCATTTGTACCAAGAGTTACCCTGTGATAAACGTTGGTAAAATATCTAAGTTTTTATTCTTCAATAATGATTCATGAAATAGCAGATGCTTGATCACTTACGTCAGATTTTTCCTCTGCGATAGCATCCTGTAACAACCAAAGTTATAAGGAAAATCAACTATGGGAGACTTTTGTGGTATTTTTTTTGACATAAATAAACTGAAAATTAAATCAAGTGCAGGAAATAATATTTAATTGCAACATTCCTTCTCTGAAATTAATTATTTTCCGTCAAGCTCTCATAATCCTCCTGAAAGAGTATTCGATGGAAAATACAAATATGTGTCTGTTTTCAGGTTTATGCAAAACTCTCCCAATATGAAATACCTTTTAAATTTGCCCAGTTGTAAGGGAATAGTTCGTAGTGCTTGTTTATCAGGTATATTCTATTAATATTTGCTTTGTCTAATCAAAACACAAATACAGAAAAACTTTCTTCCACACTCAAGTGACTTACTTCAGCAGACTCGCTGTCTTTTTGCTTTGTTTCCTAACAGTAAAACAGAAAGCATACATTGCATGCTGCCCAACTGAAATATTAACTGCAATAACTTTGCTAAACTGCATAAACAGCAAGTTTTTAATTCTAGGCAACAAATTTTCAAAATGATGAAAAGATTTCCAATCTCATGCCACTTACATCAACAGTTAGTTTTTCTTCCTCCTGTTTGGTTTCCTATTATAAAATTGTATCTTCAAACTCTTATGCAAGCTGCTTAGCTTCCACATCACTCATTTTCAAGTTTAGAACTAAGTTAATTTCAATTCATGAAAATTGCAACAAAACTCAGATCAACATGACTTACATCAGCATCCAACACAATTTTTACTTCGTCTGTCTCTTCAGTGTCCTAAAATTTAGCAACCAACATTCATCATGCCACAGTGTGACAAAGCTATCGCAAATGATAATGAACAACACAGGAAAGCCACAGAACGCAAGCTCACTTACATCAATGTTCATGATAACAATTACCTCGGTGTCTTGTTCATTTTCCTAACATACAAATAATGCCAGGTATATTCAAGCTTTTAGAAGACCATGAACAGCAACATTCCACTTATTGGTATTAATAATCTATTAGTACTCTAATTAGTTTATGTACATTTATACTGAACTGCATCTATCATGTCTGTTGACAACATCTACTATACAATTTTGTGTCTATTGAAATTTTGCAAAGATGAAAAACATGATTTCATTAGTTTAATTACTTCAGTCTTAATGTAATATTTCTTTAAGATTATCAATCATATGCAGAAAATATTCAATAATTTTAACTTCCCCATCCTAAAATCAGTTGTTTTCTCTCAAGCCTTAATATCTCCTTGCAGCAGAGTTGAAGAGATTGTAGTAAAGCATTTTAACTCAACAAAATTTTACAATGTAAAACAAAATAATGATTAGGCAGAAGACTGATCTTATAGAAACCTTTTCCTTTTGTGTGCATAAATTTGATATGATATGCATTTTAAATTAGCCCAGTTGTGAGGGGATAGTTTTGTAGTGTTTATTCTACAAGTTACATCTTTTTGAGTTTTTGTACTATCAAATCACAAATACAGATAGACAAACTTTCTTCCACACTCAAGTGACTTACTTCAGCAGATTTGTTGTCTTTTTGCTTTGTTTCCTAACAGTAAAACAGAAAGCATAATTGCATGCTGCCCAACTGAAATATTAACTGCAATAACTTTGCTAAACTGCATAAACAGCAAATTTTTAATTCTAGGCAACAAATTTTCAAAATAATGAAAAGATTTCCAATCTCATGCCACTTACATCAGCAGTTAGTTTTTCTTCCTCCTGTTTGGTTTCCTATTATAAAATTGTATCTTCAAACTCTAAAACAAGCTGCTTAGCTTCCAAATCACTCATTTTCAAGTTTAGAACTAAGTTAATTTCAATTCATGAAAATTGGAACAAGCATTCTGAGTGTTGCAGGCAATACAAAATCCCCTACCGGTAAGATAATTCAGTTAAAAGTGGCTCAAGCATAACAAAACTCAAATTTGATTTGTAACTATCCAAGACAAACCCACTTATCAAATTTCTGTTGAAAATCTTATCCAATGCAGAGAAAAGTTCAGAATCTTATCCAATTCAGAGAAAAGTTCGGAAACTGATCCTTGCAATTCATCAAGGGGCATATTCAGTCAAAAGTAAGTGAAGTGTAACGAAACTCAAACTTGATCCACAACTATCCAAGACAAAGCCACATATCAAATTTCAACTGAGTATCTTCATACAATGCAACGTAAAGTTCAGAAAACTGATTTCAGTAAGTCAAGTGTAACAAAACTCAAACTTGATCTGTAACTATCCAAAACAAACCCATATATCAAATTTCAATTGAATATTTCATCCAATGCAACGTAAAGTTCGGAAAACTGATTCCAGTAAATCAAGTATAATGAAACTCAAACTCAATCTGTAACTATCCAAGACAAAGCCACATATCAAATTTCAATTGAATATCTTCATACAATGCAACTTAAATTTCAGAAAACTGATTCCTGCAATTCATCAAGGGGCATCATTCAGTCAAAAGTAGGCCAAGCATAACAAAACTCAAGTTTAACCTGTAACTATTCATGACAAAATCGTATATAACATTTCAATTGAATATCCTCATTCAATGTGGAGAAAAGTCCAGAGAATTGATAGAGAATGACTGACAGTCAGACAATGGACAGACAGAAGGATGGACAGACAGACTGAGGGTAAACTAATAGTCCTCTTTGGCAAAGCCGGTAGGGGACCAACAAAAATCAATCAACACGACTTACATCAGTATCCAAAACAACTTTTACTTTGTCTGTCTCTTCAGTGTCCTAAAATTTAGCAACCAACATTCATCATGCCACAGTGTGACAAAGCTATCGCAAATGATAATGAACAACACAGGAAAGCCACAGAACGCAAGCTCACTTACATCAGTGTTCATGACAACAGTTGCCTCAGTGTCTTGTTCATTTTCCTAACATACAAATAATGCCAGTTATATTCAAGTTTTTAGAAGACCATGAACAGCAACATTCCACTTGTTGGTATTAATAATCTAACAGTACCCTAGTTAGTTTACATACATTTATAAGGGACAACCTTGGCCGAGTGGTTAGAGCGCTCAAAATCACAAGGCCTCTCACCTCTAGTTAGCGCGGGTTCGAATCTCGCTCGGGCTGATATATGTGAGAAAGTTTGCCATTTTACTTTCGGAAGCTTGGTGGTCTCTTCCTGGGTACATTGTATCTGGGTTCTCTCCTCCACCAATAAAAACTGGATGCCACCAGACAACTGAAAATTGTTGAGTGTGGTGGAAAACAACAAACAATCAATCAATCATACATTTATACTGAACTGCATCTATCATGTCTACTGACAACATCTACTATACAATTTTGTGTCTATTGAAATTTTGCAAAGATGAAAAACATGATTTCATTAGTTCAATTACTTCAGTCTTAATATAATATTTCTCTAAGATTATCAATGATATGCAGAAAATATTCAATAATTTTAACTTCCCCATCCTAAAATCAGTTGTTTTCTCTCAAGCCTTAATATCTTCTTGCAGCAGAGTTGAAGAGATTGTAGTAAAATTTCAAAATGTAAAACAAAATAATGATTAGACAGAAGACTGACCTTATAAAAACCCTTTCCTTATTAATGCAATGGTACATTTGTGTACATAAATTTGATATGATATGCATTTTAAATGAGCCCAGTTGTGAGGGGATAGTTTTGTAGTGTTTATTCTACAAGTTATATCCTACATCTTTTTGAGTTTTTGTTCTATCAAAACACAAATACAGAAAAACTTTCTTCCACACTCAAGTGACTTACTTCAGCAGACTCGTCTTTTTGCTTTGTTTCCTAACAGTAAAACAGAAAACATACATTGCATGCTGCCCAACTGAAATATTAACTGCAATAACTTTGCTAAACTGCATTAACAGCAAGTTTTTAATTCTAGGCAACAAATTTTCAAAATAATGAAAAGATTTCCAATCTCATGCCACTTACATCAACAGTTAGTTTTTCTTCCTCCTGTTTGGTTTCCTATTATAAAATTGTATCTTCAAACTCTTATGCAAGCTGCTTAGCTTCCACATCACTCATTTTCAAGTTTAGAACTAAGTTAATTTCAATTCATGAAAATTGCAACAAAACTCAGATCAACATGACTTACATCAGCATCCAACACAATTTTTACTTCGTCTGTCTCTTCAGTGTCCTAAAATTTAGCAACCAACATTCATCATGCCACAGTGTGACAAAGCTATCGCAAATGATAATGAACAACACAGGAAAGCCACAGAACGCAAGCTCACTTACATCAGTGTTCATGACAACAGTTGCCTCAGTGTCTTGTTCATTTTCCTAACATACAAATAATGCCAGGTATATTCAAGCTTTTAGAAGACCATGAACAGCAACATTCCACTTATTGGTATTAATAATCTAACAGTACCCTAGTTAGTTTACATACATTTATACTGAATTACATTTATCCTATCTGTTTACAACATAGATATGATACAATTTTATGCAAATTGAGATTTGATAAAAGCAAAACCTGAGTTAAATAGCTCACTTACTTCAATCTTAATGTCTGAATTCTCTTCCTACAATAAATCAGTGATCAATCACTTTTCAGTGTAACTAAAATTAAACCTCTAGTTAAAATAAGGCCAAACTATTTCTAGCCATTCCTTTATGAGAAGGAATCACACACACCATGCAACTTACAGATGGAGCCTCTATGGCTGATTGGTCTGTTTCCTAGCAACAGTTGACAACACATAAATCAGAACTGCTCTATACTACTAAAACATACTGCATTGCTCCATTAAATCAATTTCAAGTTAGAACTGTTGAATTTAAACATTTTAAAAACATGACTGAAGCAAATCCACTTACATCTGCCTCAGATTTTTCTGCCTGCTTTTCCTGCCAACAAAAGCATATGAACAAAGTGAAATGTTGAAAAAAAAAACAAAAACCAAACCACTTAATACCCATGACAAAGTTACACATCATGAAGATGTGCAGACAGAAAGATTTCCAAGAATCACTGAACTACACATTACTGAAGAGGTATTAACTGTTTTAGGAAAAGCATCTTTTAGAAACTTCTGTAGGGTGTCTGTACTTTGTACAATGCTGAATATGGATGCTAGCATGACACAACTTTTGAATCACTTGTATTTCATTTTTCAATGCAGGATGATATTACCTGTGGTTCCTCTGCTTCTTTATCCAATGGTTTCTCCTGTTTGGAAATTAAATACAAAATCAAACATCTCAATGCATATGATTTTGCTGGATTTTTTAAAGCAATCATATTGTAAAAAATAAAAAAAAAGAAAAAAGAAAAAAAAGAAAAAGATTTCCCAAAACTGTTTTTCTTTGTAAATCATGCTGTTAATGCAAAAATTCTGTCTTCTGTAGAACTATCTGTATGGCTGACACATGTCTTGCATTCCTGGAATATGACTTGTCTATCATAAAATCTGGAGTTAGATATTTCTACTCTGGTTAGGTTTTTAGGATAATACACCATGCTATATTGAGGATGGTCTTCTTCGATCCATTTGAAAGTAAAAATGTCATCATACCAAATGTTCTCCATGATAGTATATGAACAATATTTCCTCGTGGATCAAGACTTCACACCATGCATATAATTTAGATGAACTCTATGGCCTTAAAATTATGATGACATAAAAAAGTCATATTACTGATATTTTTGAAGGTAAATTTGGTCACTTCTACTATTTAGACAGTGCACAGAGTGGGAGGGGTCTCTTCACATTGACATGCCATAGTTCTTCCAATGTACACAGTGAGTGGGGTCTCTTCACACCATGCTTTTTTCTGTTAATGGAGAAAACGGATCATTGCTTTTCCACTACTGTGTGTCTATGACACTAGGATGTCACACTGCCCATGCCTGCTGTACCTCCTCCTTGCTAGTTTCCTCATTTCCTTCTTTCACCTCCTCCAACAACACTGTCTCTTCAGTACCCTCTGTTGGTGATCCGATTTCAGGTTCTGACCTTTCACCTTCCACTTTTTCCTCTGATGGTGCAGACTCTTTTTCACTTGCCTCCTGATCTGCTTTTTCCTCTGTTTTTGAATCCTCCTCTGTTTTCTTTGCTTCTTCAGCAGCAACATCCTCAATCAAGATGGCCTTTTCCTATAGTTCAGTATTTATCATACACTGTTATCCACTTAATTCTTGTTACAAATTTGATATGTAATATTCTCCTGTTAATGCCATATAAGGCAATAATAATGTGTATTAATGTGATTTCATCTGATTTCACTTTGTCTTTCAGTTCCAATGAGCATACATTTTTAGTGCTGAGAATATGTTAGTAAATTGCACAAACTTCTAACTACTGAAAATGACAAAATATTAAATTATTGTTTTATATATAAACTCTTGACAAATGTGTCATAATCAAAGAATCTCTTCCACTGTAAATAAATTCTTCAATTTACAAATGCTGCATAGTGCTGTTCTGAATAATCAACTTCATTAAGCTTACATCACTTACCCTTGAAAATCGATCAATTGATCAGAAAATTTTGCGATTGATCTTGAAATGAATAAATTTCAGAAATATGATTAAATGTCATATTTTGAGGATGCAACCAGAAAAACCGAATTCACAGTACACAGTTGTTTGATTGGTCTTCCCCTAGAACCATTATTCAATCAGAATAATTCTTCTTTAACATCAAAGACAAATATGATTGGTAATATCTACAAAGACATCGATTTGTTTTTGCTATGTCTCTGCATCTGAATTCAGGTGTTTTCTTGAATAAATTCAACATCTATTAATACATTACCTAATCAATCATATCAACATGATGGTCAGTCACAAACTTTGAATCAATTCAAAACACTACAAATGCAGTATTCAGAAAACTGAAATAACTTGATAAAACAATGTATTAGCTATCTGGACCACAGTATACATTCTTACAGTTTTTGCAAAGAATTATTTGAGTGGATTTTTTTAAAAATTTATAATAATTAAAAATAAGGAAGTTTTGTGGATGTAAAGTGATACATTAGAAGTCTCTACTGTAAAAATGCGAACCTCCAGATATAAATTCTCATCTATGTGGAAGAGATGGTCTAAAACTTTCAACACTATAGATAACATGCTCATGCTCTTATACCTCAGAATCTTTCTCTCTCTCATCCTGCATTGATAATATATATTTCAACCATTAACCTTAGATTAATAACATATCAGTTTTCAACACAGTTAATGTGAACAGAAAATAAATGGGATAAACCTCTTTCTATACTGTAAAATATATTTTTAGTACAACCGAGTCAATTCTTTAAATGTGTGCATATTCAATTGAATGAAACTAAACTCTGGCTTAATGACTATGCACACAATTACACAAGAATGACCTCTGAACTTTGAACTTCATGCTCATGCTGGTATATACCTCATCTTTCTTTTCTTCTTCTTCCTATTAGATCAAGTAATTTAAATAAATCGAAGTGTAAACTTCAAGCAATATAATATCCCCATATCTCAAATCAAATGGCAACAAAATATTTTGTGGTAAGTAATATGAACATTGAATAATTGCTACAATAAAATAATTGCACCTTAATTAATTGTCAGATATCACTTCACTTAGAAACGAAACCATCACTTGAACAGATATAAAGTAGCTTACCATATCACTGTATGATATATAATACATGTAGCTTACTCCTGTCAATATAGCAGATATAAAATAGCTTGCCTGTCACTATAACAGATGTAATATAGCTTACCCCAAACAGATATAACATAGCTTGCCTGTCACTATAACAGGTGTAACATAGCTTACCTATCACTATAACTGATATAAAATAGCTTACCTGTCACTATAACAGATGTAATATAGCTTACCCCAAACAGATATAACATAGCTTGCCTGTCACTATAACAGATGTAATATAGCTTGCCTGTCACTATAACAGATATAAAATAGCTTGCCTGTCACTATAACAGATTTAATATAGCTTGCCTGTCACTACAACAGATGTAATATAGCTTGCCTGTCACTATAACACATATAAAATGGCTTGCCTGTCACTATAACAGATATAAAATAGCTTGCCTGTCATTATAACACATATAAAATGGCTTGCCTGTCACTATAACAGATATAAAATGGCTTGCCTGTCACTATAACAGATGTAATATAGCTTACCCCATACAGATATAACATAGCTTGCCTGTCACTATAACAGATGTAATATAGCTTACCTGTCATTATAACAGATATAAAATGGCTTGCCTGTCACTATAACAGACGTAATATAGCTTACCTTTGTCATTATAACAGATATAACATAGCTTGCCTGTCACTATAACAGATATAAAATAGCTTGCCTGTCACTACAACAGATGTAATATAGCTTGCCTGTCACTATAACAGATGTAATATAGCTTACCTCATACAGATATAACATAGCTTGCCTGTCACTATAACAGATGTAATATAGCTTGCCTGTCACTATAACAGATGTAATATAGCTTACCCCATACAGATATAACATAGCTTGCCTGTCACTATAACAGATGTAATATAGCTTACCCCTGTCACTGTCATAGATGCTTGGGAAACTTCTTTTGGTGGAGCAAGTTTCAGAAATTCATACAATGTATTATCTTCAATGGCTTCTGAATATGCATCAAAATCCTGCAATTATAAATTTAACACCATTTCCTATTACAGTATATTTGTTCTTTTTCCCCTGATGCAACCTTTGATGCATGAAACTGATGAAGTCTCTCAGTGAGATGACAAATGGGGTGAAAAGAATTACTGTAAAAACATTAATCTTCTTTTCTTTCATTTATTAAGATTAGATTTTGTTATGCAATTTAAATATATGTCTGTCCAAGTTGAGAAAACATTGAAAACTAAATCAGTCATGATACATTCTCCTTGCGAGGCAAATTCAATTGGTTCATACTTAAAATACTGCTTATTCTTATATACTGTTATTTGATTTCCTACAAATTCCTTTCCTACAAAATAACATTTCAGTAAAAGTCGAATTCTTATGAATTTGACTTTAGATAATTAACTTAGAACGATGGTCATGTCACATCTTAAGGTCATCATATAACTTAAAGAGTTAAAAATAAATACCTGATATAATGTGAAGATAGAGAGATTCAACAATAATTACATAATTTCCTCCTAGTGACTTTAAAATCTCCTGATAACCTTGGCATAAGATCTCAACACCATAGGTGGCCAAGACAGCTATTTTATTCAGTGTGTGTGTATAAAGCTTTTCCGTTCACAAGATATGACCTTAACAATAATTTTATACCTATTCTCCTTGTGAGCTTTACATTTTCTAATACCCTTGGGTCAGGACCAGGCTACATCCTAATGCCATAGTCAGCCTCTGTATCTTGTGCAGTGTATATAGTGTCATAAATATATGATCTTAGCAAGAACTAAGTCCTTTTTAAAAAAAAAAATCGGCAAATAACCTTGACATAGCCCACATGGCCTATGGATAAGATTAGGACACAACCACATGGCAAAAATAAGTCTTTGTTCCAAGAGTGACTGAAACTAGAGCTTTTCTATTTTAACTGCATGTATTGTATAAGATTCCCAGTGTCCTTGACACTGCAAAATGATCTTGATCTAGGGTTAGGACCACAATATTGCCATAAGCACCTTTTGTAGCAAGTATAAATATTTTTATTTTCTCTGTATAAATTTTACATGGATAAAAAAAGTTATATACACTTTTCTTCATGTGACCTTGAAATTTTCTTCATATTCTTAGGAAAAGACCAAGACATATACATAGGGTATGAAAACTCTCTAAAACTCTGTGTGTGTGTGTGTGTGTGTGTGTGTGTGTGTCAGAAAATACATCACGTTTCAGAAATGATATCTCTACACAAAGCATAACAGACAGACAGACAGACAAGGTTTTCCAATATACTGGCCTTGGGATAAGACCTTGAGACTCCATACTTCATTTGCAGAGGGTATAAATAAATTTCATGTCAGATCATTCAGTCATACTCATTATACCGGTAAATATATATAAATATATTCCATGTCAGATCATTCAATCATGCTCATTATAAATATATATATAAATAAATTTCATGTCAGATCATTCAGTCATACTCATTATACCGGTAAATATATATAAATAAATTCCATGTCAGATCATCCAGCCATGCTCATTATAAATATATATAAATAAATTCCATGTCAGATCATTCAGTTATGCTCATTATACTATGAATGGATTTCTTTTAATACAGCTTACCCCACAGTAATCCTCATTGCTGAAGACTTGAGGAGGGAGGGGCACTTTGCCTTCTTGAGCGGGCTTACTGTTGGCCCTCATAAACTTCTTTTCCTCTTCATTGGCAGGATCTGAGATGTCTACTTGTTCAAATTCTATTTTTAAACTTTCTAAAGTTGCCAGTAATTCACGCTGCTTTTTCTTGATCTACAATTATTTAAATGAACAAAGTATCAGGTGATTAATGTTCACACAGTTTTTCAAAGTGAGGGGCACATGATCTGCATTATACAGAAACACTTTAAACACAGCATGGGAAGGGAAAGTAAATTGTGTATATTCAACTAATATGTTGTACCATCTTCTCATTATTTTATCAATACTATGTATAAAACAACCTTATAACTGAGTGATGATCTTACACAGCACATTCTAACAAGCTCTCAATAGACAAGAATACCAATAAAACTGATGGAATTGCATCTAACCAATGGAATTGTATC
This sequence comes from Ostrea denselamellosa, assembly GCA_024699665.1. Classification (NCBI taxonomy): domain Eukaryota; kingdom Metazoa; phylum Mollusca; class Bivalvia; order Ostreida; family Ostreidae; genus Ostrea; species Ostrea denselamellosa. Next base: position 1,522,236 of record JAMZEH010000054.1, on the reverse strand, counting down.
TAACCAATGAACTACTTCTGATATGACAAATGACTCGCAAAATGATCAATATAAAAATAACCTTGAGTAACCTTTGTCTGAAAGCCATTTGCCGATTACTTATTTGTAATATATGATCAATACAGGTTCCAAAACAGTTGAAATAAGGAACTTTAATATGTTCCAAGTGACCTTGACCTTTCCAAAATGACCTTGAGAGATCTTGGCCCAAAATTCTTTGTCTCAGGGAACATTTGTGATCAATTTCTGATTAAATCAGAGGAGATACGAGCTCAGATGGGCAGACATGACAGCAACTACATCGTGCTCCACCAAAATTTTTCACGAAAATCAGACATTCCAAATTAATAGTAGCATGTGACATATCAGTGTCTAACAATTTTTTTGGTTCCTTAATCTTACTTCATTAAAATGTACAGTATAATACTCTTATAGCTATGTGCAGGAGATAAAACAATTACAATTCTTTATCATTGAATTCATTATATCCATAAGTTTATGCAAACAAATTTTTAAATTACATTGAAATAAAAATCACTTTCCTAAGTAAGCGTAAATTCATTCATTTGCTTTAACCATGTTATAATGTATTCCAAAAGTAACAATGGTTTCCCCTGTCATTTTTTTTTTGGTTTTGTGTTTTGATTTTAATACAAAACAATTCCCTGAACATAACAATGAATATACGAGGACTGTTCAATATGTAATGTGTACTGTACCACAGTGCAATAACCCTTTGCACAATTTTGGGGATGATGATACTCTTGAATAGCTCAATTCAATACCTTTCCAACATTATAAACACAAGCCTTCAGCTCCACAGTTTTGACTTATAGTCATTTCAACAGAGCCAGTTATTGACCACTGTTGTAAAAATGGTTGGGAAATGGGTTGAGAATATTGAAAAAATTACAGCTTATATAAAAGTTCCACAAAACTTCGTCATTCAGTAATGCAGATTTTTACTGAATGCGGGGAAAGTTTATGGGTCTGATAAAGTATCTTATGAGCAGTTCGTAGGTGGAGAAAGTAATTTCTAACTGGCAAAGAGTATGTCAAAGATGCAGCAAAATCTGGCGGACCTGTGACTGTAACACGCAAGGTAAATGTCTCAAAGTCAGGGAAATAATTAAAAGTGATATTACCAAAGCTGTTGGCATATCGCTATTGTGGGTGCATTTTATTTTGAAGCATATTTTGAAAGTACGCAAGATTTCTGCCAGATGGATACTGCATATATTGACAGGTGACCAAAAATGGATATGAGTACAAACTGCTAAGCAATTGTTCAAAATGTTTCCCAAATTCAATCAAAGACAATTTGCAAACATTGTTACTGGTGACGAAACATGGGTTCACAATTTTGAACCAGTAAGAATAATTGGAAACAAACTATGGCCAACTAAACACAGTAGAAGGCCTGCAGTTGCCAAAAGAAGCATATGCACAGAGAAGGTTTTTTATTGCATATTCTTCTCATGTGATGGTATAGCTATACAAATTCCGGTGCCGAAGAGCAAAAGTGTTACAAATCGGTATTACAGAGATGTTACGCTATAAAAGCTTAAGAAAAATTATCATGAACAACACCCTGTGTCAGGATTTAGGCTTGTTCGTCTAATTCATGATAATGCTCCGTCACATACATCTGAGCTTGTGAAGCAATTTTTGAAGTCTGAGAAAGTTACCATCTTGCCACACCCACCATACTCTCCACATCTAGTCCAATGCGACTTTTTCATTTTTCCAAAACTTAATAAGTTCATCTGGTTGTCGTTATAAGTACCGACAAGCCATTGGTCAGTGCCTCAGAGGTCTACCTAAGTTAGCATATTGTCACACATTTCAGAAATACCTGGCTCTACATTACCTTTTTTTCCTACTTGTCCAATTGGACAAAGATATTTACTTGTCTGAACTTCTATAATATTGGCAATATTGTCAACGTGAAAACTGTATTACTTAAAATATAGTCCATTTAATGCTTGCTTGATTTTTTTTTTTTATCTTATTCAATTGATAAAAACAACAAACACATAAAACAAAATTCTATCTAGATTTCCTGTCTTGAATCAATGACCGTGTTTGCTCAATGATGATTTAGAGAATCCAAAGTTCATAAGATCCATGCCTCTTTACAAAATTGAAAGTAGTACGCAATAAGTGAATACTGATCCCAATCGAGTGTGACTCAATTAGTCTACATAAGGATTGATATCGCGATCGAAGTTCATTTTTCATGCATTGCTTCTGACTTTGAACTACCAATAAACTTTTCACCAATAGTTTTTTTTATTATTTGGAGACTTCTTTACATAAAAAAGCACTTGTCCAATCGGACAAGTGCTCAGTAATATTCACTTGTGCGAATTTTTTTCCACTGGTACCAGACAAGTGGACAAGCATTAATGTCGAACTCTGAAATGGATTCAGAGATTGAAATTATGTATTTCAGACTGCGGAGAACACTTTGAAGGGATGTAATGTTCATTTCACTACTTGATTTGAATGCTTTTGAGATATCATACATTACATATCGAACAATCCTCGTATGTCAAAAACACATTTGCTTTCAATATAGACTCTCTGAACACAGTCAGCAAATTTGGAAGGGTTATTGTTGAAAAATGTTCTTTCAATATGGAGTCTCTGATTGGTCAATTTGAATTCCATCAACACATTTGCAAAATTAGTGCTGAACAGTCAGAAAAATGTGAAGTATCATTGAAAAATACCCCCTCAACATACAGATCTTCTGTTTGGGAGCACTTTGGTTTTCTTTAATCCTTTTAAAATGACAAATCTAGTCAAACATTATCCTTGTGTGGTGATGTTCATGTTATAGATAGCAATAATGAAATTAAAAGCATCAAAATATTGAACTTTATTGATAAATGTGCATTATGTTCTTCCAATTAAAATGGATCCAGCACGGAATTGAAGACAATGAATCATGAAACAGTTGCATCACTATTTATCATGTCACCCCTAATAACAGGTGGATATGTAGCTCTCTGGTCTAGCCCAATTATTTCTAACTGACCTACAGTTCCGAATTTAATTAATTAATCTAATTTGCCATACTAGTAAAAAAAATCCCTTCGAATTGGTTAAAGATGATGGTACATTTCAAGGTAAAATCAATAAAATTTAAACTACTGGTATGCAACAAAACCATTTCCAGAACTCTGATTATTTCTGCTAGTAAAGCACAGACTATTTTACCTATGTAAATGGTTTCAGTAATATACATTATAACAGTCTCCTCATTGTTGCCTCATTTCAGCAGTCAATCAGCTTTTTAACTCAATTAAATGTGAAACACATTTGAAGGTTGATGCAAAGTGAAAGTCACACTCAAAAGTGCAGTTTGAATCTCTATGAACTTCTCCCACACTGTCATTGAAAGTATGCCACCCTTCTAACAAAAGCCTTGCAGCTTCTAAAGGGTCTCACATTTGATTGAGTTTGGGATCAACTGCATGCAGGGATAATCTTGGTTAATGCTTTCTATTACAGTTTATTACAGTACACAAGATGGCAAATTCCATATTTAATTACAACTTGTACATCATTTAGTTTTAATAAACGAGTTAGGGTCATCCATATGTGATAGATATTGTCAAACATAATCATCAATGAGCATCTCTTAATGCAACTGAACTCTGCTGAAATTCCAATGGGGGGGGGGGGGGGGGGGGTAGCATTTTGTACCATATATTTTGTAGGCTAAGCACCTGTCATCAAACTTTTATTTGCAAACTGTGTAACATTTCATGGACTTATCAGATATAACCAGTCTTCCTAGCATTCAGTTATACCTCTGCATGTTGTGAATCAGAAAATGAACACTATAGCCACTTCCTTTACCATCTGATACAGCAGTGTTACAGTTACACTACCAAATACAGATAAAAGCTCTAAACATTTAAATAGCAGCATATCAAATTGTGCAAATCACATTAACATTAGTCTTTGCAAACAAAATATTCATGAACTAGTTAACAACTTCAAATGTTTCCTTAAAAGGTGGGTGTGGCGATAAGAAATGTCAAATTTTGTAAACAAAGCAGAACACTTACATCAGTACTGCTAGAAATGTTCGTGATAAACACTTTGATCACCATTTTGCTAAAAATCTGGAAAGTGAAAAACGAAGTTTGCGTTTAACTGGTTATATGCAGTGTTGCATACAGTAAACAATTCCAGATGTCTATGATTTTCTCTGGATAAGCTGGATACTGTAGTGTAATATTCTTTCCGGGTCAGATTTCACGCACATATTGCAACGTCATTTGACTTCCGGTGCACAAAATCTGTGACGTTGTTTAAATTCCACACATCCGTTTTTCTTGTTGCTGGGCAGGTAAACAAATGTTACACCGGTTCAAGCATATTTTCTTACCATGTCGTAAAGCAGACACATGCTTATGAGCGATGTTACGGATTTGAATGATAGAACACCTGTTCAACATTCTGAATGGTAACATACCTATTTTAAAAGTACATTTCTTTCTGCAAAGTAGGTTTAATCACAACTTATGAGAACCATCAGAATTTATTTCATTTACGAAAATCCAGAATGTAATTTTTCAGTGCATTTCACATTAATCCAATTGTTCTGATTTTGAGTTTCATTTATTTGGATATATTCTTATTATTATCTCGGTAGAATTGTTGCAGAAGATCATTAATTTGTTGTTATCATTGTGAAACTGTAGAAGCTATATTCTAAGGACATGTAATTGACATACTTTATTACACTCATTAATTGACATACTCTATTACATTAATCATTCTGTTTCTGCCTTCTAATGACCACACTCAAACGGTTGGTTGTTCTTGTCATTAAGGGAGTGGATGGGAGGATATGTGAAAAATGTTAGAATCTGTAAGTCCTTTAAAATTGGTGTTGGGACTCCTTCACTTTAAAGGCATCAGGAGTTTTAAGTGATACTATTCCACATATCGATGCATTCCATTTCTTGGTGGTACACTGGAAATATGAAAATTTGCAATTGGAATTAGTGCATAATGGTAGATGGAAGGAAGATGGTGTCAGGTCTATCACTCTTGATGAAAGTTACTTCATTATCTAAGATTTTATGAAGTATGGTGTCTATATGATATTCATCTAATGGTCTCCAGTTGAGATGTTCTGTCATACCATATATCCATTTTTTATACATGTAGATTTCTCATGAATTTCTTATTATTATAAACCATTGGTTTATAAATCAAAAAGGTGGAGAATCTGAATCACATTTATGTCCATCTATTTTTACATGTTTGATCACAAATTTAGTGACATTTAAAATATACAAATACATTTTAATAGCATGAGCTTATCAAAGACTTGGGCAAATGAGGTGATAAGAAATATTTTGTATCGGACACCTTTGATTAGTATGGAAGACCACTTACATGTTTAATGATCTGTAAGCTGGAGTGAAAAACACAGAGAATGAGGAACATGAATGATCAAGTTCTTATAGGAGTAGCGTTTAGTTGGATCGCCATACTAGATTTACTTAATTGAAACTTATTGAGGCATTAGTGTATAGCTTTTTGTTCAGTTTATGTAACAAATAATATCTCATTGAATAATGTATATTTACATATATATGAAACACACAATAATAATCTTTCTTTTCTTTGGTTTTTTTTTTTTTAGCTTTGGCAGAACAAAATTATGTTTGATGATTGAATAGAAGAGGAGACAATGTCAGACTATGAATACAGTGATTCCTTCATCAGTGATGATGATGATGCTCCAAGAGCAACCAAAAGTACGGGTGGAAGGAACTTCCGAAAGTATAAGCCAGGTAAATACACATACACAAGGTACAAACGTACACATATACAGTGTTGGTACAAATGAGGTAAATGCATGTCTCATATGCAATCCAGATAAATGCACATATACCATCTATACATGGCAAATTCATATATATGGCATACACATGTACAGTAATGACACATTCCTGGAGTCTTTTTAAGCACTAATCTGTGTATGTGTACCTATTTTTAAGGAAACACAAAAAGAAATGCAAAGTTGAAATGATTTATATGATGTGTTTGCTGTTGTGACATGTTTTATCCCTGGTTAAGAGTGATGACTGTGATCCTGAAATGACTTTAGTTAATTTAGTGGCTGGATACAGGACGATATGATCAGAACATTTTATACCAATATGACAAAAACAAGAGGGATAACTCCTGTTACATGTATGGCATCTACTGTATATTGAGTAATTTTGGCTTACTGGAAAATGTTGGCTTTTATGATGGATGAGGAAAATTTGCTAAGAATAAAAGTGCCAAAATTTCTATGTATGGAAATGGTGCACTTGTTAAATGAAATTATGCCAAAAAATAAGTGTGAAGATTTCAAACAACTTTCAAAAAAAAAAAATTGCTCAACACTCTTGATGCCAAAATTACATGATATATGGTAGAATTCAGTGTCATAAGCTTATTATTACCTTTGATTTACTAAAAATTAGTCATAAGTGGTGTAGATATACATACATTGTGTAAGTTCATGAATAGTAGTGTGTGTCAAGGCTAGTATGAAAGGCTAGAATAAGAATGTTAATGCTGTATGCTGAATTACAGAGTAGATCAAGATAAGTAGCTCTATGGCAATGATGGATACATATTTGATATTGGAAATGTGTTTTATAGTTACACTTGAGCTATTTGTTTTCTGTGGTTTCACCCTATAATCCAACTATAAATCTTAGATAATCAAAGTTGTAATTTTTGTAAATTCAAAAATTACAATATGACAAATAATGAAAGAGAGCAAAACTTGGGATTTCTATTTGAGAATGATATAGTTAGCCAGGTTATGCAGAAACATAGAGCAAATCTCCATCATACAGCTCATGCAGAGAGAAACTTCATCATTATATTGTAAATTTTATATTCAATGTACTGTAAAACCAATTGTTTTCATGGGGATGAATTTTCCTAGTTAAGGAAAGAGTTGTATATAATTTGGATCTTCATTTTGTGGTTGTAGAACTTTATTATCATTTATATATTAGGTATATCTGCACCAAAAAAAACCCATTCTGCTTGGATGCATTAGCATATTTGTAGCTTTGAGTGGCATCCTCTAGCAGATGAAGAAAATAAACTCTGGAACACATTTCAGAACAAATCAATTTAATATCACACTGGGATACTTAAAGTGATTCAGTTATTTATGTGTTGACCATTGCAATATATACACTGTACTTCTTTTCATTTAATCAGTTAATAAAATCTATTTTGAAATAAATTTAAGATAGTATATGAAAGTATAAAGGAATTGAACCTGTCTAAATTCATTAGATAAATCCTTATTGTATGTAGATTTTCAGAGAGATCAAATTAATGGATGGCATTTTTTTTAGTGAGTAACTATTAAAATCATATTTAGTGAATCAAAAATGGCTTATCTTGAAAAAAGTACCAATAGTTATCTTAAGAAAAAAAGTTTTCTTGTTCAAAGAAATCATATATCACAACTTTATACTCATAGATATATAGCAGTAATTAAATAGATTTAATCATCTGAATTTCATGGCTTTTCAAATTTTTGACTCTGAAGACATTCATCACTAGTATGTGCTTCCATCCAAGGGCATCCACACTGATTTGAAACCAAATTTTGACGTGTCATCAACAGTCTAAAGCACTGCCAATTATTGACTTTATTGTGAAAAGGCAATGTTGATAGTATGTGATAAGTAAAGGGGGCAAATAAAACACAAATCCCCTACAAGCTTTAAATCCATTAACCTGCAGACTGACACCTGATCCCCACCAATTATCCATGTTTTTGGTCAATTTAAAGTGCCAATTGTCTTGTTTGTTGACGGTAACAAGTAGATTCAATGATTGCATTGGGGCATTAAACATTTCACCAAGACATGTGCTCAGCTTTCTTAAGACAATGTGAAATCAAATATCTGTCAGTGTTTTCAACATAACATATGTATCGAGAACACTGGTATTTCTTTTTTAAATATAGTTGATTTGTGTACGTACAGTTTGAAAAAAAAAACATGCTAACCGTGGTTGCAAGTATATTTAGACATATATATTGTTAACTGTATATGTTGTGCATTATGAATATATGTGTTAATGAAAATGACATAATTACATTATTTGTGCAATCATGACAGAATGACATTTTGATTTCCATACACTGGATGAATTTTTACCATCTGGAGTTCAATCATTGTTGTGAAATCTCTCACATACCAAAACTGAGGTATCGAATGTGTATCAGGATCATTAAGGATTAAACAAAGGGATTGTAATATTTGTGTCAAACTGTAGAAATGTCGATAGTAATATCAAGAAGTGATGTTGTACCACACAGTAAGTATTGGGATGATACCATGATTAGCCTATTCAACAGAATCTTCGTAACTGCTGTGTAACTTCTGTTATGAAATGTGTTAGTTACTATGCAATGATAATATATAATCATTTTATACATTTATTTCACAGTGACAGTGTCAAAGTTTATAGTCAACTTTTTATTAAAGGGATTTCAAATTCATGGAGGTCCTGTGTCACGATAGGCATTGGCACGTTAAAGAACCCTTACTGCTACAGACCTGAGCGCTAAGCATAGGTCTAAATTTGTAGAACTTCACCTACAGATGGTGATGTCTCAATGTGAGTGAAAAATTCTCGACGGGATGTAAGACAAACAATCAATCAAAAATGAAGCGTGACTGTGTGTTGATCTGCAAATCATTGACTGAGATACATCACAGTATAATATGAGATTCCTCTGACTCTTGATCCACTTGTTCACACCTATAGCTGTCACAATAAAAGCAAGGGTAAGAGTCGAAGGAATCACGATGTACCGTAATGAGTAACTCGTCCTAACTGTAGTAAGCACTACATTTTTACTTGGCGATTGGGTACATACATAGTTTATGAACACAGTGTACATGCCATGTTTATATATACATCATGGTTTCAGATTCCAAGACCCAAACAATTACTGATGTCTACACTCCTAGAAAAAGAGGTGAAACTAAATAGACTTAACAAAGCTTATGGTGTGGTGTCAATTCTGTTGCTCTTTTGTCATGCTATGTTTTATAGATACTGAAGTATTTGATGCCAAAACATTTACCATGTCCTGTAGAAATGTCTGCTTGTATAAGCAGATTGTTTATTTATCACATATGGAGCTGCATGCTGTTTGTGTAAACCCTGAAGTTCAGTGATCACTGACTGCATGCCTTTGTAGCCCAGTAGTTCCTATACTGCAGAAAGTAAGAAAACTGTATATATGCTGTATTAGAATAAGGACACTTGAGACTGAACGTACCCACACCCGTAGTCATGTTATGCCACCTTTTATGGTTTTCATCATTAAATAGATCTGAATATATTCAACCATTTGTAAATATCAGGGTCTGTGCCATGCTTTAAAGCCCTTATTCTCAAACCGTCAAATATGCTGAACTTCTCTGGCATCAAATTGAGTTTTATCTACTCTCATTTTTTCCTGTAGATATAGTTAGCTAGAGTATAGAATCAGTGAATACTTGCAACTGTCTTCTATTTTTCCTTTTTTTTTTTTTTTTTTAGTCAGTTCAAGAAACACAAAGTTATCATATATAGGTCTATAGTATTTGTATTAATTTTACTTGGATATTTAAAAACTGTTTATTTTCTTCAAACTAGTATTTATTTTCCTATAGAGTTTATGGCTTTTTATGACATAATTGCTACCTAATTTGCTGGTTTAGCCTGGGTGTTTATGAACATGAATGCGTGTTCATCTGTCCTTGTAGTTTGCGGCTGAGATTTGATTGTTTTAACATACATATTACTGCATGTTATAGAGGGGTACGGAAATATATGTACCTGTCTATCCTTAATTGGATTGGGTGATATAACATTCTGTGTATTATGTAAACTAAACACGTTTTGAATGTAGATTATTGGGATTGCTTATCCGTCTGACTTCGAAGTATATCTTGATCATTTGTGACTGATTTGAATGCTCAAGAGTCTTGGCTTTAATTCATTTGCATGATTTTGATGACACTAGTCATTGAGTGCACGTGTACCTGTGGTCTGAAGTAAAGAAACACCTGCATGATCCAGTTCTGAACTTCTGATTGAACTGCATTGCTGGATACCCCCAGTCGATTTTGTCTTTCTACTCATCACCCATGGGCAAAGTTACTGAACATAGCAAGTTTGTGGATTAGAAATGAACACTTGCAAAATCTTATATCAATATGGAACTTGCTGATATTTACAAAATAACATATTTTGATTTGTCGTATATACACTGAGAAAAATATGTGAAATTTGTTTAAAACATTGCAAGTCTAACAGGCTGTTGATGTCAGAAATAAATGCATGTACTCTGCATGCTTAATTTCTATTGAAATCTATTTCTGGTGATTTGCAACTATGAAGATACATTTTGTTTCAGTTTAGTTAAGTCTGGTTTTCTAGTGCCGTTTGTGAACAACCTATTTCATGGCATTGTTGAAATTGTTGGAAAATATGTTTTCTGGTTTTTATTTTTACCTTTTATTTGAATTTATTATAATAAGTAATTTTGATCTATTTTAGATGGTGGTTTATTATGTGAGTTTAGAGTGTGTCCTTCTTGGACTATTTCCCTTTATAATTGTCCAAATACAGAAATCATTACCAAATAGGTCAGATGATTTTCAGCTGTTATGTTTAATTAATTAACTTACAGGTCAATAATATCTGAATTTTACAAACTTGAAAGTATTTATTTAAAAAAAAATACAGAAAAATATAAAGAATAAAATGTCGTTATTTTTGTTTGTTAAATGGGAGATGAAAGTTGCAAACATAGCAGAAAAAAATTGCATAACCTGCTTATGTAAGTTATGCATTTTTTCTTTAATGTTTACGACCTTCACCTCTCATTTAACAAACCAAAGAAAGCATTTAATCATTTAATAAAAATGGTAAACTTGCCATCAACGGAAATGTTTATTTTGGGAAACAGATGTTGCCACATGCAGATACATAACATAAAATCAATTTTAATCAAGATTTTGCATTGGCATCAATCAAATGATCCAATTATCATGATATTGATGAGTTTGTGCATTGCAGATAGGTTCTGAGTAGAGAGACACAATCAGCCATGGGTATCCAATGATTTAATTATCACCAGACTGTTGATGTAGTGATAATTCGGACAATTTCTAAAGATACTCAATCAGTAAACTGTAGCTTCTAAAATATTATATTGAACTAATTTAAGGATATCATTTACAGTAAATTGTATGTATGTTAAGTCTATTTGTTTTTCTAAAATGTCATAGTTATCTTCCTTTACAATTTCCTGTATCTATTTATTTCAGTTGGTGGACAGAGGGGAGGTAGAGGACGTGGCAGAAATATGACAGGGCGGACATCAGTGGCCAATTCTGAGCCCAAGTTTGATGGTGTTGTACAACGAATGCTGTCTGCAAAAAACTTAAAACTGAATGAACTCAGAAACCAAATTGAGGAAATGCAGACAGCATTTAGGGACCTGAAAGAGGAGAATAAGCTCCTCAAAAAGATGCAGCACCGACAGGAGAAGGCCCTCGTCAAGTATGAAGATACAGAAGGAGATCTTCCTCAGATCATTGCCAAACACCAGAATGAGGTCCGATCACTCAAGGAAAATTTACGTAAGACTCGTGAGAAGTACGAAAGGACAGATCGATACCTCAGGGATGCAGAAGATGAGCTGGATAAAGTGAAGAGTAAATTAAAGCGATACAAGTCACTGGCAGACCAGAACAATCTCAAGGAGAGGAATGATTTACAAAAGGAAAACCAGAAACTACAAATCGACATGGAGGAGAAAGAAATCAGGATAAAGGTAGTTATCCAAAAGTGTACAGATATAAGTGATAATACTACCATGTTAGAGCATCCTAATTCTGATTGATCATGGTTAACACTGCCATGCTATAGCATCCTAATTCTGATTGATCATGGTTAGTACTGCCATGCTATAGCATCCTAATTCTGATTGATCATGGTTAGTACTGCCATGCTATAGCATCCTAATTCTGATTGATCATGGTTAGTACTGCCATGCTATAGCATCCTAATTCTGATTGATCATGGTTAACACTGCCATGCTATAGCATCCTAATTCTGATTGATCAGGGTTAGTACTGCGATGCTATAGCATCCTAATTCTGATTGGTCAGGGTTAGTACTGCCATGCTATATAGCATCCTAATTCTGATTGATCAGGGTTAGTACTGCCATGCTATATAGCATCCTAATTCTGGTTGATCAGGGTTAGTACTGCCATGCTATAGCATCCTAATTCTGATTGATCAGGGTTAGTACTGCCATGCTATATAGCATCCTAATTCTGGTTGATCAGGGTTAGTACTGCCATGCTATAGCATCCTAATTCTGATTGATCAGGGTTAACACTGCCATGCTATATAGCATCCTAATTCTGGTTGATCAGGGTTAGTACTGCCATGCTATAGCATCCTAATTCTGGTTGATCAAGGTGTAGTACTAACATACTAGAGCACCTTAATTCTGATTGATCAGGGTTAGTACTTGTACTTTCATGCTATAGCATCCTAATTCTGATTGATCAGGGTTAGTACTTGTACTTTCATGCTATAGCACCCTAATTCTGATTGATCAGGGTTAGTACTTGTACTTTCATGCTATAGCACCCTAATTCTGATTGATCAGGGTTAGTACTTGTACTTTCATGCTATAGCACCCCAATTCTGATTGATCAGGGTTAGTACTTGTACTTTCATGCTATAGCACCCTAATTCTGATTGATCAGGGTTAGTACTTGTACTTTCATGCTATAGCACTCTAATTCTGATTGATCAGGGTTAGTACTTGTACTATCATGCTATAGCACCCTAATTCTGATTGATCAGGGTTAGTACTTGTACTATCATGCTATAGCACTCTAATTCTGATTGATCAGGGTTAGTACTTGTACTATCATGCTATAGCACCCTAATTCTGATTGCTCAGAATTAAGTATTGGTCTACTTAACGTCATGAAAATGCATCTTTTTACCAAATTTGAATTTCAAAGTGTGTACCTTAATTCTTTGAAATCTGATACTCCAGTCTTTGATTTGTCTAGGTTAAATAAGACATGCTGTAACGATGACCTGTGTTTATTGCGAGTCAGCTGAGTATCATGATATATGATATAAATATCTCACTACTGAATCTTCAGAATTTAAGATAAGGCATTGTATTTGGTGTATCTAAAATTTTAGTATAGCTTAAACCAATTTAAAAGCCATAAAATATTGGGAGGGGACCACCTATCAAAATTGCAGGAATAAATCATTTAGAATTTTATTACTGTTGTGTTAAGGAAGTCTGGATATTGGGAAGAAAAATGTTAATGTTTAGAAAACTGCCTATACTGTTGTCTTGGTGTGTAAATAAGTATGACACATAAACACAAAACCCTTATTAAATCTTGCGTACTTTTCATACAAACAGATAAAAAGTAGATAAGAGATTGTTCGCATGTCAGTCACATGGATGACCAGATCTTCTATAAGTTGTGTGAAATTTTCAGGATTCATATTGATTTGTGTCTCTTCAGAAAATTCACTTTCAAATGATGGAAATGTGATACTGTAGCTGCACTTAAAGGTTAAAGACAATCAGATTTTAATGGGGTAACCTGAAACTGTTCATTCAGTTTTAAGCATTGATTATTCAAACTTCTCCAACTCAGTGACAAATGAGATCCTTTATAGCCCATGTACCCCATACACTTATTGATTGGCCATTTTAGAAATCCAGCATTTGATGATTTATTCATCATTTAATAAGTACTTTAGAAAGGAAACTTTAATATATTTACAGACTGACTGTGTTAATAAGGTATCTGTATTTCCATAGCAACATGAATATTATCCTTGTATCAAGATATAAATGCAGCAGTTTATCAACAACTGTATGGTTATTAGCGAGCCAGTCATTTGGAACTGTAAATTTCAATGATAATGAATCTTGCTTTTGAGCAATGGTGCAGTTTAATCAGGAATGCCTGCATGTACAGAATTGATCCCATGAATGTAAATGACCTTGTCAATGTCTGATCAGTAATATACTTACTACTATTGATAGATGAGGTTTACCCTTGAACATACTTGCATCAATTGTCTATTCTTTAAATACCTTAATTGCAAGAAATTGAATGTTTCAGTAGTGAATTGGTAATATACTAAAATGACTGCAACACACACACCATGATGAATAGAGTTGGTGTGAACAATTCTAAAGATGAACAGTTTTATTATATCATCAACTGTTGGTAGCTTGAGAGGCAAATGTAATTACTTTAGTCCATTATCATTATTCCCATATCAATAGTGCAACTCAGTGGGATGCATGATTGAATGTGGATTAATACTTGGTGTTTTAATTTAGCCAAATGTAAGTAAGTTTAATTCAAGTAAGTCTCATTTCATCAAGTCTCATTTCAGTAAAAATCTTCTAAGAAAATCTCATTTTCATAAGTCTTATTTGATTAAGTCTCATTTAAGAAGTTCATTTAAATACATCTCATTTAAGTATGTCTCATTTAAGTACATCTCATTAAATAAGCATCATTTAATGTCATATGCCATGTAGAGATGCACAAAAACCAAATCTTAAAGAAAAACAGATCATGATTTGTAAGAAGGAAAGCTGAATATAAAAAATTCATTTTACCCCCTTTTCTGATTTGCATATTATGTAATTCTCATACTGTTATTTATGGTGTCAACAGTGATTCTGTTTTACATTTTCAAGGACTTAGAGAAACATGTAGTGAATCTGAACAAAAATCACCGGCATGAGATGGGGATTGAAATGGCAAGGAACCGAGACACACAGAAACAGATCGACCACTTACGGGAGCAGAACAACCAACTGGAAAAACTACTCAAGGTAATGAGGTCCAGAATACTTTCATTAACTAAATGTCTGTTATAGATTTTCCTTCCACTGGTTAATACGAAATTTATATACCAACAGGAGTGGACCGTTGGATAGGTAACATTGACAAATTATTCAATCACTGGCCAGTACTGATATGAAATTGAAAGTTTAGACTGAATTTTGCACTAGATAAAAGTATATTAATGCACTAGAACTTTAGTACATATCTTAAGGAAATGAAGTGATGCAGAGGCACTAGCTTTCATGGAATTTTTTAACATTCCAGTAGTAGATTAATATGATTATCAGTTTAACTAAATTACTATAAAATTGTAAAACTTAGTCGTAACATTGTTTGTTTCAGCTTCATGTGTTGATACATTCTTATCAGAAAGATGATTATGTAGAGTATGTCATGTCTGTAATTTTCACAAATAGGAAAAAGATAAAGAAATTCAGATCAAGAACATTTATGCCAACCGAGCACGAGCTCCACACCGCCTCCCAGCATCTTATGGGGGAACCCCCCACAACACACCCCCTCCCAAGGCAAGAAAACGGGCTCCCTCATTGCAGGATCTGACCCCCAGGGATAAGGTCAAACTTTATGAGGAAAAGAGAAGGGAAGAGGAACGAAAACAGAGAGAGGTGTGTATTGTGATAACAAGGGAGATAACTCATGTATTTCTTTTCTATCTTAGGAGAGGAGAGAGAAATTGGCCAGAATTGCAGAGGTAACTGGTTGGTGATAGTGGATGGTTATAGTGCTAATGTGGATGGTGCTTGTGGGTCTCACCATGTGGCTATGTCAAGTACCCGCCAAAAATAAATCATCAGCTAAAAGCTTAAAAATTGTATATCTACTATGTTAGGGTGATGTAATGGCTAGAGACAATGACACAGTCACCTGGGAGTAATACAATATTATATATATATATATTATACGTAGTTGAAGGAAAACTATCATCATATTTTATCTGGTGAAGGAAAGTACATGTATTGTTTTCAGGGGCTGTGTATCTTTTATAAATGCGAAAAATATAGAATATTGTAGAATAGTAAGACTGGTTTTGAGTTATAAACACAGTATGCTTATTTTTGTCTGTAGTCAAAGAAGGGGAGAGGTGATGGACCTAGGATGGCATTTAACGATAACTTTGAAAATAGCAGTCGTGATTCACATCTATCTCGTAACTACGATACTTACAATAGTTATGATAGTCCTGAAAAGGTATATAACTCCTGCAATTCACACTTCCTCAGTGAGTTCCCTTTCACAACCCTCTTTTTGGTTTTTTTTTTTTGGTCTACTTTCTCTTTGTTTTACTGTGTTGATTTCCAGTGAATTTATTTTTTTGTTGTTTTTTCCCAATGTATTGGTGATAAATATTAATATATTTTATATATATCATTCAAGCTTTAAAAAGTTCTACAAAACTGTTACAAAGTGTCAAAACACTGAAGCACTTGTACATTGCACCTTTCCTGTCCACCAATGATATTTCTTCTGAATAATTCCTGTAACCTGAGATTGTAATACAAATGTGTATTACTTGGGGACCATTAACTATGTATCATATGCTTATATCATTTGTGAATGGTCATGAGGTACCATATACTGCATGAATGATTGTAATTTTTTCTCACTAACAGAAAAAAACTCTTATTTGCACAGTAAAACAGAAAGAGTTTCAACATATATCAGAACTGATGATTTAGAATCTTTTTTATATCTGCATAAATACCAATGTTATAGTTGTTGCACTTCTTGGATAAAACATGTATTTATCCTCACAGAGCTCGCAGAACAAGGGTTATTCTGCCACAACACAACAATATGCCCCTGCACCCACGTGGAGACGCCCCGCTCCCGGGGAACATGAGTATGAATCAGCCAAGGAAAACAAACCCCCTCTACCCAGTATGGGTAGAAAGGCATTTGCTTTCAAATTCCCTGGTAGCAAAGCTCGACCAGAGGTATATTACATGGCTGTTTTGACTTCTGCTGCAGTGATCTAGAGTTCCTTCTGAACTAATCCTAGCTGTCTGATGTTAACATTACAAATATACTGTCTAACAAATAGGAGCTTGAGATTTGACATAGCATTATATAACTGCCTACAATGCAGCCATATTGGATAGCATAGTAATTATGATATATATGTTTTTTATTTCAAATATTTATTAATTTTTAAATTTATTATTATTTTTTGATGAAATTGTTTCCATTGATATTGCAGGTCGAACATTGTCAAAGGTCAAGGTCATGACCTTATATATATATATATATATATATATATATATATATACTTATATGTACTTATTTCTGGATTTTACATGTACTAATACAAATAATTCATAACTGTCAAAATTGTTTGTACATTAGTACTTCAGATTACATGAGATAATTTCTTTTCATTGTCTCATAAGGCGGTCAAGGTTGTGTTGATATTTAAAATGTCATTTAGCCTTACATTACTGAATCATTTAATATTGACTTAATACTAGTACATGTGGCTGATATATTATTTATTAGTGAGTTATTGATCCTTGCTGATTTCGAGGCAAAAACAAAGACAACCAATCTAATATATCACCAAATGTTTCCAGTACTAATTGCTCTGATATTAACTGTGATTAGTGCCTGTTGTTTTACCATGGATGTGTAAGGAAATCCTCCTGTTTTGTGTTGTTTTCCCACAGTGTAAGGATTTCCCTGTGTTCCGTGTGCCACTGAGATGTCTGAGTGAACTTATATATGTTTGTTCTTCTCTGATTAAGTGTTGCTTTGTGATATTTGAATTATTATTCATAATATTCTATTTTTTAGATCATGCACGTTGTTGTGAGATTTTACATGCACCATGAACATAATTTTGTTTCATACATGTACATTGTCTTTTTTTTTTATGATTGTCCTGTATATATTCAATATGAAAAATTTTACTCAGCATGACTGCAGTATTATTTTACATGTGCTGCAGTATTGATGAACCAAAGCATGATATTTCGATCAATAACTGAAAAATGTATTATTTTTCTTTTGTACTACATGTACTGGTTGTAAGTTTAAAAGTGAAATATCCATTAATGTCTGAAGGTGAAATTGAAAAAATTTAATGATCAGATTCATTCTAATACACTTTCAGAGGGATTTAGAAGAATTTCAAGCATTTATTGAAAAAGAGGTGATGTTTTGCACTTGGTCATTGCATGAAGAAATGCATGGATTTAAAATTTTTTTTTGGTTGTATTCTATGAATGGTATTTAAGTATTTCAGTAAAGGTGGTCCCTGAATTTTGTTTTATTACAACTTAGTACTTGCTTTAAAATGAAAGTAGTCAGCTAGTGTTGATTTCTTAGAAGGGCATCGTAGTGCATGAAAAAATTTGATATTCTCGGATTATATCACAATTCTTACAGCAAGGTAACAAAGGATTGCCAATGGATACAGTATAAAATAATAATTCAGACCATTAGATGTCTATATTTCTTACATAGAGAAAAACCAAAAAGATCAATTCATTTTCAGAAGACACTTAGTATAGACTTTTAGATTTAGTTATTAGTTGTGTGGAAAAAAAAATGATTTGGTAAATAGTAGTGGCATGCAAAGTTTCAGAAAGTGTAATGATATTGCAGAAGTTGTATATGACATGAATGTTCAATACAATGTTTTCATTCATACTTATTTGATTATTAATTCATGTTTGCTACATGATTGTTTCCTCAATAATTAATTTTATCTGCAAACTAGCTTGTTTCCTTGTTTCTCTTGATGTGGTTTTCTCATGACAATATATAGTAATTATTCCATTGCAAGCATTTTTCCCAAACCTTGGTAGTACATGTAATTGAATAGTAAATCAATATCATGCTTGTGTACGTCAGATGCTGTATGTGTTGTTGCATGCTATGTACAAAATCAATCACCTTTCATCTTTTTGCAGAGATGCAACATTTGATGATTATTTGGAGAAAGCTAAGGTGAGATGACACTTGAATCATGATGTGTAATACTCTGTTTATTGGTTTACAGCAACAAGAGAAGACTCGAAGAGAAAGGGAAGACAAAGAACGGGAGGAGATGGAAAGAAGGCTAAATCATGAGCGAGAAGAAAAAGAACGCAGAGAATGGGAAAGACGGGACAGGGAAAGGCGAGAGCGCGAAGAAAGAGAACGTCAGGAGGAGGAGAGAAGAAAACGCGAGGAGGAAGACTGGAAGCTGACACTGGAGAAAGAGAGGCTAAAACATGATCAGGAGGAGAGGGATCGTGAGATGAAACGAAATGAGGAGCAACAGAGACGTGAACGACAGGAGCAGGAGAGACGAGAGCGTGAGCGGCAGGAGCAGGAACGCAGGGCACGGGAGGAGAGGGAGCGCATGGAAATGGATGAAAAACTGGCAGAGGAGCGCAAGAAAAAGGATGATCTTCTGTCCAAGTTAAAAGAGATTGATGAAGGGAGAAATAAAAGCAAGGCACCAGAGAAAAAGGAGACAGATACATTCTTTGTTACTTCAGGAAATGTAGACAGTATGGACAAGAAAACAGATAAAAATAAGAAAAAGGAGAAAGATGCCGATACTTTATTTTCTTCCACCCGGAAAGACAGTGATGTAGGGTTAGGGTCTGCATCCAGCAAAAGTAGCTACACGTTTACTAAACCAATTGAAAATATGCATTCAGGGAAACCTGCTAGAAATGATGTGACTGTTCCTTATATTGAGAAGAAGAAACAACAGAAATCACAGGAAGATGTGGATGAGTTTGGTGGATATCAGCCATCATTCTCCAGCAACAAAACAACATCGAAAACAGCAAAGAAAACAGGAGGAATTGTGTTCAATGATGACTTCCAGTCATCAAAACCTCCAAGAAAGACAGGGAAAAAGAATGATTTAATGGCAGATTTGTTTGGCAAGCAAGCAAAAACTACTAGTCAAACTATAGATGATGATGACATCTTTAAGCCATCTAATACAAAGAAAACGACCACTGTGAATTCATCTAATAAAAGTTCCTTTCCTTGGGATGATGAATCTAAAACTACAGCAAAAAAACCTACCACAAAACGTGAAAATTCCACAAGCGCTTTGTTTGGAGGTGGAAATGCTCTAGTTGAAGATGACTTTTCAACAAAAGACTCCTCTAAAATGTTACCACGGCGACCGCGGCAAACAACCACCACATTTCAGGCACGACCAGCAGTGACCGCAGTGGATCATTACGATGATGATATTGAAGAAGTCATTTTGTAATATGTATATGTATTTTATTTATGAAATCAGTATGGTATTTTTGTGAAAACATATTTTTATGTGTAAAGTCACTCCTACATATTTGGGTATACAAATTTATCAGCACCTTCATAAATGTTGAAGTGTTTTGCATTTGTTTTCGTTTTCATGCCTCCATGTCATCGATCATGGGGTATATTGTTTTTGGCCTGTCTGTTTATCTGTCTTAAACTTTAACCTTGCTCATAACTTTTGAAGGGCTCTCATATTTCATATGTGCATTCCTTGTGACAAAACCTTTTTTTAATACCGAAGTTTTTGACATTGGAGTTTGACCTGCTCTTAGGAAAATTAACTAATACAGTATCTCCTGAACTATTTAAGGTAGAGCTTTCATATTTTGTATGGATAGATTCCTTATGACAAGACCTCTCATTTGATATCAAAGACTTTGACCTTTAACCTAAACTTTGAACTTCCTCATAACTATTGAATGGTGAATTATAGGGCTCTCATATTTCTTAAATGCATTCCTTGTGAGAAAACCTTTTGGTACCATAGTTTTTGACCTTGTTATCTTGACCGAAGCATTTCTTTGTTGCCACTCGGGGCATAGTGTTTCACAAACTTTCGCTCAGTTTAAATGCAAACCAGAAATGTCTCCAACATTGTGTAAAATGCATATCAGCAAATTTTTAATGTTCAGAGACAAAATTTTCGGAAAACAGCTAAAAAGTCTATTTAATGAAGTATTATAATTCTTATCCTGTCATAGTGTTACATGAGAGTGTGTATAATCTTGTATGTGGAAGAAAGCTTTAAACTGGATGACTGTAATTTTAATCATGTATGAGTGCAAGATTATGTGCCATATTCTGTCAGACTCAGGATATGAGAGACAAAATATGGTGTACTCCGATTTCTACAAATGTTTAGATAGACAGGTTCTTTAACATTGTAGATAGGTACTGGTGCCAGGTTCTATATTATCAGTGTTGCGAGTTACAGGGTCTGTAGTGCAGTTGTACTTATGTGTAGTATGTACATGTATACTCAGCTCCGCATTGTATCAAGGAAGTCCCATAATTTGACAATTTATTCTTGGTTGTGAGTTTCAGTCTTAGATTTTTTTGTGCTATATCAAAATGTTGGTGCATGTTAAGATGTGAAAATGACTAAAATCTTCATAAATATATTTCATGACAACCCCTCTCCCACACCATTTTAGTTGAAAAATTCAAAATGAAAGGATTAACAACCTCTCATATAATATAGTTATGCATTACTATATATTGAATATTGGAGATGTTTGTTCAGAAGAGAAGTTGAATTTATCAGACAATCCTCCCATCTCTCTAACATTTATTTAATAGTTGACCTTGTATTTCTCTTTGCTTTAGTCCAATATCTGTGATATATGGGGTATAATTCCGTCCACTTTATGATAGTTTTTAAGTAGCCAAAATAGACAATGTATCTTGTACATGTTATTTTCCTCTACAGTTATTTATTTTTAGTTTGTTTATCAGTTTTGCTTATATTAATTTTTTTTTTTCATATTTTGATTTATACCAATTTTTCAATGATTCAACAAAATTTATGTTTAGTCTTTGAACAGTGTTATTAAAATCAGATTCCATTTGAAGAAGTAAAAATGTGTGTTACCTGGACAAATAATATGATTAAATGAAGAATGTTACTGGCTATTACAAAATATTGTACAAAAAAAATGATCAACCATTGTTCTCAACAATGTCGTTTTACAGTGTCAAATATCTTTCACAATCCAAATAAAGATATATGTTAATTAAATAATTTATCATCTCAGTGTATTTCAAAGCCCCTGGAATCAAAGGGGGTCATACTGTGCTTGGTATGTATGTTTGTTAGTCTGTTCACAAT
This sequence comes from Ostrea denselamellosa, assembly GCA_024699665.1. NCBI lineage: Eukaryota > Metazoa > Mollusca > Bivalvia > Ostreida > Ostreidae > Ostrea > Ostrea denselamellosa. The sequence continues at coordinate 1,500,130 of JAMZEH010000054.1, read as the reverse complement.
GATGAATTGAGAATTCATACTTTGTTAACATATACATGTATACAATTCAGTATTTCTCGGAAATATCGAATTCAAGGACATTGTGTTTCATCCTCATGCCTTTGAGGGGAAATGCCGAATTGTCATATTTAAGGAGGAAAAGCACATCTAAGAAAATTATACACCACATGTATAACAATCTAAAGGCAACTAAATGGTAATTTAATGGTAATGCTTATTAGAGCTCTGTCATATTGATGTTGCCTCACAGTAATCAAGTTGTTAGCATTTTCTATGGCATGCAATAACTCAAGCTTCCTTGAAAAAATAGTCATAAATTTTACACAACATACTAATGGATTAGGCAGAGGAAGACTTTCAGATTTATATTGGCTTTGTCTTTAACAGAGTTTATAGAGCTTACTATGGCACACAATAACTTTAGATTACTTGCAAAATTTTCATAGAATTTAAACATAATGCTTAGATTAGGTACAGGAAAACCTATTGGTTTTGTCATCACACAGGGGTTTTTTCATCTTAATTTTATGGCATCGTGATATCTTGGAGTCCAGAAAACAGTTAGGAGTGGATGTATCCACCATGCCAATTCAACTATCCAACCAGATACATGTAGTTCAGAGGTAGAGCACCTACATGTATGAATATATTCATTGCAGGGACCTTTCTGACTTGTCAGTTTTCTAGTATTGCAAATAATTACAATTTTATCATAAAATCAGAAAAATCATTAAAATCTGGACAGGATTCAAGCCCACAATCTACATAGAGGCAGCCTAACACTTCCATCAACTGAGCTAACCATAAGGCTAGCAATATTTTAAATGAATAAAATATTACTGTTGTTTATTTATGAATTGTGACATATGAGGGCTGATTGATATGTTGTGAGCCTCATAATAAGGGTTTGAATTTTGGTGGACATTGCATATTTTTTAACATAATCCCCTTCAGTATCTATACACTTTTGCCAGTGATGTTTAAGGGCCTCAATGCCACTTTTAAAGAAGTCCTTGACTGTTCAGAAAGTTCTCCACTGCATGTATGATGTCATCATCTGACTGAAAGGTGGGTACCATTTTCAGTTTTGGAAATGGATGAAAGTCTGATGGAGTGAGATCAGGTGAATAAATTCAGATGCTCAACAATTTAAAGCCACAATCATTAATGGCAGCCATGGTAATGACAGACTTGTGAACAGAGGTGGAACAATACACCTTTACTGATTTTTCTGTGTTGCTTGAGTTAAATATTTGTCTGTAACTGCTTCAGAAGTGATAGTATGTGCCATTGATTGTCCCTTTTGGAGATAATCTACCATCAGCATCCCAGAAAACTGAGGCCATAACCTTTCCAGCTGATGGAACAGTTTTTGGCTGAACCAGGTGCTTCCATTGTTTGGCCTCTGAGGTGAAATGATAGACCCACATTCATCCATCATAACAAATCTATGAAGAAAGCAGGATCTACTTCTAAAAGGACGAGAGAGTGTGCCTGGTGTGCTTTTGATCAACTGTCAGAAGTCTTGCTACCCAGTGGGCCGAAAGCTTTCTCAGTGCAAGATCCTCTGTCAGAATGGAATGTACCCTTTCCTGTGTAATGCCAGCTGTGCTGGCTATATATCTTTCTGTAACTCACCCATTAGTCATAACACAATCATGGACTTTATTGACCATTTCTGCGGTTGCAACAGTGACAGGCCTTCCAGGATGGGGGTCATCCTCAAGGCTCTGTCTGCCACATTTAAATTCCGCCACCCATCTTTTTACTGTGGCATATGAAGGGGCATTTTCCCCATGTGTTGCTATCATATCAGTAGGGATATCCTTAGGTGCTAAACCTTTCTAATGCAAATATTGGATCACTGTTCTTTCACTGATTTTGCCCATATTGTAAAAGTCACTTGCCTTGTTTACTTTAGAGTGCTACCTCATTGATATAAACTGACCAAATGACAGCAGTGCTAACTGACCAAATGACACCAGTCTTCGGGTACACAGCCTTAATTAGTCAGGGAATAGACAGGCTGAAAAAGGACATGGATGTTAACCTCCTTCAATACAAGGCTCACAACAAATCAATCAGCCCTCATAATTCCTTTCAATATATGATGTGTTATTCCTCTTTAACTAGAATATCAGACCTACACTCTTTCACATGGCCTTAAGAAATATAACAAACTGGCATATGATGGAATGTCAGTACCGGAATTTAGACACTGAAATTCTACTCCGAGACAAGATATAAATAGTTGCTTTACCCACTATAATGGTGACCTTAATTTGTAGATTAACCTACATTTAACTTAAATTTTCACAAAAACAATTGTCAGTTGCCATGAGAGGAAAATAAACTACATACGTATGTAGCCCTCTCACAAAAAGATCAAAATTTATAATCCCTGTAATATCTTTATACATTGTCTCTTTCTGATTTTCAGAATTTGTATATAAAAGTATAAACATGGTTGGTAAAAGTTGCACACTAAACTTATGATGTATTTGACTGAAAGGAAATTCTTATCTTTGCCTAAGATATTTGTGAAAAGGGCCACTTGCAATTATGATATTCTTCAAGTACATGTGCTACATTACACAAGTGTGCTAATTAAAATAATCAAAGACATTATACTGCTGACAACTCGGGATGGAGCAAAATGAGATATCATCGCAAAATTTTTAATTTCATTGCAATTTTATTACATTAATATATCACGTATTCATTACATAAATAATTACATATAAAATGTAAATGCAAGCACATATAAAAACCAGCAAAATGTGATTATATATGAACTGTTTGGGGGAATTGCTGTGGCTGCATTCAATTTCATAGGGATGTTACAAAATACACTTCTGTTGACACGTAACATTGTAGAAAGTTACTCTTATTTTTTTTCCATTTAATTTTGTGGTCCAGCACAGCAACAAAACCTTCAAAAATTGGTATTAAATGAAAACTAATGCACCTAGATCCATGTAGATGTAATTAATTAATTTGTACGTCAAGTAATTGGAGCCACAGTGTACTTGATTACAGGACTTCCCTCCACACACCCAGTCCCTGACAGCTGATTTCTGGGAGTTATTAATTCTGTTGGCAGTGTACTGGAACATAACAAGAGTACTATATGTTCTAGCATATTAAAAAATTCAGCATACCTTTACTGGGCTTTTTGGCATAATCATGAATTAGCACTAATAGTCCCATGTTGTATTCATATTTCAATATTCATAATTTACCATAGGTTGTAAATTGGGACACATCTCACAGTACAAAAGGTGAAAACATAAATACCACTAACACACACATAAGTACATAAATAATAGATTCAGTCTAAAGGAATATCGAGTGGCTGTCTTTCTGTAATGAAGTCCTGCTTTCCCTCCATTGTTTGTCCAAGTGACCAGAGGCACGTAAACTTGCTAATGGCAGTATTACATGCAATAATCCAACAAGCCACTCCTAGTCCACCTGCAAGAACCAAATTCTAATTACACTGCCTTCTTTAATAATTGTATGCCACACACACACACACACACACACACACACACACACATATTTGATTACATATATGTATGCAAAATAGTTTCAACTTCCAATAAAGTGTTTGAATGTGATAGAGCATAAGACACTGGTTTGGAACAGGGACGTTGATCAGATAAAAGCATACAACCTGGGTGTAACAGTTTAAAAGATTTGATCACGTGACACCACCCAACCCTGTATATCTCAGAAAAGTTTCTAAAATGGTTATTCATTTCTTAAATAGATAGGACCAATACTAAACATATAAAATCCACAAATAATCAATCAATAAAGTCTTAATGATCTGATTTTTTTTTTTAACAATATCAAAAGCTATGCCCCATTAACAAATGTACGTGTAGAATGGCATTAATTTTACCTGGAACACCAGTCGGAAAAGATACAATTTTATGGAACGGATAGAACCAGTTTTCTGAGAACAACAACAGTGGCTCACTTCTGTTGGTGAAAACGATTAACAGCATTGTTATCGCCTAAAATGAAAAGGAACATTGTCATGTGATCAATATTTGGCAACATTTACATTTACCAACACTTTGTCAATAATAAATCTATGCTGTTTCATTGTATTTTATTTCTAGATATGTCCAAGCATTCATCTATGATATGATAAACAGCTAGACTATCCCTGCATGTATCTAGATATCATTGATAAAACTGTGATAAAGATTTAAGAAATCTATTGTTCTCTTCTATTATCATTATTATATAAGACATTACCAACATTCTATAAAAATTTATTCCAGAAAAAGAAAGGTCGGGTTACTTAAATTATGTTATCTATGATGGAGACGATAGCATCACTCATCATTTGCTACCATGATGAATTTTGAGGAATGTCGACGGGGAAACCTGTGAGGTGTTGAATACACAAAGTAGGTACCATCTATCCACAGTATACAGAGAAAATGAATAAGTTCAACTGTTTGTAATCTTTTTTTTTTAAATAAGTCTCAGCAAATTCAAAAAGTTACTTGCACATCTTCAATCTGTCTATAACAACTGCACAAAGTCTAAAGGATGTCAAGTCAAAGCTGTAGGAGGAATTGTTTACACAAAGTACGTATCATCTATTTAAAAGATGCTGAAAAAAAATGACGAAGTTCAACTACATGTAAATTTCTCAAAAAATGTCTGAGCACTATTAAAAACTCGCATGTACATCTTCAATGTGTCCATAATATTTGGACAATGTCAGTCTAAAGGTGTGAGAGGAGTTATTACACAAAAAGGGTACTGTCTACTCAAAAGATGTTGAAAAAATGACAAAGTTCAACTACATGTAAATTTTTGGAAAAATGTCCGAGCACTTCCAGACAGTCACATGCACATCTTCAATATGTCCATAATAACTATACAAAGTTTGGGGAATGTGATGCTAGAGGTGAGTGAGGAGTTGATTACACAAAGTAGGTACCCTATATGAGGATGCCAGCCTTGCCATCCACCCGCCTGGCATTCACCATATTGTAAGTTGGATGCATGTTGTGCAACCTGACCAAAATTTACCTTACCTGGGTGATATAGGTTCCCACTTTTACTCCTACATTAATGACTGCTATTTTCTTGTTACGCAAAGCAGCTGTTCAAAGAATTAAAATATTTTTTTCATCATATTGCTTTGGAAATAAAAATACACTAAATTATGTAATAAACATGATGAAGGCTTTTTAGAAACTATCCTATGGCTGAAAAATACAGAATTATTTCTTCAATCATTCTTGATGTAACTGAAAAGTTTCTTCAAAGTCAACATTCTATTTCTCAAAAGTTTCCCAAGCAAGCCAAGTTGAGTGCTACAAATTATGTTTACTTTGAGAAGCTTGAGCACACACTATCAAAAGGTTCATTACCGCATAGGGATCAAATACTGTGAACAAAAAAAAATCTGATGCATACTTAACCGTTTTACTTCTGCTGTGTGTTTGTCTATTTTACGCTGGATTTTGGCATACTTTGCAAACTCATCTGTCATGTTTAATGTAGCTTGCTCTAATTTGAGGTCCTTGATTTCTGATCGGATATTCAGTTCAGCATCCGTTACTCTGTATACATAAGAACTTATCTGAAAGGTAGAATGAAAAATAACATAAAATACAGAACTTACAACTTTTATTTACATGTCAAAACTAATTCCGTTTTCCCTTTTCGAATCCTCTGAATTTGTACATACTCAGGAACGATTAATGAGATTGCTCAACGATCAATTTATTCCGATTGTGATTATTGTGAATGGTGGGGATGATTGTCAAGAGAATATCACTTTAAAATCTTGTTATAAATGTTGATTTGATACATGAACTAGACATGAGTTAAAAGTCTGAATGTTTACTGTCACGTCACTGTCTTCTCTATCTCTGTGAAAGACACAATTTGAAATGCACATTCTGACTGCAAGTTAATTATTAGTTCACCACCAAAATGTGACTTTTGTCTAGTCCAAATGAAATGCATATTCATATTGTAAAAGCTATCAAACTATCAAAGATAGCTTAATAAAATTATATAGTTTTTAAATTTACACACACACACACACACACACACATATATATATATATATATATATATATATATATATATATATATATATAGCTAATTAAAAATATTTTGTTACACCTTTTTATTTTGAATGAACCTGCTTGAACATACAATGTGCAAATAAATGTTTTGGGGCAAAAGTCAGCATTTATCTTGTTTAAAACTGTAGATTGTACAACAATGGAGACTAGGCAAACAGACCTCTCCTATCTGATACCCCCCAAAATGGCAATTCATATTTGGTATACTCTAAACACAGCATATTTGAGTGATATTCATAAAATTTTCTATATGATATAAATACTTGTAGCTATGGATCAGTGCTTCATTCTAATTCCTTAACCTGACATAAATGGCCTTGTTCAAGACAGCATTGGTCAAAACTTTCAAATGTATAATCTTTGTATCAAGTATGGGTGTATGTGTCCTTAGACTTACAAATATTATGGTCTGGGCAAAAAGTTTGCAATTTTCCATCAGTGAATATTGCTTTCGTGTTAGATCTTGACACATCTAAGTTTAACACAAGTGGTGAAATGAACATTCAAGTCAATTCTAAAACTGGAAGCTCTACCTGGAGGGTAGCTGCAGAACTGTAGTGTTATGGTTTTATATTGTTGTCTTTGTATCAGGGCTCCTGAAAAATCTCCAACTGATTTCGGTCATTTTCATGAACCCTCAAAAATGCATGTCAGCTGGACCATTCAGGAAACTGACAAGGTCTACCAACGCATGGCGAAGGATTTGTCATAATGTATAAGAGTAATAAGACCACTGATCCCTACTTTTGATGTCTCCATACCCTAATGTTAAGACTAACCATCGTTATCGTGTATTGTGTATTTACCACAGAAATGTGTATTCCCTCTAATTTGCATATTACATGGGGTACCTTTAGGGTATATGAATACATACATGGTGATAAGGAATAAACCAGTTTGAAACAACAGTGTGTTTGTGTTTCTTTTTAAGTGATTACTATACTAAAATAGTAATATGTTCTGAAGGGGAATATACAACAGAATGACATGAAATAATGTATTTGCCTCCAGGACCACTAGTATTTCACAATAGTTATCCATATAAGGAATAGAGAGGGGTGCATTAGGGATATTTTTGTTCATCCAATAAAGTGGTAAATAAGGCAAATTTCAAGAGAGAGAAAAACAAAATTGTGTTTACAAATAAAAGAATTTTACATTCATCAAATAACAATGTTTGAAATGATTTATAATAAATTAAAACGTTTAAAAGTATTAACAGTTTAACAGTAGGTCAACTGGAGCACATGTAATTTTACAGTTTATCTAACATTCATCAGCTTGGAAAATGCGTTCTCTTTGCTGGTCTGATACACCCGACGATTTCTAGTTAACTGCCAGTGGCGCAGAGCTACCTTTGTAAAGCAAATACAAAGTTTGTATGTTATAGGACTATTGTTTCTCTCAGCTACATAATGTTTATGCTTGTTAGTCAGTAATCACCAAATTCAACACCATCATCATGTTTTCACATCATTCATTTATTCAGGAACTCACTAAAGTACAAAACCTAGCATGGTTTATCATATTCAGATTGCCATCCAATGCCATGGTCAATAATATAACATAATATATCATATAACATAAATAATTTTTTTCAATTTTATAAAAATATAAACTCATTCTGCAGTTACCTGGAGGGTTGATGTGAGTGGATTGGTTTATCATTGGTTCTCATTGACACAATTATTTGATTACAAGGTTAACATGCAAAGCGAAGGTGGTGGTCTTTAGACCTACCACTAAAACGATGGTGTCAATCCCAATTAAACCAACCTTTGAATGATTGTCTAAAATTTGAAAATCTAACTGTACTGTGTAATTTTGAATAAAAATCTAATGATCCATGATGATACTTTGTGTTTGATTGTACTAGTGTTGTACTGATCATTAGAGAACATGGATTGTCGATGGAAAAAAGCTACCGACTTTGATGATCAATTATTTTTTTCCATAATCAATCATCGGATGCATATACACTTCTTATAGAATGCATTCTGGTTTCATGTCCATTTCTACAAAGCACAAAGACTGCAATATGAACTCTTAAACATACAAAAGTTAAGATTTATTTAATATAAAATATAGAAAAATTCATTACATTTGGATACCCACTTCTGCCCCTTCCGGGCATTGAATTCTCAATTTGCAGAACCAAATCTCTTAACAGCCTTTGACTCGTGTACTAGACAATATAGGCAAGTCATTGAAACTTGCTTTTGATGATGATGGAATCCTTGCCATGTTGTCACTCACTACATGGTCATTGAGAATGCATAATTGACTTAAGTTTAAAAGAATGCTGCATTTGAAATATTTTATATAAAGCACAAAGATTGTTATGAATTTTTGAACAAATATATCTTTACATATAATTATATATGTGTGTGTAAATAGGTAAGTATACATATGTAAATGAAAAAAAATCATGAAATACTTTGTTAGATCATGCTTTTTAAGATAAAAATGTTTCCCGATTATAATCATAAAATTGCATCGGAAACAGCAACCGATTCCAACTGATGATCGATTATGAAAATTAACCGATGTCCCATATCATTAGATTGTACTTCTATATCACAATGTAGTTAAATCAAACTGCAATAGCTTTAGAGACCTATATAGCTAAATCATGATATGATAATATTTTAAAATGTACGCAATGTGTAGTTACTCATGTCAGTCTCCATCTTTGTATGACCTTGGTGTCAGTGCAACCCGATTATGGTTGGCAGTCATAAATACCATGTCCGTGTATATGGCGTAATGGTGGTTTATATAAAATGCTCATTGTAGGTATGCTCTGAAACAATATTCCCTTGTTTATTTTGCTGAATACTTCTTCATATCTTGAGGGATTTATATGTTATACCAATGGGTTTCAATTGGTGCATAATTGTATTGTTGAAAAATATCATCAATTACAGCTTGTATTGCTTTAAATTATAAAGGGTATGCATTATTTGGTTTGAAGGAAAACATCAAAAGTTTAAATGTGATGTCATAATGCACTGTTTACGTCGGATGGCGTTAAATTCCCCGTGATAAACAAATAGACGGATCATATACTTATCCTCATATCCCTTTAATATTTGGACGTTACTTTCATAAAGGATATATCATTGATTTTCAAGTGAATGGTTCTTTTTACTTTTAATTTTTATCACTTGGGACACGCTAATGGCCATTTCATGTTTCGCTCGGTCCAACGGTCCACCATATTATGTTCTTTTTCTCAGAGGTGTTTGTTATAGTTAGTATTCAATTTCAAAGGAGAAACGGATAAATTAGTGAAAATACTTACTAAAACTGCTATTTTCTGTGAATACTTCGGTAAAATATTGAACAGAATAGCACAAATAAGAATAAACAACATCAGAAACATGTTGATAGATTGGAAGAACGAAACTGATTCAATGTAGTAATCAGTCTTTGTTACGACGACTCCATATACACAGTAAAAAACGCCATGAAGACTAAGATGGAATCTTTTGTCGTGGAGATAGTTTTCTGTATGTTGGATATTTCCCGCAAAATTGATTCTTATTGAACATGGAAACCGGTTCCTCAGTTTCAAAGGTAAATATTTTGTTATTATCTCGTGCACTCGGCATATTATCTGGAGCAAACAATATATTATCTCGAACGCAAGACCTGTATATCTTAAGCGCACGAAATATTACGTGTTTTACCTCAAAGATGGTCCTTATTTAAGCCAATCTGCATTTAATCTTCGGAAAACAATCATGCTAATGGAATAATGTATTAGGTGCACACGTGGCTGTGAAAAGTTCAAGACGTTTTGCCCCAAGTGATTCAGTAAAATGCAGTACATAAGAATCAAAGAAATTACCGAAAATCACCGAATTTACCACAGAAATGACCGAAATTACCAGTAAAAGGGCTGAAATTACCTCAGTATATGTTGATCTTTATGTCATCTAGTCACACATTTCACGGAGATTGGAAATGATTTACTCTTGTAGGAGAGTTGTGGTTATAGAACTGACTATGGTGAAATTTGTGAACCTCATTGCTAGTATTTTGGCCTATCATCTAGCCATTTCTAAATAGCTATGATTGACTACACAACAATAGGTGAAAATCAGAAATGATAATCAGAAGTTCAATATTGTCTTTGAAAACTTAAGAATCAATGATATTGTAACTGTTTTCAGTGTAAAAAATAAATGGGTCATTTAAGCATTCAATAATTATTTTTTTTATTTTGAAAATCATGCTGATATGAATGCCACATGATGACAGACATACAAATAATGTGTGTGCAATATGAAAATTTGTCATCACACAGCATGCGTGATTTTCACAACATAATCATTCAGCTCTTATTTTGAGTCCCCAAAGGAGACTGGGTTTGCATTGTCCGTCCATCTGTCAGTCCAGCAAATTGCTTTACCATGACAAGTTGCAAATGATGTTCGACATGTGTTCCAGTCCATTGATTTTTTTTGCTGTATAATGGCCCTTGGACATAGAAAATATGGAATTTGAATCTGTTTATATGTATGACATCTATTTTATGGAACCCAGTTATTCTTGTGCATAAACTATTGACATGATTCTTCATGCAAAATATTATACAAACAACTTGACTTGGGACCAGTAGTGGACATGAATTGCTATGCAATACTTACAGAAAGCTTATTTACATTTTGATTTCTTTTAATGTTTTGAAATTATCATGTAATGTAAACTCAAATTTTATGAAATTTCCATAGTTATCAGTCACATTGATATAACAACCCTTGAACATCGTAAATGCTATACTTAAACATGACTGGTTATGTCACAAGGCAGTCAAGATTACCTCCCAAATTTTTGAAAAAATGATGATTGAATATATTTAATGGTCAGCATTCTGCACAATAATGTGACTAATGTTACCTTTTTATGTGAAGAAACTTCCTATGAACCCTGGGCATTGTTTTATACTCCCAGCTGATGCACTGTCAGTGCAGGTCAAGCTATAATTTTGATAATTGCATGTTGAAGATTGATATCCTTGACAATCTGTCTTTTGCAGGGGGCCTTTGCGTATAAAGGCAAAAAGAGAACTGTTGATTCAGGTAAAGTGTTATTAAAACTTTATCTAATAAATATAATGTTTGTAATGGAAAATGTGTTAGTAATGGACTGTGAGTGAAATGTCTTACAGCTTTTCTCCATAAAACTGCAATGTTTGGTGGCTTGAGGGGTCTGTAAAATATACATGTAATTAGATAACAATTTATCATCCTCAGACCAGTATCTAAGGAGGTTGGATGTCTTAGGGACATACAAACAGCGGTTAAATGTTCTACAGGAGACCTGGGAACTTGTGGACACTCAAATCCAGGTATATATTGTGATAGTTGGGGATGTAAACAGGAAAACAGTAAGCTTTATTGTATAGGTGCCAAGGTCCACACAGAGAATATATAAGTGAGTTTAAACCGGATGCTGTGGGCAAAGATCAGCTTGCTTATGTACAAGTGTCCATTTTCACTGTAGTCTGGTCCCTTCTGCCACTCAATTGATCACTCATATTACTAGACTAGTTTTCACCAGAGCTTGATGATGCAACTTTTGTTTATAGATTGGAACCTTACAGGGTAGAATGTGATCTTACACATAGGGGGAAGGTCCACTTACATATACACAAGTACATATTTGTCAGGATCTGCAAGGTTTCATAAATGATTGTCAAGAGAACTTTTAAAAAAAAAAATGTTCTGTAGGGATTGTAGAAAACAGTTTTTATTGTTCTTGACCCCCCCCCCCCCCCCCATAAAAAAAAAACCAAAAAAAAAACCAAACCAATTATGGAGTTATGGAGCCTAATTTATACACAATGTAACATATTGCTGTTCATATCTGAAAACTCCCGTGGGGATCCAGGTTAGAATAGATCCTCAATACCCCTTACTTGTCATTAAAGGCGACTAAATGGGGTGGTCCTTTGGATGAGACTGCAAAAACTGAGGCTCTGTGTCACAGCGGGTGTGGCACGTTAAAGATCCCTCCCTGCTCAAAGGCCATAAGCGCTGAGCATAGGCCTAAATTTTGCAGCCATTCACCAGCAATGGTGACATCTCTATATGAGTGAAAATTCTCAAGGGGGACGTAAAACAATATACGATCAATCAATCTTGAATGACATTGTGATATTTTAAATAATTCATCTGTTGATATGTTTTTAATGCAAATATTTTATGAATTCTGAATTTTTCCAAATGTTTTGTAAATGATGTGCACACCTCTGGATATCTGAATAAAGATATTTAATGTATTCTGGTGTAGGTTTTTTAAAAGTTACAATGCTCCAATTGATTTGAAGTCTCATCCATCATTTGTCTTCAATTAACACAAAAACCTTTTATTGCTTTTAGATTTTAAGGTCAGATTTGAATTCAAAGATTTTTGATGATCTGATGAAGTTTGCCAAATCATCACATGAGTACTTTATGTTAAATGGAACTGATTGCACATCAAAGGAGATCCCTACTGCAGCCCTTGTTACAGGTCAGTATTTTGTAAGGAGATATTTACTGCAGCCTTTGTAACAGATCAGTATAATGCAGACTTTGTGACAGATAAGTATACTGCAGCCTTTGTGACTGGTCAATATATTGCAGCCTTTGTAACAGGTCAGTTTACTGCAGCCTTTGTAATAGGTCAATATACTGCAGCCTTTGTAACAGGTCAATATACTGCAGCCTTTGTAATAGGTCAATATATTGCAGCCTTTGTGACTGGTCAGTTTAACACACAGGTCAATTTAATGCAGCCTTTTTACATGTACAGGTCAATATGCTGCAGTCATCAGTATACTGCAGTCTTTAAAACAGGTCAGTATACTGTAAGATGACATATTTTCACTGAGACAAATTCATGTGAACTAATTGTTATGCTTAATCATTGTTCAACTTCACTTGTTTTGTTTGGAGGATGTAGATTTGTGGACTGTGACTGTGGCCATTTCACACATACACAGACACACACAGACAGACACACACACTTCAACACAAGTTAATGATTTTTTTTTCAACATATGATATACATTGTTACTCCAGTTAGGAAGGAGCTGCTGTTCAAACTAAGGAATGACAACACATACAGACACACCTAATTGTACATATAACTGTAATTCCACTATGTTGAAAATTTTACAGAATTAATGGTATGTGAATTGAGCTTTTGATATCACAAAGAACCGCACCCATACATTTGTATTTCATTTTCACAGGAGTAAATACACCGGACCATGGAGTCATGTTCTCAACATTGGTGACATCATTGCAAGAAAATGTCAGTCCCCTGGTGGCCATTCTCAAATCTAAGGACTGTAATTCTGTCAAAAACGCATTGAGCAAAACCTTGACACAACTTTTCCAGAATCCACTTCTGGTAAGAATATATACGTGCTTTAGATTTCATCTTGATTTTATAGGTATATATATACATTTACATCAACTTTTTATTCCTTTAACAAAAAGTATTAGACAGTATTTAGCTCAACTGCTGAAAGTTCAAGTGAGCTTTTCTGATTATCTGTGGTCTGTCTGAATTTTCACATTTTTTACTTTTTCGACAGAACCACTGGGTCAATTTCAACCAAACGTTGGAAAAAGCATTCCTAAGGGAAGGGAATTCAAACACCATTTCATTTTCCAAAGGGAGATGATAATGAAATAGCAAAAATACACTGACAAATTTTTAAAATCTTCTCCAGAACCAGCAGGCCAATTTCAATCAAACTTGGTACAAATCATCCTTGGGTAAAGGGGATTTAAGTTTGTTCAATTGAGGGGCCATATCCCCTTCAAACGGGAGATAATCACAAAAATAAGGTGGAGTCATTTAAAAATCTTCTCAACAACCACTGGGCCAGAAAAGTTCAAATTTATATTACAGCTTCCCGATATAATGCAGATTCAAGGTTGTTAAAATCGTGGCCCCCATTGTAAGATGGGGCCAAAATCAGGCATCAAAGTTTTACATGTGAATATAGAGGGAAAAACTCATTATAATCTTCTCTGAAACCAAAGGGCCAATTTCAGTCAACTTGTTACAAAACATCCTTGGGTGAAGGGGATTAAAGTTTGTTCAAAGGGGAGATAATCACAAAAATAGGGTGGGGTAATTTAAAAATCTTCTCAAAAACCACTGGGCCAAAAAAGTTCAAATTTACATGGAAGTTTTCTGACATGGTGCAGAGTCAAGTTTGTTAAATTATGGTCCCCGAGGGTTAGGTGGGGCTACAATAGGAGATCAAAGTTTTACATGTGAAAATATAGAAAAAAATCTTTATAAATCTTCTTCTCCAGAACCAGTTGACCAATTTCAATCAAACTTGGTACCAATCATCCTTAGGTAAAGGGGACTAAAGTTTGTTCAAATTAAGGACCATGTCCCTTCAAAGGGGAGATAATCATAAATGCAAAAATAGAATGGGGTCATTTAAATATCTTCTCAAAAACCACTGGGCCAGAAAAGTTAAAATGTACATGGAAGCTTCCTGACATAGGGCAGATTCAAATTTGTTACAATCATGGCCCCTAGGGGGCGGTAGGGCCACAGTAGAGGATCAAAGTTTTACATGAAAAAATATAGGAAAAAATCTTTAAAAAATTTTCTTCTCAAGAATCACTGAGCTAGAAAAGATCAAAATTTACATGACAGTTTTCTGACATAGTGCAGATTCAGATTTGTTAAGATCATTGCCTCCAGGGGTAGGGTGGTGCCACAATAGGGGATTAAAGTTTTACATGTGAATATAATGGGAAAATCTTTAAATATGGGCCAAAGTGACTCAGATGAGCAATGTGGCCCATGGGCCTCTTGTAATGATATTTGCTACTAACTGTAAAGACCAAATTACAAAAGTCTGTTAGGAGGTGTATGAATACTGTAGAGCATGGCGTCTGTATCTTGGTCCCATGTGTGCAGAATGAAAACAAAGCTTTATTGACCATTTCCGTCTCAGACAACATAAATGCGTCTCATTCGATACCTAGAGAAGTTGATCTTACCTCTTATGTGTTTAACATTATGAAACAAGCTGAAGAAATTAATCCAAAAGCATGATTTTTCAATACTTCTTCATTCAATAATAGTACTTGCAATTTCTTGAAGTGACAACATGGCTGACTTGCATATATAGCAATTATATCTAAGCTATTTACAATTAAATAAATTTGAAAAAATATAAACTGTTTAAAGTTCAGATTGTACAAATGTGTGAGTAATTTGATGTTTACGATATTTGAAAATCGATTCAAGAATTGGATTATTAATTTAAAAAAAATTTTTTTTACCATTGTGCACTCACTGTTTTCTTTTACAATATGACATCATATGTGCTGTTTTCATGGCTGTTCCGTTAATCGCTACTTACCCAAAGGATAGTTGAAAAATGCACACATTAATATAGGTTTTATAAATTATATAAATATAACTAATGCACATTATCCAATTTGTATGCACACACCATTGCAGTTATGAATGTACATCTTTCAAAAAAATAATAAATCATAGCTTAAATATAATGATGTATGCATGTGCATGTGTATTGCAGATTGATAAATATTTCCATGTTTCTTTTTATAAGTTTTACAGTTAATCATATTACTAATTATTACTAATGTTTACCAGGTAAGAAGATTGCAAGTTTTTATTTTGAAATATTTTTGCAGTTTGACACGGAAAGACCTGCTCTCAGAAATGAATATTCATGCTAATCAGTTAAATCATAGTACTTACCCAACATCATATACACGTGAATAGTATGCAGTGAGAAAGTTTCGTTTTATTTGTCAGGTTTATGATGAAGAAGAAACTGTTACTCACAGCACAAGAAAAACATGTTCTCTGACAGCGCTGGTGTCATGGTACAAAGACCGATACTCTGTAAGAGATTGGACATATTTAATTTGTTAAGGATTTGAAGGATTGAAAGGATTTGATACTAAATATAGATGAATAGTCTTACCTTTTTGCATAAATTGAAATTAGTGCCTGAAAATGAATTGAGCACAAAAGTTCTGGTTTTTGTGGTAGATTTCAGTAAAATTTATCACATTTTTGATGATTATGATACAGACAAGGAACTCCAGTCCAAAGAAGAGAAAATCTCTGAGTGGTGAATCCAAAGATTTAGGGCAGTACCCACCCATTGTTGTTCTGTTTGAAGATTTGGAGAGTTTCCTTCCACATGTTCTCCAAGATTTTATTTCTATATGTAGGTAGGGACATGTCTATATTTTGTTATCTCAATGAATAGCAGAATTAAATAACATGTAAAGCACTTTAAAGAACATTGAAAAATTTCAAAGACCTTATACAGCAAGGCTTTGTGACCTTAACATGGACCTTTAACCTACTTTAAGAAAATTCAAATATAAATCATATATTTCAAATTATGAGGTACTGCTTTTACATATAACATGTACAATTCTTGTGAGAAGACCTTTCCAATGATACCTGCCTGATTTGTTGACATGGACCTGTGACTAAATTTTTGAAAATTTCAAAAAGTTTTAACCTTTTTTACACCACAGAGGTAGACCTTTCTTATTTAATATGTATATTCCTTTTGGCAAGACCTTTACATTAAAATAAAAAGTTTTGAACTGGTGACCTTAACATTGACCTTTCACCTACTTTTATAAATTCAAATATAAGCCATATCTTTCAAATTGTAAGAGGTAGTGTTTTTATATTAATTATGTGCATTTTGTGTGAGAAGACCTTGTGACCTTGATCATTGACCTAGTTTTTGGAAATTTAAAAAAAAAAAACTAAACTAGTATGTCTTATAGTTTCATTTTGTTGTAATCCAGGGTCATCAGTGTTTAACAAACACATTTTGTTTTAATATTATATTACATAGGAACTATATATGTGACCTTCCACTAGTATTTGTATTTGGCATTGCAACCTCTGTATCTGTTGTTCACCGACTGTTACCCAACACGGTGTCATCTATGTTGTGCATGGAGAAGTTCCAGGCACCACCCTCAACAGAATATCTCAACATGGTCATCAATCAGGTGAGTCATTCCAGATACCTCCCTCCACAGTATACATTTATGTACTTCAACATGGTAATCACTTAGGCAAGTGAGAATGCAAAAATAAATAAATAAATAATCTATTTAAAGTCAGACATACATATACAACAATAATCATTAGCTATAAACTAGCTATTTATACCACAACATGGTCATTGATCTGGTGAAATTACTTTATTGAATGCTTCAGTATGGTCATTATTAAGTAGAGTCATTCCAGACACAGAGTACCATTTTAACATGGACATCGGTCAGGTGAAGAATTCCAAACACTTACCTTCACAGAATACCTTGACAAGGTTGTTAATAAGGTACCTCTCTTCTAGTCATCCATCAATTGAGGCATCCAAGGCATCTTTCTTAAAGAATACTTAAGTAAAGACATCACTCAGGTGTGGCATTCCAGGCACCTCCCATAACATGGTTGTAAATGAAGCCAGATATTTGATCTGGCACCTCCCTTAACATGGTTTAAACCAAGTAAGGTATTTAATCAGGCATCTCCCTCCCAAAGTACCTCAACATGGTCATCAATCAGGTGAGGCATTCTAGGCACCTCACTCCACAGATTACCTTAACATAATTTTTAATAAAGTGAGGCATGTGATCAGGCACTTGCCTCTTTAAAATAGTTAAACGTGGTCATCAATCAGGTGAGGTATCCCAGGTACATATCAATTACTTTAGACATTTTTGGCATCAAAATATACTTGAATATGATTATAAGTCAGGTGATTCAAACCATCTCTCTCTCTCTCTCTCTCTCTCTCTCTCTCTCTCTCTCTCTCTCTCTCTCTCTCTCTCTCTCATTAATACTTTATTGGATATGATAATTGATCTGGTGACCACTTATGGATTAAATGATACCCATACCACTACATTCTTAAAATCCCCACGGGGATCCGGGTTGTTTGAATAGATCTTCAGTACCCCTTGCTTGTCGTAAGAGGTGACTAAATGGGGCGGTCCTTCAGATGAGACCGCAAAAGCCGAGGTCCCATGTCACAGCAGGTGTGACACGTAAAAGATCCCTCCCTGCTCAGAGGCCATAAGCACCGAGCGTAGGCCTAAATTTGCAGCCCTTCACCGGCAATGGTGACGTCTTCATATGAGTGAAAGACTCTTCTTAAAATGATTCCGATCATGGCATATTTACATGGAAATTCAGTTTAAACAAAACATTTATCAAACTGAAATTAATGAAGAAGGTGTCTCGTATAATTTTTATGTGGTGTAAAAATTGTCAAAACTGTTGAACTTCTTTTAAGCCATTGATAGAATGGTTGTAGGTAGCCATCATGAAATTTTAATCAGTTTGATTGGCTTTGATATTTCAGATACTGATGGCCTCTGGTTGCCCATTTAAACTAGGACCCAAAGTCTTTCAGCTCCTCTTAGACATGTGTTTGTTTCATGACTTTTCTGTACTCAATTTCATCAATGGACTTCAGGTATGTATTTCATATTGCAGACATCCACCTGTAACATTTGTTTCTGAGGAAAAGCAGTGTAACTCAGTGGACTCTTGTTTAAATGTATATACAATGTATGATTGGACAATCTGATTGCCATACTATACATTTATTGCATGGTAGTTAGGGAGATATGAAGGTTTATTCACCCACAAAAATATATATTCCCCAAGGGCAATGCCTGAGGACAATAATTTTTTTTGGGGGGGGGGGGGGGGGGTGATAGATCTTCATGTCTTGCAAAAAATTGTTTGTTTACCAAAACAAAGCAAGGCTACATAAATGCAATTTATATTGCAAAAAAAAAAAAAAAAAATCGTGGATATGCTCATTTATATGTAACTGAGCTGACCCTAATGTTAGCACTGTCTACAAGCAACAAAATAGAGTGATATGGTAACCATTTCTTTTTCCCTGAATGCTGATCTCTTGCATCTGATCTGTGTATTAACTAAAATCGGTAATTAAACTGTGTATCAGGAAGTTGTAATCCCACCCCACTTGCAATTAAAGATCTTTTGGACCTTACGAGGTATAATAATTCACTTATTGGAAATGACTAGTATGTATTGTGATGTCACACTAAACTGTATAGCTAGGAATGTGATTGGTTGCAGGACAAACACAATGGTCACATGACCTTCACAACCAATCAGATTCTCAATCACTAATGATTCTTTACATGAGGTATCATAAAGATTTTTTTTATTGTTGTTTGCTCTGTTCCTTTGATTGACTGTTCTTTATTTTTTTTTTCCTGTAACAGTTTGCAATGCTGGACCACTTTTCTACTGTCCCAGTGAGTCATCTTTGTTGTCCTAGTGAAAATTTAGAGGAGCGTGTAATGAGTCTGCAACCAAAGGAAGTGGAACAAGTCAGACGACTCATGTCTTTCAGGAGGTAAAACTCTCTGTAGATCCATATATGAGGTTTCGATATTTGTTTCAGTTCGCAAGGATCCTCTTATGCTAAATAGAAAGTCTTACTTTTATTTATTTATAAAGAATAAAGTCCTTCACAATATAGCACTTGTTTTGCAATTTGCCAAATTGACTTTGAATGGCAGTTCTTCAAATGAAGCTCTATGAATTTGTAGTCTTCAGTTTAGAGGTTACTAATTCTTCTACTAATGTTCCATAAGGCCATCAAATAGTGAATTCTTCTTTCCAAAAGTCTGAATGTGAATATCACATTGAATCATTGTGTCTTGATGTCCTGTTTCTGTACAGGTGTAATGGTTAGTTGTAAAGCTCTTTAAACTCATAATGTAGATTTTGAAATGATATGCTGTGTTTTTCATGGAGTTCTTGTACATGATGCTCATTATGGTCCATGTTTTCAGTTTTGTCGAGGGATGCCCATTGTCTAAACAAGAGGATATGCTGTTAGATGACAAAGTCACAAAGGTTGTACAGAGAGAAGTTTTTATAAAAAAAAAAATCTGCAGAGACTGAAATATTTAATGCATTAGGGGAAATAACTCTTGTTACCTTGGTAGTTGGCATTTATAGAATCTTACGATTTAATCTTTCCTTGTAAAATATTGATTATTGATTAACAGAAGGCACACATAGTTTGATTCAATTTTACTGCATTAGTTGATACACAAATTCAGTTATTGAAACACCTGCATTGTTTCAAAGTCCATGCATAAAGGAATATAACAGTTGATGGTCTTGAATGCAATAAGGTAGGTAACTCTTAATTTTCATTTTTGTTGCAGTCTGAATTTGTGGTTTTACTAGGGAGAATACACAGGTACCACTCCCTGCTGTACCCAGTTCTGAAATGTCTCCACATCATGGTGTCCAAAATTCCTAAATACCCACTGGGGAAACAGGTAAGTTACTGTTAACAGTCAGTTTGAGAGTGTTCAGCATGGCAGATAGGAAGTGTTTGATATTTAAAAATGTCACTGAAATATGTCTATCTGTCTGTCTGTATTTCTGTTAGTTCAAAATTTGGTTATAATGGAAGGACTATGCAGAATAGAAATTTCATACAGTTGAACTTCATTATCGCGAACACCAATATCTCGAATGCCATGGATATGTTGACGTGATTCAAAAGTCCCAACCACTTATTCTGTGAGCATTTGCCCTTGATATTTTGAATCCTTAGATATCTCGAAGTTTTTTCTCAGTCCTATTGAGTTTGAGATAATGAGGTTTGGCTGTATTTGGTGAAAATGAAGGCTATATATCAAAGTTATGAAATCTGTGATAATAGTTTGGCTCTGATGTACTGCAGGTTCGTGAAGTGTACTCAAGAGTGCTGAAGTCATTCATCTGTGATACAGAGGATTATAATGACTGTGTGGAGCTGCTCAGGTACGACAAGAACAGGCAGCGGCCATTTTGTCTGGATGACACCCATTACTGTGCTGTAGTTTACCTTGCAGTTAAATTGAAAGACATTTTCCCATGTTAAAGCAACTGTTCTTGGAGCAGTGGTAATTTACTATGGAACATGCAAAAACTAAGGAAGTAAACACTGTGGAATCAGAGCGAATTTCAAGGATTGTCAAGATTTCAAAGTTTTGTTGGGGTGTAATTCCAAGGGTATGGGTTCAGTACATTGAAACATTATATCTTGTATTAGCTGCGGAACTGTAGCGTTATGGTTTTATAATTTAATTTTACTTGTAACACACAGTTTGTGTGGCTGAGCACTCTGGAAAAAATTTAGTTTATATTGTATAATGTAACTTCGTATGGGGAAACGCCCTTTGACAATGAAGATGGCACTACATTTTACAGTTCTAGCTCTACCCTGGGGTACCCCTTAAAGAGTAGATGACCCTCAATGGTTTTCAAGTCACAAGGTCAAAGGTTACAACTCAAAAGACTGGTTATTTGGAAATATCTGCTTAATATCTTTGTATTGTGGTTGCCCCCGACTACTAGATAACCCTTATTTACACTATCTTTGCAGACATTTTAAATTTAAAGTTGATCCTTTTTAATATTGCCTCATGGGGGGCATATTTGTTTCTAACACATTTGTTGTTCATTGGTTTAGGATGACATCTAAGGATGAGTTGATGGATTTGGTACAGCAGTGTCGATTATCACTGAAAGGGGATTTGCCATCAGATCTCGACCAGCTTCCAGCTGATCTGGATGCCATATTAGAGAGATTTCTTAAGATTGAGGGTGAGAAGCAGTGATTAAGAATTATAACATGATACACTTTGAAAACAAAAACCGAAGGAAAAGATTAAGGAGTATAATGGAACATTTCACCCATTCGAAAGTCAGTTTTTATATACCTGTCAAAGACAGGATGTATTATGGTATGGCATCGTCTGTCTGTCCAGACCATGTAGGCAAATTGCAATATGAACCGTAAGCTCCAGGCCTTACAACTTCATACATTTGATCTACATGATGAGGGGAAGATGCCTCTTTTTTGTCAGACCGATCATGGTAGCTCAGTGTTAGAGCATTCACTTTGTAACTGGAAGGTCATTAGTTGGAACCATGCTTGTGCCATGGCTGCATCAAACCTAAGATGTAAATATAGGTAGTGATTGCTCCTTTGCCAAGTGCTCAGCATTTAGAAGTGAGAATCACAGGTCTTTTGGATATAACCTTGAAAATGAAGGTCCTGTGTCGCAGCAGGCATTAGCATGTTAAAGAATCCTCACTGCTACGGCCCTGAGTGCAAGCATAGGTCTGAATTTGTGGTACTTCACCTTCAGCTGGTAACGTCTCAATATAAGTAAAAAATTCTCGACAGGATGTAAAACAAACAATCAATCATTTTTCAAGGTCAAGGTCATAGTATCAGTTAGTAGGAAAACCTTGTGGGTAGAATACAGACTGAACCATTTGGGCTAAGATTATCAAACTTGGTACACACACTTTTCTTTCTCAAGTTAAAAGGTCAAGGCTGTAAATTAACATGATTGGAATTGTCTGTCCATCTATCTGGACCTTGCTAGTTTTCTTTGATGTTTATAACATTTATAGGCTGTTGAACTGTTCAAATTTGGGGAATATTTTACACGCAGAACTCTTGGTTGGTCTTAGGACTTTTTATTCAGAAGATGCAAAAGAAAGAATATCACAACTTGATGATGGCTGATACTACCTTGAGTTAATGAAAAATCTGAAAAATAGTCACTCAGAATATCAGAACTGACAATAGAGTTATGTTTTTCTTGTTTTGCGTTAGGTCAGAATTGAAAAAAAATATCAGCTAATAAGGGAAAACAAACATGTTATGAAAACTTAACATAAAAAGGGACTAAATCATCACAATCTGTCCAAATATTTTGAGTATGACCTGCTACCTTATAGCATTGTTAGTGGGGTGATAATTTTGGCTTATTTTTGCAGTTTCGTAGTATGCTGCCAATTTTTGATAGCTAAATTTGTACCCAGATGTGGCTGCAATCATGATACACATTTTCACAAGAAAGATAACTCTTATACATAATAATACATATTTTCACAAGAAAGATAACTCTGCTTATCACAACGCTATATGTTGCACTCTTCAGCTTGGGAGATGCATATAAATGAACTACTGAGTTTGTTTTGAATCGGTTATTCATGAAGTGTTTTTGCTGTTTTTACAGATATCACAGTGGAGGAAACACTTGATGGGACCAATGAGGAAACTTTCCATCTAGAAAAGACTGACCTTCACACTCTTCGCAAGGTTTGTTGTCAGCTGGGACAGTTGATCTCATATATTGTGACAGCTTGAAACTGTGCTTGTTTATCAGTGTTTGTGCAAAGAAATCATATGAATACACAGAGGACAATTGTCATGGGTTGCCAAGGTTTTACTGGGATGTGATTTTGGGGGATATACTTTCTCAATGTTAAAACACTGTAAGTCTTGCTGTGTTTCATTGAGATCTGATATTTTAATTGGATAGTGATACACAGAAAATTCATAGAAACTGAGTTCCCATAAAATATGATTCCTTAGTACAATGTATATGTATCATTATAATAATTCCAAATCATCACATGTGTTCAACAATCAGATATGGGGTTATTTTACAATTATGACAAGGAGATAAAGACAGAATAAAATCAGTAACTAATAATTTTATTTCTCTATCCTAAAATTAATCAATGCTTTTCTTTGATCTTTACAATAACTGTGGTCGAATTCCCTTTATTCTGTTTTGCATTTCATGAACTTCGTAGTACTCATATAGTTATTTCCTTTTGCAATGTAAAGTACTTTATTTCTTAAATAACTGCAAATACTACAAAGTTAGTGAATAACAAATCACAATAAAGGAAAATAACTTGTGATATATCAATCAATTCATACAACCAGAAGTAGTTTCAAAAGAATATTTTGAAAAAGGTATTTTTTATTGTTTGTGCAAAATACAGTAAAGATTTCATATATATTCAAATACTTTCTTTGTATTCTGTATGAATAATTTTGTTTACCATTTAATCTTGTACATTTTCAGAGATTACAAGAAGAAGGCAAAAAGAAAAAGAAATTGACTCCATATGAAAAGCTGAGAAATGAAACGATAAATTTTTTTGATAATCTGTTTAGGTACAATTATAGCAAGAATTTATAAAAATATTCACTTCAGACTCTTGTTGCATATATATGAAATTTTTTTAAGATAGAGAAGAAATCTGGTTTTTTTTGTTTTGTTTTGTTTTGTTTTTTTTACAGGCAGTACCTTGTGTGCCCTTCCTCACTGCCCCTGTATGAGATATATTATTATGATTCCTGGGGGGAAATCAAGAGACACTTCAACGCTTCCCCACGATCAGTCATCCAGTTAGCACTTAGTTCTCCCCATCACTATCTACAGGTTTGGACCATTTATTGTTGAGAAAGTCAGTAATTACACAATTCATGTACATTTGTAGAACACAATTCATGTATATAAAATGCATAATTGCATCATTAGCAATGCAATTCACATTTTTTTATGATGATGATCTTGAAACTGAAAAATTTCCCAAATGCAGCTAAAACTTGGTTTTAAGCATGAAAAATGGCACCTAATTGGAAAACATAATTTACTTGCAGTAGAAGGAATATGTGATTTTTGTATCTGTTGTAGTGTAAATGTTGCATGTCTGAGCCAGGTTCCATAACTCCAGCCATGCCTGATATCTGTATAGCATACAAGCTTCACCTTGAGTGTACTCAGCTCATCAACTTATACGACTGGCTCCAGGTAACACCAAGTGAAAGTACAATACAAATATCCGCTCTTTGAATTTGTAAAGCCAAAGACATTTCACTGAACAGAGTGGTCAGGATTGCCTTCTCAACCTGTAGAAGCACATTTGTCATAACTTAACAATGCTGTGTCACATGTTGTAAAAATCTGCATTTCACAACAAAAGCATGCTGTGTTTGCTTTTCAGATTGTGATGCAAGAAGATTCTGATACATCAATCAGTTATCAGCTTTGATTTTTGATTTGGTTCTTTAGAGAAAAAAAAGGAAGGCTAGAAAATATAGGAAGTAAATATTTCATTTCGAGAAATAACCTGCTTTTGGAATATTGCGAAGCAGAATGAAGGGAAATATCTACCGTATAATGGGTATTTCTGGGATGGAAACTTTTGCAATCCAATCCCTAAAAGATACCAAATTATATTTTGCATTTCCAATATCTCCGGTTGCATTTATATGTATTGATAATATTTTTTTGTGATTGTAATTTTGGGGGATTTTTCATATCTACAAAATTCTGGGGGGAAAATGGACAACCACAGAAAATACCTGTTATATGGTATGTAAGTTCTACAAAGTTGATAAACTGCAAAGCAGAATGAAGGGAAATAATTAAAGGTGTATTATGAAGTTCATAAATTGCAAAGCTGAATAAAGGGAAATAATTAAACATGTACTACAAAGATTGTAAATTGCAAAGCAGAATAAAGGGAATTCTGCCAGTTATTGCAGAGTTCAAAGAAAAGCTGCCTCCATTATTCTCCAATATACACTGATTAATCAATAGATTATCAGAACAATGATACATATTAAAATTCCATAAGAAAAATAAGTATACGGGTTTAAAATATATTAATGAGGCCATACCAATTTCATGTCTTTGACCTGATTAGGTAGATGTCGTGCATTATCTTACAACAGCTGTTCAATGAAAATCTATTGTATGGGTCTTCCATGATTGTATCTACTGCTTTTACATATTGTGTTTTGGTTATACAACAATAAAATCAGTAGCTAATAATTTTATTTTTCTATCCTAAATATTAATCAATGCATTTCTTTGATCTCTACAATAACTGTGGTCGAATTCCCTTTATTCTGTTTTGCATTTCATGAACTTCGTAGTACTCATATAGTTAAAATACTTTATTTCTTAAATAACTGTGCAAATACTACAAAGTTTGTGAATAACAAATCACAATAAAGGAAAATAACTGCCCAAAAACTGATTCCTGAATTGCAGATCAAATTAAAGGGGAATAACTCTGCAAGTACTACAAGGCTGATGTAGTGCACTTTTACTGGGTGTATTTTGACAGGCATTTGTGACTGTGGTGACATCTGATGAAGAATCGAGTGAAGAAAAAATCAAGAACCCTGACAAAGAGCTACAGTATCCTTCTCTATATAGATACAATTACACAGCATGCAGTGTTGAATCTGTACTTGAGGTAGTCATTCCATATTCATAAAGTATTAGTAATTTCAGTAGTCAGTTCATAACGAAAGGTCATTCCAACAAATCTTGAATGATGTAATGGTAGTGAGCTGCTTAACACGTTTCAAAATAATTTAAGTTCACTTACATTTGATATATGAATTATATATGAAGGGCTGTCATATGGAATAAAATAAGTAACCAGTTACTCTGTCATCAATAAGAACAGCTTCATCTTGATAATTTCTTTTTCTTTCATATCATTTGCTGTCTATTGCTATTATAGATAAGGAGCTAATACAAATTGTTGGTGTTTACACAATTTTCACCCTTTGTAGATGAATTTAGAATCTTCAGTCATAAATATGGGCAAATATGCATGAACATGTAACAGTATACAGTTATTGCCTGGGTCCTTGGACAACAGCTACGGGCAACTGATGCGTTCTTGGGTCAAACAAAGCAGCTGTTATCTATTGGACACAGTCTCTAACTGTTTTTTTTATTCTATTTCATTTATTTCGGTTGTTTTTATTAGATCCACTTGGTTTGTTATTCTGATCTGTGTTTCATGTAATACTGTATTTCATCATTAATCCAATAAGTGAACCTCACCATTACATAAACAAAGCAATAGACCGAGAATCATGTGACTATCCAATAGAAATGGGGCAGACTATTGCATGGTCAAGATTTCATACACTGTTGACCTGTCAATATACCACGAGTGTGAGAATTAGTTACAGTTAAAATGATGGTTCTAAATTGTATTAGTTTTGTATAGGCAAAAATTAAGGTGTATAACAATACTAGCTATTTTTGCATTGACAATGGTAAAAAAAATTTTTGTATGAATGAATTACAAGTACATGTTAGGTCATTTAATTTAATTTGTAACAAAGTTGTTTATGTTTTTTTTAAATATATCCAAACTTTAAGGGAAGAGGTTGGTGACAAGTCTACAGTCAGTAAAAACACACCATGAAGACATACTGATATTTTTTACCTCACAAACTTTTCTTTAAATATTGTTATGTTTGATTTGTTTTATTATTGTTTTGCTTGATTTGGGTGTTCCGTGTAGTATGTGTTGTTTTAAACTACAATTTACTCATCAACTGTCTAGGACAATTATCTCGTAGTATTAACAGTTTAAATAAATTCAAATTACCTTAATTAGACAGTTTGTTATTGGATATTGAATTAATGAATCAGAGATTTTATGTAAAAGTTAAGGCATTTCTAATTTTTATATTTTCTCCTCAACCAATTGTCAATTTTGATCTTAAATAATGAATTTTCTGAGAGTATTCAGTTCATTGATTACTCATTAACAAGCCTAAATTAATACAAGAAATCAACTTGACGCAAACATCATTAACAAGCCTAAATTAATACAAGAAATCAACTTGACGCAAACATCATTAACAAGCCTAAATTAATACAAGAAATCAACTTGACGCAAACATCATTAACAAGCCTAAATTAATACAAGAAATCAATTTGACACAAACATCATTAACAAGCCTAAATTAATACAAGAAATCAACTTGACGCAAACATCATTAACAAGCCTAAATTAATACAAGAAATCAACTTGACGCAAACATCATTAACAAGCCTAAATTAATACAAGAAATCAACTTGACGCAAACATCATTAACAAGCCTAAATTAATACAAGAAATCAACTTGACGCAAACATCATTAACAAGCCTAAATTAATACAAGAAATCAACTTGACGCAAACATCATTAACAAGCCTAAATTAATACAAGAAATCAACTTGACACAAACATCAATGGTATCAGGCCAATGAAGATATGAAATCATTTGATTAATTTTTTATTATTATTTTTTTTATTAGATCCGACCACACGGACAGTATGCATTGTGTAAGTCCCTACAGGATGAAGAGATAATTATGAAGTCATACTTTAAGATATCTTTTAAATGGTAAAATTTGTTAGTAAAGACCATTTTTGGAGAAGGTAAAAGGCATATACATTGTATGTACATGTATGTATGTTTGGAGTTTTTACTTGTCTAGACTCAACTCCCTTAATTTCCACAAGATCACTTAAATATATTACTAGTTGTGTGA
Organism: Ostrea denselamellosa; assembly: GCA_024699665.1. Taxonomy (NCBI): domain Eukaryota; kingdom Metazoa; phylum Mollusca; class Bivalvia; order Ostreida; family Ostreidae; genus Ostrea; species Ostrea denselamellosa. The sequence goes on along the minus strand of JAMZEH010000054.1, from coordinate 1,471,734 downwards.
ATCTGCAAAAGTAGTCTTTAATCCACAAAACACTGCACACCTCTTAGTATTTCATGAACAAATAATAATATAAGTGAATTTCAAATATACTGAACTTGAAACAAACACAGTACAAATTGACAACTATAATGTTTATTTTTTAAATATACTTGATTTATATTTACATTAATCACACAAAAACTCATGTTCATTGTGAAAACCCATATCAGAACAGACTGCACTCTTACACGGCTGTAATGATCTGCAGAATTAGCAGGTGACCTGTGATTTTGAATTTCATCACAGTTTGGAATTCTTCCTTGACTTGTCTCAGAGCCCGGTTTATTAGAGCAGTGTCAGAACTTCAGTTTCTGGGATTTGTGAAACCAACAAAGAGAAAAACGGACCATGTGGCGCGACTCACCTGGGGAGGATGCTGAGTAAATAGAATGGCAAATTGACTAGTGTGACTCACATGGGGCAGATGCTAAGTAAATAGAATGGCAAATATTTATGAAACCAACAAAGAGAAAAATAGACCATATGGTGTAACTTACATGGAGAGAATGCTAAGTTAATAGAATGGCAAATTGACTAGTGCAACTCACATGGGGAGGATGCTGAGTAAATAGAATGGCAAATTGACTAGTGTGGTTCGTGAATGCTGCATGAATATGGTGGTTAGACTTATGACATGCATACTGAATGAAGAGAGTGATCGATTGTGTTGTGATGCAATTGGCTGGATGCTGAAGTGGAAAGAGGTCTCAAAAGAAATGAACAGTAATATTTTAATTTGGTTTAATTAAATTGATGAAAAAATGCATGTGATACAGGTACATGTGTTCATTAATAAAGAGATGAATTTAAAATTAAAAGTTGGTTATATTTACATGTATTTGATAGCTATGAACTGGTCAGTAGAATCTATGTGCCAGTAATGTTTTATGGTGTGGTTCAGACTGCATGAAGGAGATTTAACAAATCACAGAAAATTGTTACGAATGAAATTGTATTCCAACTTTGGAAAGTTTAAAACTGAATATCTCTTTTGGAGCTAAATATTATAACCTGTGAAAAGTTACCAACAGACTGGCATCTTAATCCACTGGGAAAATTACCAGGAAAAAAGCTGTTAAAGACGAGGAATATATGATACATATGTTAGAATGAATTTAATACTGTTAGATGAGGGGATAAATGAACAGGAATGTGTGTGGCTGAGTATGTCGAACAATGGCTTTATAGACACTCTACAGACCACATTGATTTGATACTTCACATGTAGCTTTATTGTCAAGAGAGGAAAAAGCCCTATTGATTTTGGGAGTCCAAAGGCCAAGGTCACTAAGGGATATTTATTGAAGAAACTTGGAGACAATCTACAGGCCATATTTTTGCTTGATTGATTTGATTTCATATGTAGCTATGATATCGAGAGGAAGAACCTTATTGATTTTGGGGTCCAAAGGTCACTATGAGACTTTATAGAAAAAAAACTTGCATTTATTGTTTGCCTACATTGCAAGGGGATGCCCTGCTTTGCAAAGCTCTTGTTAAAATCATGCTACATCGAATTACATGCATAACATCGATGTTACGTATGCAAGCATATCCAGCATCTAATTATGTTCAGCAAACTGATTTCTTCTCGACTTCCACACATGTAGGAATAAAACTAAATGCATGGTTATGATGTCCCTGAAGCCCTCTCTCAAAATTTAGAAATTCATGGCCCCTGAAGCAGGGGTTCAGGCCCTTGGGTGTGACCAATATGGCCATATAGTGAAAATGCATTAAATCTTAGAAAATCTCTTCTCTACTGCCACATTTATTTGAGAAAAACTATATGCATGATAATGATGTCCAAGTAGCTCTCATCTTAAATTGTGAAATTCACGATCCCTGGACTAGGCGACTTATATCCCCCTTCACCCAAGGATGATTTGTACCAAGTTCCATTGAAATTGGCTTGCTGGTTCTGGATTAGATTTTTAAAAATTTGTCAATGTATTTTTGCTTTTTCACTATTATCTACCCTTGTAGAAAAGTGTTGCCCTTCATTTGAACAAACTTGAATATCCTTGACCAAAGGATGATTTGCATGAAGTTTGGTTGAAATCAGCCCAGTGGTTCTGGAGAAGAAGTTGAAAATGTGAAAAGTTTAGAGACAGGTGGACGACAGCTGATCAGAAAAGCTGGAGTTTTCAACTCAGGTGAGCTAAAATCTAAATGTCCCTGAATCTTCAATTCTGGAGGTATAAAAATGTACCATGGACATGACACATTTTGTTATTGCGACATGTTTTGATAGCATGACGAAGTCAGCAATTGCTGGTTCAAAATGAGCAAGGTTAAATAATTCTAAATGTTCTTGTGTCTTACTCTTGTACATGTAATGTTAAGGTTTTTATACTAAACTGCAGAATTTAAAAATCACCATCGATGTGTATTGAAGTTGTTGCACAGACTACAGAGATAAGTTACATGGATATTAACAATAACCCAAGCATCACAGAGACAATCCTATATCAGAAGTGTTGCATGTATATATAGAACAAGATTTCAACATTCATTCATGATTAGAAGTGATAATTGTTAAAAAATGAGACACCTCCCCCAATATGAAAAATTCAAATACTGCCCTCTCAAATCTATTCCCTCCTTATAGTATTCATACCAACTTCGAATTATATTCTTCCGATGATGTCCCATTTCTGCAGAAATTACATTCTTTAAAGATTGCACCTAGTTTTCTTTTGTACATAAAGGTTTTAACTCCACCCCTAGGAACCATGAAATTCAAAATTTATTATTTCCCTACCCTAAATAATGCCTCTCATTAACATTGGTCAGGTTGGTCATGTAGAAAGGGCGACATTAATAACATTGTTTGAAAATATGACACAAAACTCCAAGATGACCGACAGACAAAGATTTGTAATAGGTCACCTACATGTTTGTGGCTTAAATGTTTAAACATCAAAATTTCTCTAAACAATTTTATTAAATTGCTTTTTTACAAATAAAAATTTAATAAATTGTTCTGATTGGAACATTCTGTACAATTCTAACAAAATCAATTCCATAATAAAATATACATGTATTATAGTGAAGATTATTGGGATACCTTTTCCATGATATCAGCATTTCAATGATTTTATTCTGTTTCTTTGGTCATAACTATTTCCAAACGTTTCTTGAATCAAATCTGGCACATAAGACACAACTTGCATTTGAAATGCAAATAAATATATCAAATCACCCAAAGCATTAAAGCTGTTAACAGTTTAACTGAATTTTGCAGCTGATAAGATTGTCATCTTTTCAGCTAGTATGATTCTACACATAAACATTGGTTTGAAGAACAATAATAACTTTCATAATTTTAAGCATATTTTTATATTTGCATGCCCCTGGTTGAATGAGGCTGTGTTTCAGTACACCTTTTCCAGACTGGTTGGTTTTGGATCATCATCATACCCTCCTCTTTCTTCCTCATCCGTGGACAACAGATCCCCCTCATCCGTATCCAAATCCTCATACTCATCATTTGGAATATCTCCATACTCAAAATCCTCCTCCTCTCTCTTAGGCTTGACTTTTTCCCTTAGTTCTACTGTAACCTTTCCTCGACCTCTTGGCATTGTCTTGATCATTTTGGAACCTTTACCTCTGGGTCTTCCCCGTCCTGCATTCCCTTTCTTTTTCTTTGCGAGTCGCCTTTGTCGGTAACCATCTGGATCATTATGGAGGAGCATATGTTTGGTAAGATGATCTGGCCTAGTAAAGGCACTAGAACACTCTAAGCATGGAAACGGCTTATTTGTGAAGTGAACACTCTGATGGCGCTTGACATGCTCAGCTCGTTTGAATGTCTTGTTACACACTTCACAGGTATAGGGTCTTGATTTCTGGTGAACCTCTTTATGTCGTCGCCAGTGTTCACGTCGTTTAAACACATAACCACAGACTTCACAGACATGCTCTTTGCCTGAAGTTCTCGGACCCCTCTTACTTTTATGTACTTGATTTTTGTGAAGTGCTAATTTTTTCTTGTCTAAGAAATGTTTGTCACATTTGTCACACTTGATCATGCAGACTTTCAAAAAGTCGTTACCAATATCCTCCTCCTCCTCCCCATCATCTTCACTCTTGTAAACTTCTTCCACAGTCAGCTTACTTTTGGGGCTCGGTTTTCTTCCCGGTGTCCCTTTAGCTGGTTTCCTTGGTGTAGTGACAGTAACAGTCTTTGCTCGTTTTTTAGCTATTGGTGATTCATCTTCAGGAATAACCCCAATTTCTTCATAGTCCTTCACAACCTTCCTCTTTGGAGCTCTATAGCTCTTTCTCACTGGGGAGTTCATGTCTTCCTCATCCTTCATTTCTTCCTTGAACTTCTTCATAGGTTCTATTGTCATGTAGCTGCCAACTTCCATGTTTTCTGATGACATATTCATCTCTTGTTTACCTGATTCACTCATACCAATTCCACTGAAAGGCTCTCCATGTAACTGCTCCATTTGAGAGCTCTGGACCATCTCATTCTCTGGGATCAGGGGTGCAGTGGATGGGTGAGTGTCTGAGAGATTAAAGGTCTGTAGAGTGTTATCTGTAACAGTTGGGGTAGGCTGGGGTTTTGTGGTGACTCTGACTGGTGACGAGAATTTCTGAGTAGATGCCATGGACTCTGCTGATGGGGAGTCCGGTATAAGTGCCTTTCTTACAAGACCCATTGAGGTGACAACCAGTTGATGAGTTTGTCTGGACGTTGCTGTGGTAGAATTGGTAGTTAATTTTGTTGTGCTGACTTGTGAAGAAGTAGTTCTTACTGCAGAAATGGCTTCAGTGACATCACTTGTGGTAATCTTGTAGGCTACCTGGTCATCTAAGTATGACTTTACACATATTCCTGCTGGAATGACTACCTTTTTAACAGGGGATGTAGAAGGTGATGGGCTTGTTGACACCTGTGTGTTTGTCTTTAGGATAATTCTTGGCTGCGGTTTTGATGGATTGACTTGGGTTTCTGTCATAGCAGTAGATGCAATACTCATTTCATGTGCATCTGTGTACGTTGGAATTGTGTCCTCTGTGTTGACCACAACAGATGTTGTTTGTGTTATCGATGGATCAGCCATGACATCTGATAAAGGAATATCTACACTTAGAACACCATCAGCATGTGTTATCCCAATCACATTTGATGTGTCTTCCTCTGTGGTCACAGTTGCGACTTCCTGGGATGATTCTGCAATACATTTTTGACCTACAGAAGGGTACACCTGTTTCTCCACAGGAATAGGAGTATTTGTATCACAGAAATATGTTTCTGACATTGTTTGGACTTCAGATTTGAATGCCAGTCCCTGCTCATTGCTTTGGACTGGTGCAGCAATTTGTTCACTTGAGTTTCCCATGGTAATCTGGTCCTTGTTTCCTATTGGCATAGCAATTTCCTTCCCTGTGTTTCCAACAGTAAACTGGTCTGCACTGCCTATTGGAATAGCAATATCTTGGTTAGAAGTTCCCTCTGGTATAGCAATGTTTGCATCAGCTGTGGACATGACAATATTGTTGAGATCTTCAGGGAATGATTCAGCAGGATTGGACAACTGGATAATAATAACTTCAGAGTCCTCAGCCATTCTCTTCACTTCTCCCTGCAAAATAAATCATGGAATATTTCATAACTTTCACAATTATTAACTTGTAAATCATCAAAAGGATCCAGTGACTATGGATTAACATAGTAACATCATTTACATGCATCACAAAGACATAATCTTTTACTTTCTGTAAGCTTTGTGATAACGAGAATGTCATCTTCAATTTGTTAAAAAATATTCTTAACAATTTAACAATACACAATATTTTCAGTCTATTTATAGAACTTCCAACTCTACAGTAATCAGTTATAGAATGGATAAGATTTATTTAAAGTCGGTATGTATATGTAAACAGTACAACACAAGCTCCAGGGAGCTTTTGACCGACATCACTAACAATAAACATACAAGCAAAATGACAAGACAATAGACAACACGAAGCATGCAGACATTTGAAATAATATAGCATAAAGCAAAGCAAGAACAGTAATACACATGGCTGCATTACCAATAAACAAGGTTTACTGTAAATCGCATATAGAAAAAACATGTATGCAGATAATGCAACCTTGTGCAGTTATGTGAAAATAAAACAATTTTGATACAGTTTTTCTCACAAAATTAAAGGTTATAGTTTTAAGTCAGCTTATAAAACTAGACAATGTAATATTTTGGACTTATTGGACTATGATATGTGTTGGTAATGGATTGCCTCTAAATGTAAGCAGAGCGATTTGAATAATAAAGACTAGGGGGGAGCACAAAAAAATAATAAGAGGGGGGGTGTCTAGTTGTTCGGAGTAAAAAAAGGGGGGGGGGGATATGTCAGGTTGCAAAAAGGGGGGTGCAATATTTCCAGGTGGTTCTCTGCTACATTCATACGATTATTGTAGTTTTTTACCAAATGCGGATAAAGACGTTGTGTTATTACGCATATCAAAGACGTAATGGCGATTGTACATGAAGCAAACGGCGACTACCATGCTATCGAATGGAAAGTGGGGGGATGCTCACGAACACGCAATTACAGCTATATCCTAAGGGATTAATAAATACCAGCTCGGTATATAGGTCTATAGTGATATGAATATTAACTTGATTAAAAAAATTACCTGAAAATCATAGCTATAAACGAAAATCTCAGTAAAAGTGTCTTTGTCTAGCAAACCGGAAGTAAAGTGTTTTGGAGCTAATATACTTTTATTTATTTATTTTTTAACTCCACACGAGGAAAAATATATTGCCATTATAAGTGGATATTTGATCTTTTGAAATAATTTTCTGTATACTTTTAAAATCTGAAATATATAGTATCAATCGCAAAACATCGGATATTTCCGGTATAATACGTAATAATGTATGGAAACCTTGTGAGATCTCTAGCTAACTATTATTTGTATGGAAGACTGTTAAGGAATAATTTTTATGTTTGTGTGTTATTTTCCCATTTTCACTCATAGAGAGACATCACAAGGGAACGTAAAAGCGTTATTAACAGAAACATGATAAACATAATGATTTTCCACAGACACCTGAAGCATGGATACTATCCCCCCCAACCTTTCTGATTTTTTCCGGCGATAATTTCTCTGAAATGCGTACATTCCCCGTCTATCTCATCCTAATTTCGATTTATGTAATCGTTTCACGCTATTTGTAAGCTACAGAGATTGCCTTTCTAATAAAATACACAAATTCACACATTTTGGAGAAATTATCGCCGCAAAAACTAAATGAATAAGATAAAATAAAAAAGGAGGGGAGGGGTTAATAGTATCCAAGATTTTTTCCATTAAAGTACAGTGGCAGAATCTAGGGGGAAAATCAAAAAGGAGAGGTATTGCGACTAAAGTTTATCTTCCTTTTTTCTGACCAAATGGTGGATTGAAGACCCCAAAATGGCCCCCCAAAATGACAATTTTTGTTTAAAATATTGAACCAAAATGGGTGGGGGGGATTGCAACGCCCGTAACCCCCTCTAGTTCCGCCACCGAAGTACATGCGCATTATTCAATTTAGGCAGCACGCGTTTGGTGTTAATAGCACAATAGACACAAATCACTAATCTTCGATTATTATTATTATTTATTGCTTTCTGCCACACTTAACAATTTAATATGAATATCAGATTTATTTGTATTGTGATTTTATCAGGGAAGTCTCAAACTTTCCGAGGGCTTTTTCCATCTCCTGCAAACTTCTCGTTCTCAAACTTTCCGAGGGCTGTTTTCATCTGCAAATTTTCAGTCTCAAACTTTGCCAGGGCTGTTCCATCTACTGCAAACACCCCAGTCTCAAAATTTCCGAGGGCTGTTTCCATCTCCTGCAAACTTCTCACTCACAAACTTTTCGGGAGATGTTTCCATCTCCTGCAAATTTCTCAGTCTCAAACTTTCCGAGGGCTGTTTTCATCTCCTGCAAACATCACAGTTTCAAACTTTCAGATGGCTGTTTTCATCTGTAAATTTATCACTCTCAAACTTTGCGAGAGCTGTTTCCATCTCCTGCAAACATATCGTTTTCAAACTTTCCGAGAGCTGTTTTAATCTCCTGCAAACTTCTCAGTCTCAAACTTTCCGAGGGCTGAATCCATCCCCTGCAATCTTCCTGTACACACTAGTTAACATTTACACACAATACCACTATATACCATTTTTACTAACATCGCCAAGAATCTGGATGAAGAACAATAGACAGACTGTTGGACTTCGCGAAAGTATTCTATAAAAGTCCATTCGCGGATCCAGGATTTTTGTCCTGGGAGGGAGTCGAACTTTGCCAGAAAAATGAAATAACACTTCTAAAATGAATATCATGGACCGAATGATCATTAAAATATTACAAAAGGGGGCGGGAGTTGGAATATCTGCATGTCACATACTGAAGCCTTTTTCTGATTTTCCAACTTTGCTCAGGAGACAAAAGACCCCAGACGTGAATTCCTATTTTATCGACATACGATGATGTTTTCTGATATAAGGCGTTATTTAACAAGAGACTTTATTGAAGTAATCTTGGGTTTCCCTGCTCTATAAAGGATTGTACAGCTTCTTTTCAGTCAGTTTCTAAATGATCTAGAACAATACCTTCAACTAAATAATGCTCAGGGTCTAGCAAATATGTGTGAAAAATTTCAGAATGAATTAAGAGTTTATTTAAAGCTATTCATCTTACTTTATGCTGATGATACTATAATATTGTCAGAAACATCCAATGATCTGCAACATCAATTAGATTTATTTTCTAATTACTGTAAACTGTGGCATTTAAAGGTAAATATTAGTAAAACAAAGGTAATGATTTTTGGGAAAGGGAAGCAACCCCAAAACCTACATTTCTCACTCAATGAACAGCCTTTAGAAATTGTTCAATCCTTTAAGTATTTAGGTGTACATTTTGGTAGAAAAGGTTTATCATATTGTAATATCAAGGAATTATATAACAAAGGTATAAAAGCAATGTATAGTGCCATATCAAAATGTAGAGAACATAATTTGTCTATTGATTGTAAGTTGGATATTTTTGACAAGCTTGTTAAATCTATTATATTGTATAGTTGTGAAGTCTGGGGCTACACAAATTATGAAATGTTAGAAAAAATACATTTAAAATTTTGTAAACATATTTTGAAACTTAAGAACTCCACGCCAAATTTTATGGTGTATGGAGAACTAGGTAGATATCCATTAGAAATCAATGTTAAAATGAGAATGATTACTTTTTGGGGTAAGATTATTAAATCTACTCATTTCAAATTAAGTAAGAAGCTATATAATATTGCATCTCATTATAAAACACCATGGGTTAATTATGTGAAAAATATCTTTGATGAGTGCGGATTATCTTATATCTGGCATAGACAAGACTTTAAGAATATATCATGGTTAAAAAATACAATTTTTCATAGACTGAAAGACCAATGTATTCAAAAATGGGAAGGTAGAATTTTTCAATCTTCTAAAGGATTTAGTTATAGAATATTCAAAAAACAATTCTGTATAGAAAAATACTTAATCAATTTGCCTTTTAAAGATGCTGTAAAACTTTGTAAATTTAGAACATGTAATACAAGTCTACCTATTGAAAAAGGCAGATGGCTTAATATTCAAAGAAATGAGAGAAAATGTATTTTATGCAACAATGGTGAAATTGGTGATGAATTCCATTATTTGTTTAATTGCAAAGATAGTGTTATAACTGATACAAGAAAACAGTGTATTCCGATTAAGTACTGTAAAAATCCCAATGTATACAAATTTGAGTCTTTGTTTAATGCTACAAACAGAAAATTATTGTTGAAACTTGTTAAATTTATAGACATAATAGATGAGAGAGTTACATGTAAATCCACGGCATAATATTAAGCATTTACTTCTTGATTTTGTCATATTCTAGTATATTAAATTGTTCACATTCTCAACTGTATGTCATGCAAACAAATGAGAATAAAATCATTGTCATTGTCATTGTCATTAAACAAAATTGTGACTGTCTAAACTGTACCAAAGTCAATGACGTCATGACATTGCATTAGCATTCTTCTGAAGTTTGTTGTTGTTATGATAGTGAAAGGTGTAAATATTAATTCGTCAAACCTTAACTTATGGATAAATACCCGAGTATGAATAAAATTGTTACTTAAATCACCAGTAGTATGTAATCTGTATAATCTGTAGGTGAAAGAAGAATATGAAACAAATCATATCTAGCATAAAATTCATTGTTTAGAAACAATCTGAACATAATATTTTATAGCTGTGATTTGATTATGTCCTTATTTCTTGGCACACAATTTAATTTAGTTTTAGTAACTCTTTTTGTTATGTAAGTCATGATGGTATATACATATATTTTGAAAATTCCAGGGGTTTGTGTTTGACCCCAACCCCATCCACGTCGGGATAAGTCTAAGGAGCTCACTAAACCATAGAATCAGCCTTTAGATGGGTTGTCTAGAGTTCCTGAATAGAACCCCGAGTTTCCTCAGGGTCAAAGCCACCACCTGTTCCACGATTGTCAGTCTATAGTTTTGGAATGCACATGCAGAGTATAGTTTCTGAAACAGACAACACTGAATGATAAGGGATATAGAAGGAGTATATAGCAGAACAATTAGATTTATACGTAACGACCACTATATCAGGACTAATGTACAACAATGATTGTCAGTGTCAGGAGGGGACCTTTGCAAGTATGTGTGTACCACATAAAACTCAGAATCATGATGTGTGTACCACATAAAACTCAGAATCATGATGAGGGGCCTCCGTGGCCGAGTGGTTAGAGCATCGGGCTCAAAATCACAAAGCCTCTCACCTCTGTTGGCGCGCGTTCGAATCTCGGCCGCGGCGTTATGTGAGCAAGTTTGCCAGTTTACTTGCGGAAGGTCGGTGGTCTCTTCCCAGGTACATTGTATCTGGGTTCTCTCCTCCACCAACAAAAACTGGACGCCACCAGATAACTGAAAAATTGTTGAGTGTGGCGGAAAGCAATAAATAATCAATCAATCAATCAACCAGAATCATGATGTGTTAGTAACTTACAAGATATAGCATTCCCTGGCTGACCTGCACTCGGACCAATTCTTCATTATAGAGATAGTCATAGGCTGACTCAACAAAGGACAACAGAAATAGATCTGTACAATTCTTCATTATAGAGATAGTCATAGGCTGACTCAACAAAGGACAACAGAAATAGATCTGTACAATTCTTTTGACCTATCTATGTTCCGTGCATACGCGAAAGAAGCTTAGTACCAGAGGGCCTTACAATTACCACCTTTTGGAAACCAACAAAATACCTCACAACAGCCATCACAGAGAAACTACCCGAAAACCTCACTCATGTCAGCTAACAGGAACTACCAGAGGACCTCGGTAATGCCAGCTCACAAAAACCAGCAGAAGACTCCACTAATGCCATTTCACAAGATCTACCAGAGAACCTTGTTACTGCCAGTTCACAAAAACTAACAGAGCAGAGGACGTCATTAGTGTCAGCCCACAGGAACTACCAGATGACGTCACTAATGTCAGCTCACAGAAACTACTAGCTGCAATAATGTAGCTCTCTCTCATTTTTAGGGGGGAGGGGAAAAAGTCAGATAATAAAATCGGAGAGGGCTACATTATTGCAGATAAGAAACTACAGAGGACCTTGCTAATGCCATATCACAAAATGTACCAGTGGACGTTACTAATGTCAGCTCACAGGAACAACCAGAGGAAGTCATTAGTGTCAGCTTACAGGAACTACCAGAAGACCTCACTAATGTCAGCTCACAGGAAGTACCAGAAGACCTCACTAATGTTAGCTCACAGGAAGTACCAGAGTAAGTCATTAGTGTCAGCTTACAGGAACTACCAGAAGACCTCACTAATGTCAGCTCACAGGAAGTACCAGAAGACCTCACTAATGTCAGCTTACAGGAAGTACCAGAAGACTTCACTAATGTCAGCTTACAGGAAGTATCAGAAGACCTCACTAATGTCAGCTCACAGGAAGTACCAGAAGACCTCACTAATGTCAGCTTACAGGAACTACCAGAAGACCTCACTAATGTCAGCTTACAGGAAGTACCAGAGTAAGTCATTAGTGTCAGCTTACAGGAACTACCAAAAGATCTCACTAATGTCAGCTCACAGGAACTACCAGAGAACCTCACTAGTGTTAGCTCACAGGAACTACAAGAAGACCTCACTAATGTCAGCTCACAGAAACTATTAGCTGCAACAATGAAGTCCTTTCCCATTTTTTGAGGGGGGGGGGAGGGGGTTAGTCAGATAAAACATCGGAGAGGGCTACATTATTGCAGCTAAGAAGTTACCAAAGGACCTTGCTAATACTATCTCACAAAAACTACCATAGGACGTCACTAATGCCAGGAATTACCAAAGGAGCTCACTAATGTCAGCTCACAGGAACTACCAGAGTATCTCATTAACGTCAGCTCACAGGAACTACCAGATCTTGCTAAACTACCAGAGTACCTTATTAATGACATTTCACATGAACTATAAGAGGACCTCACCAATGTCCGCTTACAGAAATTACTAGCAGCAACAATGAAGTCCTTTTCCATTTTTTGACGGGGAAGAGAGGATAATAGTCAGATAAAAAAATCTGAAAGGGCTAATTATTGCAGCTAAGAAGTGACCAGAGAACCTTGCTAGTGCCATCTCACAAAAATGCCATACGTCCTTGCTAATGATTGATTGATTAATTATATATTGTTTAACGTCCCGCTAGAGAATTTTTCACTCATATGGAGAGACGTCACCATTGCCGGTAAAGGGCTGCAAAATTCAGGCCTATGCTCGGCGCTTATGGCCTTTAAGCAGGAAGGGATCTTTATCGTGCCACACCTGCAGTGACACAGGGTCTCGGTTTTTGTGGACCGCCCTATTTAGTCGCCTCTTACGACAAGCAATGGGTACTGAGGATCTATTCTAACCCGGATTCCCACGGGGCTCCTTGCTAATGCCATCTCACAAAAACTACCATAGGATGTCACTAATGCCAGCTCACAGGAAGTACCTAAGGACCTCACTAATATCAGCTCACAGGAACTACCAGAGGGCCTCACTAATGTCAGCTCACAGGAACTACCAGAGGGACTCACTAATGCCACCTCACGGGAACTACCAGATGACCTTGCTAAACTACCAGAGTAAGTCACTAATACCATTTCACAAGAACTACCAGAGGATTTCACTAATGCCATCTCAATGAAACTACCAAATAACCTCGTATTGTCAGCTCACAGTAACTATCAGAGGACCGCACTAATTTCTTTTCATTGGAATTGCAAGTGGACCTCACTACTGTATCTCAAAGGAACTACCAGAGGACGTCACTAATATCAGATCACAGGAACTACCAGAGGACCTCACAAATGTTAGCTCACAGTAACTACCAGAAGACCTCAATTCAAGATATTTGGATATAGTGACAGAAGATGGTAGAGGAAAGACTGATATCCGCCATAGACTCTCAAGGGCAAGAACAACTTTTAAGGTAGCTCTATCATTATATGACGTCATAGATTTTTGCAAAATCTTTATTTGATTAAACTTTGTGCATGATAGAATTTATCTTTTGTAAGAAATTTATTCACTAGTTACAATAAAAAATTTGGTAAACTATTTCATACTGAAAAAATAATATTTTCTATAAATTAATAAATTATCTATTTAAAAACAACGTTGTCAAGGACAATAACTCCTATGTTGGTATTTTCTTAATTAATATCTAATATGCAATTAATTTCCAGATATCCAATATATATATATATATATATATATATATATATATATATATCATTTTGTTTTAAACTGTTCAAATAAAATTTTGTCAATATAACCAGTTATTATGGATTTTTATTACGCTGTTTAATGAACATGTATGTGCGATTTCTGATGTTGATAAGTACTACTGTTTGTGAATGTCTGACATCTTTAAAAAGGTGGCAACGTGTACATTTTCTTCAGTTATTGATTTAATTAAACTTTATACTTGGAAATTAAATTAAGTTTTTTTCTACTCTGAACCCAAAATAATATGAAGTCATATAAGGACAGCGTTATAAACTTACAAGCTAATGCTATGTGGAGATCTAGCCAATACACGGCCCATACATAGTTCAAGTTATACAACAACTGTATCCTGTCCATCATTGTATATGAATCAGGATGTTGGCAAATGAAGAGAGCATCCTAAACAAGCTGTTAACATTTCATACTTAATGAAGGCACATCATTTTCTCAGGAATTATTGTTCGACTTGATTTACTTAAAGATGAAGATTTTTTGGTTGGGTGTTTTTTTAGGGGGGTGTTTTGTTTTTGTTTTGCTTTTTAAATTAATTGATGAACATCGCTTTCTCTTTGAAGTGAATTGCAGGTGAGTATGTAATGAAATTCGTCACCGATTTCTTGTACATCACAATGAATACATATTCATTCCTCTCTTTGAATGTTAATTCAACGCCTGCTTTCAGTCAGTAGATGGTGATTGCATGTTCAAAATCTACAAAATGCAATTGCATCATTTCTTGATAATGAATTGAGATAAGTTTCAGTTCATTTTTATGCATTCTGTAATTTAATGCTTTGGGTGAAGTTTGACTTTCGCCTTCAACCAGCTTGCATTACATGGAGTTTGATATAGCCAAATATTGGAGAGTCCAAAGGGGTTCAGTTTTCAATCCAATCAATTTCCTTCCGATTACTTAATTAATGCTAATACCCAGTTTATAAAAATGTGAAGATAACGAATAGCGATCAATCTCAAAACTCCCACAAAGGATACAAAATTCAGAGTAGGGCAAACACTGACCCACTGGACACACCAGAGGTGGGATCAGGTGTCATAGGAGGAGTAAGCATTCCCTGTCGACCGGTTATACCCTCCGCGAGTCCTATATCTTGATCGGGTTTACCCGTTGTTATCCGGAGCAATTCGTAGTTAAAATCAATGTGTAAAGAACGGCCTAACAATTGATATGAAACATGTCATACAGTATTTTACCCAATGAAAGTTTATATTGGAAAATTATATCATTATAACGACCATAAAATTTGCAAAAATTCTTACTTTAAACGAGACTATTAAAACGACTGTAACATCAAATAATTTACCAAAGGTCTGACTCAATTTAAAAACTTAACATATGCAGAACAAGCTCTTGCGTTATGAATCAGTTGAGACATAAACACCACATGTAGGTGATAATGGGATATTGGTACATAAATTTGGGAAGCTGACGATGGAGAAGCTGATGTCATCCCTTTTGTCTTAAAGTTGAGTTGTTAGTTTGCCTTAACATTCTATGTGCAATAAAATATCTTAGTATGAAGCAAATGTGGAAGACTCTGTGGTGTCTTTTATGTCGACTTCACTGGGATATATCGAATCGACACATGAATGAAAATAATTATTGTTAACAGACAAAACATTGTCTATATATCTTAATGTTGAGTTGAAGGCTATAGTAATCGATTTTTTTCTCCTTAGATTCTGCCTCCTAAGTATATAAAAACAGATCAGCTAATGAAAGAGCACAATTCATGCCCATGGGAATACGAACAGACTTTCGGAAGACCTGATCTGACACACAAAAATACGAAAATATTGTCAATGAGGAACTCTAGCATCTTTTTAATATCAACTTGAGAGTATTTGTGCGTAGAATCAGAGTGGTGTTTAACGAAGTAATTGTTTGAACGACGTATTACAGGAAAAGGGAAAGATATTACAAAATATGAATATTTCTTTTTCCCAGTTTTATTGAAGTAGCAACTTTCTATGATATCAAAAAGTCTAGTCTTTAATTTATCTTCTCTTGTAAAGTGTTGAAAAGTCATACGTTTAGTTGAATTGAGAAAAATTTCTTGATTTCAAAGAAGAAGGGACGTTATTGGTTATAGACCGCCGATATTTTGTTTATTTTTCATTCATATTATTCTTAATTACTAATTTCATTTGCACAATTAGGTCACTCTTCCATGATGTCATTAGCAACGGCATTTGTTACGTAGCTGTAGCTAATCTGATTGATTGAATGATTGTCCGCTATAACCTCCGTCAAACATTACATCAACAATGGATTAAATGCCCATTTTCACTTAAATTATACATTACTGAGGCAATATGGTTAAACTATGTGCACAGGGGGTGTTTAACGGCTACACTCTTTATCCCGATATATTTGAAAATATTAGATTTGTGTCATTCCCCAAATCGAAAAGCAATTTCTACAAATGTTTACGATGGGTGAAAGCTTGCGGACGACCCCACATACAGTTGGATCCACAAATTCACCCTTCACACGTACGTCTGTTCAAAGGTAAGAATAATATTATTTTGTGCACGTTATACGAGGGCGAGTTAATAATTAACCAGCCTATCCCATTTCGCATTGACCGAGACGAGTTAGCCGATGTTTATGGGTCTTCTGCACCATCTTATGCTCAGGTTAAATTCTGGGTAGGGGAATTCAAATGCGGTAGAATGTCTTTTGAAGATGAAGCCAGGTTTGGATACTCACTGGATGCCACCAACGAAGAAATGTGTATCAAAGTTCGGGATCTGATATACTCTGATGGGAGAATTCGGGTGGAAGAAATAGCACAGGCATTAGGCATTTCATATGGTAGCGTTTCAACAATCATGCATGATCGATTAGGTATGTAGAAGCTAACAGTCCGTTGGGTCCCCTAATCCTGAGCAAATTGCAACCAGAGCTTCAGTATGCAACACCTTGTTAGAGCGTATTAGGTAAAAAGATGATTTTCCCTTGAGTCTGGTGACTGTAGATGAGATTTGGGTTCATTATCATGATCCAGAGACTAAAGCTCAGAGTCGTCAGTGGGTAGGGCTGGGGTTTCCGAGCCCAATGAAGTTCAAGACACAACTATCTTCTGGCAAGGTGATGGACACAGTAAATTGGGACGGAAAAGGGGTTATTATGTTGGACATTTTACCCAAGAGAAGTACAGTAACTCAAGTGTACTATGCAAACTTGCTAGACCAGCTGAAAACCTCCATCTGTGAAAAACGCCGAGGTAAACTCTTTGAAGGTATTTTGCTACAACAGGACAACGCGAGAGTCCACAATTGCAAAGTTGAAACGGATGCTTAGAGCGAAACGGGTATGAATTAATAACACATCCTGCCTATATGCCTGACCAGTTCCTAGCGACTTCTTCCTATTCTCAAACTTTTTTTTTTTCCCCCAAACTTGAAAAATGATATTCGTGGACATCATTTCCGGTCTGACGAAGTCGTGAAGGCAGTTGAGGAGTGGGTTAATGGAACAGACCCTGACTTTTTCAGTTCTAGGCTTCTAGGCTGATGACACTTGAACACTGTTGGTCTCAGTGCATCACACTAGAGTGCAATTACATCGAAAAATAAATGAGGTGGATCTCAACCGGAAATAAGTTAGGCTGGTTACTTATTGACTCGCCCTCGTAGCCCCGAAGTAAACTACTCTTTGATTTAACCTCAAAAACTTTTACGTTTTTCATCTAACCTCAAAATTTTCAATTAACTTGTGATTTGATAACTATCCCTAGTAAATTATTAATGTTTTACTTACTTTGTCCTAAAATATACACATATGAGATTCAAACCATGTTATTTTAAGTCAGGCGGATTAAATCCCCCCCCCCCCCCCGGGCACTTTACTTACCTTTTTTAGACGCCACGTTTTTTCAAAATGAAATTATGTAAAAATAAATTCATGAGATATCAAATCAAAGACAAGTGCAGAAATATGCATGTACGTAGGTGAGAACTCGCATTTATAATTTTTCTTTTTAGAAATCGGATAACCAAAATTCGTACATTTTCAGCAGTAATGGGTACTATGTGTTGTATCGCGACGTTTCAGTATCAACAGCTAGAAGTTGTGATGTCTATTACTTTTTTCGCTAAATTGATAAAGCTTTATTAATAATATTGACGTGTGTGTACATGCACGTGCGTTTTTTAAACCTATTTTTCGTACATCATTTGAAATTAAATATAAATACATTGATTTCAAAGTATAAATTAAGAATGCAACAACAGCAGATTATTATGTATTCAAGTGAGACGTGGTTTCATTTGTCTTGATTATGTAAAAAGTTGAGTACCTGTGGTTGGTACGAAGGTTCTACCATTGTTGTGGCTGATTTATTAAATTATGATATTGCAAAATGTGAAATGCAAGCATATTTACAAGAACATATATGTTAGGCACGAAGAATCAGGGAAGGGGCTGTCCATCCATTTTTTTTCCTGACCTCGACGATTTACTTGCTATAAGAAAAAAAACTTGACCAGCGTAATGTCACCAATCTTATGAAGAATATAATACATGTTTAGTGAAGATTGCAACTAGAAATTATATTAAAATTAATATACATCCCCCCTCAACTATTAAAAGCACTGGGGTAACTGTAAAATGATATACCTCTACCTCTCTCTCTCTTCAAGGTGTTTTGGACAAGCCTAGCCCGCATTGAAAGAATATGTGCCTGATATTTGATAAACGCATTTTTCAAAGAGGAGGGGTTAGTCTGGAGCAGGTTGATAAATTTCTTTGAAAAGCAACACACACACACACACACACAACCTGTGTTCAATTATTTATAAATTCATAATTTTCGAGCTGACATTCTTCTTGTTTAATATTTTTATTAAGAATAGTTGGGGGGGGGGGGGGGGGTCACCCAATAATAGACATCATACGGTTCAATTCATGATTTTCAAGTCCACATTCTTCTCCTTTTAAAATGTTATCAAAGTATTATCAAAAATAGCGGGGGGGGGGGATTATCCAATATCCATGTATCTTTATTTGCATATAAAAATAACAGATCACAATCATAGTAAAAAAAAAGGGGGGGGGGGGATGGACATGCATTCTACCTGCTTTACGAGGGACACTTTTTAAGTTTGTAGAGTAAGCCTATAACTTTTTAACGCGATTATGAAGTTGCACGATTTTTTACACAGAACTTGCGTAATCATTCCTCTCTCGAACGGTATCACGGTATGCGGCTCACGAGGTCCATATGCACGCTGCGCTGGGTATTTTCAGCACGTGGTTTTGTACACTATAGTAAAATATAGCGTTCAATATGGATGGAAAAATCTCTGAACAGAGGGTAAATTGTAAGATTCGAGCACACCTCGGGTTTCCGTCAATGGAAATTCATGCTGATTTGCAAAAGGTTTATGGGGATGGTGCTTTAAAATATGCTACAGTTTGCAAGTGGGTACGTCGTTTTAATGATGGTCGGGAGTCAATTGAAAATGACCCTCGAGTGAGTAGGCCGGTTTCCGTTTTAACGGAAAAGAACGTTGCTACTGTGAAAACGTTAATTGAGAAAGACGCACGTTATACCGTGCAAGAGATGAAGAATTAAGGGGCATTCATTGTCGAGTGTTTTGAAGATCTTGCGTGAACGACTTTGGCTACGTAAGATCTGCACGCGCTGGGTGCCCCATTTGCTCACTGACGAGCAGAAACAAAGTCGGGTTAGACTTGCATAGCAAGTTATAAAAAAAATATGATAAATGTGACCCACGTCGTTTAGAAGAGATAGTTACAGGTGATGAAACCTGGATCTATTATTTTCAACCCGATTCTAAGGCTAAAAATAAGGTTTGGGTTTCATCTGAGGGTGACAAACCTGTCATTGCGCGCCGTTTCAAAACATAAAATTGCATGTTGTATGCGATATTCTTTGATTCGAAAGGTCCAGTCCTTCAAATTCCATTCCCGAAAGGTAGTCCTGTCATTGGAAAGTTTTAGAGAGAAAGTGTTCTAACTCAACTTGTTGATTTCTATCAGAAACGCAGACCGCGCACCGATGTCCGCGGCATCAAATTACTCCATGATAACGCACTGGCCCACAAATCCGCTACGGTAAAGGAATATCTTAAAGAATCTGGGCTCGATGTCTTAGATCATCCCCCATACAGCCCTGACCTGTCCCCCTGTGACTTTTAGTTGTTCCCAAGACTAAAGGAAATGCTGGCATGGCACCGTTTTGAATCCCGTTGTCGTAGAGGCAGTGCGGTCTACCAGTGTCTGCAACATATACCTAAAGAGGAGTACCGGGCGACGTTCCGGAAATGGGTAGGTCGGTGTAAAATGTGTGTTGAGGCAGACGGGGCATATTTCAAAGGTCTTAGATAATAATATTTTGATATTTCAAGCGGTTTTAAAAAGACCGCCCTACTCTACGAACTTAAAAAGTGTCCCTCGTAGTTAAGTTTCAAAACAATATCAGATTTCTATATCCTTGTGTGTGTGTGTGCGCGCGCGCGCGCCAGAAAACAGAAGTCTATATTAAAACCCTGCAGTTAGATATATACCGTATTGCATGTCTATACATGAACTTTTCAGAGTCCATTTGAAGAATAAAACTCGCAGCACAATACATGTTTCAGATATATACATGAACAAAGAATGTTGTGTTCACGTCAGTAACTCTATGCAATGCGAGTGTAACAGGAAGTGAGAAAATGCATTGGATCAGACCGGGCTGTAATCCCAGTACTGTCTGTTGCATCCCCCCTTCCTGTTACACGAGATTTAGATTGAATTAGAAATATAATAAACACGACGGTTCTTTCATTATTTTAGGTAACTTTTTTTTTTATATAATTGCCATCTAATAAAACATCTGAATTATACATGACGTGTTTTGAAGTACCCAGGGAAGTGATTTCCCAAACATAAATTTGTATCACTTGGTATCACTTCTGATTATTGTCAAAAACTTACTGTCTGGCAAACATATTTTATTCGTTTTCACCGACACATGTATATTTCATACATATATCAGCAAACCTTTTAGGTATTCCTTGGTGCATTGTGTTTATATGCATCGGTTATAAAACATTTAAAACCATTTAGACATCCAACAGCCTGCCGAAAATATGGTGTTCTACTCAACATTATAACAAATGCATGCATTATTTTCCTCACTCATGAATTTTGCACTAGGTTCATCTGCAGTGTTGATGAATGTATTTTATAATAGCGTGTCAGTTTTTAATAATCTATGAATATATATATATATATATATATATATATATATATATATATATATATATAGTTTTACGCGTGTTTCCATTGGCTCAAGGATCCAATGCCAGATATTACGCGGATCTTTCCCTGGGTTTCTCAAATCCTGCATGACAAAACCTTTCGACCTCATCCTTCAATGAGTATTTAGAAAATATTTTAGGAGAGTCTTGGGACTGTGAATCTTATGACGTCGTGACGAAAAAGCGACCGTCGGAGGGCAGTGTCAGAGTTAACAATGCAATATGGAAACGTTTTTTGTGTTTTATTTTCTGGTTTGTTTTTTTTAATCAAAATCAGCAACAAGTAAATGGTACATATTATATATGAATAAAACAAGAAAACTATCACCTTTCTTCCTGCAAAATATGGTCTGCTTTTGAAATGCGACGGCCGATTTTAGCTAATGATGTCCCTTGGTCTTTGCTAAATTTTTGATTTACACCATTTCTGTTGTGGTACAATATTTTAATTTTTGATTTACACCATTTCCGGCATATGTTGTGGTACAATACACTTGAAGTTCTCCTTCACAGCTGTAAATATTTTCTTGAGGAGCAAAGATAGGGCTTGGTTAAACATTTACTGGATCCAGCAATGTATCTTTCTTTGTAAGGATTTTTGTGAAGTTTAAGATTCCAGTATAGGCACGGTAACTCATACTCATTCGTCCCATTGACTGGGGCATTTGAATGTGTTTAAAACAGAAGCATGAACTTGAAGAATTTCATCCTTTGAAAGGGGAGTCAGAGTACAAGTAGGATTACCAAATGTGGAATTAAAGTCGATTTCGTTTAAAATACAGTTGTAATAATGAGCCTTTGCAATTACGTTTGTTCGTTACGTCCATATCGTTAATTATGATTTTGTGTATATTTGTTTTGCAAAAAAGGTCCGTTGATCAAGCATTTATTAAGTTTTTATAATCAGTAAAATTTATATCTTAAAAATGTTTATTTTCTCTTATATGGTAATTTTGTCCTTTCCGTAGCCCATACATATTTCTCATATAACCTATCTAATTCCTTTATCGCTTTTGGTTTACTAAACACAGATAGATAGATGGTACATACTTTTGTTTTGATGTGTCTAATGCGTGATTATAACATTCCTCTTATACTCTTTATCCATCAAGTTAATTCAGTTATGGAAATGTTGAATTGAAGATATCTCTATTCAGATAATTGCCTCTCTCTCTCTCTCTCTCTCTCTCTCTCTCTCTCTCTCAAAGAATTATTGAGCGCTTCAATTGAATTAATGATATAATTAATTCATTATATTACTTCAGTTGAAGAGAGCAATAATTCAATTACTGCGCACATGAATTGAATTGTTGATATCATTAATTTACCGGTATTTGCAGAAAGCAACAAATCAATTATTGCGCGCATCAATTCAGCAAAGTAAATAATGCTATTAATAATTCAAATATTACAGGCAATGATTCAGAATATAGGATATAATAAATTATTTGAAGAAGTCTTTAATTGTATTGTTGCACGCATCAAATGAATTGATGATATCTTCAAATAATTATATTAGACTCGTATCTTCAGTTATTTGAGTGTATGTTAATTTGGCCCTCTATAGTTATAAGAACTCAGATGAAGATTAATCAAGTCAACCTAAAGAGAATATTTCAAATGACTTCTGGTAAAATTCCCCAAAACTGCAGATACAATTTCAATTACCACTCCAACATGCACTTTCAAGTTATTATACAATTACTATATAGACTTTTGAGGAGGTCGAAGTCACACTTTCTGTTCGGTCAGTAAGTTTTTATAACTCATATTTCCTCGCACTGTAGCAACATTTTACGTTTGAGTGTTATTTTGTTATTTTGGAATATCAAGAATACCCACTAAAATTTGCTGACAAATTTCTTACTTTAGTATTGTGCAGTATAATTTGTGCGATGTGCTGCTTTTGATGTGCAATTTTAAAAGTAACTTAAACTGTGCAAGATTGCGCAAATGGTCACGTTATTGATTGAATGTATATTGTTTAACGTCTCTCTCGAGAACCTTTCACTCATATGGAGACGTCACCACCGCCGGTGAAGGGCTGCAAAATTTAGACCTATGCTCGACGCTCAGGGCCTTTGTGCAGGGAGGGATCTTTATCGTGCCACACCTGCTGTGACACGAGGCTTCGGTTTATGCAGTCTCATCCGAAGGACAGCCCCATTTAGTCGTCTCTTACGACAAGCAAGGGGTACTGAGGATTTATTCTAACCCGGATCCCCACGGGCTCTGTCACGTGATCCATTGATAACGAATAAAAGAAAATGATAAAATAAATGAATAAATAAATAATAAAATAAAAATTAAATACCCACAAAATATAAACATAAGGAACTTTGTTGTAAATATAAAGAATTTCCTTATATAAATTTCCTTATATGAAGAATTTCGGTTATAAGGATTTAAGGAATGCAGGTGTTCATATGCACGTTTTACTGTATTGTAATACAATTTGACCTTATGCTTTAAAAGAAAATCAAATTATTTCAAGACAAAAACAGTACTGTTTCAGCTCGGGTGTTGGAAGCGAAACATTTATGTTTTGTCTTTGATATCCCTATAAATTGTAATGACAGCCATTTCCTCATGAACGCACTGCAGTTGTGAACAATTCGCGTATAAATCTTAATAAATATAGTATATATATTTTAACGACTGGGAATTCTGACAGAAATAAAAATAAAATGTAAATTAAAAAAAAATACAACAAATTTCACTTTTGAAAATATATGAAGGTATGTACGGGTGAAGTGTTGCAGTTCATGCCCTCATGCATTTTCAAACATGAAATTTATTTCTTAAATGTATTAAGGCAGTGGAGTATACACACATGTACATACTTACACACCTGTTTGTTGATTTCAGTTCTACTTGACAAGAAATTGTTTAAATCATGATTAATTAAAAACCTCACATTTGTACCATATTGATTACAATATCAATATCTGTACCATTAGCGGAATATTCTGTTTGTAAATAGTATTACGTGTCTGCGATTGGTGAACGTCCCGCTGATATGCCATCGACCCTCACTTCAACATGTCGAAATAACATTGCCCATTTCTAATAAATATTTAGAAGTCGACCATCAGTCATGCACATAAACGAATTAACGTGTTTGGTTGTAAGAGAGGGTGTTGCAGGGACATTTAATAGCCATTACGTTGTCATCAGCGCGTGCCGTTAGCACGACTAGGACACGCACAAGCACGCGACCACTGGGGCGCCGGATTTACCCCGGGAGTTGTTCCTAGGACAGGGGAATTCGTTCTCTAGCACCTGAGAGATAACGCTTTGCGTGAATGACCGGGTCATTCTGAAATCGACAACACATGGGTATTGATGACAGTAAACGATGTATTTCCTGTTCTTATCATCTTTGATCGAAATATTATCCATTTCAGTGATATGGTAAATTTCCTCATACAATATCATGGCAAATTTCAGTTTGAGTAATGATTTAAATTTCACTGAATAAATTTCTAAACCAATAAGTTGTGAGTAGGAAATGTACATATATCAGTTAGGGAGGGAACATATATAACTTATCTGGGTTTTTTTTTTTTTCATTAAAGAGGCCATGTTCGTTGCTGTTTCATACACGTATGACTTGTCTCAACCATCATCAAAAGTGGTACAATTTATCATTTTCACTTAAATTTATTTAAAATCCTAATTTTTGTGAACGTTTTTCTTTCAGAAAACACAGAAACATTTTTTCTATTTCATGTGTATTGAAAGGACAAATATAAAGTTTGCCTAAGCCTGAAATGATTGGGATTCTTGCAAAAAATACACGTGATTTTGAAAGAAAAGCACGACTATTGATTTGGCTGTGGACAAAGAGAGCCTTTTCACGCGCTCTCAAGCTCTCGATATTTCAAAATTACAGGATGTAGATAAAGCTGTTCAGCTTTCATGTTCACCACTGTATATGCTTCTCCTACGCCAAACTTCAAAGCCACCTTTTTATATGTATGTATTTACAAGATCGGTCTTGTATAGTAGTGTAAATTCAAGTCCCTAGGGTCAGGATGGGACTACAATTGGGGTTAGATTGTTTACATAGAAAGCTATTTTAGATTTCACAAGGTTAACATTTGTCAAATCAACATCAACAAATTAACTCATGTGGTGCATTTCTTCAAACCATGTCCTTTTCTATCAGAATGTGACTACGATCGGGATTAAAAGAAATTGAGTCAAAATGGTATTGAAAGTATTGTTATTTAGTAGTGTAGGTTCAGATTTGTTCAAATCAGGGTCGTCAGGTGAGGGTAAGGGCCACAATAAAGTACAAAGATTATACGGAGCTATGTACATCTGTATATGCAAATATTCGTTTTGAGATAGACTGGGACTACAAAATGGATGAGAAAGGTTTATATAGGAATTCACTGGGAAAAAGGTTTATGACATAGTACAGTCACGTTAGCTGCAATTTATCAAAATAATATACAAGCGATTTGGGGCACGTAGAGTACATTTATATGTGTGTGTTGCTGGAATCGCATCTCTATATGAGGAATGTGACTTAGGCGAGCGCTGTGACCCAGGGGCCTCTTGTTGTAGTATTTTTTATTGCCATTGTCTAAATTGTACATGAAAACAATCACTTTGCAGATCTCCCAGTTTGAATACTGTTTAAAGTGAATCACTCCAGCAGATGAGTTTGGTCTACTTTGCGCTACATTTAATTGGATACATTTTCCATAATGTAATGTTTTGACTATCTTCAATCATGAACTAAAATTTTCGAAAATATTTAAAATAAACATTGTTATTTAGTTTCCATAAACAAACAAAGCTCTTTTGTTTGATCCATTCAAGTACACTCAATTCTCCCAGTGGCGTGCGCCGCCAGTAAGACAGAACAAACAGCATATTATTTGTCTTTTTTACAGTTTACTTCATTTTAAATCCCTTCTATCATATTTTTCTACACTTCTTTTTAACATTTAAGACGTTGTCAACCAATATGAACTGTTCACAAGATTGATGAACGTCAATTCAAATGCAAACGGTTTATCTAAAATATTAGTGTCACAATTAGCTGTTTATATTAGGAAAATGGCACTTATTAGAAAAACTTCTGGTCGATTTATCTCGTATCATCGAATACATTAAAAGTACCAACATTCAATAACTCTGAAAATTCTTTGAACAAAGCTCAGAAGTTCTAAAGTAATTTACATAACGACTGCATATATCACAAGCAGGTGCGAGGTCGGCCATTACAGAAATCTTCAGCATCGCAGCAGCGATTAAATATTGATAGAATAATTTCCGGGAAGTCTGATCTTTCGGAATGCTCTGTATCGAGAATGTTAACAAGATCCGCCAAACACTAATGACTTCTTGTCGAGATTATTAATTAGAGAAAATTGGGGGTAGCATCTTCGAGTGATCTTTATCTAAAAAGATCCCTTTTTTTCGAATCAGAAGTTTGCGGCATAATTTGGGGGTAGCATTTCATGGATTAATGTCCATATTCAGAGTCGCATTTTCACTGGAATAATGTACACATTTTCCAGATGACATTTGCAAGACTACACTATTAATTTTCCCTTGTCCTATTGTATGTATCACAAGATGTCTTTGCGATGACCACAAAGCAATGAAAATGATCTTCAGTTGTGACTTTCTACTTGAACATCCCATTTGGATACGAGGAACTGTAGTATCGCTCAAGGGGAAACACACACGGTCTAATGTCTGAAGTTTTGCTTTTTGCACATATTTAATAATTTCATCACCTCTCTCTCTCTCTCTCTCTCTCTCTCTCTCTCGATAGATAGATAGATAGATAGATAGATAGATATAGAAAGATAGATTGAGTATTACGGTTACTTTCTGTGGGGTTTTTTTTTGGGGGGGGGGGGGGGGGTGGAAATTTGTGGATGAAAAAAATCCGCAAAAATTACAATCACAAAACATATATACATTATACATGCACATTGATACGTATAAGTATAATGCTACCGCAGAAATTGAAAATGCAGAATATAATTTGCTATCATCTACGAATAAAATCGCGAACATTTCCAGACGCAGAAAATACTCGCTATAAGATAGATAGATAGATATATAGATAGATAGATAGATTGATAGATAATACATACATGGAAAGTATTAAAACTTTTTCTTTGATTTGATAAAATGGAACAAATACAGAAATACAATTATCATATGAAGCATTTTATTTTTGACGGTATAATTTATTGATTAAAGTTGAGTTTAGGAACTTCGATATTTTGAAAAGCTTCTATGACATCCAATTATCACAGTGACGCTATCCGCAACGAGGCTGCTGGGATAGCGACAGCATGTGATGACAAATCGAGACTCGTTCCCCGATCACAGCCTTTAAGGACAATCTCATCAATTATTAACATATACAATTCACGAGAAGAAACTGTTTAAGAGAAAATTATATCATTACACTTCTCTCACTAATTTCCGGAGAGTCCGCCTTGCAGCTACCTTGGTACTTCATAGTCATGCAAAGACGGGCGTCCAAGAAACCATGGACGTGTTTAGCGAGCCAAAGGTTTCGTCTTGTCGCTTTTCACCTGCTTCAGAAGTAGTGCAAGCAGGTGGTCATAGTCACGATGCTTTCGAGACTATCCAGACCTCAGTGTGCAAGGATATGGCTGTCAAGTACAGAAACCGCGGGAAAAAATCCGGCGGGAAATCGGCGTATCGGCACGTGCCGCACAGTGAAAAGCCACCACATCTTGTGGCGCGACGTAACGCCAGAGAACGTAGACGCGTAGAGGCCGTAAACGAAGCTTTCCAGAGATTACGGAAAAGGGTAAATGGAGAGGTCAAACAAAAACGACTGTCCAAAGTTCGGACTCTGAGAGTCGCCATTGATTACATTAACAAATTGCAAAGGATGATTATAGAACATGACCAAAACGTTCGTGAAAGACATTGCAGACAAGTTAGTCCGAGACGAGAAAGGATGGTCACACAGAGAAATGCTGAACAGTCCAAAGGGAACGAGTGTAGATCTTCTACAATGAAATCACATAGTATGTCAGAATCCAGAACGATTTTATTCGACATATCTAATGAGGACCAGAATAGCATAGGATGGCAGGTATATTGCTTGTTTTCTTTATTGGAAATTAAGGTAATTAAATACACAGATTATTCTTATGTACAAATATATATGTGTTATTATTATCATTATTATTTGTAAAAGATAACACTGAGCCTGTTGGGAAAAAAAGGAGTTGTGAAACTGAGAAGCCTGGTATTCATTGTCGCGTTTCTGCTGACTAGAAAAAACATACTCTTATTTTTTTTTTAATACATTAAGTTTTAACTTTTAGAAAATCATTTTCATAGTCTATCTACAAGAAATATGTTGTGAATCTATATCCTGGTTTATTTACCGTTACATGCTCACCAATCTTTCAACAGTGTGCAAGTTGGATCTGAGGCAACGATTAGTGTACATAAAATGTTAAAAACTAATTTAATATAGTATCATGAATTCATTCATTTTTTAGACGACTAATTCAAAAGAAGAGGAACCATATTTTCCAGAATATGGATCTTTGGGTATGAGGGAAATCAGTATTTTACCAGATCTTTAACTATTCTCTATACCGATCTAATGTTATACGTGCAGGAGTTGTTTCCCGTTCTACGCCAATTCTGTTTGTATCAACAACAACAAAAAAAGTCTTGAGATGAGTGGAATAAAACATGACTTTCTCTCAAAATTATAGCACACAAGTATTTCGTTGCACCAAAGGAAGCTTTATTTCTGAAAAGGATTTCACGTTCTGCATTGTTCAGTGCCACATACGTATGATAAAGTGGATATACAGATAGACACTATTACCAGGCAACAGTTTGAATTTTAAAGAAACACATGGCGATCAAAGAGCTGCTACTATTTTCGTTCACAGTAATGGAGAGAAGATTTGACGCCTTAAATAATATCTTGGTTTTCTGTGCAAGGTTATCAAATGGAGGCCATCACGATTATGATGCTTTTGTTCTACAAAACCCTCTCTCTGTCTCTCTCTCTGACGCGGAGTGTTGATAATGTGCCATCTGCAGGACTTAGTAGAACGTCCTTCGTTAAATTCTGTCACCATGCTATATAGTGTCAAAGTAAGGAGGTACCAAATACTATTTCATTTCAAATGAACTCTTATTCTGATATCGAAACTTTTGGGAAATCGGGTGAAATTTGGATTGTTTATGAAAAGTACTCGTTGAAATATCGGACCTTAGACAGGCAGGCTGTCCCGGTCCCAACGCAGGGGTTGATTTGTGGAACGAGTATGGGAGATCTAGGTTCGTCAAAGAGAACGACTTCATGCCATCTCTGATCCTCTCCCTTTGATATATAGGCTTATCTCCCTTTTAAGTGACTTGAAGTCGGAGAGAGTGTCATCCATTTGGCGCCAAAACATATCTACACCTCTCATTTCTTTGTTACGTACACGTAAATAAATTCTTACAGTTCCGAATTTCCGACATCTGTTTAGAGTACGCAGAATTTCTGACTTCCATGGGAACTTAAATTTGGCCATGGTACATGTTAATGACTATTGGTATCTGTTATAAAATCTCTCACTTCGCCAAGTCGACCGGGTCATTTCTGGTTTCGGGTTATGTGACCCTCTTCACACCAGCGTCTCGCTTAGGTCATACATACTTCTTAAAGATAAATTTGTGTTAACTCCGCAAAGGGTCACACAGTTAAATTTTGCTGTCTTTATCGCTTACTGTGCTGCATAAAGAAAAGAGGAAAAAACTGCCACTCGTTATGTATATTATATGTTGAAATAATGGAGTTACATGTACATAAACATGTAGAAGAATTCGTCTATAGAAAGAAAAAAAAGCTAACGTTCAAAAAATACATAATTTATCCATCATCTACAGATATTTAATACGCATACGACCTGTGTTTTCTCTAAACATATTAGTAGCCATTGTAAATGGTGGACAGGGTGCGTGTACAGTGTTACATAGTTTCTGTCAGTCCTGATTAGGAATGAACATGTATAAACTGATATCTTTCCAGTTAGTTCATTTTTTAAAAATGGGAATAAAGTAGCAAGTGAATAAATCAGAAAAGCAATAAATTAATGCAAACAGATAAGGTAAGTCAAAATAGAAGTTTCAAGAGATATAAGCGGCTTCATATCTTTCAGTATGTTTGTAATATTTTGTCCCGTTCGATAATGTTCGCTCATGTAGAGCAGCATTGCCAGCTTCTAAGTGATGTACTGTACATTCAGCTAGGCATGGCGCCCGGGCCAATAGTAGAAGGGCTCTTTACTGCTACTGCCTTGAGCATCATTAAGAGGACAAACTTAGTTGATTTTAGTACTGTCCTAATGATTAAAAAGTGAAGTCAGTCGACGCCAAAATCAACTTTATATTTTGAGTATCTTTCATAATACTTTTCATGATAACGTCATTGTAAAAGTATCTTTATGAAGGCAAATGCTAAGAAAATATGCCCATCGTGTGTATAACACACACACACACACATGTATGTATATATATATATATAAAGTTATATCTAAATTAATTTAGATATGATCTTTTTTAAAGGTCATTGTAAAATCCCATTTCGTAGATCTCGCCATGCCTGTCCGTCAAAAAGTAAGATCCGCCACGGTTGCTTCTTTAACGTAATTGGTCGAATTGGCATTGCGGCGCCAACGTTATCGTTAAGTGTGGCATTTTGATGTCATTGCGAGTTGCTGTCAAATGTTCAAGGTTTTTTTCTGGGGTTTTTTTAATGCAAAATTATGTTAGGATGTACATTTCTGAAATATAGAATTTAAAGCTGGCGGTAAGATTTGTGATTCGGGCTAATATTGTAAGACAACAACGAACACAATTCAGACTTCCTTTTTATTTATATTATATTCTCTTTGTGGCAACATATTGACATACTTTACTGAAAAATGCATCAATTATTGTTTTTCATCTAAGCCTTGAATGTTTATTTATTTATTTTTGTCCTCAATTGTGCCAATAGCATACAGTGGTGTGTAGACGAAATGAATATATACTCGCATGTAAGTGTATAATATATACTCGCATGTAAGTGTATAATATATACTCGCATGTAAGTGTATAATATATACTCGCGTGTAAGTGTATAATATATACTCGCATGTAAGTGTATAATATATACTCGCATGTAAGTGTATAATATATACTCGCATGTAAGTGTATAATATATACTCGCATGTAAGTGTATAATATATACTCGCATGTAAGTGTATAATATATACTCGCATGTAAGTGTATAATATATACTCGCATGTAAGTGTATAATATATACTCGCATGTAAGTGTATAATATATACTCGCATGTAAGTGTATAATATATACTCGCATGTAAGTGTATAATATATACTCGCATGTAAGTGTATAATATATACTCGCATGTAAGTGTATAATATATACTCGCATGTAAGTGTATAATATATACTCGCGTGTAAGTGTATAATATATACTCGCGTGTAAGTGTATAATATATACTCGCGTGTAAGTGTATAATATATACTCGCATGTAAGTGTATAATATATACTCGCGTGTAAGTGTATATTATATACTCGCATGTAAGTGTATAATATATACTCGCGTGTAAGTGTATAATATATACTCGCATGTAAGTGTATAATATATACTCGCATGTAAGTGTATAATATATACTCGCGTGTAAGTGTATAATATATACTCGCATGTAAGTGTATAATATATACTCGCGTGTAAGTGTATAATATATACTCGCGTGTAAGTGTATAATATATACTCGCGTGTAAGTGTATAATATATACTCGCGTGTAAGTGTATATTATATACTCGCGTGTAAGTGTATAATATATACTCGCGTGTAAGTGTATATTATATACTCGCGTGTAAGTGTATAATATATACTCGCGTGTAAGTGTATAATATATACTCGCGTGTAAGTGTATAATATATACTCGCGTGTAAGTGTATAATATATACTCGCGTGTAAGTGTATAATATATACTCGCATGTAAGTGTATAATATATACTCGCATGTAAGTGTATAATATATACTCGCATGTAAGTGTATAATATATACTCGCATGTAAGTGTATATTATATACTCGCATGTAAGTGTATAATATATACTCGCATGTAAGTGTATAATATATACTCGCATGTAAGTGTATAATATATACTCGCATGTAAGTGTATATTTGATAAAAAATATTGTGGAAGTAGTCAAAATGCAATAACGATATACATCAATTCTCACATCTTTTCTAAGTAGGTGACTTGCTGCGTAAAATTGATATACATGTACGAACATAGTTTGCAAAAGAGCCCAGCAAATCTTTTGTTTGAAGGCGTAATTAAATATTTGTCTCATTTTCTATCGCAATGAATAATTGTTGGTAAAACTATTATACTAAAATGTGATTAAAATATATATCAAAGAAAATCTCAAGATTATGAGTCATACATTATGCACGGACTTTTTCCAATATTGGAAAAGAAATTTATAGATTGTTGACACTCTCTCATTGAGAAAATCTCCTAATTCAATAATATATATCACAGTGTCCGGCAATACATTACAAAAAGGTAAGGCAATTAGGAAATGAAACCACTTGTAACGTTTTGATTATCAGACGTATTTACAATGTAAAATATCTCTGATACTCAAAATGAGAGCTCTCACATGTTGTCATTTCCTTACGTGTTATATATATATATATATATATATATATATATATATATATATGGTGTGCGTGTGTGTGTGTGTGTGTGTTTAATTAATTTAATATATATAATTTTAATAGATTGAATATATAACAATGTAATATTTACTATTAATATTGGCTTATTGGCTTGTGAAGTCGCTTCTTTATGATTTCTTCATATAACAATTTTAAGAAGATATCTTTTAACCCCTAATGCTCAATACTGTAAAAGGGTTAACACATTATATCTTGCTACCATCTCCACTTCAATCGCGTTAATGCTTTAGATTTATTGTGCACCTTCTCTGAAGACGCCATTTTTATTTTTTAAACGATGAAGTTAACATGCCCTGCACGCCAGTCTCAGTCGTACGATAATTGAAATTGCATTGGGACTAAATGCTTAAAAAGCAAATTTTCATTGTAGCCCAATATTGTCTTTGCTCTTCAAAACGATCACCGATTTAATCTTGATTGCACTCAATCTATAGAAGCTTTTAAGTATTTCTGCCCACAAGATACTCTATCTTTTCTCATTATCAAAGCGCTACAGGTCACGTGACTCCAGGGGCAGATAACCTTATTGCAAATAAGGGGACACGCCTGAACCCCATGACCTTATATCAGAAACGATATTTTACGAAGTGTTCGGTGTATGTTATTTTACAATATATAAACCATATCAATGCTACAATGCTGTTTAAACTAAATACAAATTGTATTAACTGAAATAAATATAGTATTAACTAACTGCAGTAGTATAATAAAGTATAAAGAATTTGAGCATGTCTTACGTTCTATGTCTAAGACTTTTGGCCTTTGGTTCTCGATTAAATATGGACAATGTTTAACAGATTTCGCTTGTATAAGGTATAATGGGGTCTCAACAGGTACATTAAAACTCCATTTGTGTGGCATTTTGGCACAATACGTCAGATATTTAAGTCACATCTCCATGGCATTACTTTATAAAAAGTTTAAACAAAGATTAGTGTCAAAAAGAAGATGAATAGCGGGAACCGTTGCATGAAGTAAACAAGCGCCGCGTAAAGATATTAATTTGAATTATGAAATTAAAAAAAAATTGTCATGAGATTTTGTTATTGTTGGTTCATTTTCCCCTCTCACCTTGTGAAGAACCCACCCCCCCCACCCCCCAATAAATATTCTAGTCTTGCAGCATTGCAGTGTTATGTAATATGACGGCGCATAACGAGTTACGGTAATAATAACGCACGTGCGATGCGTGTGCCGGAGAAAATGACGCCGCTTCAGTTGGATTGATCTGCATATTTAGTGTTATTAACGCGCGACTCTCTATCTTAGAAGGACAACATTTAGAATTTGTCCTTTAAATTTAGGGACAGACAGTGAAGTTAGATATAGAGAGTATTTGTAAATACTTCTGTGTCAGGGTTAGAGCTGGACGTTGAACACAAGCTGGTAATGTCCAGGAAAAAGAACGATGGATTAATGGGGTCTGTGATGAATATGAAATGAGCATATTTAAATTCACTTCTTTACATTCTTCATATTAATTTTAGGGCAGATAGACTTGTTTTGTTAAAAGTATCAAGACAGTAATTGTTATAATGACGGTGATAGATGCCCATCTGTTGTAAATAACTACTTTTAGAATAAATCAAAATTTTTATTTTCAGTGAAATATTTAATAATTATGAATTTTACAAGAAATTTAAATTATATAACAAATGACTTGATTTTTTTTTTTATCAAACAATGTAATATACATACTTTTGTTGAAGACATTTGAAGAGGAACCAATTTAAATACAAGCAAGCCTCGTTGCTTACTATATAGCATACAGTACTTCACATTCATGATAATCTCTATGGTTTTGTATTGAATTGACTTTGGAAATTCTATCATACAAAACTAAAATTAAAAAATGTATGAATTGAATGTGGAAAGCTTGGGGTTTAACACTTTTTTAAAATTGTAATGAATAAATGCTTAATTTGTAAATGTCAAATGTTCATTGTGAAATTTGAAAAATATTACTCCATCTTAACTTGTACTTCGTAATTAGTACGTGCATACTACATGCAGTATGCAATGTGAATGACAAATCCGTATAGTGAAATATGCAATGTATAATTTTAGAATTTGTTAATGCTTGATATGTTCTACCTGAAATGTTGCATACTAACATTTTGTATAAGCAAAATGTAATATCAATTGTTATGCTAAATCTGATACATGTAATGTGTAGTACATTTTAACTTTTGTATGCTAATGCACCCATTTGACGACAGGTGACGCGCTTATAAGACAGGCTATTACCCCAAAGGTATCAAAATTGCTCGTCCTCAAGATTAATTTGCCCAAACTCCATGACAAATCGACACCATATTTAAACAATACATTCGGCTCTATAAGTCAAAGGCGTAGCACGTGCACCTTTTCTAAAGTGAGGAAGAAGCAAGAGTACGTTTGTGCCCCTTCCCACTTGTTTTTTTTTTTTGGGGGGGGGGAAGGGGGGAGAGTCAGAAGGCTCCGGGTGTGACGTGATTATTTAAGTTATTATAGAACAGCGAGGCGACAGTACAGAAGAACACAAGGACTACATTTATATACACACTGTGTAACCTCCGTTTGTTGCAGATTTTAAACCTTGAGACATAACCAGCTAAGCACTAATGGGCCATTAGTGTTGTTACACAATGCGGAATTGACCCCCCCCCCCCTCCCCGCTTTTTCTTTTACCTGTTGTATTTTGTTTGTTAGAAATATTTCCCCCCATCCTCCTTTTTGATGGGGATACTACATTGTGTATAAATGACTCGCCTTCATACTTTTCAATAAATATTCCTGTGATTCAAAGTCCATTTGTAATAACTTCACAATCTTTTTAAAACCAATGAAAAATACTTTCTTAAATGACATCAATACTGTTTAAAATGTATATCTTCCATTCATGAAAGGCTATCTGTCATTGTAAATATTCAATCCTGATGGTACAGAATTTGCATGTAGGCCAGTGACAGATCCAGACGGAACTACTGCGGTTGCATTCCGTTTTGTTCTGCCATAAATTGAGAAGGATAAACTTTAAATTTAGTCTCTATTAACGTTATGCTTGAAATGTTGATGTGAATGAAAATAGACACGATGACTCAAATGGTCGCTCTAACAGTAGAACTGTATGGATTACTCCCGAAGTTCACCGCCCCATCTCAGAATGCTTTCATATATTAGTAATCGAAAAATCAATCATCAAAAATATGTAACGTGTTGTCTAGTCGACTTAGTATAGAGGCGAGAGGCGAGTTGTTCCAATATCGAACTACTATAGTCCGTTTTCAAAGGTGATATGTAGCGTGCGCCACCTCTCGTCATGGAAAGCTACATTAACATACAAATGTTGAAATAACATTGAACGAATTACGCATTGCACGTGTCAGGTTCAGCACTGATTTTGCATTTTACTTTCTACAAATCATGCAAATATTTAAAATGGAATGCAAATTTTGAATATTCATAAATATTATGCCTTTTCATACATTATTTACGCAGATCAAATTAAGAATTTATGAATTTAGCATTTACAAATGCATTTTTCAGCATTCATGTTAAACACTGTATAGAGTACGCACTTACTGATTACGTATTACAAATTTCAGATGTAGCGATGATTTTTTTATTTTACATTAAACAATGAACATGTTACATTTACTTCTTACAAATTTCAAATTACAATTCTAGAAATTCTGAACTCCTAGCTTAATTATATAATTATTTATCAGATGCTTCAGTTCCATTGGACCTGAACATACATTCTTAACAATTCACTGCGTTTTGAACCCGACTATGATGGGCCAATTTTTGTGAAAATTTTGTTGCGATTTGTGTGTGTAATGCATGGTATTGATGTTGAACACATATTTATCTAAAATGAAAAAAAAAAATTAAAAGTTCTTTTTAAAAAAGGAAATCTGTATTTGAATTTTGATAATTTTTGCCTGACTGACTCCTAATTAAGTACCAGTCGGTATTCTTAAACGAACTTTTCAAAAGCCTGTAGATGGTTAATTTGGTCCTCTACAAATTTAATGATATCAGATTTTCACTTAAAATCAATAAAAGAAAACAGATAGTCAAACTATCCAATGATTTATATTTAAAATACACTAAATTTTGACATTTATTGAGAATTATTAGCGATGCTATCTATTCAAATTCTCGACACGTATTTAAGCAATTCATATTAACAAACTTGCTGAAGTCTTTTCTTAAGAAATGGGCATGGCATTGTCTGCCACGTGTACAACACAAAGCTGCCTGGGGAGAAATCTTTCGGCTTTGAAAATTCCACCCGAGATTGTTTTCATCAATACAATCACGGAACAAGACGGCGTCTGCTGACGTTTGAAGTTTGACGTATTTGATTTAGTCAGTCACGTGACGTGATACCTGCACAGTTTTTGTTGACGTTTCTATGTCATCATTTGCATAAATCTTCCCGTCTTAAGGAGCATGGTGCATCGGATAACTATGTCCTCTTTTGATGTTGACACCCAATTACTGCGATTTAATGCAACTTGTGATTACACATTGCTGTAGAACTGTTACAAATGGCAGACTTTTACGACCTAACTTGAAATTATATACAAGGAGTACGGGAAACTCATTGTTATCCAAGTAACGGACGACCAAAATACCCCCATTTAGAGTTGAGAAATATGGTGGGATGCAACACAGAAAACTGCTTTGTGCAGCAATTCTTTCTTCAATCGAGTTACACCAGGAACCCAGTACATAGACATTAACACGGGGTTGTTATCCCCCTTTGTTCTGGCACTGCGATGTCTTTTGGTCAGTAAATGTTCCCTGCAGTCGGTATAAGCAAAGCGTGTATCTAGAGCTTGTTCAGTAAAGTGATGTTCTTGTAGCTTCACTGGAGAGGAATAAAATAAATTCGGTTGAAAATGTGTACAGCTGTATTGCCTGAACAAGTTTTTTTGAAAGCATGAAGAATTACTTATTTTATTTAAAAAGGAATTAACTTTCTTTAAATAATAATCCGCCCGAAGACATTTACATCTATATGAAAGTAGTGGAATTATCATTTATGAAATAAAGGTACAGAAATTACACCATAACTACGTTTGTCGAGGATTTTAGGAACCCTTGCCCATGCGTATCATTTCAATTTTTCAGTGAAGCGCGGGGTCAGTAGATATAAAACGCGTTTGTCCAAGTTTGTTGACTGGTTATGCATCAAGTAAATCGTTATACACAAGACTGTGCAGTCTCCAGAACATCGATGACCTTGCTTTTGTTGACGTTCGACATGACCACGTAACTAACACTTTGAATATGACTACAGTTTACAGATGGCAGAGTGATATGCACAATTGTTTTTAAGACTATTTAATTAAATTCTGATACACGTGCTTCTGGTTAAACAGTTGTAATAATGCAAGGCATGTCGGATAGCCTTCTTCTTCTTCTTCTTCTTCTTCCCAATAATGGCCACCATCAACAGGGTAAAAACGGTTCGTAACATTTACACCTGTTTGACCAATGAAGGGATGGTGCTGACACTGTTTCTGGTGATAATGAATTCCAGTCCCTGATGGTACGCGGGAAGAATGAAAACATGCGGTAGTCCTTAGTTGTAGATGGTTGCTGGAAGCTTTTGTCATGTGTATTCCTGGTCAGTCGTTTTATTAATACACACACATTTCTATCAAGTGGAAAAATTTTTTGAACATCGGACTATGTAGCTTTAATAATGTACGTTCGAATACAGCTGTTTTATCTATTGCTGATCTCTGCAGTGGCGAATTCAGGATTTGTTAAGGGGGATAATAGGCTTAGAGCCGTTCTAAGGCCCTCAATGGATCCAGGCCAAAGTCCTCTTGGGGGCCCATGGAGCGAAGCCAGGGTTTGAGCTTTTTAGGCTTAACCTTCTTTAGTCATTCTAGCTTTACTTAAGCATAATAAAATCAATAAATAACATGTTGGTCACAAAAAAGAGGAATTGCCCCCCACCCCTCTAAATCTGCCACTGCTCTGGTAGTCATAAACCTCTCAGCAAGTAAAAAGCTTTCCTGAAATTTCTAGGTCCATGATTGTTATAGTGAAAATTCGGCAGTCCTGCATTTACTATATTTCGAAGACATAATCAATCTACGATTTTGTTTGGTGAAATATATAACTAAATACATTTGAGTAAGTCCAAGGTGGTTTTACTTCATCTATGAAAATTGAAATCGGGCTGTGCAGGATAGCAGGCGAATGGATATGGATGCGGACTCAGTCGATACCAAATGATTAAAAACAGCTAGGTCTTTGTGTTTATATAATTCGTTTAAATATTCATATAATGAAATAATAATTAACGTTGTATTTGATGGCAACAATTATTCAGCAATCTTGTTCACTTCGTTCTTCATTACCCTTATCCACTGGCTAAATCAGCTTAGTCACTTTTTATTAACTTTAATGATTGCATAATATTCTCCCTTGAATACTTGCATGTACAAAGGTATCCCGTTATGAACTAGATTAAGAAATAGCTTGATTCGATCCGAATAGAGGTATGATTATAACTAACGTATTTGTTTTTGTTTTAAGTTATTACTAGTAATCATGAATCATTATGCATGACATCATGCACGAACCATCGACCATCATCCAATGTTGCGAATACATGAAAATGGTTTTAGTCGATACGCGAAGTTCAAGATTTCTGTTCAATAAACTGCCTTAATAGTTAGTATATATATATATATATATATATATATATATATATATATATATATATATATTTCAAGGAGAAGTCTACCAAATTCGTAACGTTGTACTCCAAACTGGGGATCAAATCAGGGAGATGGGGGTGTTGAAATATTTTTATTTCAAACTATTTTAACATAGAAATCACTGAATTTCAGAGAAATGATAGATTATTCAGTTTTGAGGAAAAGAAACGTCTGTTATTGCACCTAGTCTTAACTTTTAAAAAGTGCATATTCCACTGAAAGGCGTCACTTTCTCGTTTTCTTTATTTCCTCATGGCGATTCATATCAAAACATTTTGTCGTGCTATAAAATACACAAAACATGTTTGATATATTCAGAATAATTACGTAAAAATACAATTTACATGTAGGGAATGATATGTGTGAAATTATTGTTTTTTAAGGTTTAATTAAAAACTTTTTTTTTTTCATTTAGTCAACTCTTTAATATTTCCGAAAGTAAACTTATCAATGTTATCATAGCGTTTTGTAAATTTACTCAGTCCATTAATCCGGATGTCTTTGGACTCGATCATATTGTCTTAGAAGTAGCCCTCTACCCAGGGTAGTGAGCGGTATTGTGGCTGTTTGCTTTGCTCTTGCTATGTACCCGTGCCGAAAATAATCTACAACTGGACTTCTTCCCTACATATGCCACTTTAACAAAGACCCTTGAGTTTATCTGAAGTGGTTTAGGAGGTTGTGCAGCCCGGATTATCTCGCGCAAGGCTACTGATTTTCTGACGGTGAAGAGTCCTTCACATGTTTGTCTACAATATTAGTGATGCAATGTCAACTCTTGTCATTCCATCGCGCAGTGATTCTTTTCAGTGGCCTCGGCCCTTGGCTTTTTTAGTTTTCACTTCATTCACAAACGTCATACTGTTTCTAGGGGTTTGGTAGCTAAGTAAGCCTTTTGAATAAGTAATTTTTATCACCTTTCAGCCTTTTGCTATGATTTGGATGACCGATCTTGACAAAAACGTTTGAATACATTGATTTTCAAGTTGCTTTAGAGAGAGAGAGAGCACATCTATTTTAACAATATTGAATCCAACTATCATCAAATGAAAATGAAAAGTCCTTGTAATTAACTTAAAAAGGCCAAAGCATTTTCTTCGTAAAAAAGTAATTTGATAATTCATAATTCCATCTTTAATGACTTTCTAAAATGGTACATTTGTCACATTGATGCATTTTCAAAGCCTTTCAGAAAAAGAAAGAATTCGAAAACAAATCAACATATTGATATCACCAGAATGTTGAGAGTCTGATAGCCATCAGCTTGTTGTTACGAATCAGAAAGACTGCAGTTCAATGACTTTTTAAGTGATGATGTCATCACATTAATCTCTGGTACCAATTTTCTAAGCGCCATTGACATTATGCTGTCTCGTAATAACATTCCTTGATGATCCCCCCTCCCCTTAAGAGAGAGAGAGAGAGAGAGAGAGAGAGCTATTCTGACAGTTAATCCTCAAGATGACATGCGCCGTGGACATGCCGCTATCCAGTGAATAATCAAAGCTTGGAAAATGGATAAACAAGGCAAGAAAAGTACCGACGAGTGGGTGAGTGGGTGGATAGGAAAGTCAAAATAAAATCACTCTTAAAAAGAGTTAGAATTGGTCAGTTACCAGTAGTTTTAAAGTATGTACATGTATATTTACATAGGTTGTAAATAAAACATACGAGTAATTAAAATATTTGAAATATTGCAATGTGAAAATGAGAACACAGTCAAAATTAGTCAATCTGATCATTTATAGTCGAGTTTGGTATAATTTCAACGTGCGTGGATCGGTTCTCCATTTGTTTGTAGTCAAATATTCATAGAAAAACTAAAACACATGTATGAAATGATATTTGATATTTTCCTCGCCTTCTTTTAAAGTTACCAATGCGCTTGTCTCCGTGCAACAGTGTCGAAATTTGGTGCCCCCCCCCCCTCCCTGTAAATGGAATCCTCAAGTAAGTCCCGGATTACCAGTCATATACCGGCAGCAGATTTTCCTTTGCCGCCATTCGAAACTTGCCACTGTATGAATAGGTTGTTTTATGTTTAATTAATAATGTAGAAAAATTATTTAGAAAATTTTCATATGATGTACTATATATAGGGTAAATTTCGCCCTCGTTATATTTTTGCCCATTTCGCCTTCATCAGAAATGGACAATATTGTTACTTTGATTTAAAAAAAAAAAAAAAAAAAAAAAAAAAAAGGGAAAAGAAAAACGAAAAAAAAAGAAACAATAAAAACAAACAAACAAACACAAAAAAAAAAAAAAAAAAAAAACACACCCCCCCCAAAAAAAACCCAAACAAACAAAAGCAAAATAAAAAAAACCAAACAAATAATAATAATGAACAACCACCCAAAAATAACCAAATGGAAATAAAATAAAAAGCAAATACAAAAAAAACCATACTCCCGGGTTTTAAAAGTTTAAAACATGGCGAAATTAATCTCCAATACACCTGCAAGGGGGCGGGGGGGGGGGGCAAAACTTTCCTGTATGATATAGTATAATTTCTCTTTATCTCTGCAGTCTGTGATAAGACAATCAAGTTTGGGTATATTTCGAAAGACTGGTTTAGGCTTATTTCTCACTCTAGTAGTTTGGAGGGGTGTAAAATTCACGGAAACTTTGTTATCTGACATCCCAGTGGCATAACCTCGATAATTTCGGCCAAAAAGAACACTGTTATGTATTATGCCACCGTCTTATGGACGGTAGTTGAAATATGTTTATAGATATGGTAAAAGTTATAAAATTGTGAATACCACGGGTGCTTTTGTTCTATTTCAGGGATTGGGTGGGGTGGGATAGAAAAAAAACCAAACAAAATACTTGCGTGAATTTTAACATTTATTACTTTCTGAACCGTTTAATGTTGCGTTGAACGCTGCTAGCAACGCTAATCATTGTTTTATTGTTTCCTTATAACACCACTAGAAACATTCCTTGACTTGCAAGCTATAGAGAACAATGGAGGAGAGTAATGTCATCGAAGTCCTGAACTATGGGCTGTCTATTCTACTATAGTCTGATGCCGCAACCTTGATCATCGATGTGACCAAACACTGAAAAACCGCGTGATTTTTCCGTGTTTTTAGAAGTTTGACTATAATTCCATGGAAATTTATTCTGAGACAGTGAGGTTAACACTAGGCTGTTAATCAGCGCGTAAAATCTTCTTCGCGCCATTGTACCCATGTACATGGGGGATAATACCAGAAATTGAACTGACATGATTCCATCGCAGGGGGGAGAGATTGGGGGGATAGAGTTTATGCAAAAATATGTTAAATCTTGCCGACAATTTGTGTAATCTCTTTCATCCATTTGACACCGTACATAATTTTCAATGTATCAACAATACCCCAAACCGGCCGACCATTTTGTACGGGAAAACGCGAGGCGTTTATGTTTTTCCTCGGAAAAAAGATACGAATTCACGGCCAACTAATTAGTTTAAATATTATTTAAAAAGACACAAAAAACTGACTTTGAAAAGTGTTAATAATATTCAGATACAGGCCAACCTATTGACATGGCAGAAGATATTGAATATATAATGCAGCTCGACATGTTAGTTTTTATTTGATTTGCTGAGATAAATTTGGTTTTGCCATGTTAATGAGTCAGGAGATGCTAAAGCCTACCTCAACCACAATGCATGACATCTGCAAAATATTGAACAGATATTTAAATTTCAGTAATTAAAAACGACAAAATATTAATAAAAAGGTGCAATTATGAGCATCCTTTCAAACTGAAACATGTTTTACAAATGTAAATGCAGCGATTTGTAGCATGCTTTGAAGCGTTTGATAAACATATAAAGATTTTGCTAGGGTGAAGGTGATTCAATTTGTATCCCTGCCTCACAAAGAAAGCCATTGATCTTAAACCGTGCATTTTATGTTTTAAACATTCTTTTCAAAGTTTCATAGAAGATTGAAAATGAATTTTAGTGCACTGTATTATAAATTAACTAAATTAGAACTGTACAGGACTTCAATACGTTTGAATTAAACGTGAAACTTAACATCTTTATATATCCAAGATAAATAATGATTACATTGCACATAGTTTATAGTAATATGCAAATATTGATTACATTGCACATAGTTCATAGTAATATGCAAATATTGATTACATTGCACATAGTTCATAGTAATATGCAAATATTGATTACATTGCACATAGTTTATAGTAATATGCAAATATGCATTTAAAGACTAAGATAATATATATTGGATCCAAAATACATGTCCAAAAACGATAGTTAGGGCGTTTAATAGAGTAATGAATAATTTCTTATATAATATATATATATATATATATATATATATATATATATATATATATATATGATTGTTTGTTTGTTTCGTAGTAGTGAGGGTTCTTGAACGTGCCAACGCCTACCGTGACACGGGACCTCCGTTTTTAAGGTTATATCCAAAAGACCCGTGATTCTCACTTCTAAATGCCGAGCGTTTGGCTAAGGAGCAATCGCTACCTATTTTTCGTCTTAGGTTTGGCACGAACTCACGACCTCCCGGTTACGAAGCGAACGCTCTAACCACTGAGCTACCGCGACCGATATGTATATATATATATATATATATATATATATATATATATATATATATATATATATATTAAGTAGAATTCTTCTTCTGAAAGTAGTTAGGTAGACAGATAGATATAGACAGAGATAGGTAAACAGGCAGAGAGATAGATCGATAGGCAAAAC
The DNA here is from genome assembly GCA_024699665.1 of Ostrea denselamellosa. Taxonomy (NCBI): domain Eukaryota; kingdom Metazoa; phylum Mollusca; class Bivalvia; order Ostreida; family Ostreidae; genus Ostrea; species Ostrea denselamellosa. The sequence goes on along the minus strand of JAMZEH010000054.1, from coordinate 1,427,267 downwards.
AGACAGACTGGCAGATGGATGGATGGATGGGCGGACAGACGGACACACGGACGGCCCGACAGACAGACAGATAGATATTTATATGGATAGATAGAGAGAGAGAAAGAGAGAGAAAGAGAGAGAGGGAAAGAGAGACATGCAGACAGAGAGACATTTCTCCTCTAACTTTTTGCTATAATCAAATCCAATCTTACATCTGTTATAAAATTTTGTAAATCTACTGATAAACAATTAAAAAAACACAAACAAACAAACCAACCAAAAACTGTAGTAAAGATAAGCGTAGATGCAGATACTGTTGTTTTCAGAACCCTATAGTGTTGACGATAAGCCTGCCACCTAATGAAATGACATCAATGTTAGAAACCGTAAGATCTTATATGCATTTGATAGCTATTGGGACGTCATTTAACTTTCAAAAATGAATAGATAAATATAAAAAAAAATTTCAGACCCCACCTATTAATCAAAGCATTAATCAAGGGCACTGAGTGTCAAATCAAAGAAATTCACGACAATAAATGAAGTGCTTGGTTTAGTCATTGCATTGGACATACACCTACAAGTGGAAAATTACCGTTATCGTTGTCGATTCTAAACTCTATCAAATCAAATTATGAACTACTTCATTAATCTGTCTAGGGTTTCTTCAGTTACAATATACTGGACAATTAACCTGTAAAGGGACAACTAATAGAATGCTTTCTTTAATAAAAAAAAATCTTACCGATGGAATATTTCCTTTTTATATAAAAAAGGATTAATTATCTGCGATTTCGGATTAAACTAAATCATTCACTCTCTTTAAGCGTTTATGACGTCGTATGAAATGAAAGACTGGATAAAGACACTGTTTAAATAGTCTTTTGATCTTTCATCCCTATCACTCAGAAGTGTTACGTTTTGAAAGAGATTTGTGGTATTTTTTGTTTGTATATTCAATGTGAAATGTCAATTTGGTCGTTAAATAAGATAGAACAGACTTGTTTATTGTTTTTGCATAATATTTGCTTAAAATGTAGGTATTTTGCATTACATTAAGAAACGTATTTCATTGGTCGTACCATCGACGCACTGACGTACGGCACGAGGAGTTTGGCGCGTGCGCAGGTGCGACATATAAGTAAGTTTTTTAAAGCAGCTATGAAAGCTTTTAAGGTTTTAATCATGTCTTGCGGGGTTATTCTGTCATTTTGATGGCGTATGTTCCACACACACATTAACGTTGTTATGCAAAGAATATTTAGAGCTTAGATTTAATAATACGAAGGGAGAAAATTCGTCATTTAGATAACCATCTAGTGGCCTCTAGACATCATGCAATCTGTTGAACTTGATATTCAATCAGAAACACATTTAATATTCATATAGCTATACTGAAATAAAAATTAAATTGATTTAAATAGAGAAAAGAAATTATTTGGGCAGGATAATCTGAGCTCACAACCAGGAAACGATTCCGTTGCAAAAACAATCTCCGATTCGGCAGGAATAAGGCAGATTGGCCCATATTGAAACAGACAATGAATGTTTTCTACACCAATAACGAGAAGGAAAGGTTAAATGATCCTGCTAACGAAATTTTCATATTTAAAAAAATAACTCAATACTCCTGAAATTTGAGCAGACCAATAATGATTTTTATTATGGAATGGCACAGTCTTTCCTGTGTAGTTAACCTTGCCATGACACGTGATTTGATACACGCGGTGTTTTTATACGTTTTTGCATGCAATATGGCCATGCATTTTCCTGCATACACCATGCATAAACTCTACAACGCATATCAATAAATTATTGTTTTCTTTGCATCTTAAAGAAATTCAAAATTTAGAATGTATATAAATCGTAAGAATTTTAATGGAAAGACATTTTTATACATTCTTAACACGCTTATGATTTATTGAGAATATGAATTCATTAGGCGTGAGTGAAATACGACTGGATTCGGTCATTAAATCCGCCTCATTTAATGGAGGCAACCTTTCCGCTACAATGTTTAAACAAGACAGCTGTACTATACATTGGGATGAAATGGACAAAAATTGTTACCCTGTTATAAACAACGCTAAATATAACAAACAGAAATTTTATGACAAAAAGATTTAAACAAATGGGATTGTCTTGATAAGAGATAAATGAATTACAAATCAAATTAATGCAAACATATTGACATCTCTAATATGTCCCTCCAAAACAGTTTCAATTTAGATGTTCTTATCTTCTTCCAAAGTCCTGTATTTTCAGATTCCTTGTGTCGAGCATAGAATTAACTTTATATACTAGTTTACCCTTCATTTCCATTTACAGCATTTATGTTCCTGAATTCATTTCATGCTTATTTAGCACTACAAAATAGTTCTTTTCCTATTGTATCTATTTCAATCTTATTCGTCACCGGAAGGTCGTGGGTTCGAGCTCCGATCGGAACAACATGGCAGCGTCAAACCTAAGGCGCAGGTATATGCATAGTGATTGCTTCTTCGGCAATCAGCATTTAGAACTGAGAGTAGTGAATGAAACGGGTAAAACGTTAACAAGGTCCCGTGTCGCGATAGGCGTTAGCACGATAAAGAACCCTCACTGCTATGCCCATTAGCGCCATGCAGTTTTGTGGCACTTCTGAGTGAAAAAAATTGTCGAAGGGCACATAAAACAAATAAACGAATCTAGCTTGTTAGCTGATTAGGTGATTCAAAAAAATTCTGCAACCCTGAATTTATCATTACTGTTATTTGACGTTCAATAAAAAAAATGTCAGTTGTTAAGTGTTCTGGCTTTCAATTAGGTACAAAGGTACGCATCGGATCCAGTTGCACAAAAGTTATTCCTATTTAACTGACTGTTAACGTTTAGTTAAAGGTATATAGAGGTAAGAGTTAATGACAAATTAACTGCCAGTTTGCAGGTTTGTGTTCCTGTTATTTTATGTCTATTGAAAAATGAATGGCATTTTTTAGTGCTCAATTGCGCAGGACAGCAGACCTTATAAACCAGTTAGCAGAGTTTTGTCTCGCTGTAATAGTCACAATTTAAGAAATCATTCACAAGTCAACCGAGCTAGACGAACAAACTCTACACACACTGATTCTGTGGAGTTTGAACAATGTAACTGTGTGTTCAGTTGTATTTGATAAAAACGATAAAGATTTGAACACTTTGGTGAATAGCTTAATTATTCATATAGATTTAATAAGATAAGTACATTTACATTGTACAATGTATTTATTTTTATTAAATGAATACGAGGATTCAACTATGCTTAAAGGACAATATTCGTCTCGTCCTTCGGACTCGGTAAATAATCCCTTTCGAGGGCAGCGAAATCATCGTCCAATGTATTCGCCACATCTAATAAAACTTGTGTAATGTAAAATCTTGTAGTTTTGCACCTTAAAAAAGAGCGAGGTGAAGACTTTCTGATAAGATTAATGGAACAAAACTAGTAAAATCGGTCACTTTACATATTCTCAAACTATGTACAACGTTAAGTGTGGCTTTTTATTTGAAATACGATTCGTGTTTCATTGAACTGCACCTTCTTTCTAAATTTCCAATAGATAGCAAATAATTTTGCAGATTTCTAGGGTGTGTCTCTTTTTAACAATTTTATTGCATAAGAAGATCCCCTGGGAATCCGGGTTAGAATATGTCCTCAGTACCCCTTGCTTGTCGTAAGAGGCGACTAAAGAATGAAACCGCAAAAACCGAGGTCCCGTGTCACAGCAAGTGTGGCACAATAAAAAGCTCTCCTTGTGTAAAGGTCGTAAGCGCCGAGCATAGGCCTAAAATTTGCAGCCCTTCACCGGCAATATTGAAGTCTTGATAAGAGTGAAAAAATCTCCATCGTAACGCTAAACAATATACAGTCAACCAAACATGTACTCATATGGTTATTTTTAATACCAATTGCTATATTTGAAGATATATATATATATTTCGAATATACATTTTCCCAAATTTCATGGGTCATAATATACCCACATAGTTTGTAATCCTCTTTCTATAGATGATTCGTAGGGAGGATTTTAAATCGTCCTTTTGCCCCACTGACCACTGATCTCGTTAACACGCGATTAATCGCCATGACAGTTCGTATAATGCCCTGTTTCACTGAATACTTTCACGCGTTCTGGAAAATTTAACATGCATTTCCGAATGCATAAATTTTGTTAGGAGAATTTTTGTCTACGTCTGTCAAGTGTATTTTATCATACAGATTACATGTGTATTTTGCTAATTAAATGTTTTCATTGTTATCGAGCACAACACTAATGTACTCGCTGACAGCCAGAAAAAGGAAATTTTGTGGAAAAAAGCTGGGTTCTTTTATGAAAACAAATATCGTGCATAATATCTAGTTGTTCTCTATTTGAGTTTCATTTCATAATGAACAAACAGACGAAAATTAAACAATCATCTCCAAATATTTATTCAAAAATTTTAACAGATTGTATTATTATTAAAAACTTTAAGTGCGTCGACCCCGTCATTTTCAGAATTCAACTGAAAACGTTATCTTTTTGTGAAGATTTATTTCAAACGGGATTTGATAAAGTATTGCAGACCAATCGCCAGTGAAGCCTAATCTTCTTTTGAAAAAAAAAACTTACAGTTAAAGAGCACGTCTTTGCACCACGAGTTGTTGAACCACGTGATAGTACCGAAACAGCTGTATGATAATATATTAGCATGCCTACGACTTCTGTACATAATATTTCAAAATTAAACAAAATAGTAACGACTGAGTGCTTCCATAAAATCTAAGACCCTGCCACTTCGGTATACAGAGGTGAACATTTTCACGTGCGCTGTCGTGCGATTCGCTATTTCCTTATATGGAATCGCCACGCGCAGGTACAACGCCCGAGATTTTACACTTATGTCGTCTCCAACAAGTCTGTCAACAGTCTTATTCCGGAGATTTGTAGACCGTGTGTCGAAAGTGCATAGTATTTTACGGGCTTTTGCAATAAATGCACGGTATATCATTACAATCCAGGTGAAGGCCCAAGCGTCTTAGACTGTCATTAAAACCTGCAGACAAAAGATACAAGAGGAAAATGACATTTGACGAATTTTAGGACTGATATTGGAATTGGGTCTGAGATATTAAGCTGTACAAAAACCGTTATCTTTGTTAAACGAAAAGTAAATCCATGCAGTGCATCGTATCTTACAAATTACTTGTTGGTAAGTGATCACTACAAGAACAAGGTATCCGATTTCACGCACGCTTCTCTTACTATTATGACGTCATTTGTACGACTTCTGCATCCTCGCAAGGAAATAGTTCCCTGTCTGAAGAGCCCAATCTTGATAGGATTTTTGTCGAGGCGTCCCTTATCAAACCCTACAAGGTTTCTCGTGGTCTGTATTGTTCTAAATATGGGTTAATGACGACAATGCGTTCTAGTTCTGGAGTTCAGAACTCGTTATTTGAAGTTCATCTAATAGCGAGGCGTGTCATTTATATCTATCTTAGCTTTGTTATCACTTTTCTTTTCGTTATTTCTAGTATCTTATATAATGTGACAAAGGTCAGTCTCCCATTTATTCAAAATGCCAACAGTCTAGCCAATGGTGCGGAAATTTTATACACTGTTATGATTCTGTATTCTATGTTACCAATGCAAGTGCTTTCTGAAAATTTCTTCGATGCAACACTGTATATAGATACAAATGTAGCCATTCTAATGATGAAGTTCAATTTCCCTTGCTTTATTTCTTTACATATGAAAGATACAATCAGACTAGCACCCAATCACGTTAAAACAATCATAATTCTTAATTTTGAACACTTGCATATGCAAATTTAACCATAACACTGACGGTGTTTCTATTTGTTTGCGTGGTTACAGTGATGCAAGGATATACAGTGTTAATCTAGATTCCTAAACAAAACCGGAAGTCAATGTATAGCGTATTTTGTTAAAGCAAGCCGATATTTTGGAAAGTACTGTTATTGTGTTCGTTACATTCTTTGGTTTTAATGTATGTATATTAGAAAAACGAATAAACAAACTATGAAAGAATTTGCTGATTGAAAAGATGATTTCACGATGCTAGAAGAATCTGATCTTCATCATAATGGTCCGACAAAGCCACGTGGACAAATTGCGATGGTAGTTCTCATTTCAAAGCGAGATCTAACCACGATAGTGTCCAATTTACTGTTAATTTCCTCTATGTTTTGTTCCTGTGTGAACGCAAATGCTAACTAACGTAATAAGGTGCTGGGCGCTTTGCCCCCTTATCAAATTTAAGGGTCTATCACGACACCCATACTATTACAGTGATATCATCGGCGCTTTTGTGTTGCTCTGCATGGCGCTCAACCAAGTCTCATTAAAACGTTGTCACTCTAAACAGGTAGAAAAATGTACAGAAAATAATCAACAAGTAGTTGTACGTATGGATACAGGTTTACAAACTAGGATTGCAAGAAATCTTTTTCTAATTGTAGAATCTTATTTCCCGTGAATACAGGAATTCTACTTAATTCAATTAGCCATTTTCAATAACTAAACAATTTTTGTTCAACCATGCTAATACTGTTTTCCCTCTGAAACATGGAGTTTCAATATCAGTGTAGCGGTTACTGACGAATAGTTCGCGTGCCAGAAGCGAAATTTTTGTCTTTGTCTTGAAATGACTGTTGTTCGTCAAGCATATAATAGACTAACTTAAACATGTAGTGAATACATGAATTGTCAAACGCCTGATAACCGAAGACATGAACAATATCACTGGGCCTTAGATATTTAAACAATAATATTGAATGATAAACAATTTCTAATATATGTATAAAATTTGCAACATCAAGCTCAACAATAGAGGAAGGGCTCCATTACCGAGTCAGCAACAGTATGTGCAACGAGTTCTTTATGCAACTACCATTACTACTGCTAAAGCTATTACTAATAAAGCTACTACTACTACTACTAAAGCTACTACTATTACTACTACTACTAAAGCTGCTACAACAACAACAACGACTACATCTAAAGCTACTACTGCTACTACTACTACTGCTACTACTACTGCTAATACTACTACTACTAAAGCTACTACTACTGCTAATACTACTACTACTACTACTACTAAAGCTACTACTACTGCTAATACTACTACTACTAAAGCTGCTACTACTACTACTACTACTACTACTAAAGCTACTACTACTGCTAATACTACTACTACTAAAGCTGCTACTACTACTACTGCTACTACTACTAAAGCTACTACTACTGCTAATACTACTACTACTAAAGCTACTACTACTGCTAATACTACTACTACTACTACTACTAAAGCTACTACTACTGCTAATACTACTACTACTAAAGCTGCTACTACTACTACTACTACTACTACTAAAGCTACTACTACTGCTAATACTACTACTACTAAAGCTGCTACTACTACTACTACTACTACTACTACTACTACTACTACTACTACTAAAGCTACTACTACTGCTAATACTACTACTACTAAAGCTGCTACTACTACTACTACTACTACTACTACTACTACTAAAGCTACTACTACTGCTAATACTACTACTACTAAAGCTACTACTACTGCTAATACTACTACTACTATTAAAGCTGCTACAACAACAACAGCAGCAACAACAACAACTACTACTACTATAGCTATTATTATTACTGCTACTATTACTGCTAAAACTGCTACAACAACAACTACTACTATTACTAAAGCTACGACTATTACTACTACTACTAAATATACTACTACTATTACTACTACTACTACTGCTACTACTATTACGACTACTACTACTGCTGCTGCTTGTGCTGCCATGAGTATTGCACAAAAGTTTATGCAGTACTTGTATGTGAAAGTCTATGAAAAATACAGTATCTGTTTTAGTTGAACGTAAATTAATATTCCAAGTCTAGCGAAATGTGTCTTCTGTATATACTACAATCAAAAGTTCGATTAACATATATTACAGAAACCAGTCCCATCTTAATTATCTTTCCCATCTAAAACAACATCAAATGATCCCAGGCAATCTTGATATTTCTTTTAAAATTATGAGTAAATGTTTAAAAGTGTCTTTAGGATAAATCATTGTGAATCAAACATTTATGATTCTTTTTAACAAAGAATTTACACATTTCAGCACCAGTGACCCCCGCAACAGTTATAAAGAGGTTGAATTATCTCCAGCTCTTAAATGCATGATGTTTGTTTTCTGAAAAATCACAATCAGTTCTTTCTTGTTTTTACAGTCTTTGTGATCCATTAAGGGCTTAATTGCCACAAGATCCAAGTAGATGCCTTATCAAATAATTTTAAGCGTTTTCTTGTAATATGGAAATAATCCAAGCGTGGTTGAATTTAATAAATCGGTGGCATAATTAACGTTTTTCCTGAAAATCGCTCTAAAAGATCAAAAGAGAGCACCTCGCACCACCACATGTCAGATTTCTTAAAATTTCTAGTTTTATAATAAGTAAAAATTTATCATTTCTCTTACATTGCAGTTACCTGCATTTTTATTTTTTTTATTTTTTATTTTTATTTATTTATTCATTCATTTTTTTGCATGTGGGTTCTTGAACACATATATTTCAACACTGAGTTTGATGGATATTTGATGTCTATATGATTTTAATCGAACGTGTTTGTGTTATGTATCTGAAGCTGAGAGCTTCAATAAACCATTTCCATAGCGTTCTCGATAACTGCGAGTATATCACCTAACCCGGCAATCGTGGGCCAAACACATAATTAAAACACATTGATAAATACAAACAAAACAACTGTTTGCCATAACGCTTCATTTCCTGTGTAGAGTTCAATTGTGTGTCAATTAAGGAATTTCATTAAGTGAAACGTTTGCCATAGAAATCGGAGTAAGGAAGAACCACTCGATATAAACAAGTCGCGGAGCATGCGAAAAACTTCTTGTCAAATAAGATGTATTAAAATAAATCACTTACATCTTGCTTTATTTCAGATGTAAGTATAAAAAATGAATATGACTATTGGTTTCTACAATAACTAATTACCTGTAGCGTAAACAATTTCTAATTATGCTTGACAAATAAAACAGAATTACGCTAATACAATTATTCAAATGGCAAAAATACGGAATTGATATATACCACCATTTTTCAAGAAGATGTTACTATCTTGACAAAACTTCGATTACAATCAATTTCTAAAAATAAAATTTAAAAAAAAAAGGAAAGAAAAGAAAAAACTAGCTCTGTCTGAACAGACACAAGTGACACCCGCATCTGAAATATTCTGATAAAAACCAATCAAGTCCTTTCGTCTAGCGACTTTGTCTGCAAAATTGATGGGTATCTCTTGCGTCTTTTTGTTTGGTTGTCTTTCGCTATCAATCTTATTTCATTTGCTCCGCTCCGTTGCACAAAACTGTTTTACTTTCGAGAAGCATTCTGAAACGGTACACCACTTGCATTTCAATTGAAGATTTTGAATATGCAAAGTCACTTCATTGTTCCAGCTAATCTTATGCGGATTTGATGCATTATTGTTGACAGATAGACGAAAGCGTGGAGCAAAACCCCAGTCAAGCCTTTTTAAATGCAGCAATAAATGCATTGCAAGTGTTCTCAAAGAAAAGAAGCAAAGTTTACATAACAAAGATTCTGTGTTTTAAAATTGTCAATGTTTGAAAAATTCAAATAAGTTGCAATTTACTTCACGCGTAGAGCCGAAGAACAAACTCACGCGAGAGAGGGCCGATTTTGGCAACTCTACTATTTGACGAACTCAGTCAAGTGTTAAGAGCACGCGACGGACCCGCGACGCGGAAACGGCGAGCGATAAACCCAAAGGGAGGTGTGGCCTAACTTATACTATTGTCAATATCCGTATAAAAGAAATTGTCCTATCGGACACCCATATCAAAAATTTTACATCTCACCTATCGAAAATATTCTACCTGAGCGATTTGCTGGAACTAGACTTCACTTCGACACACGACTGCCACAAGATTTCAAGTCACCATCCGCGTGAGCATGGAGAACGACCCAAGAATAATGGAGTATCAGGTCTCAGACTTTCAGACTATCAATGGCCAAATGCTATATCAGACTTTTGTTACCGAGCCCCCGTCCTGCATGTTCTCTATATCACCCGAATCCTCCCCAGAGGCCGGAACATCCCACGTATACGACAATAAGGAAAATGTTCGGCGGATGATGTGCAAGAGACGTCTTGATTTTGGTCACCAGCAATCCGATTACCTGGGTCTGCAAAAACCACCAACTGTTGCTGTGGCGCGACGCAACGAACGAGAGAGGAACCGAGTAAAACTCATCAACATGACCTTTGCAACTCTGCGAGAACACATTCCGGCTGGGGCAAAGTGCGGTAAAAGCAAGAAACTAAGTAAAGTCGACACGCTGAAGGCTGCCATTGACTACATCCGCTATCTGCAGACCCTGGTTGACGAACACGATGCAGTCGACGCCGTCCTTGACAACAACTGTCTCCCTAAGTCATCCCCAGGGACTGTCACTCCTCCCTCCCCCACTGTCAGTTCCCCTCACCCCAGCACTTGCTCTGAGGCGTCACACGAAGGTCTCAACCTCAGCACAGAGGAAGAAGAACTTCTGGACTTTACCAACTGGTTTTAAGCCGACTTTGTGGTAAGTTTTCAATAGTCATATACGCATATGTCTCTGTTGTATCTTGTAATCTATTCTATAGGAATCATACATGCATTCAATATTTCAATGAATGTTTATAGATTTAGACAAGGGAATAATTATTGCAAAACTACAATATTGTTGATAACAAGTGAAATGCGATTGAAGTAGATATCTTGTTGAAGTGTCATATAATATTTTATTGATTCCAAGGTGATAGTTTATGATATGTAGTTGTGAAACGTTAGAGGATAAACACTAGTAAGTTTACTGGGTAAACTCTTGGTACTGAGGTATTGTTGACTATTGATAAAGAAATGCCACTGAATGTCACAATCCTGATACACCCCTATCTACTTATGGCGCTTCGAAGTCGATAATTCCTGTCTTTAATCTCCTTCGCCTTACAATAATTATCGGAATAGCTATCCTAAAAGATTATTCATCACCACAAAATTGATTAATATGAAACACATTGCACGATTCTCAAATAGTTCATTGGCAAAGAAAGTTCAGTTCATTTTCTAAATGGGATACACTTTCCTGTTTGGTCAACACTTGCATAGCTCTACTTTTTATGAGTCTTACGAAATCTAGTTAAGGATCAGAGAGCATTTATTGATTACACTACTTCTACTCATTCCCTCAGATTTCTTTTATGTAATGTAATAAGATTTGCTAATTACATTCTGTTTATTTTACCCTTCGCAAACAGCGTCAGGCGTGTTATTTTATTGTCATTAAACATTTATTATTTTTTATTCAAACAGAAAGAGGCCTAAAATCAACATTCCATGATTGGATAAAAAATGAAAGGTGCACGCGCTTGGCGTTACGTTGCCTGCCAACGTAGCTCCGCCCCCAAGATACGCACTAGCGACAACGCCAGGTGCAAAGGAGGTGTTACCTATGATTGACAGGTGGTTGAATAGCGCAACACGAGCCTTGGGACGACACGCGAGTGATCTTAAACAAATAAGTCTTCCATACGCGGAAAAAAGATGACAGATGACGGTGACAAAATTATGCAAATGAAAAAAAAAGGAGATGAAAATAAACTTGAATTTATAATTCTATTTTATTGATATATAATATTGAATAGAACTATTTTTATAGAATCAAATTTGAATCATGCCATTGCTTATTATATATATTTTATATACATGATTATACAAGTGCTACTAATTTTTTAGAAATATTTTTAATGTATATAGAATTCTATTTTAGATTTATGATTTAAAAAATAAACTCAATATAATGCATCTTCTATTATTTGTTATTATTTGGTACAGCGTGCAAGATAGTGCAAATCTATGAAATATGGAATCGAGTTGAATTTTTTTACTTGATCGTAAAGCATACAGGTAATAACACATTTAATGCCCTTTCACAATTTAGAAATATATCAATATACCAGGTAGCTCAAGAGCCGACCACTGGGTCGTACATCATATCAAAAGATAAATTACGGCAGCAGGACAATTGTAAAAATTCTGTGGAATATATTTAAATGATGTAGGTGGAATGCAGTCTAACAAGATTTTCCACTGTTTTATCATATAACGAATTGCAAATTTGTTAGGAAAATATTTGAATGAGTTGGAAAAGTTTCTAAATTTGAAATTTTGCAATGACTGTACGTTTAGAAACTGAAACATCGAAGGCCGCCCCCCTGAGGGCTTTATCACGGAGTTATCGTGTTCGTGTCCTCTGGCTGTGGTATAGATATGATACGGGTAGGGTCCAGTATCTCACCGTAGGTCGACAGGGCAACAGTGCATTGTACTTACTGCCTTTATAAACTAAACAGTGAACATTCTAGATAAAAGAGCTGTACCTCTCAAAATAACGATCTGGATCTGGATTGAAAGAAAAAAGAAAGAAATGTCAACATAAAAAAAAAGACAGACAAAGAAAAAAACATGCCCACGTAAAAAAAAATGACAAAAAGAAAAAGAGATCGTCAGTCATTTTATTAGAGTCGTTCAGGGTGAATTGTATTTATTTCTCTTTACTTTCTTAGTTTTTTTTTTATAGAAAAAAAAACCTTGCTGTCTCAAGGCGGGGTAAGCAATGGTTCAGGAGACAATATCATCTAGCAGCCGTTGTTCCACGAGGTTTAAATTTACTGAAATGTGCAATGTCGCTGACCTGCATCCTCGGTGGTCACTCGGATCATATTATAAAAGAAAAAAATGTTCTCGCAGGGAACGTTCTGAATTTTTTGAGAGAGGTTGGCTCCCTTTTCATTATGATTAAAGGACAAATTACAAAATAGATATCCCCCAAACAAGAATCAATATAAGGAAAAAAAATATGTACGACCTTTTAAACGTTATATCGACGGCTTGAAAATTGCTGACATTTAGTAATTTTAAACTTCAAACTGATTTGGATAATTATTAAGGTTGTTTGAGCATATAACCAAACCCATATACATAGAAATTGGACAAATGGCCAGGGAGGGGGAGGGCCTACCACGTTTTAGACCTTTTTAAAATTTTTAACTGAAAATGAGTGAAAAAGTCCAAGAGTGTTTTCCTGCTCTCAAAGTCAACTCTGAAGCTGCAACAGTTCACCAAATCGTAACATTTCTTTAAACATACAGAGGCGAAATGAAAATGGGTAATAACTCTGTAATATTTCCCCCACGGACTTAATGCTGCCTACAGCATGTTCTGTTAGTTTAATTCCAAATGAATACAAGAATACAAATGTCATTCATGAACCATCGGTTGGAGGAAAGTTACCATCCATTTAGGGACTCTGGGGACATCAAACTCTTTATTTCTTTCTTAATTATCCTTTTCTTTTTTCCAGAGAAAATGAAAGTGATTTACGGCTTATCAATTCTAATTGCAATGCTCTGATTTATTACATCTCTTAAGAACTGTTTCTTTATAACGCCACTTTTGATTGGCTGTCTTCTGCCTTATCAGTAGTCTGATGCAATAGGTTCTTTGATAAGGGGAGATAACTGATCAGAAGTTATTATCTGATGCTATCAAAATTAATTATCACGTCATCTATCCAGTAGAATGACATGCATATAATGAAATAATCATGTCTGTAGTATTGTACACCTCAGTTAAATACTTTCCTTGTCAACTGATAACCTCCAGTGCTTGGGAGATACACCTAGAATTATCCGCCATCTAGATTGTTCACCAAAGCGACGGAGCCGTATTATTTAATTGCAGTTATAAATCAAACATTTAGTATCATTGTTCCAGCAGCAATTATTCGTAATAATAGTAGAGTTTTTTATAAAGTCGGGTTAGGGATCTGCATTGTCCGTAATTTCCGTCATATCGAGATAATGTTTCTATGTCTGCTCTGACTGCTAGTGATCATTACATTTTGAATTGATAGAACTGTACATAATTTGAAATAAACGACGTATAATATGAACACGGAACATTTCAAAGCTTTTTATATGAATATAAACAACCTGAATTTAAAATTTTCTTGTATTCCTGGTGTTGTTGACAGACGATAAAAGTGTTGTTTTTGAAAGCTTAGCTGACACTTTTCACGTGTAATTGTTGCTTTATGTTGAATAAAGCCATGGATATGATATCTGTGATATAAAATAAACATAAAACAGCAATCTGGTAATTTTATGAGCGTAGAATTTTAAGAGGTAATATATTTTATATCTAAACTACTGCTGTAATAGATAATTTCAAATAAGTCACAGAGTATTTCAAAGCTTTTGTACGAATCGTCAAAGTGAGGCTTTCCTCTCAACCTGAAAATAGATAGGAATCCAGATCAACGTGAAAATAGATAGGAATCCAGATCAACGTGAAAATAGATAGGGATCCAGATCAACGTGAAAATAGATAGGAATCCAGATCAACGTGAAAATAGATAGGAATCCAGATCAATGTGCAATGTCCATGTAGTATTCCTGCAAGATGGATAAAAATGAGATTTAATCTTGTACACATTGAGTTTCCTCCCAACAGTTTAGTCTGTTGATCTGTATCTCTGTGTAAGATAAAATATGTACAAGTTTGATCAAAATTTGATAGGAAATACACTCAACATTTTACACACAGTGAATTTAGGATCTTCTCCTGACATTGACCTCGTATTTTGACCTTAGAAAAATCAGTATAAGTATATCTGTATAAGTTAAGCATTCAGAAAACAGCTAGACATGTGGTTCATTTAGCGCGAAATACCAACAGAGAAGCACGATCGGAACTAAAACTAATTGTAAAGTTCATTACTTTTCTAATCTTAAAATCTGTTCCGTCTGTTTATTTGTGCTTCATTTCGTACGTTACATGTTTTAAAACTAGTCTAGAAGAATTTTTGGAAAGTTAAGAATCCTTCCAACGGTTTTGTTAATTCATATAACAATTACTACACATCCACACGTGCATAAACGGATCAAATTCTTCACTAAATCGGTTGACTAATCTGCCTGGAAGCATACTTTAATTTGTCGCCTTTAAATTCCGTTACCTATCAAAAGTTTTCGAACTCTGATAATCTAGAACTGCTTCTGTATCAACAGCCTAGCTCTGACGAGTAACAATAGTATTTGTAGATTTGAAGTCAGCAAACTTTGGTAAATAAACATTTAAATTTTGTTTCGTTAAGACGAAATGAGAGTCCCGGGGTGGGGGTGGGGGTGTATAAATTAAAAGTATGTTAAACTTAGATTGAAATAAAGTTGGAAGTAAATTTGTCATATTTTCATTGACGATACTTATTTAAACTTCATTTGATGTTTGCGATATACTGGGAATATGATAGAAGAGTAAACGTCGTTTTCTGAATTTCTTGATCATTACCCTCCATCAAGGTTCTATGAAGCGCTCAAATGACTTGGATATTTGACCCACCATTATCCTCATCTCATGTTTCAGGAGATGATCCCGAGACCTTAGAGAGTTATGCTGATATCATAAATAGGGTAGTTATCTTAAAAAGGCAGTCCAACTGTGTAAAAAAGCAACAATCCCAAACAATGCCTGTGAGAGAAATGATCACTCCAAGCCGAGACAATCGACACCACGGATTGGAGGAAAGCTTTGTTAACAATTGTCTCTATAGCAAGACAGTACTTAATCAGAATTATGTTTCATAAATGGCAAATCATCTCAGAAATGGAGGACAATTAATCACGAGCAAGGTCTATCAATTGTTAAGTTGTGTTTAAGTGATTATATGCCATAGTAGAGCGCCGACGTCGACCCAGACCCTCATATGGCTGTAGACCTTGCTATTTACGATCAGTTTCCACAATATGCGGACAGAGGAACAAAATATCTTCCTATTGTTAGAAATGTCATAATTAACGACAATGAAATGATTTTTTACCAAATTTCTGCTGAGCTTTCTGCACGCGTTAAGGAGCTACATTACTGAAATTACCCAGTAATGGTGATAGGGCCGGGATAGCGCCCGTATTAGCTTACGTAGTGAACAAAGTTAATTGATCAACAAACGGATCTGTAAAATTTGCTTTTATTTGTGTATAATAATTTGAAATGGCTTGCAGAGTCAATTTGCATGCATTAATGTAAAGGAACACTGGAATGGTTTTGAAATTCTTATAGTAAATCAAATCTTTCGGTTCACAATAAATTATCCGACAAAGTCGCACAGGCACATGTACTCAAAAAGCTAATGCCTATGCTTCTTACTTCCTATCGTATGGATTCTAGTTCCATTTGCGATATCTGGTTGTTAAAAAGTTTATGGTTCTTGAAATGTATGTTTAATTGTAAAGAAGGACCATACCGCTTTTTATAGTATACTTTGTCATGTGTATCCAAGAATTTTAATGCACCAGCTAAATGAAATTGGAAGTTTAAAGAAATTTTAATTTCTGAAGATATTCATTACTATATCACATCAACCGCTTCGCCAGAACTTTACAACTCCTAACAGGCTTTGCATGGTTGATGCTTAAAAAAATAGCCCCACCCTCGATTGTGTACAGGTGATATTGAAGACGTTTATGAATTTCATAAAACTTTACTTTAGCGAGCACCATGACAGACGCACGCCTGATATAAATCGCATTTCAGCACGCGACTAACAGCGGTGAAAATATAACGTTGTAAAACCACAAGCACCTTCTAGCTGTATTTGTTTTAACATCTATAGCTAATGCTAGTTTATGCTACATTATATAACATTCCCTTTATGGTATTCTTTATTTGTACCTCTCCAAGTAAGGAAACTATTGAAAATAAAAACGGAGAAAATGTTTCAAATCGACAAAATTGAGACCTGGCTTGCTTGAGTGTATGTGGCCGTTTTACAAGATTGGGAAAGGGTAAAGGGGGGGGGGGGGTGGAGTGGGGGAGGAGCAGAGGCTCGGTCTGTGAATGATTTGTGGTCCACGGGTTTCCGTTGCGTGCACCTGTAGCTTGATACGAACGTTATGTTTGTATATCACATACATCGACATGTATATTTACTAAAAATGAAAGATGAATTACTGAGAAATGAATTTACACCAGAATGTTCTTGTGAAAACGTGCTGTGTACTTTGTCGAACATCTGTAGCAAATAAAAAAAAATACGACACGACAAAAGCCCGAGTGGTGGTGATCAGAAAATCACCATGCTTGAGGTGTGCATTTCAAGTTCTGAGTATACAAAAGTAAAACTTTCCTTTTGAAAGCATGTCTCACACCAAAAGCTTAGAACCCTTAAACTGAGAAAAATACAACACAGTTTAAATCTACAACGATTCAAAGCTACTTCATCAATCACTACATTGACAGCAAGGAACCGCACCTGCAAAAGTGACATACAGGTATTACGAAAGGAGCGAACACAGTGATTTCTGACAATTACACCAATTAATTCCAAAAGCATATCGCTTCTGCATGGCAATCCATTAATGAAATGGGTCAAAAATTCCAGAGGCTTTTTCCTGATGTATAATTTCTGTATACCAAACATAAGTAAACTGCAGGGGCATGGCATGTTAAACAGAACGATATTAAATACCGTTATGATATTCTTTTTTTTTTTTTTTCGGCCAATGTCGGTTTTTTATTTTTATATTCTCAGTTACTGACTGACGATAAATTTTATACAAAATTAAATCAAAATATGACATGCTGTCTGTATTTAACTCATGCATCTTCCACAGACAGAAAATGCAACAAATGAAAATCCGAATTTCTGATATTCTGTTATAAATATGTTGAAAATCTTTGCGACTATATTTTCAAAATCGTTTACCAATTCAGCAATACGTTTGCTGATTTATTTTCCGTCTATTCATAAAAGTGTGGTATATTGTATGAAATGAAATCGACTGTTATTCAACAACTGGATTCCAAATAAACTTTGAATATTTCATGTTAAGAGAGACACGTTTGCGTATTTCGTAATTTTCTCCACCCGTTCGCCATCACTTCGTGTCAAGATCGACATTCAAGTGGGTGCTAATGTCCGGAATATTTTTCTTGACAGTTTCTTGTGCCAGAATGGAAGCTTTTACTGGACACGACCAATGAATTTGTTTATGACACCCATTGACAGCTTAATAATAACTGTTCTAGCAATCGTTACCACATCTTATCAAATGGGTAAATATTAAACGTCCACACATGACAAAAATTGTCATCGCAATGACGCATGAATCATTGAATATACCTTCAGGTTTTTAATCATTTTACACATTTTTCATAATTTTTACACTTAATGACCAAGTTTCGAATTTCAGACTTTTAATACATCATTTCTTGTGGCAAGAAATCTGATTTATTAGGTATAATTTACTGGCTTCTTTATACCAAATCATCGGGTACGAATTTGTCAGCTATAACACATAGCGTCACTTCTTTGTTGACAGTTGTCGCGCGCTACGTGTTAATGGAGGGATTATTTGCGATAAACTTCGATTGGAGGATAATCAGCTCTCATGTTTAACTAATTTCACTTTATTTGCTCTTGCTGTATCTCCATTCACTATATGTGTGGTCAGTTTGCTTCTTGGGTCGTGCGTAGTAATTGACATGTCCCCCTAATTGCATTATACCGGCGGTACCACTCGGCTTCTCGTTTTATATCGCTCCGCAGGTACTCGCGATGGATTCAGAATAAAGCACAAGGGCCTTGCCCCAATGGACCACAAAAATATTCATGTTTTCTCCTTCATATCTACTTCAAATCTTAACATACTGTTTGGTATTGTTACCGGGAAACAAGACCAAAGACTCGAATTTTACAAATAAAACGGCACATTCATCCGCGCCTTCAGTGAAGTGTTTCGACTTACGCGATATAACAAGTCAGGTACTTTATTTTCCACCAAAATGTGCATTTGATGTCTTTATAACTGTGCAAGGACTGTTCATAAATTATGTGTAACAGAGTTTTATAACAAATCCATCTTATACAGTTGTAGATTACGGCGAGCAGTCTTTTTGGGGGTGGGAGATCCTTTGTATTACGTTGAAGTACTCAATTATCATCTAAAACAAGTAAATGTACCCAATGGAACCCGTTTTTAACTAAAATGGGACACGCATGAAAAATATTGGCCCCGCTTCGCATTTTGAAATCAATATATAGTAGTATATTAGAAGATTGAACTCAACACACACACACACACATATATATATATATATATATATATATATATATATATATATATGCTTTAATAAAATTAAGAAATTCATTTCAAAATGAAGGATTATCTGCCTCTGATCCTTAGTCGGATTTGGTTCCAGTCTTTCGTGTTTCTTGGTTCTTTCAGCTCTTCCAAATTTGTTCTTATTTCGGATTTCCAACATTTTTTACTTCAACATCACTGAAGAGACATCATTTGTCGATATGCGCATCTGGTGCATCAAAAGTGGTACCGTTATGTTTCATGTATTAGTGTGGTCTTCTACTACTTTATAATTGAACATTTATATAATAATGTACTTTGAATGTAATTTAAACTCATCAAATATTTTAGTATTTAAAAGTTCAAAATTTCATAGTAAAAGCAAACCTTTTCTAAGAAAAAACGAATAAGGCATCTTATCCATATTTATTTATTTATTCATTTATTTATTTATTTTGTTACAACAAATTATGAAAAAAAAAAAAAACAAGGTAAAATAGTGTACATGAAAAGGCCAAAAATATTTTCTGTTTTAAATTTGTCTTGAATAAACTTGATCTGTAAATATATGCCAAGTACACTATATCAATTAAATCAGAAAGTCATTGCTCATTTGGTAGCATTATTACATCATGAATCAGACTTTTTTAACCTTTTTTTTTTTTTTTTTAAAGAGCTTGATAACTGTTAAATTGCTTAGAAAAAAAGTTGTGCCCATCTGTCGAGCAAAATGAAATTAATAAAGATTGTGTATTAATAAAAGATGAAAAATATATTTGAAAATGAATTTGCTCCATGCATGGGTTGTATGTTTCCTGAAAGGAAAACCACCTGAATTTGCATATTTTTTTTTCATTGATTTTGGTAATTTTGCAATTTTATGCCAACGTCATGCTCTCGTCGTACAACACACACACGCGCGTGCGCGCATACACACAAGTTTCTTTTAAAGAACAAATTGAACGTAGTTTGATTTTTTTTTAGAATATATAGTCCTTATTTGAATACCAGATTGGGACATGTTCTGGGCCAGATGACTATAAATTGTACCTGCTTCTTTAGGTTAAAAGGTTAAAACAATTAAACGTACCGAAAGTATACTTGTGTAAAACGATTTCATCGTACTGTCTGAATGTCTATTTCTTCTCCTTTCACATGTGATATAAATGTCTATACCATGGGTATCAGTATAATTTGTAGTTAGCATAGGGAGACGGGCTAGCATAAGTTACAAAACTTGTTTCTAAATCTTTTTGCTCTGTAATGGTGATTGTTGCATTTAATGTTTTTGCCTTCGCCACTTTTACCAAATGAAATTGTAGCTAATTCATTATGAATATAACGAAGTGAGATTGAATCTTGATAGATATAGTACGATTACGGCTGGGAATTCTTTGAAAAAAGTAAATAGAATGTAAATATAAGAAATAATTTTCAATTTTGAAAATACATGATTTGAACAGCAATGCTTCACTCCGGCATACTTTTCACGAAATATGCAGGCTTAAAGCGTCTCATCTTATACCGTCATGTATATATGTATATTTCAATAGAAAGAAATCGATTTCTTATATATATATATATATATATATATATATATATATATATATTCAGTATGACACTGATGTTTCTTCTGACCTATTGACCTATTCATAAAACTGTAAAGCAGTAAATGATTAGGTTCAAATCAAATATCTTCCAGCTTGTAATGAATAATACCGCTATAGAGTGAAGTAAAGCTAGCTTACATGCAACTGAACAGTCCTCGTCAGTCTCAGCTGGTATATTACGTCAGCTATAAAGCACGTGAGTCATGATTTTGTTTATATTTGGCGTGACCTTCACACCCATTACCATACATTCTGCGCACAAATGGTCAAGCTCCACACAGGTCAGCCAATCCAATACGAGGGATCCGTCGACATTGTTCAATTTGGATTAACATTATGTTGAAATAGGGAATAAAATTTGATTTTCTGCCTCGGTAATCTTGTGAAGGACTACTCTCTGTTTGACCGTTATCGTTTTATGACGGTGTGAAATAGGCGCTATTTTAGTACATCCAGCGTTGCGGAATCTACTGATGATCGAAAATGACCCATTCATATTAGGCTTTTATTGTCCAATAAACGTTAAATTTTCGTCGTTATTCGTCAGTTAAAAATAATTGAGAAATACGATGATAACAATAAATAGTTTATTAACAGTATATACATTGTTACAATCGTACTTTGAGGATGGTCGAAATTCAGATCAAAATAATTCAATGTCATTGCTCGTTGTTGTTCCTCTGGAAGACATTTTGAAGGCAAACTGTGACGTCATTTATAGAGTGCATTCGGAACTTCATCATAAGATGCTTTGCATATCGAATTCCGAGTTTTGCACATTGCTGATCATGCCTGAAATAGAAAATATAACATGAAATTTTTGACTCGCCTGTAGAGGAAAAGCTGTAGAATATAGAACTAATGAAACTATATGTTAGTAATATCTCATGCATAAGTCAACAGTGAGGATTCCTAAATCTTAAGTTGAGCTTTATTCTCTTAATTTCTAAAGCCAGCGATGTCACAATTCTTTTATTTAATCCTATTTACAAGACATGTGCCGAGACCTTTAATTACAGCCCAGGTCAATAAAACATGGCATCGCTTAAGTGGAATATCTGTGCATATCTATTGAAACCTGTGGCCGCATGATTTGTCATTCTAACGGGGTATGAAATGACTGAGATTCGTCCACAATCATACTACAATGTCCACTCTATTCTTGCCACAAGTTCTTTGCCACCCCGTTGTACAGCAAAACGACCATGAAATTTATTTCTAGATGACCGAGGCTTGACCCTAAAAACTCCTGTCTTCAGGACAGGGACATGTTTTTGTGCAAATCAAAATCATGCATTTCAAGTCTGGGTAGCCCTTAATTTACAGTTTAACAAAAGTATTCACACTTTGGTCTTTTGTATTGTAACCAGGAAAATACAATATAAACTGCCCTCTAACGGCGACAAAACAAAGGGTTCTAACCGTTGTCCTCTCGGGCTATACCATAACCTGCAATTTATCCCCAAAAGGCCGAGATGACAGATTCCATTTTCGAGTGATTTTCAGGACATAAACTGGGATGACTTTTTGTGCTTCTTTTTTCTTATTCCAAAGGGTCAGTTGATAGCTTATGAAATATTCAAAATATTATTGAACACCGATGGTGGCAGAACTATTGTAACAGACAATGTCCTCCTTGCGCCTTTTGAAATCTTCGCTCGACCATTCTTCGTTACATTACAGATTACGGATATTCCTGATGGATAGGGGCACATGCGGTCAATTAGTGGCAGATGGCCGAAGCCAAGACCCTAAAAATGCTCATGCAACAATTTTTGTGGTATGGTTTCTGAAAATGATATTTGATTAGAATTCCGACACATGTCCTCGACCACGTGACTGGGCCATTTTGAAAATCTTTATTAAAATGTCCATTATCTTCAAAAGTTCAAGATGCCTCATTTTTAAAGATTTTTTAATGATTTCGGAGATCTGTAAGAATTAACATTTACTTTAGAGATGTCAAGAAGTGGGATTTTTCTACATTTTAACCATTGGGTAAAATTTTTATTTGAACCCTTATTGTTTGAAGGTTAATAAATGTGGAATATTCTTCATACGTAATTACCCTCGAGTAACATGTACGTTTGTCACCTTTTACAAGTTACAACGATCAGAGAATTATTTAAAACTGATTTAACACCCCACCCACCCCTTCCAGGAAATTCTAATTCCAAGTCAAATTATCGTATCTCTTCTACTCCGCAGATTACAATTCATATTGATTAAAAGATATTCATTTCCATTATAATATGTTCTTGAAAGAAAATCGGATCCAATGACAATTACCATTAAGACCACACAGTGATGTAACTGTTGAACATAACAGAGGAGTGTACATCTTATTACCGAGGCCACGCTAATGCTGGAAATTACGATACCCAGCTTAGATTACAGGGGGGGGGGGGGGGGTCATATCGGTCAATATGAGCATAGACGTATATGTGTATTAAGAAAGTAGCAGACTTTTCGGAGAGAAGAGAATTCTACTTGATAGAAAGTACCTATAGCTTTGATTCTGCACAAATTTGGGAATTTGTTATGATTTTCATTCTATTCCCTTTACTTCCATGCTTTTCAAGATTTGATAAAATCACATATCTTCTAGTTATGTCATTATTTTATTGCACGTCTTGAAATCCAATCTCTTGAAATTAATTACGAAGAAAAAAATATCTCTTTTGATAACGAACCACTTTGAATGAAAGGGGAATGTTTCTTTAATTTCACATATTTAATTGTTTCATTAATTCTTCTACAATTCAGATATTTGATGGCATGAGTTTTAATGAATCAAACAAACCATGAAAGTTAATATCAATATTCCAGAAAATCTAGAGGACTTTACTAATAAAGTTTTCCGATTGAAGTTACATTAAAATGTCCAAAATATTGATTTATGTGTCAAAACCTAATTTTATGAAGCGATGCAAAATTCTTTTTTTTTCTGAAAGAAGATAGCGAGAAAAATTACGAGGAAAATATTCAAAACATTGGAACGACTTCGAGTGATGTGTCATTGGCGAGGCCAACTGATCCACGCTTCACTAAACTGATTTCAAATTATAACTTGTTTATGCATATTTTAGGAATCTAATTTATAAATTATGACAAGGAGGTATGTCTGAGGACTCATGCTTCAATAAACTTTGCATGCAATCATTCACGCACGCTGTTATGCTTGCGGGTAAAGAGTAGTCCATCTCTGACAATTGTTTCCTTTTTCTGCATTTTTTCTTCACGATTATAAATTATGATCGAGTGAAAATTACAATTTTTTGACAATAACTTGCAAAGATGTGTTTCCCTTACCTTTTAACCGAATGTTGGTGCCGTCTTTAGGTTCTGAGTTCTGATACAACCACTGGGCAATGTCAACGAACATTCCTTCCTCCCGCACAGGAAACGTATGCAGGGGAGGTAATGAATCTTCAGCATCCTGGACCGAACAGCACCTCTCTTCGAAAGTTATCTCTTCTTTGACCGTTAAAGGAGATACGCTGAATGGATCGTGAGATTTTTCCGCCATAACGACTTCTGATGTTCTTGGCTGAAGAGAATTTTCTGACTGCAATAGGTTTTGGAGATACTTTATGTAATCCACCGCTGCGCGAAGCGTTTCCACTTTGCTTAGTTTTTTATTGTCAACACCAGCAGGAACATGATGTCGAAGAGTTTCATATCCGTTATTTATCATTTTCACGCGCCTTCTTTCGCGTGCGTTTCTGCGAGACATTGCTACAGGTTTCGGTCTTTTGCTGTCCAATGCTCTTTTACAATTGTAAAAAGTGGCGACGTTTGGGACATTTTCAAGGGACTGCAACGCGTTCAGATGTCCTGTTAACATAAACGACTGCTGCATCTCTTTCCTGCTCATCTCTCATCGATTATCTAGTCAACAATAACAAAATAAATGATACCGTTATCTCTGTACTCTCGCGTGCAATAGTCGCGTGTTGGTCGCGCGCCTTGACAATGCCATTGGTTGAATTCGGGTAGTTGACAAGGCCAAAGGTCGTGCTTGATTGGTGCTCGAGCGCCATCGGGTGTGGAGTAATTAAACGTGACATTTTGCTCCGTAGCTCCGCCTCATTCTGACCGCGTTCTGGACATCAATTTTAGCCTCTCGCTTATCATTTTCCCCGATCTAGTTTGTATTTACAGGTGAATTAATTAAAGGTACATCAGAATTTGTCGATCTTGTAATTTTGTCTGTTTTGTGTAGAATGATGTGTTATTACAACTTGAAGCAAATACTCCGAAACTGGACAACATCATTACCGTGCGAGTGAAATCAATTCATGATATTTCTTGCATATTTACTGTACCAATGCAAAAATAATTTGATATAAAACTGGGGTTTTTTTTTACTTAAAATTATACCTCCGACTTAATTCTAAAAATCGAGTTGTTTCGATCAACATATTGTAGTTTCTTAAACAAATAACTGCCGTGTGGGTTCGGATCGCCTCTGCTTTTTATATTTCATATTAATTTTCGTCAAGAAGCACGACAACAGAAAGATAAAGAATCTTTACATCTCCCTCATGAGGATGTGTAAAGCATTTTATTTAATGCTATGCTGGATACAGACGGTATAACAGTAATATATGTGGTTTAATACAGTTCATAAAATATTATTCATTTTATCAGTGCTGATCAGCTAGAAGTAAAGATATGTCACCACCACTGTTTATTATTAAATATAATATTCATGGAAATTTCTTTTACTTCCATTTTAGAATGATCACATATACTTAATTAAGGCACGCCGGGGCTGCGTGACGTTTTATGCATACTTTCCCTTCCGGAGTTACATTTATATTGAACGTAAACATAAAAGTGGGCTATTATGACGATGTGTTATTACTTAATCCTTAATTTTCTACCGTTACGAATGACTACAATAAGTGACACACTTTATATAAGGAACAGACAATGGAATAAACAGTGAATAACCCCCCTTTAGTCTCAAAGCGACGGTCCTGGTAGATCTGTGCAGCTTATTAGATACACTACGTCATATTTAGAAGAGTGTGTTTGTCGCCGTCTATATAATTGCATTGTGAATGATATACAGTTATATATAGTTGTGTGTAATTAGTCCTTCAAAATAAATACATATATAACATCAACACCACCTGACTCTTCATATCCCAAAAATAATCAGGGAAATTAACTGACAAAATACTTGACATCGGTTTTTAATTTTTATTACTCTTCAAAGATAAACAAAAATGAAACGCATCTGATTTCAGCACAAAGCCGTGTCGACAGGGACTCTACAGGCGTTATTTCATCAAAGGGTGCCAATATCATATGTATTCCCTTGTGTTATTGTAGTGTAATTTTTGTCAAGGCGCGAAATTTTCTGGTGAGTTTCAGTAACGACGCGACACCAACTTACGATGCAATATGCTTATTGGTTTATGTGACAAATTCGATGGGTATGTGTCATAATGGAACCCAACGGGAGGCCCCCGCCCTCGTACTGTTCCTCTATCATATAGGTTTTTGCTAGAAAGTCCCTGTCACACAAAACACGAGTAAATTGGTCGGTCACTTTGAAATATGGCCACTGTCTTAGCACAATCGTGTTCATTTTTTCCGAGGATTTACATCAAAGAGTCTGTGAGCAGGCGCGCGGAGGATTAACGTGTATTAGTTCCCGCCTTGCTAATATCCAATTACCGATGGCGGGGGATACAAATGTTTAAAGTTCAACATTTCCTTTGTTTTCTTGGAATCAACAGTGCAAGTAAACATAACTAAATAGAGGACGAGTGAAGGAATGTAAATGTTCTAACTCCGATCAAACAAGAACAATGTTTAAATGTAAACAATATTGATAATGACTGATGTTTATTTCATATAAAAGATACAAAATATCTGAAATTCGTAAATTCGTGGAATTTAAACATTGCTTGTTTGCACTTGATTGTGATGAATCGTCTTTTGTCCGCCGTGATATTTTTTTCTGCGACGATCTCTATGTATTTTCTTTTCCTAGTCGACTAGATTGTTTAAAAGCGAAGCAAATAATCTAGCCATAAGATTTGTAAAAATGCACTACATAATTTAATATTCCGAAACAGTTCCAATGTTTTCTGGCATTTCATATTAATGTAGCTCTGTGATGTATTTTTTTTATCCAATGGGCTCGTGTTCAGCACGCGACCCGTTTTACAATATTTCATAAATAGCTCCTGTGAAGTAAGCGCGAGCCATGCTTCATCAGTCACCATGGCACAGCGTATCTGTGCTTTATCTCCACAAAAGAGTATTTAACGTACTTTAATTCATGCCAACACGAAATATTTCATTTCGAAATAAGAAACTGTTTTTAGGATTTGATTTTGGCTGAGCGTGACTGGTAGGTATAAGACGGATTGACGCCTGTTAAAAAAATGGCTAAACAAGTACGTTGTAGAGACCTCTCTTCGCACTACAAATAATTGCTTCTAATAATGTTAAAGAGACTCATTATCATTCAATAATCATAAACTGAACATAAAGGAAACAGAACTGCAAAATCATTTCAAATATTGTGGAAAGCTGAAATATAAGATTTAAATCTTTTAAGTCATGAATTGGAATTTAAACGTAATGTCAATAATAGCATTTTAAAAGCACGTTTTAGAAATTCATTCCAATTTTAAATGAGTTTAAAATGAATGAGGCTCAATGAATCTAACCCTTTCTTTCTTCAAACTGATAATGAAGATTGGGATTATGAAATAAAAAACAGAAATAACCTAACACATGATACTTCAGAAAATTCGAGTTATCAAATTTCATTCTGATCCTGACTGTTAAGCAAAGAAATCCGTTTCTATTGGAAAATGAAGATTTCATAAAGTCTTGTCAAAATACATTCTGGAGCCCCGTTGATTAAGATAAACTTATTTCAAAAAGAACAAGAAACTTTTATGAAGTTCCAGTGTAAACCTAATAATACCCAGTTTAATCAAAATGCATTCAAAACTTTTTATTGAAAATCATTAATTTTACATTGTGCAACAATCTAATTTATTTTGCATCCATTTGCTGTGTATGTTTTATGAAGTGTACCAATATATATATATATATCCTCATGAATGCGATGCAGTTGTGCGTATGAATCCTATTATCCTAATATTACATCAATTTTAACGACTGGGAATTCCCACAGAAATCATGGTAGTGTGTGTGTGTGTGTGTATATATATATATATATATATATATATATATATATATATATATATATATATATTAATTAGGGGATGAACTGCAAGACTTCACGCCAGAATATCTCAAGAGGAAATGTTTATTACAATTTCAAAAATATCAAAGGCAATCACATTGGAAATGTAAATATTCTCAGATGTAGATGGTAGTCGGAAACATCTTGTCGTTTAGATACAATGCATATTACTTTATATTTTGTATTCCAAAGTGAATATTGTTATAAAGGACTTACATCTATTAAATACAATAAAGACAAATAAATTTTCTGTAAGAGAAAAATTTCATTTTTGAAATATACATGAGAGCATGGACTGCGTTGCTTGACGCCTGCATATTGAGCATGCCGGCGTGAAGCGTTGCATGTATATTTTCAAAAATGAAATTTATTTCTTATATTTACATTCCCAGTTGTTAAAATAAGCATGCTATATTTATCAAGATTCATATGCACATCATTCACATTCATGATGAAATGGCTATCATTAAATATTTCAATTGGTAAAGACATCAAAGGCAAAAACATAGGAAATGTAAATATTTAGTAATATACTCTAATTAATGTAGAGTGATTCTTTTATCATATGCTAGTGTATACTTTATTAAAAGGTACCAAGGGGAGACTGTAATGTTATATGCGAATATTGTTGGGATCTTTTTTTTTTTTAATTGATATATTTATTATGCATAACATGATAAGGATTAGGCAGCAAGCTTATGCCTATATAAGCCCTCTTCTTAAGGTACAAGGTACATACAGAGTTGTATGAAAAATTACATTATAATAATTGAAAATATTTCAATATATATCAAGTGAATAGCTAAACTATCATTCAAGGTATTACGATTATACATGTATAAGCAGTATGATTACTTCATATGCATAAAAATCTAACAGAGAAAATAGCAGATTAAGAATTTTGGGATCTCTGCTGTTACTCGTGAATATTTTAGGGGGTCTTTAATGATACCTGCAGATACTTAGGGTTCTGTAATGTTACATGTGCTAACTTTGAAGTCAAATAGTATTTTCCGGGTCACTAAACTTTTCTTTTAAGTGGGCCAACGTTCGTAAACCTCTCAATTTCCTTTTTTTTTTTCTTTTTTATCCGTTAAACACCGTGACAATTGTCCTTTGAAATGAATTGAAGAATACGTATATGTTCTCTGATTGCTGCTCAGTTCTTGCAGTCCTATTTACCTATGGCCAAAAAAAAATCTTAAAAATTTATCCTTCTCACTTTCGTTAAAGAAAACTTGGTTCAATTTCCAAATCTTATTGCGAATTGCTGCACAGCCCACCTATCAACTTTTGACGTAGAGTAACCGCCAACGGTCGCGTGCCCCGAGTGCGCACTAGAGTTCTCGTGAGGTATTAGACCCTACTTACCAAACAGAAACATTGTGTTTAGAGCTACCCTTTGTTCGAGATTAAAGACAACTTATGTTTACTTTTCATTTTCTCTATAGGAAATTTTTCTCTCAATGTCTACCGGAAATTCAATCGGAATGAAAGACATGAATAGACGAAACGTCTAGCAAATTACTCTAATGAGAAAAATCATCTAATGAGCATGAATTAAAGTACCTGTTAGAATTTTCTTTACATTGAAATGATAAATAATTGCAAAAGCATCCTGAGATTTGTTTTTTTTTTTTAATTATTATTGAACTTCTACACCTCACTCAAACGGACAAATCTGTATTTAGATGAATTGAGAAATTTACGCAACGAGTGCGTAGCCAGGGATTGTGTAAAACGAGTGGTGACGAGAGCGTGTTTACCTCCGGATTTTTAACCTTGAATAATCGGTTGTAGCTATATTCAAGTGTTGATTGGCAAATATTTGCTGTTGTTTCTGACTGTACCGATATGGATCGCTCAGTTTTCTTGATACAGACGAATCTGTTGAATGTTGTTTTTCTCTTATTTGTTTAACTTGCTACCTGTTTGCCTGTTTCGGAGTTGCCATAGGCAGTCTTTACATTGTCACCGCGCCATATTTTCTTTGATTAGGGGAACGATATGGTTTGTGAATACAATACTAGCGATATTATCTTCTAAATTTGTAATATCAAAGCCAAGTCACTGTATGAAATAAACCTAATATATGTTAACAGATTTGCGGCATATCTACGTGATTTCATCGTCGTCAAGTACTATATAATTCATATAATCATCTGGTTTGACAGCTTATAGCACTATTGTTCAATATACTGCCCAGTTTGTACCAAAGATTGTGCAGTAAGTTCTTCTAAAAGTTGTTATTGGTATTGAACTTCAAGCCAGAAACATGAAATTTGAAGTGAAAGTAAATATTGAACCAGGCTAAGTTATTTACTGTAGACCAACATACACACACACACACACACACACACACACACACACACACACACACACAGATATATATATATATATATATATATATATAGATATAGATATATATATATATATATATATATATATAGATATAGATATATATATATATATATATATATATATATATAATTTCCATTAACAGGCGGACTGACGAACCGAATACATCTGGTGATATCCTATCGCTTTCGTGAAAACAGGCCACCATGATCTACTACTGCAATTCGCAAGAAAATTGAAAGATAAACTATAATTTTGATCAACAATAAGTTTGCATAGTGTTTCTCCTTGCCAGACAATATCCACTTCTGTAGCAAACGAGGCATGTGATGCATAGGGTCCTGTCAAAAGTTCAGGCTGTTTCATTTTCCAAAGTTGACCTCATTGAAGTTCAATACTGAAATTATAGGGACACTTAATTAAAACTCCACACTCCAGACCTGAAAGGACGTCCTTAAAAAGACTGGTTTATTTTCTGTCACATGCAGAAGATATGTACACGTGTGTCCTTTCTATGCATTTTATTGCTTTTGTCCCTCTGCCCCACACACATCAGCGAACTTTGAAGTTTTGGTCACATAGAACCTGCAGTGACCTCCTTAGAGGTCACTTTAGTTTTTGTTTGTAGGACGGTATCTCTAAATAAGGATATAATTAGATAGGGCGTGCCAATGTCCAGAGCATGATGAAAACCCTTACTCACAGACCATTGTAACTCTACAGGCAACTCCTGATGAGGTCGCGTTCGATTAGTTCTAAAGAAATCGAGACAAAAGTCACCATATGGGGATAATTTCAACTAATGCAGCAAGATCAAAGGGCTCGGGCAACGCAACAATTACCAGGACAAAGTTTGAAAGTTTGGGTGTCAAACGCACCGAAATTTTGAAAAATGAAGCTATATCACGTGACACAGTTATCCATTAACTTCAAGGTATTTTAAATGGGAAATCTGGATTCCAACTTTTCGAGGTTTATTGACCTTTATTGACCTTTATAGTTTAAAAACATAAATGCTATCAGAATTTAGAAAGTTTCGAAAATGACCCCAAAAAAGTCTGAGCATACATACTTGTAGGTTGTCGAAGGTATGATGATCGTTCCGATCTTTGTGATTATTTGTTTACTTATAGTCTATCTGTCTCGACATCAGCAGAAGGGAAATTTCTTGAGGCCGTTTAATTTGATTTTAACGGTCAGTTCCCAACAAAAATATTTCGACAAACTGAATTAAATTTTTCTGTCAAAGTGAGATTTGCAAATGGGTCGTTACCTAATTAAATATGTTGAAATAAAATCAATTAGGGACTTAACAAGAAATCTAAAACTACTAG
Organism: Ostrea denselamellosa; assembly: GCA_024699665.1. Classification (NCBI taxonomy): domain Eukaryota; kingdom Metazoa; phylum Mollusca; class Bivalvia; order Ostreida; family Ostreidae; genus Ostrea; species Ostrea denselamellosa. The sequence goes on along the minus strand of JAMZEH010000054.1, from coordinate 1,395,462 downwards.
TTTTCCAGTTAATAAACACCAAGATCGGGATCGACATTCTGATGTATGAGAGTGTAAGGATGGGTTAAGCTAAGGTCATTTACCCTCGAGCTCCTCCTTACTGAAAGCTTCATGTCGGCATGACCCTACAAGAATTGTGGGTACGCGTCTGGAAAGCTTGAATTATTCCTGCCCGGAGTTGGCCTTTTGGTTGTAAATATTGAGTTTTCGAATAATCTCCTTAATACCTTGGCGGATCGGATTATTGAATATGATACAGAACATGAGGCCGAAACTCTCGGTTTTTTGACGCGAGATTTCATAAATCCTAACATGAAGCTCTTTTTGCGATACAGAAGACTGATAATACTATTCAAATATCTGAAATCGCGACACAACATCTACTGTGGTGTCGACCGCCTACAAAATAAACAATGTTCATGAAAAATGCCTCATTCATATTGCATATTATATCATCTAAAGCTTCTCTGTTAAAAAAAAAACAAGAAAATGAAAGGTATGAGATTAGTTTAGCACAGCCGTTGCTTTGTCGAGAAGTAAAGGCAGCATGAAATGATTAAACAACAGGTGTGAAATTTAAAGTGTATTTACGTTAAAATATTACTATTAAAATATAGAAATCACCAGAGAATGTTTACAATGAATATCATTAATCATCAAAATCGAATTAATTCCATTTTGGGAGTTGACACTAAGGAGAAAGCGCTGGCCCATTAGCGTGACCCTATAAATACCCTACGCCTCATTAGCTGAGCAGTTTCTGGACATTGCAAACCTCTCATTCAACACAATGCCAAATAATTACTTTCTTGACAGGTAAACGGACAAAGGCGATGGAGAGATTTTTGAAGTATACCCAGAATGTCTTTGCACTTTCTATCAGGTCTAAGTCATACATGTGGAGCGATGATGATGAAATTATCCAGGAGTCACTTCAAGTGTCGTGCTAAATATAGACAAAATCGCTAATGCAATTATTCCGACTGATTGCAAATAAATTTGACAGCTTACGAGATGTTGGCATTTTGTTGTCAACCAATTTAATTCGATTCCGAGAGAGAGAGAGAGAGAGAGAGAGATTTCCATGCTCGAAATCCCAATACTATCTGCATGACTATTATTGCCCTGTGGTGGACACTGGTAACTAGTATTGCCCTGTGGTGGACACTGGTGATATGTTAATTGATTAATGACCATAGAATCCATTACCTTGCCTTTTGATTAATTTTGTGATCCTTTCTTTAATTATTGGATTTTCCCCAGAAATGAAATTGGGATTCTATCATATTTAATCTGATCACGCTGTTACATGGCGACGGGTATTATGTTACACCATTGATATTCTTCCAATGCATAATGTCAGAGTCATACGTTCTCTTTCAGTTAGCCCCAACAAAATTGATTGCAATTATTATCTTTATTATTTTTTTATTGGTAAAATGGATTTTGTACTCTATGTTTGCAGGTTTTTAAAAACATTTAAAATAATATTACCACAGTTATTGTATCTTATGCAATATGTTTTCATTCAATACATACAACCGTTCGCGGCAGCTCAGTGGTAGAGCGTTCATTTTGTAACCGGGAGGTCGTGAATATGACCCCCACTCGTGCCATGGGCCGCGTGAGATTGTCCCTTCGTCAAACGCTCAGTATGTAGAAGTGTTATAGTCACAGTTAATCACATGCTGTGAACAGATATAACATGACTGATTCTCTAAATAAACATACATAAAAATGAGAATTACTGGTCTTTCGGATATGACCTTATTAATCGAAGGTCCCCTGTCGCGGCAGACGTTGGCATGTTAAAGAATCCTAACTGTTACGGCCGTAAGCGCTAAACATAGGTCTAAACTTGTGGTACTTCACCTAAAACTGGTGATGTCTCAATATATCCAATTTTTCTTGTGGTCAGTATTTATACTTCGAATTATTCTAAGATCTTTAACTTTGTGTAGCGATATTCAATTATCACCTGCATATGGACGGTGTTTATGTTTCTCAATTGATTCGATATGCAAGAACATGTTCTGCGTATGATCAAGTTTTAAACGGAGAAAGGCTACTGAAAAAAAGGTTGATGTTATAAGGGTTTCAAAAGTCTCATATAAAATCAGAATTTAGCAAATTTTATGGTCGTTACAGTCAATTATTATGTCGAAAGTTGTCTGATATGTTTCATACCAATGTTAGATCGTTGTTTATATAATTTACATGCTGATTTTGACTATGGATTACTTCATTTACTTGATTAAGATAGATGACTCACGACAAGTCAACAGGGGATACTTACTCCTCCTAGGCATATGATCCGTGTTAATTCTGTTCTCAATTTTGTATTTTTTATTGGGTTTATGAGATTGAACAGTGTTTGTTATCTTCACCTTTTTAGCTCGTCTGGACGAATATACATTGAGCTTTGTTATGATCCCGGTTTTGGTGTCGGCATCACATGTTAAAGGAAAAAAACTTTAACTTGGCTATATCTTTTGGGCCAATGAAGATAGGGCTTTGATATTTCATATACAGATTCTTCATGACCAAGCCATTCGATTCGGATCAAGACTTTTGATCTAGTGACCTTTGACTTTGACTTACTTTTCCAAAAATCTTTAGCCTTATCTATATCTTACGAATCAAGGGGGATACGGTGAATAGAATCACTCTTCTCGGCGAGCTACATTGTCTTCTGACAACTCTCATTTTCCAGTGCGACCTTTTCGTGGGGAGAGAGCTAAACAGAACATGCCTTGATAGCCTTCTGTCCTACCCTCATAAGACTTTAATCAAATATTACATTTGTTTTGTTTTAGAGATTAATTCACTTTAGTGTTGTCAAATTAGTGTTTTATTTCATAGAAAAAATTCATCACATGGAAACATTTGTTACAAAGTGATGTGACGACTTCCGGTACACTCTAAACACCTCTTCTGTATCACGAGGAAATGTGTCGTATGTTCACTTACAGAAAAAGTCTATCCCTTACATCGTTATTCATTACAAACTTTTGTATTTTGTGTGTGTGTATTTTTTTTCTTTCTTTTTTGGCATTTTTTTTTTATCTTTGTTTTGTTTTGTTTGGAGTTTTGGAGATTTTTTTGTTTTTTGTTTTTGTTTTGTTTTTGGTTTTGTTTTATTTTGTTCGGGCTGAAGACATCTGAATCGAAATGAAATTCAATTGATAAAAAAAAATAAGCGAAATTATAATGCAATGCGACCCATGGAGCTAATTAAACAGTCGTCTATTTACAGACTCTCTAAGCAGGTGGGGCTTTGTTGATCCGTAGAAAAAAAAAAAAGGTGTCGTGTTTTTTTATATCGCAAAACCGGTAAGATGGAATTAATTCAGTGGTCTGATGCTATATATCCTGTGACAGTGACGTGAAGACGTCGCTATTAAAATGTTCCACAAAACACATATTTGGTGCTTACATTGGAAGTTTTCTTCTTTTAAGTAAAATTGATAAAAGTTTGGTTTCTGACATGGTTTCTTTACCCAGAACATTCTCATCAACTCTAATAGTCACAAATTTCTATTTGTGCAAATAAGTTTGGCGCGAACACGAGCCAGGCGACGATTTGATTTGCGTGGAGCCACCATTAAATAGCAACACACGATCCCTGCACGAAATTCCGACGTATATCAACACGGATTTTTATCAGAAATCACATTAAACCAAATTAAAAGGTCAATGATAACAATCGTTTATTCAATATCATAGAACTTTTAATGGGTATTTTTATGAAATAATTCTTCTACCGGGGCGCCAGAGCGAGTCATGCGTGACGTCGTGGGTATATATCCCCAAAACAACGCCGTCGCTTTTAAAAGATGTACAACATGCCTTCAGTTGCCTCTGCGTTCAGTTTCAGCATCTTGATCCCGATGACATATGTGATCGGATAAAGAACCAAGGGGGAGGGGGAAACAGAAAAAGGGGACAAAACAAAAATACAAACATCAAAACAAACAAACAAACAAAACTCATACAGACAAAATTAAGAAACTTAAAATGAATTATGATATAAAGATGATAAACACACACGCGCGCGCGCGTTTTGTCCTGTTTGATTTTTCATTTAAGATTAGGACTATGAGAAGTTCTAAAGTATATAGCTGGTTACATATATTTTCTAATGAACTTTGAATTACATGTTACATTATTAAAAAGAGAAATGATATTGTTGATTTATACACCAGCATAAGAAGGCTGACCACTTTATGAAAAGACTGGGTAACTGACCTCTTTGAAATCTTTCATTTTCTAAGGAAATTTGCCATAAATTCTAACTGGAATGATAATGTGAGTGAAAATTTCATCATATCCAATTATTTTGGAGCACATGCTATACCTAATCGGTTTGTCAGATCTAACGGACCCGGGTACTTCTTATACGTAACCCCCCTGGTTTTTTTATAACCCTTCATAACTGATCATTTTGCTTCATTTGTAAGTTTTATTTAAGAAAGCGGCCATTAATGAAATCATCCGTGTAAAACGGCACATTCCGGGTTATGGATTTTCTTCTATCTATCAGTCTGCGGCTTTGAAGTTTGGTCGAGTGCTTCCGTTATTTGCCGCAGGGCAGTCGCATCATAATTCGAAATCTCAAATAATCTCTACTTATGTATGTAAACTGGCAATAAAGGCGGTTAACATGCTTTATAGAAATTGAGGTAGATATTTACATATCCATATTTTCCTGTTAATCTATCGGAATCCCTTTAAACCCCGACTTTTTAGTTTGGCGCCTGCTGAGAGCAATGAAGGATACACCGAAAGGACATGAAAGCATCCTCGAGTTCCCTCCCGTTGGCTGCAGGGTACAGATCAATCGTTCAAAATTATAAATACCTATGTTTGTGAAATTCTTTGTTATGAAATAGATTCATAGAAATATTTTAACCTATACTTTTGAAATTGTTTGAAATATTTTATATATACTATTGAAATTGTTTGAAATATTTTATATATACTGTTGAAATTGTTTGAAATATTTTATATACACTGTTGAAATTGTTTGAAATCTTTACATGCTGTTGAAATTGTCCTTTACATACTATTATAGTGTACAGATAGCTGTATTAAAAAAAGTCTATCAAGCGTATAAAGTATTTGCTTACCAAAACTTGGGGATCTTTAATCTTCAATTTGAACCTTGTAAATTCAGAATGGTATATTTGTATTTATATAGATGTTGCATTTCTGATAGGATAAATTTACACTCGTTTGCTTATAGCTTCGGAATAACTGAGAATGTGTATTTGTAATTAACGATGTTGTGGTTGCTGTTTTTTTTTTCCTTGAGTAGTTTAGCTGCCTGTAGATGGTATCACACCACTCATTGTATGTGAGCTTGCGCGCAGCACGAGACGGGGCGGTTTTAATGTTGTTATTGTCCGATTGCGCACTGGAAGTGTGACAAAGCCTTCATTTTCAAAGGGAAGGTATAATCATATTAAAATTGAAAGTACTAGTTCATCACTGCACACAATGTGATGGTCTACACGATATCTCTTTCATAGCTGTTCACTGGCGCCATGTTGCCGCTGATTTTCTGTGGACTGGAACAAGATTTCGCCATTTTGTATGAACATTAATTGGTCAGTGGACACGTTATTTGTAAAATTGTCCTCATCGCACGTTTTCAAAGATTTTACAGTCTTCAATTTTTCGCATAATTAATTATATGCAGTCGACAATTTATTATAACGGATTGTTATAATGAATAGGCTCTTTCAACGAACAGCTCAGCCACATGTTCATGAATATGTAAATTACTATGTACCGGTATTAATCACTCTTGGAATAAAAATATAAAATGATTTAAACGTTTGTAAATACGACAAACAAGATAACATTCTTATCTTTGTGAATGTCTTTTATTGTATTGAATATTTGAAATTTCTTTCCTTACATTTTTAATATATAAAAATCCACTGATTATTCCAAAGCAACTCCTTCACCTTACCCGTTCGTTTTAGCAGTTGTTATTTTTATCGCGAATCTGGCTATTTATAAAATTACCCTATATGTGAAAGTGATCCTGCTTTATTGAAAGAAAAATGTATAGAATAATAAAAGCTTTGAAGGAAACTCTGTTTAATCTCTCTCTCTCTCTCTCTCTCTCTCTCTCTCTCCAGCATTTCCTACTGGACTGCCTTCATCGGGTATCATCCCTCATTAAACAATTATTTGGACAGAAATCTAAAACCGCGAATCACCGAATTACAGTTGTAGTAGTATTGCTATGCAGATACATTGTAGTTATTTTTGCTTCGTTGTTTCCAAGACATGCACACACACAGAGAGAGAGAGAGAGAGAGAGAGAGAGAGAGAGAGAGAGAGAGAGAGAGATTTTCATCTCTACCTCCTCGCTGGAATTGAGATTACTCGTATTTTACAAGATATGAAAAGTAGGAAGACCAATATTAGCTGAGATCTCAGAGAGTGTTTACAATTTTATGTTTTGTTTGATTAAAAGGAATAACTCGGTGCACGGTATTCTGCGATTACCTGGGGGCGGGGGTACTCAGTAAGTTTTTTTTTTGGTTCGCCAGACTTCGCGATAATGCACAAGGACTCTTTGGACAAGAATAATGAAGATTTGCTCATCAAAAGGACTGCGTTTTCGATGTAATTTTTATAAAATTGTATTCTCTAAAAACGTTCAAAATACGGAATTGTTGTTTCATTCAATCGCGTGTTTTGTATATATAAAAAAAGATTCGTTAAGGTAGAATTTGTTAAAAAAAGTCATTCATGGCTGGGCAATCCGTCTTACGGTGGTTAAAGCCCCGACAGATATTGTCTTTGGCTTTAAGATCTGAAGTATTCCTTGTCAATATCTAATGAATCTACCTGCCAGGTATTGGTGAATGTAATCGTTCGCCTCTCGCGTGGCAAGACTGCTATTTACATACTGAAAAAAAAGTCCTCCATCTGTCGATGCCAAATTCCGACAGTCGCTTTTTTATGAAGCCACATGTGGGGTTCCCAGTATCCTTAACTCTTTTTTTATTTTCATATACAGAAGAGTGCGTTAATTGTCTAGTCATTAATCACACGCTGTTGGATTTTAAGAAAGTGAAGCATTCGCTGTAGAGTTTGAAGCGGTTTTATTTAGTCGCACTCTATCGGCTTACCTAGCAACAGCAGTTGTAAATGTATAGCCCCCCTTCTTTGGCACTCAATACTTCAGACATCCTTAATATATGTTGATCAACAGAGTGTATAATTAAAGCGAGCCTCCACCACGCAGATTCCCTGGGACTAATCGTTTCCTCCACTTTTCATTTACTATTTCAATTATTCCAGTGATATGTCATTTACCTGCAAATCTCATTCCCCGGAGTTGGTAATTAATTTGATTAAAAACGGTCCCGATATGATAATTTATTTCCTTGGTTTTCCACATGTTCATTTCTCGCGATCTCGTCTTTGGAGAGCTAATTTCTGAATGAATCAAAATGTTGAGTAGTGTATTTCTATCAAATAAATGCATGCTCATTTTTTTTAAAAGCATTACACGAGATCTAATGTAATTAATCAACTTAAAACATTAAAATTATAAAAATGTATGTACAATTAAAAAGTCATATACCGAATGAATGTTGCTGGTCTTTAAATACATTTACGTCCAAAAATACCAGTATCACTATGTACAAACTCTATGTCCATCACATATTGATGGAACAATCCAAGACTGCATGTTGCAATTTATGGATGAGTATCGAATATTCTTTTTTTTTTAATACTCTGAAGATTCTTATAAGTTTATCAAGTGAGCAATTTACATCTTTTATCCAAAGTACTCCACATACTGAATATGTTATTGCATAAAACATCTATTAACGTCGCAGAATTTGCCGAGTATCTCTTTGATATTCCAAGTCGTAAGTAAAGAAAACGCTAATAAGTTAGACCGATCTATGAAGCATTAGAATCTTTATTTAACCGTACACTATGTAACATAGGTAAACGCGGTCCTCAAACACCCACCTTGCAAACTGTGTGATACATGAAGCATAGCCCCAGGTGTAGACATCTAAATCCTTGCGATTATGGAGAGCAAACAAAACGGGCTGATTAAGTGATATTTGAAATATTTCTATATTTCTATAAAATGAGATAAATTTACATATATCCCTAGTAACGGATTGACTCATGACGAACTTCAACTGATGATTTGATTGCAGTACACGATCCCATTAGATTTTCTTCTTATAAAGTGGTTCTGTGTACTATTTATTGATTTAATGATGCTTTAAAAGTGTGACACAATCGAAAAGATTATTCAATTCAAATGGGATTATCATGAAGTATGTGTTCTTTGGAAAGGAAATACCTGGCAAAAACTGTCGTTCATTAAAATGCTATTCTTCTGTTAAATCATGCATGTTTTGTCGATGATAAATCAAATTTCATTGCATTCGTCTTTTCATTCAAGTTTCTTTTATCCTGAGGTTGGGATGATAATAATGGATTTGATTCCCCCATAATTCCTGCGCCGTGACCCTGTATCACGTCGCCCTGTTTGCACCGTTACGCTGCACTTCTCCCGAACAAAATGGCGCGCAGAGAGGAGTGCTTAACAGTTGTCAAAAATGATGCACGTCAGAATTCAGGGATCAATTTTACCCGAAAACCCACGACACACAAACCCAACAGATGGTAAAAGTCATGTACCTCTTACAATGGGTCAGAGCCGATCGCTATCCCCCTCGGGAGGAGACAATAGTGACCCAAAGCGCATCCGTGACCACATTCTGTCCGGGTCAAGTGGCGTTTGTCTTTCATTATTCCTCTTCCTTTCAGCCCAACTTTATTATTTTGATATTACTCTTTTTAATTTTCCTCGTCGAAGAGTCGCTCACCATTTCACATTCATTTTGGATTACTCGAAACTTGTCTGTCATAATGGCATATACATCACAAAATCACAATAAATTTTGATGAGCATTTCCAACACAATGCGTGTCAGGGATAGATATTTGATATATGAATTCATTAAGCTCCCATTAGAATCCTTAGATTAGCAAATCAGTCCAAAGATGAAAATACTGGTCAGAAAGTTATCAAAGCTAGAAACTTAGAAATCTGAACCGTTATATTATGTATATATCACTACATTACACCAAACTCCGTTTCTCTTCGTCTAATAAAGAAAATTATATTTATTTTGGAATGCCATACCTTTTATTTGATAAATATCAATTATATTATTCACGAAGAATGAATTCAGAATTAAACTAGACCCTCTCATCCTTATTCTATGACCAGGTGAAACACGGCTCCCAGATGAGGTTAAAAAGGCCCATTGATACGTCTATTTTTGATAGGGACTTGCAATCAGATACTTTCCTCATCATTTTATTGTTAAAAAAATATATCTCTAGTATGTGCAATCCAACTAAAAAAAATAGAGCAATACGTGTTTAATTGAGATAAGCTCAACTTATTTATACATGCATCAGTCAGATCTACTATAAAGTAGACCGTGAAATCAGAAAGCAGCCACTGAGACCGAATGTGGGATTTTCTCCGTTTTACGGCCCCGTAGCATAATGCCAACTCTGAACGTTTTATATATGTAGTTATGATAATCTTATTAATAGTAACAGCTATGCGATTGTAGTACTAACGGCTATGTGACTGTGTGTATTTTTGTTGTTGTTTTTTTTTTGTGTTTTTTTTTATTTATAGTCGCCTGAGCAATTTTTCAGCTATCCGGCGACTGTCACTATTACCGGTGACGGGGCTGCAAATTTAGACCTATGCTTAGCACTAATGGCTTTTAGCAGTGAGGGTTCTTTTACGTGCCACACCTGCTGCGACACGGTACCTCCGTTTATAAGGTCCCATCCGAAAGACCCGTGACTCTCACTTCGTAATGCCGAGCTCTTGGCGAAGGAGCAATCACTACCTATTTTAACGTCTTAGGTTTGACGCGGCCGGCCCGAGCGGGGCTCGAACTCACGACCTTCCGTTCACGAGGCGAGAGCTCTACCACTGAGCCACCGTGATCGGTTTGTGACTGTGTGTAATATTAACGGCTATGTGACTGTGTGTAATAGTAATGACTATGTGACTGTGTGTAATATTAACGGCTATGTGACTGTGTGTAATAGTAATGACTATGTGACTGTATGTAATATTAACGGCTATGTGACTGTGTGTAATAGTAATGACTATGTGACTGTGTGTAATAGTAATGACTATGTGACTGTGTGTAATAGTACCAACTATGTGACTGTGTGTAATAGTAATGACTATGTGACTGTGTGTAATAGTAATGGCTATGTGACTGTGTGTAATAGTACCAACTATGTGACTGTGTGTAATAGTAATGACTATGTGACTGTGTGTAATAGTACCAACTATGTGACTGTGTGTAATAGTAATGACTATGTGACTGTGTGTAATAGTAATGACTATGTGACTGTGTGTAATAGTACCAACTATGTGACTGTGTGTAATAGTAATGACTATGTGACTGTGTGTAATAGTAATGACTATGTGACTGTGTGTAATAGTAATGGCTATGTGACTGTGTGTAATAGTACCAACTATGTGACTGTGTGTAATAGTAATGACTATGTGACTGTGTGTAATAGTAATGACTATGTGACTGTGTGTAATAGTACCAACTATGTGACTGTGTGTAATAGTAATGACTATGTGACTGTGTGTAATAGTAATGACTATGTGACTGTGTGTAATAGTAATGACTATGTGACTGTGTGTAATAGTAATGACTATGTGACTGTGTGTAATAGTAATGGCTATGTGACTGTGTGTAATAGTACCAACTATGTGACTGTGTGTAATAGTAATGACTATGTGACTGTGTGTAATAGTAATGACTATGTGACTGTGTGTAATAGTACCAACTATGTGACTGTGTGTAATAGTAATGACTATGTGACTGTGTGTAATAGTAATGACTATGTGACTGTGTGTAATAGTAATGACTATGTGACTGTGTGTAATAGTACCAACTATGTGACTGTGTGTAATAGTAATGACTATGTGACTGTATGTAATAGTAATGACTATGTGACTGTGTGTAATAGTAATGACTATGTGACTGTGTGTAATAGTAATGACTATGTGACTGTGTGTAATATTAACGGCTATGTGACTGTGTGTAATAGTAATGACTATGTGACTGTGTGTAATAGTAATGACTATGTGACTGTGTGTAATAGTAATGACTATGTGACTGTGTGTAATAGTAACGGCTATGTGACTGTGTGTAATAGTAATGACTATGTGACTGTGTGTAATAGTACCAACTATGTGACTGTGTGTAATAGTAATGACTATGTGACTGTGTGTAATAGTAATGACTATGTGACTGTGTGTAATAGTAATGACTATGTGACTGTGTGTAATAGTAACAGCTATGTGACTGTGTGTAATAGTAATGACTATGTGACTGTGTGTAATAGTAATGACTATGTGACTGTGTGTAATAGTAATGGCTATGTGACTGTGTGTAATAGTACCAACTATGTGACTGTGTGTAATAGTAATGACTATGTGACTGTGTGTAATAGTAATGACTATGTGACTGTGTGTAATAGTACCAACTATGTGACTGTGTGTAATAGTAATGACTATGTGACTGTGTGTAATATTAACGGCTATGTGACTGTGTGTAATAGTAATGACTATGTGACTGTGTGTAATAGTAATGACTATGTGACTGTGTGTAATAGTAATGACTATGTGACTGTGTGTAATAGTAATGACTATGTGACTGTGTGTAATAGTAATGGCTATGTGACTGTGTGTAATAGTACCAACTATGTGACTGTGTGTAATAGTAATGACTATGTGACTGTGTGTAATAGTAATGACTATGTGACTGTGTGTAATAGTAACGGCTATGTGACTGTGTGTAATAGTACCAACTATGTGACTGTGTGTAATAGTAATGACTATGTGACTGTGTGTAATAGTAATGACTATGTGACTGTGTGTAATAGTACCAACTATGTGACTGTGTGTAATAGTAATGACTATGTGACTGTGTGTAATAGTAACGGCTATGTGACTGTGTGTAATAGTAATGACTATGTGACTGTGTGTAATAGTACCAACTATGTGACTGTGTGTAATAGTAATGACTATGTGACTGTGTGTAATAGTACCAACTATGTGACTGTGTGTAATAGTAATGACTATGTGACTGTGTGTAATAGTAATGACTATGTGACTGTGTGTAATAGTAACGGCTATGTGACTGTGTGTAATAGTAATGACTATGTGACTGTGTGTAATAGTAATGACTATGTGACTGTGTGTAATAGTAATGACTATGTGACTGTGTGTAATAGTAATGACTATGTGACTGTGTGTAATAGTAATGGCTATGTGACTGTGTGTAATAGTAATGACTATGTGACTGTGTGTAATAGTAATGACTATGTGACTGTGTGTAATAGTAATGACTATGTGACTGTGTGTAATAGTAATGGCTATGTGACTGTGTGTAATAGTAATGACTATGTGACTGTGTGTAATAGTAATGACTATGTGACTGTGTGTAATAGTAATGGCTATGTGACTGTGTGTAATAGTAATGGCTATGTGACTGTGTGTAATAGTACCAACTATGTGACTGTGTGTAATAGTAATGACTATGTGACTGTATGTAATAGTAATGACTATGTGACTGTGTGTAATAGTACCAACTATGTGACTGTGTGTAATAGTAATGACTATGTGACTGTGTGTAATAGTAATGACTATCTGACTATGTAACGATTCTCTGACTGTTTTTGTAATTGTACCGCTTTGTAAGTGTTGTACCAAAATGATCTATGTTGTACTAAGCGCTCTCTGAAGTTGGCATGATTCAGAATTATACGGGTGGAAACGTAAGAAAACTATTTTTAAAAAATCCTTTCTAACCCTCCTCAGATTTCTTCTTTGATCTGTAAAAATATCAATTTGAGTTTAGTATCTTTTATATATACGATATTTGTCAAGCCACAAAGACGACCACTTCCAAGCTAAATCTTCACAACACCAAAACAGACTGAGATAATAAAACATAGACCAACAAAGGGCTGAACATTACTGAGACATATTTCATCGATTAATTCTGGCTTGACAATCATTCTCCATTAATAATTCCTGCTGATGCAAATCAAATCACTTTAATTATTTCATATCGCATCATTGAATATCCACACACATGGTCTATCGCTCTCTCAGGTGCAGACTCGAAGAGAGTTTAGAAAGTCGAATACCTTTATTGGACCAAGCCAGATGTATATCGTAGTGGAATGCGATTCAAAATCTGAGTGCATGTATTGAGTCTATTTTTCAAGTCAGTGGTCTAAAAAGTCTTGATTAAAGACGATTGACGCCGTAAGTTATACAGCAAATTTATCAAATATCTTTTCAAAACTTTGTTAAATACGCACAAATACAACACTGGAAGCTAGCAACTCACGAAGAACACAAGTTTCAGTTTTTTGTCACCCTCTTGCTATGACTTAGTTGTCAGCTATTTTCCAGTTGTTTGTAAAAAAAAATATGCCTCCAACGTTTGCATGACAAGATTTCCATCCTTTGAAAATTAGTGAAGATCAAAACTAATTTATCAAAACTAAGGAACTAAACTCATACAACAATTATTCAAAAAAATATGGATGTTATCATTCTGTCTCCTAAAGGAACTATAGAGATATTGTAAGAAAGTGAAAGATATTTAGGTTGAATGTCAAATCTAAACTCAAAAGTCTTGCACATTTTCTACCGAAAATGGCTGCTCAGTGACTGAGTCGAAAGCCTCGTGCTTTTTCCATCCCCTTGCGGGTATATAGCCATTTAACGTTTGTCCATCTGCCACATTTTCGTCTCAGTTGCCCGGCTTCTTTTGGAATAAAGATATCAACTTCAAATATATTTATAATCCATAGAGATAGTAGTAATTTAAAGGCCAAGGTTATATGGCAAAATTTCTTGATAATATTCTGATAGGTTTGAAAATCAAACGCTTTTGGCGTGAATCTTTGTAAGTGGACACTCCATAGTGTTTATTGAGTCACTGTGTACACAAAATTCTGTAAAGTTGATTTTCGGTTAAAGGGTCAAAGACCAGTCTTCATTACTGACATGTTTTATCTAATGGAGATCTAAAAAAAAAATGTTTATAACTTTTACAGCGATCAGAATTGCTACTACATTGGAAACTATACCACTTTAATTTCTAGATAATCATTAATTGAGACAAAAACAATCTCCGTCATCGAATACATGAATGATCAGTATTAGTTCAAGGTCAAAATGTGATTAAGGTTAAAGACTTAAGGGCATACGCGACGTTTCTAACATTTTCTCTAAAATTATTTTTTCATCTCCTCGATATGAAGAGTTCTTGTAAAAATAGGTTTAAATTTTGTAATGTAGTAATATTATCAACTTCATTACATCAGCCTGAGTAGCTCAGTGGTTAGATTACCTACTTTGTAATATAAGGATACCGGGTTCGATACCCTCTTGTTCCAAAGATTTTTCTCACCTTTACTTCGGTAATGGCCATCGAAACAATAGAGCCAAATTTACATTCCTACTTGCTATAACCAGGAACTGTCAAAATATACTAACTCTAAAAGAGACATGGTAACATACCCCTTTTTTCAGAAACGAGATGGAAAACAAGTGAATTGTACGTGAAATTTCACGAAAAATTACATGTTATTGAGGAGCGTCGCATGCACCCTTAACCACGTGGTTTTCTAAATGTTGTATTTGGATAAGGATGAGCATTGACCTATATTTGTACAGGAGAAATTAATTCCTTTATATTTTACACCTTCATTGTGCAAGTCTTACAGGTGGAGCAAACAATCGCATCCACATGCGAGTAATGATACTTAGTTCCTGTAGAAGAAAAGAAAATAAATCATAAGATAAATAACATGTGAATGATGAAAAATGAAAAAAAAGATACGAATTTGATCTTCAGGAGTCAGGTTTGACCTCTTTTTTTGAGGCTGTGTAAGCGTTTCGTCTTGCAGTCTTAAAAACAACTTTAACAATGGTGACCGTTGCATATAGATCCTCGACACTTATCACGTATCTCCGGATATGCAATATAAATCTCCTTTCACCACCCACTCGCGTCCGTTCGTTTGACGTTAGAAGAGAAAACACGATCATGTATCAGACTAGCAGTCTAACTCGCTCTTCTTCACTTGTAATGGTGAAACCATGGCAAAGCATGGATATCTACCTATTTACTTACATTCAGATGACTTGGGTATCTCAATCCAAGGTCAAAACATTGGACATTAATAAAAAGCTGACAGTAAACTGAAGATTAAAACAGATTAGATGGTTTTTGTTTGTTTGTTTTTGGAAGCTATGAGCATGTAATTTTCATGCCTCCGAGATCGAAGAACGGACATTTGTTTTTGGTTTGTTTGTTCGTTTGTTTCCAATTTTAACCTTGGTCATCGTTTTTGAACAACCAGTAAATAAATTTGTGAAAATCGTTCTTGCGGAGAGGAAGGGTCAAGGTTAAATCTCTATGGCAATGGTAAGGGTCAGATTTGCCTCCAGTGAACTTGGCTATTTTTGTTCTTTTTTAAAGTCTTTGCAAAGATCTGATATGTAACATGAATTCAAGCACGTGTTCTGATAAAAAAACATCAGTTCCGGTTAGAGTAAGCAGTGCATATTAAATTCGCAGAATTGTCAATATGTATAGAAATGTGGGCGTATTCAATTATAAGAGTGTACTCATTATGTAATATAGCCTCCGTCCAATTTGTGAATGGTACAGAGGGATAGGCAAGGATGTCTGGTTTTGGGAATGACAAACTAAGGCTGTTATTTTCATCGTACGCACGATTGAGAGACAAGTTAGGCTGAATACATGGCTAAGATAAAAAAGTACTTTTAAATCATCACACTATCAAGTTTTTGATAAATTCATCTTGTCTAACAGCAATTAAAAATGATATGTGGAAGTTTGTTTGAAGTTTATTCAAAATAAGTTAAATCTAAAAAGAGCTGTGGATTTTCTTGAAGGGTCATACACGCTTACCAACCAAACTCTGTTAACATGTAGATTTCTAACAATGTCTACACCAAAATAAGGTCCACATTATCGAGGTCATAATGCTGTCTAAATAATACAAGCTAGTTCTGTAAATAGCGTTATAGTCTGACGTAGAAGTCTTAAAATTGTGGGGTTTTGTCAATATTCAAATATAAGGATATTAAAATTCTGTTTACAATAAAGAGAAATTGAATGCACTTTAGCCCGTTAGAGAGAAAGCTATTTCAGTTTCATTACGGTGGAGTACTGATAGAAGGTCGGATAACAGGTTTTTATAAGTCCCTAATGCCTAATAATTGCGTGTTGCCTACATCCAGCAAAATGGAAGATCTTAATAAATATTTTTAATCTGAATTAGAAGCCTCATTGTAACCCGTCTAACATTTCACTTATAGAAGTATTTTTTTGCAATAGAAGGGTATTATAATGTGTGCAAAGTGAGAGAAATTTGATAACCTGTGAAATCATTCTTCGAGGTTTGAAAAATGTAAAGCTTCAGGAAGATCTTGGTACACTGTCGTGAGATTGACTTCTCTCATGTTTCCTGATTTCTTTTTATGAAAAAATAAAAGTTTAGCACTTGTTGTGTAAGGCACTGAGAGTTGACTTTTTAACGTTTCGATAGACGTTTCAGTGCATTTGATCTAAATCGAACATAAAGCAAAAAAGTGAGACTGAGATCAAAAATGAGCTCGTTCAGACTTTATGGCACAGAAGCCTGAAGACGTTGCCCTGTTCAGTATATGTGATCAAGTTGGAATGTAAGAGTAAATAAGGTAAAATAGAAAATCGGACGAACACTGATACTAAATTCGAACTTCGTCCTCATTCCAGATGGCTCCCGATGTTTACTCTAGAATTAGCCAAATACATGGCCATAGGTTTTTATTGGAAACTTGAAAGAAAATCATTAAATATTGTTGGGTTCTGTGTAAGTTATATAAGCATAATCTGTCTCACGATGTGTAGTTAGCTGATAAGATTTCATGTTTTTCATATTTCGAATTTTTTTTTACCATGTAAATGAGCATACGCATTCTGTCAGCAATGTGGCTAGTAGGCAAATGAATAATTTTAATTAATGCGAAGGAAATTTGTGTTCTGTCAGTAGGAGTCCATAGAGGTCCCTGTCTGTCTCTCTACATGAAATGGCTCCCAAATTTGAAAATTCTACTACTGTCATGCCAAGCGATATAAGGACGCCATATTTGGCGTTTAAGATCTCTGCCCCTTTGCGATAGATTTATTTATTTTGAAATTCATGACTATGTTATGAAAACATGTTTCGATGTTTGTGCTATTGCTGTCAAACTTGATCAACATTAAAGTCAAAACAATCTGTTTCCTTCAAAAACGTCTGTGATCCTCGGCATTTTTTATTGTATGCTTGTTTGGTGGCGCGAGTCTCGTGGTTTTTGTTCAACTAAACCTCAGTCAAACACATATCTCCACGTATGAGCTATATTCCTTTGATAAAAAGAATTTAGAAATGTCTCTATACATCCATAAATTTGGTCTACAGTCTGATTTACGTTTGGGTGGTAACTTTAAGTTCATTGAAAACTTTTGCTTTCACTGTCAATTTTGCATTCCGTCGATGAGATAGTTGGGGTATTCTTAAATTTGCGTTTTATGAATGACATACAAGACAGACTGCACAGTTTTAACACACATCAAAAGTGAGGATGCATACTATGACTTGCAAATGTAAGTTAATATTCAAATAAAAGTAATCGGATGTCATTAATGAAGAACGCACATAAATTGGCCACGCGACAACATAATTTTTACTTTCTGAAATATAATTCAAATGTATTCTTTTGATCTTCGAACGTGGCTTGCATTTTAAAGGCCCAATGTTTTGTCGGAGGCATGTTATGAAATTTTACTGAAAGAGTAAAAATCCAGTGACACGACCAATGATAGGAAGCCTCTGATTGGTTTCTTCATTGAAACCGCTGTCGTTCGACACGCGTCTGACTCGCGCATTACGTCTGACTTACAGAGAGGGTAGAGGGCGGGGTTATAGCTTTAGAGGCGTGGCCTAAGTTCATGCGTTTGATCTTCTTTATCGTCAGATTCATCTTTCTGCTCGGGGAAAGTTTTTTTGACAAGATTTGGCGATATCCAATGAAATATTAATGTTGGGTTCATGGCGTTTGTAGAGACTGCCAACAGAAGACCAGGCCGATACATTAACTGTGATTTATTCTCGTCATAATCACAAAAAGAAACACACAGAGTTCACCTTCTTTTATCAGTAGTTATTAAATTAATGCGCTGACCTAAATGTTTGCATGAAATATTGAAATACATATTTTGATGACAGAGATATCGTAAGCCATAATATCAAATAATGCATACCCATGTATGTTTTTTTCGTTATGTACATCGCCGACTAGTGTAGAAACACATTCAAGGGATTTAAATCATGCATTTACTAGTATATCTATGCACGGAAAAATGAATCATGCAATTTATTCGCCTGATGACAATTTACATACCTGTATGATATTATAGAGTATATTGTATAGTAGTTTACACTGCTGTATGTGCTAATGATACTACCCACAATTATCAAAGTCATAGCTTTAAGTTTACAAAAGACTGCACAATTAATACGTCAGTCAAGCTCCGCTGCTAAACGAATATGCAATTTGTCAACTGAAAGCAAGCTTCACGACTGCATATTTCCGCCCGAGGATAAATGTATAGAAGGGTAATCGAATTTTTGATTGCAAGAAAACATTAAGCAAACCGACACTCTTTTAAACTCTCAATTTTATTCGAAGTCGCTTTAAACAGCTATGAGAAAACAGCTAGTCATCGACGGGGATATTCGGGTAGCGTTGCCGCGGGGTGTAGTCATTCGTGCGCTTTCATTAACGTGCCGTCAATAAATCAGATTCAAGCTCCTATGATGACAGAGATCTAGAGCTAAATGATAGTCTTACATGTAACCCTGTATGCCGACACATTCGTAATTAGACGACATAAACGAAAGGCCTAAATGAATCCAAACACCCGACGAGAAGTCATCTCCAGGGGTCACGGAGGCGAAGTTAAGGATACGGGAGAGGGAATACCTGGGTCAGATATATTTTAAGATCATACATACTAGGACATAATCACATGCATTTCTTCCCGTACTTCATTCAATAATATATCTCTGCCCCTTGGGCCAGACTTTTGAAGACTATACATCTTTCAGTATTAAGTTATGTGTGCTGATTTGCACATAAATTTACATAACTGACACGGCAGAATACAATGCAGAGTGGATGCGGACCCACTGCGGATCACAACATTAGCATATCGAGTGGGCCCCTCTGTATCAGTGCTCGCTGTAGCTGAAAGATTCAACACGGCTAAATATGACAACTTCCTGTCCCCATGAGAAATTTCTTGTCGCATGAAGAGGGTCATCTAAAGTTACCGGAAGGATCCGCGTCCCTCTTTTAAACACAGGACAGCGATTGTAACTAATTGCGGGATTATATTTCTGAGATCTTATTAGGGAATTTCGAAGTATATATATTAACTTCATATCAAATATAAAATCAAAAAAAATCTTTATTAATCTGTATAGCCCTAATACTTGAAATCAAGAAATGTCTGGTCTTTAAAAAAAGATATTAACTGAAGCCGAAAGAAAACACGTCAGGTAGGTTGGCATTCATTGCATTGCAAAATTTTAGTAACAATTATATTGATAGATTGTAAAGCAGCGAATGAAAATTCAAGTGATGAAGAGTCACAACTGTTCAAGAATTTGGACTTGATAAATCGGCATGAGACGGACAAGCGGAATTTCTACTATATCGTAAATACATACCAAATGTAAACCGTGCATCAATACAACTAAAACACATGGTTTCTTTGACAGACAATATAAATTATAATAATGTATAAATGCGATATCATCACACTAAACGAGTTTCTCAAATTCTGCGCAGTTGTCACGCAAGGCATCAGAAGAAGTGACCTTGGGGGAACCTATTCATTTCTTGTCCGAATCTTCTTTGTCGGTAAGCCACGGTAGGGCACAAAATATTACCTTTTCTTTGTGACCATTATACAAAGGCTGGGCTCCAACAAAGCACCCGGAATCTATCTCCCAACCACACGGGTTTATACTTGGTTCTTCATGTGTGTAACCGATTCAAAACAGCCGCCGTGTTTAAGATATTTCTCATGCATCATTATATTTAGCATTTTCCAGTAGTCTTGATTCTTCAAAAGAAGTATAAAAGTGGAAATGCTGGAATTAAACATGGTCAGTGCTGTTCTTTAGACAGGAGAGAAATTTAATGGATAGTGCGCTATCAATGATATATCTAAACATAGGTTTGTACCGCCTTGTTCCTCCTACTCAACATATCCAGACCTACTTTATAAAGGAACTGAATATTCCCTGCTATTCTTGCTAGAGAGAATTCTATACGTAATTCGAACAATCCTATTGGACATGCGGGTTGGGGGTCATCAAAGACTTGGTGTGGTGCCCTATTAACGTGTGCTTTAAATTTGATAGATTTAAAAGTTCATATTCTTTGTGTACTTCGATCGGATTTACAATTCTAACATCAGAAATTCCTCTCGTGTATTAAAAACACGTACGCGTTATAATTAGTAATTTTTCCTAACTTGATTTCTCATCAATAAAGAAAACCTTTACGCATGATTATTCGAGTATTCATCCTTAACCGTCAACTCTTAAGGACTTGCGCATGCGTATTGCAGAGAAGATGGACACATGCATCTAAATTGACTCAATTTTTTTCTCTTAATTAGGATTAGTTGCTGCTTCCACTAAAGACATGCCTTTGATGTACTGACGTTTCAGAGACACTATGGTTAACATAAAGAGAGATCGAATTTGTACTGAATTGAAAAACATAGAAAAGAATCTAATTAAAAGAGCGCAATGTTACAGCATAAAACCAACTATGAAAACTCAGATTCTTCGATTCTTCTACCTTTTGTTCGCGACAAGCGTGAACTCAGTCACGTGGTGCCTTATCATATGACCATCAATTTGATAATTAAGAATTTGATTGTATGTTATCAGATTTATCTCATGGCACGACCAGTGCACGTTCACGTTGACAGACAAAAAAGGTCTCCAACACTCCATCATCGAGCGATTGATTAACAGATGGTTAATCTGTCCCCCTCCACAACCTTCATCTTCAAAGTCATCACGTGACACCCGATGTGTATTGATGGGATGACACCCGAGGTTTTCCGACTCTGTTTTTGTCGTCAATTATTGATTAAGGGATCATGTCAATGTTGTTAACGTCAATTAAAACTTTTCCTGTAAGATTAGGGTCGAGGCATCACTCTTTTTTGTTTTTGGGTGTTTATTTTTTATATACACAAAGGCCATCAATTCTTTATTGCTTTATCGGTTGATTTAAAATCAATACAATCAATGGCAGACCTTGGGTAACTGAAGACATACATTGTGTGTCTTAGAAAGGATAACTGTTAACATACACCCATGGGAGCTTGGTTAAGTAAACATTCCTAAGTTTGTCGTTAACAATTCAAACTCGGGAAATTCCAAAATCACGCCATAACCCATGATCAATACTACGGATTTTGAGAAAGTTTTAGATTTTATACTTTGAAGTAAAAAGCAAATTGAATATAAATCACCGCTGGACTAATCAAAGATCGTATGTGGGTGTTTCTGTCCGTGTAATCGATGACCACGGGAGAGCGTCAGGGACTGGTTCTATCATTCTCACGGGAATCAGACAAGTTACCCGAGTCAGGTGTTAGATTTCACAGACAGTCTAACAATGGTACCAAAGAAAGAGATGTTTAGAAGAAAACAATTCACTGCATTTTCTTTAAAAATATTGAAAAGAAATATTTGTTTGTAAATCGTTCAAAGTTTGGAAACAAATATATAATATTTTCATTATGATTCATTTGTATTGACCATCTATTCAAAGTAAAAACGTGTTCCGAAATCAGTTTTACTAACATAGAGGTTCTTGAATCGATCAGATAATGATTAAATGAAAAGTTAACCCGTTTATCGAATTTCCAGTATTGAATGGTAACAAGAGCCCATGGACCGTAGCGCTCACCAGAGTCACATTGGCGTTGTTGTTCTACAGAAAAAAAATTTATTGGATTCACCCTCGTTATTCCCACACAAAAGTTTTTTAACTCGTATTGTGACTCCACCTTAGTCACACGGGGTCGTGACGTAACCGAACTTAAATATATATAAAATAGGGATGTGTGAATATTACTAATATGGTCTTGCTGTTATTGAGAAGATTTTATTCCATATTCCTGTATTATGTAAAATTTGATTCCAAACTGTAGTCCCTTCCTATATCCAGGGTCCATAATTTGACGGGGAAAACTTTGGAATGTTTGCATATTAATACGATTTAATATGGCCCTGCAATTCTTGGAAGGATTTTTTTTTAAAGTTTCGTATCCATTATCATGTAAAACTGTCCCCATTTTAGTCCCACCTTAGTCGCATTGATGAATTATATATGAATGCACTACATTGGAATGATAGCATTTTAATATGGTCAGTGGTTATAAAGATCTTTTTAAAAATGTATATTCCCACGCAAAATTTTGATCCCAATATGGTCCCAACCAACCTCCCGGAACCATAGTTCAAACGCTTGAGTCTGCACTACCTGAGATTGATTCCATATTATTCATGGCCCTGTTGTTATTGAGATTTCAAAATTTACCCCATATACCCTACATAAATTTGGAATCCATATTGTGGCCCCAACCCTTTCCCCGTGGCACTGATTTAATCACTTGAATATGCACTATCTGAAGATGATTACTTACTAATATGACTTATTCTGGTCCCGCTGCTCTTCCTATATATTCTTATGTAAACTTTGATTCCCTCTTGAAGGCCCAACCTATATCTCCCACCGCGATCATTATTTGAAGAAACTTGAATCTACCGTACCTAATAATGCTTGCATATTAATATGACTAATCCTGTCCCTGCATTCTTGAGAAGATTTTTCAGAACATATTTTCCCATAGTCATGTGGATATTTGAATGTCGTACCCTCTAGATTCATGATTTGATTAAACTGGAATCTATATTACCTGAGGATGCTTGTCTATCAAAATGACTAATTATAGCCTAGCTGTTAATGAGAAGATGGTTTTTAGAAACTTTTCACTAAATATTCACATGTAAAACTTTCATCTCCTATTGTGGCTCTCTCTACACCCGGGGCCACAAATTGAACAAATCTGAATCTGACCTGCATATTAATATGATTATATATGACCCTGTTGCTCTTGAGGAAAATATTTTAAAACCTTTTCCCTATATATTCCAATATAAAACTTTGTTCCACTTTTGTGGTCCCACCCTACCCCTCATTTAGACAAACTGAATATTCATTTCAGGAAGCGTCCACATAAGTTTCATCGTTTCTGACCCTGTTGCTCGTGAGAAAATTATCAATATATGACCCTTTTTACCTTTTCTTGATTATCGCCCTTAGAAGATCTTCATTTCCCCTTTATCCGAGGATACTCTGTGCTAAGTTTGCTTGAAACTGGCTCAGTTGGTTTTGGAGAAGAATAATTGTGACAAGCTGACGACGACAACGAGACAACGATCAGCCTTTGGCTCAGGTGAGCTAAGACGATGCGTTAACGTTTTTCATAAATTGGTGTCTAGGACAGTGAGGACGTGCAATTTTTGCGAACTTCATGCCCGACTCTCAAATTTCACAGATTCTTTTGTATATAACTGTAAATGTACAGATATGCACGTAAAGATATGTAAATTATCCATACAGTATATATTTTATAATGTATTTTGTAACCGGCTTTCGTCTCTCGGATACACAATGTCTGAAATTTCACCCAAATCATCTCTACGTATGCTAATATGTAATAACATGTTTTGTCGTTTCTTACTGAAATTAAATATTATCTACATGATTTAGATTTAAACAAATAAATATAAACCTTTTACCGTAATATGAAAGACGATCTCCTTACAATACATTTTTATCATTTTAGGATGAAACGCGTGCAGTTTCACATAACACGAGATTCTGAAAGCATAGGATAACAGTTACTTAATCCATTTAATTCTTCTTATTATATCAGATTACTTAATTTCAATTGAATTTATGGGTAAAATTGTAGCAAATAACGGAGAAGTGAACTACATAACGGTAACAAGTTTCTTCTTATCTTCAAATATTTTCGTCTTGGCTCGCCTTCTTCCTTACGGGGAAAACCATAACAAGGATAGAGTCGTGTTCTTGAAGTCACCTTCTAAGATCTCTTTACACAAAACATATAAAGTGCAGTAAAATGTAATCTAAATCTACCGTTTGTTTAAACCGCTAATCAGCGAACACAGACGTATATTACAAAAACATTTAAAGCATTCACCTGACCACTAGCACCACAACTGCTGCTGCTGCTGTTGTGCATTAAAACATACTTATGGAGCTTAGGACTGAAACATTGAGAATTCTTTATCGTCCCAACGTCTTCCGTGATATGGGAATTGCTTTGTAAAGACCTCATCCGAGAAATGCAGAGCGTTTGGCAAAAGAGCTTTACGTCTTAGGTTTGACGCAGCCAAGGAACGAACGGGGTTCAAACCACAGCCTCACGAAGCGAACGCTTCAACTACAGAACCACCGCGACTAGTCAATATAGTATTATAGAACACCGTAATACACACCACTATAAAATGCAACATCGTTGAACATAATACTGTAAGGTACAACTTTATAATGAGCAATAATATAAGATATGACAACGCAAGACGCAACATGTATTTTTTTTTATATACAACATTAAATAATGTAACATTGTAAAATACAATACCGTAATATGTTATACTGTAAAATACAATACTGTGAGACTTAATACTCTAAAATACAACACTGACTGATGTAACACTGTAAAATACAATACCGTAATATGTTACACTGTAAAATATAATACTGTAAGAGTTAACACTCTAAAATACAACACTGACTGATGTAACACTGTAAAATACAATACCGTAATATGTTATACTGTAAAATACAATACTGTGAGACTTAATACTCTAAAATACAACACTGACTGATGTAACACTGTAAAATACAATACCGTAATATGTTATACTGTAAAATATAATACTGTAAGAGTTAATACTCTAAAATACAACACTGACTGATGTAACACTGTAAAATACAATACCGTAATATGTTATACTGTAAAATATAAT
Organism: Ostrea denselamellosa; assembly: GCA_024699665.1. Lineage (NCBI taxonomy): Eukaryota > Metazoa > Mollusca > Bivalvia > Ostreida > Ostreidae > Ostrea > Ostrea denselamellosa. The sequence continues at coordinate 1,370,110 of JAMZEH010000054.1, read as the reverse complement.
ACTGTAAGAGTTAATACTCTAAAATACAACACTGACTGATGTAACACTGTAAAATACAATACCGTAATATGTTATACTGTAAAATACAATGCTGTAAGAGTTAATACACTAAAATACAACACTGACTGATGTAACATTGTGAAATACAATACGCAATAAGCTGTAATACATAAAAATACAGTACTGTAATATGTAATACTGTAAGCAGTGTTGTAGGCTTGAAGATAGCCTGTAGTGTGGCCCATTATGCATTACTAAAAAGCCAACTTTATTCACGGCTCTGCAAACCATGTTTAGATTCCTTTCTTCAGCACACTAGTAAGTTAATATATATCCAAATGGACGAACTAAATTCCAACTTCAGGCATATTTGTTTTCAATTCTGTGTAGTTATATATGTATTTGCATATACATGTAGTTTTTAACCATGAATTATTGAGCAATGCAATTTGTTTCAACCAATAACAAACATCTAGAGATCTAAGACTTCTACAAAAACCATTAACAGAGAATGTATGGAACAACTAGAGAGTTCTGAATTTAGACACTGAAGGAAAGAGAGGTAACGGGGACAATGACCCCTGAGTCTTTTAGTCTTTACGAGACCGAAGCCATGTGTAAAGGAATAGGATTTCTATTTAAACACCTGGTATCTTTTTTTAATTCCGTTTTTTTTCTTCTGAGTGTGGGCATCCGGTTCGTCCGATCAGAATTCAAACTTCTAAACATACCATAAAATCGGTACTTGACACACGTGCTTAAGCTAAACATCAAATGACAGTGCCCTGTCACGACAAACTTTCATTATCATAATTTGTTTATTGGTAAATTAGAAAGGAAAAAACACATAACGATTCACCACATGAAAATGTCAAATTCTCATATTGACAACTAAACTAAAGCAATATGCAGATTTTATTTATGTCCAACAGATACATGCATAATCCTCCATTCGCTGGGCAGATATTAAGGAACTACCGTAATATTGACAAATTCAATATATACAAACATTTCTTTCCATGTTAATTATTGTTCAGGATGAAACACAAAGACAGGGCCTTGTATCTTACAAAGCCCTTCAAGGCCTCCAGCATCGTCAGACTGGTTACACTGTGTCTGCCATGGTGTCGGATTAAGTATAATAGCTGCATTTTTCGATCACTGTAGCTAGATTTTTTGTACATATTTCTGGGTGATTTGTCTTCATTCTGATTTTACCTTGGCATGCTAATAATTGAATTTAAAAAAGGGTTGTCAGCGTCAAGAATGCGCACAGACTATACAAGTCGCCCCGACCTCTATTGCATTTGTATAAAACATTTAAGAGATCAAAATGCAGTCCGAAGATTCATTCGTAACTTATGACAATAAAGATACGGAGCCTTCGGGATTTTCTCACGGTCCCTGCTTCAGAAAACACTTCATAATGAAAGTGACCTTCTAAGAGAGTTCACAAAGGCGGTTAAAACTGACCATAGACAACAGATTTCCCGTAAAAAAATCTATGATTGTATTCTTAGACTACCGATCTCAAGCACCATAATTCACATCCGGGCTACCGCATATCCGCTCTATATTGTAAAGTGAAGCACTTGGTAAAAAGCCTGACAGGACAAATTGTTTACCTTTACAAATTTCAACATAAAATAACAATTTTTCTTCTGAAAAATCTACGTGTCTCTGTCTCCTAAAATCAAAGACAGTAATTCGAGTCCTTTTTTAATCTTAGAAGGTAGACTTTTGAAGTGGAAGCCAATCGTTTTCCCACACTACGAGAATACGGGGATTAGAAATAGGCGAACTTGATACCTATATATAGGTAGGGACAAATAGTCGGATCGTAAGCGATAATTACGGTTGAACAGTACAGTATTTATTACCCTCATTAGAAGCCACTAAACACCCTGGCTGCAAGCCCCTGTGCATCGGCGCAAAAGAATGCAATACACATTCTCAGAGTTGTTGAATATTTAAGCCGGTAGAGATCTATATAAAATATTAGAATTGAAGAGTGTCCCCTATGATAGCAATGTCTCACTAGGTCAATAATAATAGATAGCAGCAACAGTGTCATTATTGTGGACCAGCGCAAGAGTAATTTGGGACCTCTAATTTTGAAGACACCCTGTGGGGTGTAGCCTTCATGTGACCCTAGACAGTGACAAACTCTAGTAAGCAAACACCTATGTAGGACAAACAGGGGGGAGGGAATATCACCTCCCAGTACAATGGGATGAACCAATTCCTATATAAATAGAGCAGTTCCCAACGGGGAATTATGGAGGTGGAACCCCAAATCGCTCTCTCTCTCTCTCTCTCTCTCTCTCTCTCTCTCTCTCTCTCTCTCTCTCTCTCTCTCTCTCTCTCATTAAATTGGAGAGCAGGTAGCCCTGGTCAAGAGATTTAGATTTTAGTACAAGATTAAGAAATTTCTTTGAAGACGTGACCACTGATTTTTCAGTTCATCGATCGTAATAAAGTATTTTTGTACCTGAGCGATAAATCCTTGCACTTGTCACGTGTGAAGACTTTTAATATTAGCCCGTATCTTCCTAGGCTACCCGGCGGAATGTCCAACAATCTACCTTCAATGAAAGCCCTCATCACCCATCGTTCGGACTCAAAAGGATGGCCGCTAAATGACAAATTAAAAATACAATATCAATTTGTCGAACTCTGGGTGGTTTTTTGTGATTATATTGTTCTGTGTGCCCTGATGGTGACGGCCATGACAGACAGATAACCCATTAAAAAAGGAACCCGATCTGACTGATGTGCACTATCAAACACTGCGAAAACTTAGATGTGCACTATCAAACATGAGGAAGACCTAGCTGTGCAATTTGCTTTTAATGCACAAGCGTAACCTGGTATTGACGAACATGAGGAAGATAAAATAGTATATACACGAATAATCATTCGAAATCAAGAGACTTTGAACTGTTAATTTGCTGAAAAAGCATTCATATTCAAACTTTAATAAAATATGAAAATATTAAAGGAAATCAATAGCAAATTAATCGAATTCCATACCGATGCATAAAATGTTCTAGTCTTCACAAAATTCTAATTCACTGAAAACATACGAAAAATTTTGTCTTTTGAACATCAATGACGGTCATGCTAGATCTGCTGTGTAATATGATAGATAAGACTGAAATCCCCCATAGTTCATATCAAAAATTTGTTGATTAATGATTAATTTAAAATAGATGTTAATGTTAACGACCGACTTCACACACACACACACACACACACACACACACACACACACACACACACACACACACACACACACACGAAGAAATTTATAAACTTTAATTTTCGTGGATGCTTTAACTCTAACCCATATCAAATTTTTGCGTAAATATGCTTTAAAGTCTGAATTTAAGGTATCCGATCCATAAGACAAGACACCCAATTTTGTTTTCAAAAATTGTAATGTAATACAAAACTTGGTATCAAATCAAAGATAATTAACATACACAATGATTCTTTAAAAATTGGCAAGACATATAAGAAATATCTGTTATAGAGATTAACATTTATCCCTACAATAAAAAACAAAACAAAAACAAAACATTTTTCTGACAAATAAAGTCAATTAGAATACAATTTCCAAAGAAAGTTCATGGTGACAAGATTCGTATTACCACGATTTTTCAAAATATGCAAAGGAAAGTAAAGGTCATCATTGGAAATTATGAAAATATTCAATTTTTCGAAATTTCTACAAAGGGAGATAACTCATTTAAAAAAATCTAATTCACTATGAATGGATTTATGCATCATCTACAGTCACTAAAACTAGGACATATTATTTTCACAAAAGATTAAATGCTATGTACAGATATAGACTTTTTGTGAAAATAAATGTTTTTGTGGATCGGAAACCTTAATCCCAGTTACTCAACATTTATTGTTGTATTATGTGGAAAGGATATAGATAGCCAGTTACACTTTATCATTTTATTCAATTATCATATCCGCGCCGAATTTCAGTATGAAACATCACAATCGAATTTTCGTTTTGAAAATAATGATTTAATAATAATAAATAATTTCATTAATAATAATTCAATAATTTATTATTCTGTGGGAGTATACCATGGTTATTGACGGAATTTTGTTTTAGAAGATGTGTGTAAAATACGGAGTTCCTGCCCTGTATGAAGCTCAAAGGTACAATATTTCGCATACATAAAGAACATGCCACATTCGTGATATTTGGGTGAAATAGTTTTTTAAAAAATCCAATGATTCACCCTAGGCCTATGTATGATTCTACTTAGTAAGAACTTTTGTTTTCAGCGAAAACTTTTATACATTCTTCTGGGATATCAATCGAGACAATCGTAAAGGCATTATAGCCAATGATAAAAAATTATGACTGTTCTGACTAGTAACCACTGCCTGTCGTTTTTGTGTTCTTTGAAAGAGAACGAAGAGTTTGACGGATGACACAACACGTGAAGTGAACGACCAGCAAGAAAATCTGAACTAGAACATTGCTGCATGAATATTTTGACTTCGTCGATACAAGACTGACAATATTCCGAACTATTTAATCATAAATGAGGAAGTAGTTCTACCAGCGAACAGTTTGTATCTTAGAGACCAGTTCATTTTTACATACAGAATAGGGCTAAGGCTTTATGTATATAATCCGGGAATAATGACTCTCTCCAGTTTAGTTCGTCTTGTTTAAATCTTGCACAGTGTGTCGTCTTACGGAAGGTGCGAACGCAAACCACGTCCCGTCGGCAGCATTGTGGACTGAGGTCAGGGCAGGAAGGGTTATTAGCGCCTCCTGGCGGGATGTCGAATTCTTCATTACGAGTAATAATTGGAATGTAAGTGACCAGCACTAACTTCTACTGCGGAGGTCTGTGCTACGGTGCACATTAATCTGACGGTTTTATTTCGTATCATAAAAAACTTGACACTCGGTTTGCTAAATGGGATTTTGGAAGGGATAATCAAAACAAATTCGGTTTTTGTTTGGAAAGTATAAAATGATAATAAACCTTCATCACCAGTGGTTATGTGGTGAAAGAAAATACGCCATTAACATTTTATACAATTTTATGATACACGTTTACTTATCAACAGAAAATTGTAAAACATTTTTGATACATCTGACAAATTTTCGGAGATGCAGAGATCATACTGCTCACTTCTGTGTATCATGATATTTCTTATTAAATAAAAGAAGTAACAAAGTAAAGGAATATGATATAAAATGTACAGGTCTTAAGAACTTTAAATGGATAGAAAATCAGAAGTATGCGACAAATTGATGTATGAAGTTTTATCGTACTTTGATCGTGTGTGATCGTGCTACCGTTTAATAACAGAATGTTGATGTCTCGATAGAGAGAGCCAAAGCTTTTCATCTTTCCAATCTTTGAAACGGACCCGGCCTTCAACAAGTTTTTCAAATATGTGATAATCCTAACTTTTTACGACCAAGGTTTTGTGTGGTCACCCGAGTCAATTAAGGCTTCAGGATGGCAAGATTTCGGACTAAATTGTCATCGTGGGGCGTGAGAGTGTCGCAGAGACGGCCATATTATTCCCGGCTCGTCTCGCGTATTCACACTCCTGCCGAAGTCCAGAGCCACTGGCAGTTCTTAAGACCTGTCTGTTTAAGACCTATCGTTTTTCATTTCCGAAATCTTTTGAAATAAAAAGTCACAAATTGTCGGAGAATTCCTAATTTTGTCGACGACTTGCGAATGGGTGTCAATTTGTCCCGCCATCATTTTGCTGACTTGGCACGTGATTAGTTTGAAGAGAATTTGAATATCTGAGACGTTATCATCACCAAGGGGAAAAAAAAACTTTGGAAAAAAAAACTTTTAGAAAGAAACAGAGTTGACTTATCGTGTTATATTTCATAGATAAAGCTCTGTAGTAACAAACTACATTAATATTTTCATCAATCGTAATGCCTTATGGGTAAAATAAACAAAACGATTTCTAATTTTATCTTATTTTCAAGTGATGCGGGCGTCTCTCTCCTATTTAAGTTTATTTTTTGACGTGACATTAACACCATGGGATTTAGAATAATTGTTAAAATAAGTTTTAGAATTAAAGAAAGAGAGTAATCAATATTTTATCGGGGAGAGAGGCTTACTTTGTTTGCTGTTAGCAATGTTCTAGCTAATTTGAATACAATTACAAGTTCTCGGTGGTTTGTTGTGACTTCTAGTGTAATCTTTTGACGACAAGAAGCTCGAATTTATAACCCGAAAATCAATACAAGATTTAGTTGGGATAAGGCGTCTAGAAGGTTTATATCACGTCAGAGCGCGTGGGCAATTTATTAAAGTTTTTAGTTGATAATATTAACTCTCATAAATTTAGAGACCAAGATAAAAACCTGTAAAATAAGATGCAAAATAAAAGCCGAATTTCAAAGTTGTTCTTGTTTATTGCGCAAGAACATGACCGATTTCAAAATCATTTATTTTCTATAGGCGTCGAGCTTTTATTTGTTTGAGGGTTACGCGTGCGTCGCACGCGCCTTTCTCGTGCATTTTTGACTTGAGTAAACAAGAACTTCAATTCACTTACATAGTAACGGCAGCATTCGACACGGAGAAGGAGATGCATATTTTTGTCAGCGCTTGGATTTTAATGGAGATTCTCCGTGGATGGTTTATTAGATTTCAAAGCTGACTCTCGCAAAAGCCCGGGCATTGATCGAGTGCTTTATAAAACAAATTAGAAGGTTTTCCGTCATGGTCTACCGACCAAGGAAAATACGACATGGCCTAGTTCAATACGTACGTCCAAAGTTTAAGGAGAAATTATCATAAAATTCAGTTTATTGAATTTAGTTAATTCGACGAGGTGACAATATCCGTCGAACTTTCTCTGTACATGTAGAAAAGAAAAATGTGCCGACATAAAAGCCCCTACAAATGAGGGAATTATAGAGACGGAATCTGTACTGGACTTAAAAGGTAGATTGAAAACATCCTCACAATCACTATAGGCAAAACACCGTAGGATGTGTTCAGGGACTTGGTTGAGGAAAATCAAAATGTTGAGAAAAGTTAAATTGCAAATCACAGTTTATCAACCATTTACCGACGGCACATTGTACAGTGCAAGGAGAGGGCTGATTCAGGCTCTGTGTTATTATGTTATACATGATAAAATACTGTTTCAAATACACTGTACATGCACAAGACAATGACAAACTAGATAAGATAATGAGGTATTCGATTTTTCCCCCTGTACCTAAGCGTGTTACATGCAGTTTTAAAAATAAAACTCACACTTTGAATATGATGTGTATGCACAGTCTCTTTCAGTAATATTCATGTTTAAATTACCAATAATACAGGGACGGGTAAATCGGGTAAATTCTAAAGTGTTTCCTCTACAAATGTGCACACACAGATCTCTCTCTCTCTCTCTCTCTCTCTCTCTCTCTCTCTCTCTCTCTCTCTCTCTCTCTCTCTCTCTCTCTGTGTTAACAGGTTTAAAAGAATGAATTTTTATATATCTTGTATATCAATCGTATTATCGCCTACAACATGTAAATGATTCCTTCTTATTAAAAATGTTTAAATGAAAACGTTGTTCAGTTAAGAATTTCAGACATTCTATAAGAGAATGCAGCAAAACTTTACAGAAATAACCACCCGGCTTTCTGAGGCAGAATGAAAACTTTCAAAGCAAACGGTATGCAAGTTAGTGGAGAACTTTCATTTGAGGACCAAACAGAGTAACTCGCTGCTACTGCAGGTAATAATTTTTACCAAATGTTTGAATAATTCAATCAATTCCAGTGAATATTTGTCATAATCTAAGGGGTAATTTCACACAAAGCACAAAACATTTTAAAAGTGTATTTATTCTAGAATTTAAAAAGAAAGCAAAGAAGTATTACACAATAAGATCTAGTACATTTTATTTTTACAAGTATACAATTTAAGAATCAAAGATTTATCAAAGGCAAGGAAAGTCCCCAAAAAACGAATCTCGCCAGCCATTATGAAAAAGATGAAAGACAGAACCAATGACGGGGCTAGTTTGATCTCCGGAGTAGACACAGAAAACGAGGACGTTTGTAGTGAAGATTGCTGTCCCGAAAGAAATATTAGAATTTAATCACAAAGAGCATAATATAATAACTAGGGTGCGTAGAAGTAATAAACCTGATTATTTTAATATACATCACATTAATCGTTTCAGTGGTTAAGGTCGGGCGTCCTCCTCCAGTGGCAAGCCTTTTTCTTGAAGATAATTCCCCGGGATCAAATCGGGTAAACTTTTGATTTAAAGAACTAAACACGAGTACTCCAATGTTTAAATAAAAGATATGACCGCTTTGATCGTCTTTCAGCTCGTAGGTTATAACTACCTAGAAAGGACAAAATTCACTTAAACAGTTTCCTGTACACTAGAAATTTTACACTATTAGTGAGAAATGACAAAACTTTCCTTTTATCAATGGACAATGAAATCCATATATGTTGGTGGCTGCAAGCTATAGGATATTCTTAAGATTTTAACTGAGTCACAGTTCTTGGTTGGTTTTTTTTGGGGGGGTGGGGGGTTGGTTGTTTTTTTGTTTTTGTTTTGTTTTTGTTTTGTCTTTTTTTTGTTTTCTTTTTTTTTTGTTTTATTGTTTTTTTTTTGTTTTGTTTTTGTTTTTTGGGGTTTTTTTTTTGTTTGTTTGTTTTTTGTTTGTTTGTTGTTGTTTTTTACAGAAAACTAACGATAGATTAAAGACATAACGTTTTGAGTCAACTTTCTGCTCCACGACCTTGAGAAGGGAAAAACTCGATTACCGTATCACTGGGTTGTATAGGTCAGACTGTCAAGGTCACAGGTATATAAAGAAAATAAGCTTCCTGGAGTCGTTAGTAATAGCTGAGACTTAGAAAAATTCAAATCTATGAGGGAAGTCTGTGAATCACACCTAATATCACCACAACGCTAGTATTGAAATGGCTACAATTTCAGAAAGTCAAGAAACCATGTTGTTCCTTACAAAAGTTAAACATTTTATACTTGACATACCACTGAAATGTTACATAAAATATTAGTTATAACTTGAGAATGATCTAAGGGTTAAGGTTATATGCCTACTTTCTAAACCAATAGTGTCTTCTGAGATACGGCATCTGAATTCTACGCATTATCCGGGAACAACAGCTTTATCCCACCCTAAAGGTTACAGGCCTAGACCACTTCCCATGACAACAAAAATTATATAGGTAGTGTATTTTTGACAAATATTATCAGTGTATCGGAGACACTTCGCGTGATTCATCCCATCTTCTACATCCAGCGCTGATTTCCTGCCTTGGTTTATCGTTGCAAATTTGTTGGTCTCGATTTTCAAGTTATTGATTTTTCAGGTATATGAGCTATTGAGTTTAGTGCATGTGGAATCTGAACTCTACAATAATTTCAAAGTACAGTATATATTGTGGGGGTTCAGAATTGTGAGAATTCAGATAAAAATTATAAGATGTACTCTAAATGTGCATATATTTTCTTTCCTTCTAAAACATAAAGGTTATAGGGCATTTTACATTTGTAGAACATTTATCTCTAACATGGATATTCAAATGACTTTCTTTTGGGCAGATACAGCGGGAAAGTGAAACATCTCTTTATATTCTCAATATATTATAAAAAGTTAAACAATATCAAAGTATTGGGATTTCATACCTATGGAAATAAGCTGTAACTACCATGTAAAATGAAAATTTGTGTGAAGTTTGTTTCTAGATGCCGTCCCCAATAGGAGGTAGGGGTGTTTTTCAGTAAATATCAGTCTTTGTCAGCTGATATCATGTATTATCAAGGTACACAGAATTTTGACACAATTTTTACTCGTCTTGGAAATTAATTTCTACCATCAACAAATTACTACAAGAAAAAGAAATACATTAAGTAAATCGAGAGCTCGTCTATTGTTTTGGAAGCCAGGGATATTACGGCTGATGATAACGGAAACAAGCTGGGGTGTCATATCGAATTTCTGAGATCGGCAAATTTTCATACTCATATAATATTGAATAATGATATTGACTTCCATACTCATATAATGTTAGATAATGATAATGATTTTCATACTCATATAATGTTAGATAATGATATTGACTTCCATATTCATATAATGTTAAATAATGATATTGACTTTCAAACATGTAGTGTTAAATAATGCTGTTGACTGTTGTGCTCTTCTTTGGTGTATTTGCTGCAATATCTCATGGACGTCATTATCGAAGCCATTATAAAGGGCAGATATCAATACATAAACCACAACAAAGGACAGATAACTCTTGTCATGCACTCATAATATATAGGGAAATTCCGCTCTATGTCATATACTAATACATTAGTGATAGGGAAAAAATCGTTAATGTTACTGCAATTCATGGTAATAAAAAAATTTCAAGTTTGCAAGTATATATAAAACGATATATGCCCGGAAACTTCCGGCCGCAAACATAACTTCTCAAGGTACATAAGCCTAACTACTTTTCAAATTCTTTATGTTTTTATTCCTTTACTCGGTTAAATCAAGAAAGAAATCGTTAAAAATAAAATTATTGTTATTTTCTAAATGAAATTGAAAGTATATAATAAAAAAAAGGTAATAGACTTTGTATGGAAAAATATGATGACCTCGTTTTTTTTGTGGTTTTTTTTGTGCTTTTTTTTTTTTTTTGTCGCTGATGAACTTCGCAACCTCGGTCCGTCTACCTATAAAAAAACTCGGTCGCCATATTTTTCCCAAAGTCTATAACATATATATATATATATATATATATATATATATATATATATATATATATATATATATAGTCATGTCCCCCAAAATCTATTACATGTAAATACAACGCCTGCATTTCTACAATCGATTTCTACATATGTATATTCTATGTGATTATAAAAGACAGGGTTGTTTATCCTATTTGAAACGTTAAAATCTCCTAGACATCATTAATAAAGACAGTTCAATCTTAAATTAAATTAAACTCGAGCATTTGCGAACATAACTATAAAAAGAACAAATATCTGTACCTCTCCACATGTAAATCCCTATCGTGAACACAGAGCCGGCACTCTGAGGTCAGTAGTTAGGTGACGTGAAAGGACACTGAATTATTCGGATCATTAAAACTCGTCATTCGGATTTCGATTTTCTGATCCTTGTGCTGAGCATCAGCGGGTGAAACCGAACATTGTTTGCAATTATTATAATTAACATTATTGACAAATGGGGTGTGTTTATTTTATGGAAAAATTGTAAATAAATAGTTTAAATAAATGATATACATAAATACTGGACGCTTTCTTATGAACGAAATATTCTTCTTGAAGTTGTTATGTAATGACACACTCGGTGTACAAATATTACGGAATGTCAAGATGATCATCTAAACCTTTGCTATCGAGACGATTATATTTATTTCATTTGCCAAGGAAACTTGGATATGTGATACAATACTTCCTGAATTTTAAAACTATAAAGAAATTAATTACATAAGAAGATGATCCCTCATTCAGTTTCTAAGTAACTATGGCACGCCATTTTCACATACAGGTCGTCGGAGCTTTGTCAGTTCTTTAAAATTGTTTCCTACCTTTTGCCCCGAAGCCGTAAATTGAAGTATAAAAAGAGCTTTGTATCCCCCAATATTTAGCATGCCTGTTCTCATAACACTAGTATCAAACATTTAACTGCATAGATATTTTGTAATATTTATTTGTCATAAAAAAATTGTCAAAAAGACAAAAAAAAAAAAAAAAAATGCATTATAGCAGTTAACATTAACAATGTACAAAATTTGTCATAGTATTTAAAAGTAACATACACAAGGTCAATATGTACAAATGTGGTAAAACATTGAAAAACTGGATTAAAAATTCGTATAAATAACATCGGAATAATATGGAAGCACTTTGTGAACGAGGGTAATAAAATTACTCATTTTCGTTAAGTAGAACACAGAGGGTACATATATACATGTATAACGATTGAACACATGGAATGCATAAGATTTGAACACATTCTATATATATTAAAAGAGATCAAAAATAAATCTGTCCTTGAACAAGTTTGTAGGCAGCTCTTGTTTTGTAGAACGTCAGGTTGTTTCTATAGGAACTCACTCCTGATTGGTTCTTTAATTGCACACATCTCCGTTGTCATGGTAATACAGGTTTAAATACAAATCTACAAAAAGAGATAATTACATTGAATTATTTCACGCATACTCGATCAATAAAGACTCTTTAGCCTCTAACGATAATAAATCAGATTGAATACACGTGCCTTTTTCATTGCCAAATCATTCATTGACCGTGTACAGGAGTCATATAAATCTGTCTTTAGGCTGTCAAAAATTTGTGAAATTCATCGAAGCTAAGTTATCGAATTCGAAAAAAAAAATCCTCTTCAAATCTGGTGGCAGATGGCAAGTACTTTGCTATCGGAAAATTAGGCAATAATGGCTTCGCGCCCCTTTCTGTATACTACAGACTTGAGTGACATAATTTAAATTTTTTTTTCCTATTGGGTCGACTAAATATTTACATAGCAAACAACAGCTTTACCTGTTTAACACGAAGCCTAACAGACAGCGAACAACATTTTAACACTGTTATATTATCTTGATATTTAAAGTGCTATGCATTTTTATATCCATGATATTAAAATCGAAAATGCAAATTAAATTGTTGATAGAGAACTTTCGAATTTATGATAAGCTTGATAAAAATCAGAGCGATTAGAGCGTACGAACATAAAATGTTTGAAGTCTGCATACCTATCTAGTGTAGAAAACTCCGTGAAAACTCACGAGAACCACGAACCCAGATCCGGAAGCTCATCTTCCTCCGAGCTCAATGATTCTGAGAAGGCGTCGGAGGACATACTCGGCGCTGGAGAAAGCTGTTCCGTGGAGTTACAATGGGAAAAGTCACTTTGTGATGGCGATAATGCTGCAAAGTCAATTGTATTAAATGAAGTGGTAGAATTCGATGCACTGTTTGTGTCCAAGTTCTCATTCTGAAGCACAGTTTGCAATTGTCTGATATATTCTACCGCTGCTCTCAAAGTGTCTACTTTGCTCATCTTCTTGTTTTTCTTTCCGTTAGGAACATGTTCTCGAAGTGTTTCAAACCCAAGATTGACCATTTTCACTCTGTTTCTTTCCCTCTCGTTCCGTCTCGCCACTGCTGCAGGCTGTGGTCTGGGTAAAATATTATGCAGACCCTGTGAATCTGTTCGCCGTTTGCAGCGCAAGGCCTCTGGTTCCTTCGATATGACGTTTTCCGGTTTCTTTAATATTCTCTTTGCTGGAGCATCAGAAGGTAAAGTTGCTCGCACAAGTATGTATGGACCCGTGGTCATCTGGATACCATTACTTGTAGACGTAGATAAAGTATGTAAAGGCACCAAGCTCAGTGTAGTCGTCATTGCGATGTCTCCGATACTTCGTCGCGCGACTGTCGTGTGGAACTGGCGTACTTCTCAGCTCGCGACCATGGAAAAGAAGTGTCGTCTGCAGCGATCTTGGATTGATATCAAACTTTGGGATAACACCTGTCAGGCGTCGGTTTAAATACCAAGCCAACCCCAGGATGCTCCACCCACCCTGTGCCCAAGTGCTTCCATAGAAAATAGACGTTTGCTACTGGTAGACCCTAATCTGTCAATCAAATTTACTCGCGCGAGAGACACGTGCCAGGGTTCGAGCTAGACACGCTCCAGCGAAGCTGAAAACGAAAAAAATCTGAATACCTGGCGACTCTTTACCTGTTGATTTTTCAGGCAGCTGGACGGCCAGATTTTGACACAGCAATCAAGGTAATGCAATACTCCAAATCTAGATGACAAATGGCTTTTGAGAAGTTTATAATGGAAGTATAAAAGGTTGAACTTGTATGATTATTAATCTCGCTGGTAAAAAATGTATTGAGACAAAGGTAGTTACCGTCTCCAAATTAGATAAGGGGGTCACTTTCCATCCAAAATCATGCACAACACAAGACATGCAAATATTTGAATTTTCCGAGTAGTCAAGAAGCAGATAAAACAACGTTTCTGTAATCACATTTGTACATGTCAAATCTTTGTGCAGGATTTTTTTCTTTCTTTCAATCCTTATCCACTACTACCATGTTATATTTGGGATATTTTCGTTTAGCAATGAAATCTGAAAATAGAAGTCAGTTGGGCACTGACAAATATCGATTACCTGTAATAATCAAGACTATTTCCCCTAAGCTATGTATCGCGATGTTATTTACAGTGTAATGCATCGATTAGAACACAGCAGCTGAATCGATAATCATTGGACGCAGGTGCCCTATAAAGAGATATGATACACAACAGTTTCTATACTGTATCAAAATAGAAGCATTAATGGGACAAAATCACTTTATATTGTGTCGAAGCAATGATTACCGGATATAATAAAAAGTAAATATTATAAAATCTACATTAATGCTCTCTTGTCAATTTTCAAAAAGGTCCATCACATGCCACAGAAAGAATAGTACTTTGATAAACATTTTTGAACAAAATTACTTTTCCGTCGGTATATGGTCAAGGTTTCAGAGATCAGAGACACGGATGTTTTCATGCACATATCATGTCCTTCCAAGTGACTTGTTTTTAATTTGAGATTTTTATACCTAGACTGTAAGTTATGCAGCAGTAATAGTGATAGTTTAACTGTCAAATCACTTATCTCAAGCGAACAGCAAGGTCACCTAAGTGCACATCACTTGCTAGAACCGGCCGAAGCTGAATGTGAATTTCCATACACGAATTAAGACGGAATACTCCGAAATTCGGTGAAAGCGTCAGTCCAAATATCCAGTTGAGCTGAATCTCAGCCGAGATTACCCAAAAGAGAGAAAATGTTTTAAAGACGTATTTTCCAAGTGGCAGATAAATGTACACAACTTGAAAATATTATGACAATACAGCTACATACTAAATAACTAACTGGTCCCGTCCTGGGTCTTACTGTTAGTAGCGCTGTCTTAATGAAGACTTCCGGTCTGTGAGTTGTTGCTTCAGATGTTTACAAATAACGCCATTATTTCTATTAAATGAAAAGGTGAAGATAACGAACAGTGATCAATCTCATAACTCCTATAAGGAATACAAAATTAAATGTTGGGCAAACACGGACCCCTGAATATACCAGAGGTGGGATCAAGTGTCTAGGAGGAGTAAGCATCCCCCATCGACCGGTCACACCCGCCGTAAGTCCAATATCTTGATCAGGTAAACGTAGTATTTCGTAATCAAAATCAGTGTATAAAGAATGGTCTAACAATTGTTATGTAACACATCAGATAGCATTTGATCCAGTGACAGATTGTATATAAACAATTCTTGATGGTATACATAAAATACATTGTTCTTATAATGATTTTTCTCCAAGACGGGTCTCTACACTGTATGTCATAATTAACACCAAGTTTAACAATCGACACCCTGAAAATATACATTATGGAGACAGTAGTGCGTGTCTATCTATATCAATGTATTTCTACTGAAATAACCAAATTCTTTTTTCCTATGTTGAAATGTGTAACCCCAATTTTGATATGCAGATGAAGGCGATTTTATAAAGGGGTGTTGAGTTTTTTTTTATGATAACTTTGGCACGTTCCTATTTAAGATACAATTAATCCAAAATTGCTTCGCCTTCACTTACTGGTCATTAATCATATACGATATCGCCATTACATCAGTGAAAATGAAACATATTTTGTATTTTTTATCTGAAGAAATATGAACTAAAGAGAAACTCGAACTATATCTACAAAAACTTGTAACGTTCGCTTGAGTTATTGCCCTTGGAAAATTCGATGCTGGTGTCTTTTCGACACGCTAATGTTAAGAGTCTCATTGCGTGACAAACAACACATGAACAGGCACCGTAGTGAAATGTTATATATATGTTGGTTATGATAATATACAAGATCCCGGGTGTATAGTCTCGCGTCATATTACGTGACCCTCATCCTGAAAGACGCGATGATTTGGTTATCTATGATCAAAGTATCATTGACACCATGTTAGGTTGTAAGAGAGGAAACCGAAATTTGTAAGCATATATCCAGAAAAGGGCCATAACCTGCCACGTGCAAGCAGAAAGTGAGAAGGAAGGGTCTTTCACTAGAAAAAAATTCGAACCAATCTGCAGTCGAGTGTTTTACGTATGTTGACATTAAAGTCAATGAAAGTGCAATTTAATCCACACACGTCTTTGGAGGTTGAGGGCTTCACATCTAGTGCAGGAAATCTTGTTAACGGGATAGTAAAGGTCTTTTTGTTCAATGTTTTAAATAAAACTAAAATGAGACCAAACGACTCGTGCATGTAATTTTTTTATATAATATTTTTCTGCATATATTTCCAAATTTAAAACAGTTATAACTTTCCAATTACGTCCCCTGAATTTTTTCTTCCCGGACAAAAAATTAGATCTGCTAGGCCTATATATTTGGCTCCTGGTGTAACTATTCACCAACAGCAATCATTTTAAAGTTGTTAAACATTTTTTATAATATTAAAAAGGAATTAAAGATGATTTGGGGGTGAGAAAAAAAATCACCAAAATGAGCTATACAGTGTACTGTATCTTTAAAACAGAATGTCCTCTGACAGACCAGAGTTAGACATGGTAGACTAAGACAAAACAGAATGTCCTCTGACAGACCAGAGTTAGACGTGGTAGACTAAGACAAAACAGAATGTCCTCTGACAGACCAGAGTTAGACGTGGTAGACTAAGACAAAACAGAATGTCCTCTGACAGACCAGAGTTAGACATGGTAGACTAAGACAAAACAGAATGTCCTCTGACAGACTAGAGTTAGACATGGTAGACTAAGACAAAACAGAATGTCCTCTGACAGACCAGAGTTAGACGTGGTAGACTAAGACAAAACAGAATGTCCTCTGACAGACCAGAGTTAGACATGGTAGACTAAGACAAAACAGAATGTCCTCTGACAGACCAGAGTTAGACATGGTAGACTAAGACAAAACAGAATGTCCTCTGACAGACCAGAGTTAGACGTGGTAGACTAAGACAAAACAGAATGTCCTCTGACAGACCAGAGTTAGACATGGTAGACTAAGACAAAACAGAATGTCCTCTGACAGACCAGAGTTAGACATGGTAGACTAAGACAAAACAGAATGTCCTCTGACAGACCAGAGTTAGACATGGTAGACTAAGACAAAACAGAATGTCCTCTGACAGACCAGAATTAGACATGGTAGACTAAGACAAAACAGAATGTCCTCTGACAGACCAGAGTTAGACATGGTAGACTAAGACAAAACAGAATGTCCTCTGACAGACCAGAGTTAGACATGGTAGACTAAGACAAAACAGAATGTCCTCTGACAGACCAGAGTTAGACATGGTAGACTAAGACAAAACAGAATGTCCTCTGACAGACCAGAGTTAGACATGGTAGACTAAGACAAAACAGAATGTCCTCTGACAGACCAGAGTTAGACGTGGTAGACTAAGACAAAACAGAATGTCCTCTGACAGACCAGAGTTAGACGTGGTAGACTAAGACAAAACAGAATGTCCTCTGACAGACCAGAGTTAGACATGGTAGACTAAGACAAGTATAAGTCATAAAGACTTCCAGATCTGTTATTAGTAATATTTTGACTTATGAACTCACAATATATGGTCTTTAAGGAAAAAAAACCCTCGAATAATCTAACTTTTCAAGCACTGGGACTATGGACAAAATGTTATTGAAACAGCAAACGATATCTCCGTTACACAGGGAACGACGATTAAACGCAATTAAGGGAATAATCATTTATTTTGATATCATTCTTTGGTAAACAGGACCCAGTTGTACAAAACTGAGTTACGTTTTACTGACATTTAGCTACCAGTTATTGTTATATGAATATACCAGGTGATAGCAAGTCAAATGCCAGAGTCAGCTAACCTTGTGCAGCTGGGTCTAGATTGCTCAGTCAAATGTATGTATAATGAGAATTTAAATTCTTGGTTATATTTGCTAATTGTTAGCTATATTTCAAAAAGAAGGATATTTGGTGAAGACATTAGTGGTATGAAACACTTCGTTCTTGTAACTCTCTGTATGTGCCAACATACCCAAATTTGATGCGGTAACATTTAAAGAAAGACAACTCCTACACTACTTCACTAGTCATAATTTACTAGCGCGGTATCGTGTGTAAACACGAAAGTAAATGATGTTTTTAAAAAATGTCGATAAGGAAAATTAAGATAATATATTTATTTGCAATATTCCACGGGTAAGTCAGCGGAAAAGACCAACCTGTTAGTTGTCAATCAAAGAACTAAAAAAACAAACAAACAAACAAACAAACAAACAAAAAACATTGACTTGTCTATTATTTTATTTGATAAGGATCTATATGTAATAAAATATATATTTGCATAATACTATACTACAACTAATGTATAGTTGATTCTGATAAAATGATAGGCTCGTTTATAAGTCGATGTACGACGATTTGCCATTGAACACAATAGGGTTTTCTTAGATAACCAGTATAATATAAAACATGACGTAATATGTTTTATTTCATTATCAAAAAGAAATCAACGAAAAATGAAATCTTGTGAAGAATTCAATTAAGAAATGAAGTTTGAAAATACAAGAGGGTATGAATTGCGACTCTTCAAGCCGACAGTTCATTAAGCACGACTATGATAAAATGCGTGGAAAGGTTTGCCATTGAACACAGTATACAACCAATATAAGAATATGAAAAAAAAATCAATATCACAAAGAAATAAACAAGAAATGAAATCTTGTGCAGAATTCAACTGAAAAATAAATTTCACATTTGAAAATACACGAGGGACGCTTCACGCCGACATACTTCTCGAGGCATTAAAACGCTTCATGAAAAGTAGGTGTGAAGTGTTGTTGTTCGTACCTCGTGTATTTTTAAAACTGAAATTTATTTATTATATTATTCATTCCCAGCCATTAAAATAGACGTACTATATTTATCAAATAGTTCTGTAATCATAAACATATTGTTTACAACTACAGTGTGTTCATGAAGAAATGCCCATCATTATAATTTGTAAAGATACCAAAGGCAACCATATTGGAAATGTATATATTAATGAATATTTTGCGCTATGATATAAGACATTCATCGAGGATAGTGAATACCACAAATCATATTTGATAAATAATAATAAAATTATGCAGAGCTCAAAGTTTCAATAACCATTTCATTGGTTTAATCAACTCATATTTTAATGTGATTTATCATTTGCAATGTAATATTTTTCAGAACTTGACAGCAAATGAACACCTTTTTTGTCACTCTTAGGAAATATCTTTTGAAATGTATTTGAAAATAGTATCACTATACTACTAATAATCAGGGTCTTACTAAACGTATTCCTTCAAACATTAATGTGACAAAATTTATGTAAAACAATTTCTCTTCTTTTTCGTAAAATTAGTAATTACTTGTAGAACGGGACTCAAATACACTGTGGCAGGTACACTTCTTTCCTTTCTTCTTTAAAAGTGAAATTTTTACAAAGAATATTACAATTTACGAAAAGAAACTAACTATTATGGAATGCATTCTTCTTTCGAAGCATGGCTATTTTCTCGTACAAATTAAAATTCATATTGTATGAAACTAATAGGTATATTCGGTAAAAAAATATATATATTCACAAATCTACGCAAATTTGTTCACATAGTAATAAAAATATATACCTGCACAAAATACACGTAGTAATGAAATTAATTATGGATAAATAAACAACCTTTTTCAAATACCGTTGAATGTATATAAGAAAAAGAGAATATATAAAAACTGAATTGTCATATTTATAGAGATATATGCAGTTGGTGTAAGTCATTTTTATTAACAGTTCGTATTGTTCTTGGGTCATTCAACCGGTTCAATTATCGAAATTTCTTTTTGATTCTCACAGACAATGAATTAGTAAAGTAAAGCTAAAATTCCATGGAATGAAAGAAACTCTACGATACGTTACATCTGACTGACATAGTCTAACGATTAATAGCGAATGCATCTTTTCCCATTAACTACGAGAAAAGCATATTTCAGAAGCCAAAACTTATCTTGAAGGCATATAATACCTTTTACCTTGGTAATATTTTCTGACAATAACACCGGTTCTTTCTGATTTCCTCTTTCAGAAACCATTCATTTTAGAAATCAATCCTGTTATTTTAAATTCTCTCAGAAGTATCCATGAATTATTTTGAGCAACCATTCCCCTACATCAGAACGCAGCAAATAAGTTTTGACTTTTGTTTTGGTCCCTCGTTTTGACATGAACGGAGACTGCACGCACATGTCTTTTGGTCGTCTTTCAAAATAAGACCGGTTGTTTCGTTGGTAATAAATTTGTCTAATTCAGGCGACTTTTCTTGAACATTTTCAGATTTGATTGTGATGTCACCGGAGGTTGATGTCAATTTCCTTTGAATCTGAGGAGAAATAGCTGCCACTTTAGCTGTTGAAGATAGAGATGTATCAGAACCTTTACGGAATACGGAAGATGAACTACTGTGTGTCTGCTTGTATTCTTCAGCAATTCTTGTAAGGTGCGCCGAGTCTGATGTTGATTCTCGTAGAGAGACAGAAGAATACGAAGTTGAACTCGAAGAGGAAGATAAACAGGAACTTATTGCAGGTTTTGAAACAGAGGCAGATCTCTCCTCTTTAAATACAATGTTGCATGGTTAATTCATTACATATTATCTTAGATAAGAAACGAAATGTTATTGTTGAAGTATATCTTGTCAGAAGCTTATAATTTAGTATTTTCAATTTGAGCTTTTATTTGCTTAGTTATATTTCTGAAACTTATGAAATTGATTACCATTTGTTCATCTTTCCCTACCTTCAATGTCGTCTGCTATGAAGCTGTATCCACCGTCGCGAAGAACCGAACAGAAATCAGACAATCCATTTTGTTTAGACATCAGAATATCAACCAATCTGTTGATCTTCAAATCTGATGTTTTCGGCGCAATGACGTAAGCCTTCGTGACTTCACACAGTAGATGCCGTGAGCACAAATAAGGAATTAGTGCTTCGACAGGTTTTATATTCTCCATCAAAGTCGCCATTTTGCTTCTTAAGATTGTTTTGTCAGCGTTTGACATCTGTTTTCCTAAAAGCAAGATAAGAATGTGCCATATATGCATAGCAAGAGCTCATGTGAGTGAACATCTAATTTCTCTATATCACGAGTTATTTACCGAGAAATACGTTTACTTACAAACTTGTAGGGAAATGAATATCATTATACATGCACTACACCAACTATAGAAATTTATGATAAAACATAGGGAATAAATATAGGAATATTAACAATCATATCACACCAAATTAAATGATGTCTATGTTTGAATGAGCAAGCACATACTGATATTTACCTCCGAACGTTAAAAGAACTCAACAAGGTAAGCACTATCAAACATTTAAGAAATTCCAGTTTTCTAAGACTTAAATTAATTGATTGATTAATTGTTTGTTGTTTTCCGCCACACTCTACAATTTTTCAGTAATCTGGTGGCGTCCAGTTTTTGTAGGTGGAGGAGAGAACCCAGATACAATGTACCTGGTCTCCACCGACCTTCCGAAATTAAACTGGCAAACTTTCTCACATATTTTGGCGCGAGCGAGAATCGAACCTGCGCCAATTAGAGGTGAGAGGCCTTGTGATTTTGAGCGCAATGCTCTAACCACTCGACTATGGAGGCCCCCTAAGATTTAAAATCACTGCGTAGTTTTTATCAATATGATTGACTACTCCACCATGTACCGTCTTCAGGTTATTTCATGCCTCCTACTTGTACTGTGAGTGACCAAAAACTTTGCAACATTTAATTCTGACATGTATTTTACTTAAAAACATTTAAAACAATCTTATATTTGGACATTATTTCTAGATAAATCATAATGAAATTTAAACTATTAAATACTGAAGTATTAATTATCTAATGCAAAATTTTAGTGTTTTGAAATGCTATGTGCCCTTTGTGCTGTTATAAAATGCAAAAGCTCCCCGAGTGCTCAGCTGAAAAACTAAAAGAAATTTCAGCATTTAATAAAAATCAGTTCATATAAATTGGACCAATGACTACTTCACAATGTTTGAAAAAAAAATAAATATACAGCACCGAAAAAAATGTTGCAATACGTTTGGCTAATCTCTGTATGTTTACTGTACATCTAGACCCGTAAACTGATATTCCAATGCATTCAGACCTTTGTCTTTTAGATTTACTCCACATTCGGAGAGTGCTGTCATTAGGTAAGACACCGTCAAGTGCTGAGAGTCTGAGTTCTCTAGCCACATTCTGATGGTTTGCCAGAATACTTCTTTTGTTCCATATGCTGAATATTGTTCCACTTCATCTAAGTCTCTGTCATCCAGCTGAAGCAACCGTCCAAACTGACGAATGAATGCATACGCTGAAATACAAAAACAACAATTTTTGATAATTTTACCATTGCTCCTTTATGTTGGACATATAGCTATTTTGTCATAGGATAGCATAAAAAAAACTTATTTAGGTCCATTTGCTCATGTTCATTGGATCGAAAGCATTTGCTTACCAAAGGCGTGCTGATATTTGTTGGCAACTTTGCGAATGGCAGGAGGTAGCCGTTTTCTTTGTTCTTTACTGGGAGATCTGTTCTCTTCGATTCTCTTAATTCCACTGCAGAGCTCCACTAGCGTTGATTGAATGTTTTGAAATTGTACCTCTGTACGAGAATTATTTACCTTGTCCTCACAGATCTGCTACAAAATAATTTTAATTGCATTAGTGTAAAAGCATGTCGTCATCATCATTTACATTATTTCTGGTGAGAGATTGATTGTATGATCTTAATATTTACCAAGTTAGTTTCAGAACTCTGATTTTGTAAAATATCTATTCTTGTGGGCATAAGGTCACTGACAGAAGGCGCTGTATTTGAAAGCTCAGCGGTGATGAGTGGTGTTTGTTCCATTCTTGTCGTGGACGAGGACACTTCCTGTTTTACCAAGGATTTTTTGCTAACCTCTGGTCTCTCTACTTTTACAATCAAACTTGATTGACTTGTTGCCTCAGTCGAAATATCCTTGTGTACTTGTGAGGAATGTACATTGAAAATATGATCCACTGATTCATGTTTTTCAACATTCCATCCGTACTTTTGATAAAGGCAAGGTCGAGGGCAGTCCTCGTCGTTAGCATTATCTGTTGAAAAGACACTGTTAAACAGAGGTTGAACAGATGCTTGAAATTTTCAAAGTTAAACGAAGTGAATAAAGCTTACTATTTCGAATGCAGATAGTAAGTTCCAATTGGTAGGGTGGCACTTGGTTCTGTAGTAACTCTCTAACTGTCGATACTATTTCCTCCATAGGAAAATATGCTCTATAACATAGTGAGTCTACTGTACAGAAACTCCCATGAATATGTACAAAATTTCAACGCATTGGATAAAGCAAATATAAAATCACACTATCATAGATGTTGTAACTACATTTCATTTCCCCCTTTTGTCAACCGGTCACGGTAGCTCAGTGGTAGAACGTTTGCTTAGTAACCGGAAGGTTGTGAGTTCGAGCCCCGCTCATGCTAAAATATGAAAGGTTCAAATATAAACCGTAAACATAGGTAGTATTTGCTCCCTCGCCAACCGTTCCACAATTAGACTTGAGAATTACGGGGCTTTCGGATATGACCTTAAAGACGGAGTTCCCGTGTCGTGACAGGTGTTGCCACGTTAATGAACCCTCACTGCTACAGCCATAAGCGCTTCGAAAGGTCTAAATCTACATTTGGGCATGTCTTGATATAATGGAAAGATTCTCGACAGGACGTAAAACAAACAGTTCTAGCAATAAGACTTATAAACAAAATATATGCATGCTTAACGATTATTAGTTATACGTAACTGTTGAGGGAATGGAGTTTACTACACTGAAATACCGAAACACTCGTTCTTCATGCCCAGGATTGCAGGTCCTCATGACATGTCTGGATGTTAGGATGACAACAGCTACCATCAGAAGGTCAATGTCTACGTATTTTATTGTAAGTTCATGTAATTTTAAAGATCGTAGTTTGGAACACCCTCTGCTTACTCCCATGAATCAATGAAGAAGATATTAAGATAATAAAGGAAAAAACGACACTTGTATTGAAAATTTTAATACTCTTCTACAGCATAAAACTTGAAGTATGCATTATAAATATATGTATTGTTTTTATTCATTCATTCGTTTTATGTTCCTTACAGAATTCTTTCCTCAATGAGACGCCATGGGTTGTAATTAATTGCCACAAATTTAGATCTATGCATGACGCTCAGGGCCGCAGTAGTGACAACGCCTGCCGCGACATGGGACTTCAAGGTTTCATTCCAACGACTATCACATGGCAATCACTAGTCTTAGGTCGGACGCAGTCAAGGCACGAGTGAGGCTGTAACCCGCGACATCTCAAGTCTTAAAACTTGCATTCAAGAGAATAGAAAAAAGAAAAAAGAAAAGGAGAGACATTTAGAGAGATATTTCTTATGCTATCTTTTCGTTTTGGTTATCTCTATTACAATCAGGGAAAGATAAAGTTATTTTTATTTACGATGTTCTGTGGCGGATCCAGGAATTTCTGAAGGGGATTGATTGATTGATTGATTGTTTGTTTGTTTTACGTCCCGTCGAGAATTTTTCACTCATATTGAGACGTCACCAGCTGTAGGTGAAGTAGCACAAATTTAGACCTATGCTTAGCGCTCAGGACCGTAGCAGTGAGGGTTCTTTAACGTGCCAACGCCTACCGTGACACGGGACCTCCGTTTTAAAGGTCATATCCGAAAGACCCGTGATTCTCACTTCTAAATGCCGAGCGTTTGGCGAAGGAGCAATCACTACCTAATTTTCGTCTTAGGTTTGACGCGGCCATGGCACGAGCGGGGCTCGAACTCACGACCTCCCGGTTATGAAGCGAACGCTCTAACTACTGAAGGGGAGGCAGTAAATAGTTGGGGATGTCTTGAGGCCTCAGGGCGAAACCCTAGTAAGAATCCAGAGAACAAAGCTTCCTGACTTAATAAGACGTAAGTATATGTTTACATATTTCTGAAAAAATATAGATGGTATAATCTGTGATCGAGAGGGGAGGGAGTGTTGCGGGTGCTGGATCCGCTACTGACGTTACTTGTCGACTTCAAAGTCCAGGCTCTGAATTTTCCAAATGAAAAAAAAAAACCCGAAAAACAAAAAACCCCAAACAAACCTGCACAAAATACATTATACTCTGATAATTCGAATCCATTAGTTGGTCGGCAAACGTAAAGATTCAATGAGTTGGTTTTAAAAATAGAAATGTTTGTCAAAGTGTGTTAAACTTTTTATATACGCTAAATGTAGAGCAATGAAACAAGTAATGCATCCAAATGTTTCGGGGTTTATTTCTATAATTTTTAATTGTTGATGCTTACAAAATCAAGAAAGCATTACTAACCTTTTGTAGTAGCACAGATTTGAATCAGTCATTCACAAAATAATCACGATGTTTATGAATGGAATAAAAATAGCAAACGGAAGTTGAAACTTTCCACAAGGTCACAACGTAAGCAATGCAGTGGGAGTGCCATTTATTATCGCATGTATGGATTTTCGTTCCTGAGGATGAAAGTTATAATAAATTATCGCAAAGTATAATTTTTATGATCTGCATTTATTACACAAAGTGGGGATTTATAAGCCCATCTACGAGTCAGATGCCACTGTGGGACGTGGGTGCCGGTCTTTCGGATGAGACCGTATAAACCGAGGTCCCGTGTCGCAGTAGGTGTGGCACGATAAAGATCCCTCCCTGCTCAAAGGCCCTGAGTGCCGAGCATAGGCCTAAATTTGCAGCCCTGTCACCGGTAATGGTGACAGCCGCCGGATAGCTGAAAAATTGCTCAGGCGGCTATAAACAAACAAACAAACAAACGAGTCAGATGACATTGGATTTGACAATTTTAGACTTCAGCATGTAGCCGATTGAATATAGCAGGTGCTCGTTATACGTTGTAATTAGCATTAAATTTCGGTAATTAATGGACGACATGTACAATCTAAAGTGAAATGATTTAATTTAACAAATGTAGGGGCAAAAATCTTCATAATATCTTATTTAGTATTAATTGCGACTATTTTGCACTTTCAGATGTGTCGATAAATTTTAAAGGGCATGGATACAATTTTGGTTAAAAATTAAAAAGTTACTTGGATTTGGTAGCATTTGAAATGTGTAAAACCTGATGCAAAGATGTATCTGATATCAAACAAGGCACGAGTCCAGTTTATGTGTTCACATGTTACGCGAGTCAACTGTAAACATGGCACCAAAAGTTGACGGCTTCGACGAAAAAAAACAAACAGCTTATATGATGAAGGTTTTCAGTCCTTTGTGATTGCTCCCTAAATTGATTTAGTAATAATATATGTCAAAATGCTGGATGCTATTAACATATATGTAGAAATATCGGGGATCTTACCTCCGAACGTAGTTTACAAGTGTTTGCCGACAATATTATGAAATGCGCGCATCAAATTTCTGTCCTACTATAAAACTTCTAGAGTTGTAGAACTTATTTTGAAACTCAAGATATTAATTTTTTTATATCCTGAAATCAGGAAATTATGGGTGTCCATATTGAAATCATCAAGACAGAAAGCAGCAAGTGAAAATTGTTTCTCAAAAAGGACTGTGGACGTAATCCGAGTTTTCTGTGAGGAAATGTGCTTAAAGTTTTGGAAATTTAGACAGTGTCAACGGTCAAAGAAAAAAACTTGCACCGACTTCAATGCAATCTCATTCTATTTTTCTTTTAAGTTTGATGGAAATTAGCATAAAAGTGCACAGTGTAGTATCTAAACGTTGTTATCGAAGGAAAAACCGGAATGTCAAATGTTAATTTTTTTTCTCAATTTGTATTGTATGATTTTTCATCTGTATTGTAAATATTTCATTTGTATTATATATTTTCCATTTGTGCGGTATAATTGTTCATTTGTATTTTAAAATGTTTTGTTTGTATTGTATTTTTTTTCATTTGCATTGTATATTTTTTTTATTTGTATTGTATTTTTTTTCCCTTTGCATTGTACATTTTTTTTTATTTGTATTGTATTTTTTTTCCTTTTGCATTGTACATTTTTTTTTATTTGTATTGTATTTTTTTTCCCTTTGCATTGTACATTTTTTTTTATTTGTATTGTATTTTTTTTTCCCTTTGCATTGTACATTTTTTTTTATTTGTATTGTATTTTTTTTCCCTTTGCATTGTACATTTTTTTTTATTTGTATTGTATTTTTTTTCCCTTTGCATTGTACATTTTTTTTTATTTGTATTGTAATTTTTTTCCTTTTGCATTGTACATTTTTTTTTATTTGTATTGTATTTTTTTTCCTTTTGCATTGTACATTTTTTTTTATTTGTATTGTATTTTTTTTTCCTTTGCATTGTACATTTTTTTTTATTTGTATTGTATTTTTTTCCCTTTGCATTGTACATTTTTTTTTATTTGTGTTGCATCTGCGGGGTTCTTTATGTTGGTTTGTTACACAGGATTTCATTGGTTTAAACCATGGTTCAATTATGAAGTCATGGACTACATCTTTTTCATAACTACTGTTTACCTATATGTAGATTCTACTGAACTTTCATCTTTCGTATTTGAAAATAGAGGACCATTTTATTTTGTGGTTGAGCATCCGAAACATTTTATTCAATTTCAACACAATGCAGACTAAAACTTGACCAATGAAATCCTTCATTATGATAACAAATCAAAATAAACAATGCAGTGGAACATTATACAATACAAATAAAAACATTATACAATACAAATAAAAACAATTACAATGTAAAGATATACGATACAAATAGAAAATTATACAATATCAATGGAAAATATATAATACAACGGAAAAATTATACAATATCAATGGAAAATATATAATACAACGGAAAAATTATACAATATCAATGGAAAATATATAATACAACGGAAAAATTATACAATATCAATGGAAAATATATAATACAACGGAAAAATTATACAATATCAATGGAAAATATATAATACAACGGAAAAATTATACAATATAAATGGAAAATATATAATACAACGGAAAAATTATACAATATCAATGGAAAAGATTAAATATTGTAACGACTGACTTGCCATAAACATAACTGCGATTCGAAATGTACGGTAATGGACGACACGACACGTAAATTCTACAGAAACTCAACAGAATGGTTAGTCTGTAACCCTTACGGAACTTAAATGTACATTTTAAACCTATATACATTGTATAATATATATATATATATATATATATATATTTATATATATATATAGAGAGAGAGGGAGGGAGGGAGGACTTTTTGTAAACAAGGTGAATACTTGTTGAAAGCTCCGGGCCGGGCGTATGTATATTAGTAACATATGTATTCTCAAAATTCTAGAGATCGCTAGATATTTATATACCCAGTATAGTTGTTTAATGCTTGAGTTACATACTTTTACCTTTTTAAAGCATAGTTACTTGTTCATAAAAATGTTTTATTCGACGAAACAAATGTTACAACCACTATTAGAAAACACCGGTATCTATTGGAAATCTGTAAGTTCTCGAATATGGATAATGATAATAATCATTCAAAGAAAAAAAAAAAACACCAACCAAACAAACAAACTAAAAACAAACAAACAAAAAACAAACAAAAACAAACAACAACAACAAAAACAAAACCAAACAAAATAAAAAGTTATTCAAATTCGTATTGTCTTAACACAAGTTCATAAGTGGTAGTGTTATGAAATTGGTTATGGTGCCCTACTCTACAAAGTAAGAATCGAAAGTCGCCCATACGTTACATCCGTAGTCACGGAGGTCATTTGTAACTGGGTCCAGCTGGGATAATTTATCATCCAGAGTGCTAGGACAAGATTTGAGGTAAATCTAGAACTAAAGAAAGGTTAGCAGCATAAACTGAAACAGCAAAAGAAACACAAGTTTGTAATAGTAATTATTCAGTTCATTTTATGTGTTAAAGTAGGGTTTATTACTTAACGCCATATCGAATGAAAGGGAGTGCGTGAGCGAGTGTACACGTGTGTAACTGTTAATACTTTGTTTTCTTTGTAAATGGTTTTATACAATGAAACTTGTAAGTGTTATTTGGAGGTAGCCTGGCTCATCCACGTTACATTTGGTGGCATTCACCACCCATGGACTTGCAAGTGAAATTCCTGTCGGGAACAAAATCAAGTCTGGAGGTTATAAAACTTTTTGAATACGTACTCCGTACTCAAACTCATACCCAGTACTCCAAACTATACTCATACTCAATATATCCCTCTAATTTATAACTTTTGAGCAAGAGTATGGCTTCGGAGCACGGATGGTGAGTTTGAATACGGAGCACATACTCAAAACATCTATGACCTCCAGGCCTGGGTTGTGCATCTTCAAGGGCAAACAGAGTATCAGGAAGAAGAAATGTAGTGGTTTGGGCTACGTGTGAAACGTGGATGTCAGCCTGAAAAACTCAGTGGTTCGAGTAACTGACTAGTAATAGAGGGTTTCCGGGTTCGATTCCTGGTCCAGCCCTACATTTTTTCCTTTCCTGTAACAGTAATGTACATGTATGTTATGTCTATCAGTTATCTTTCATGTAAATTAGTTGACTCTGATTGGTTGAGCAACATAAATACCATTACCCTCTGAATGATAAAATCACACACTCTGCCGTGACAGATTGGTATGTTTTACTGCCTTAGGCCTGAGAATACTAAAAAATGCTGGAGTTCCACATTGACGATATATATGTGGTCTTCTAACAGTCTATTGGAATTCCCATGGACATGAATTGCTCCTTTATTAACCGTGTTTTTATTCTTATGAGGTCTAATTTATTCAAAAGTTTCTACACAAGAAGAAATAACTTTCTATGACTTTCAACTCAACGATTCGATATATCGACATCATTTTATCTATTAAATATGTTCATTTTAATTTATATGTTGATTCTATATACATGTTTTAAATATCATTTAGGTTTAAGAATAGGATGGTAAGTAATTTGTAATGGAACCCTGTCGTTCTTCTGCCTCTCTATGTTGTAAGAGAGTCTGTCTGTCTTGTCCAGCCATCCTAAAATTTCTGATGGCACATATACCTCTGTTGTTCAGATGGGTCTTCAAGAGTTGATTCTGCTCTTGGTAAGATGGGCACGAAGAACAGATGCGGTGGATTGTTGTGTCAAACCCTTTTGGTACACTTCTAGAAGTATTGGGTAGATGAAAACGTAAAGGCATGAAATATAAATGAAAACCAGTAAGCTTAGTGTGGAGACTGAACTCTATCTGGCCATCGATCAATGAGACTGTAGTATCCAAGAACATGCTTTTGGATATTTCCACTGCAAATTTGATAGAGTTGTGGAATGGGTTGGCAAAGACAACGAAATTATTGAGACTGCCTCGTCTGTTGGTCCATTTCAACTCGATGACATCTATGAACGCAGTCAGCTTAGGGGTCTAAGCAGCGATTGCATAATCAGACTGTATTCCAGTTTTACCATGAATATGTTGGCATATGAAGGTACTATTTTGGTTTCAATAGCAGTGCCATTAATTGGAAAGCAATGTTCATCATTGAAAATGATGTTATTAAATTTCCAGGAGCTGCTTATTTGACTTCATGGATGGACTATGGACGGCTCTGCTATCCTAAACCTCTCTGCAAGCCTTTATACCCTCATCATGTGGGATGTCTGTTGACGTGATCCATAGTCAAGAGGAGGGTATGAGCTGGGAGATTGGAGGAGGGAGGTTGTTCAAATAGTCTTTGGTGTCCTTCAGATAAGATGTTAAGTCTCCAATGTTTGGACGCAGATGTAAATCAATGAATTCTGAGATATTCTCCATGGGATGGCTATTGGCACTTATTACGGGACGACTTGGGATACTTTCTTTGTGTATTATGGGCAGCAAAAGAAACTGCCAAAGTCAACAGTTAGTTCGACGAAGTGTCTCGAATACGTTATCACCTATTTCACTAAATAACACGATTAGGCGAGATTTACTGTACGACTCGTGAAGACCAGAGGTTTACGTAAGGGAATCAGGGGATGCTTTCGAATTATAGGCCAAATTATTAAAAAGAAAAAGGGAGATGCCCCATATTTGAAGTCCAAAAATGTGTAGAATAATTTTAGGATACATGTCAAGTGTAGCGGAGTGCTTAATTCAAAAGAATGATATGCAACATGCAGGTGTTTAACATACCGCTCAAGAATCTTTCTCTCATATGGAGACGTCACAAATGCCAGTGAATGGCTGCATAATAGGCCTATGCTCGGCGCCTCCCGCTGTGGGCTATTGAGCAGAGAGGGGTATTTATCGTGCCACCCTGCTACGACGCGGGGCCTCGTATTTTTGTGGTGTCATCCGAAGGATCGCACCATTTAGTCGCATCTTACAACAAGCAAAGGGGTACTGAGAACCTATTCTATCCCGGATCCCCACGGGATAAAGTTTTTGATTGTGTGCAGTGTCCAAATCCTGCCACATGGTACTCTGTGTGTAGATGGTGCGGATTTAGACCATATTAAAAATCCTCAAATTAAGAAGGAGGCACCTGCTCAGGACATGATTTGTGCAGCACCGGCATGTATGGATTTCATGTAATTTATGGTCCTAACTACACCAATACGAAATACAAATATTGAGAAAAAAGAGTAGTATGATTTTTCATAGCCCGTCATTATGTCATTATCCGACTTTCATGTATGCCCCTACCCACATTTTTCGGAACGAACCCCCCCCCCCCCCCCAAATAAATCTGTCCTCTACCACCTACGACTGACTTTCACGAGTCTTTGACATTCGTTAATTAATTGCTCCTTAATTAGATCGAGTACACTGCAAGTAGTATGTCTGACTGATCAGATGTATTTTGCATGTATGGAGTTTGATCATTTTATCCAAAGAACAATCATATAGTACAGTGTATATTTTAGACGCTAGCTTTGGTTAGTTGAGCATAGAAATTGTGTTGTTTTTGTCCTTTTGATAATCTGGACTTACTTTACATCGTATAAAATGTGCAAAAATAAAACAATCTATACGAGTAGTAGTATAATATAAATATAACAGCGCGACTAAGTACACTCAACTAGTTTCTTTACTTCTTTCAGTCTGGTAGAGGATGGCTTTCTTTCTGAGCTACATTTATCATATTTGGATGGTTTTACAGTCCTCTAGTATGGAGGGTAATCGTGTTCAAAAATCTAAGCACGTAAGCTTGTTAATCCAAACTTAAACCGTTTTAAATTTTTTTCAGTGTCAGCTAAGTATGTTTTTAACTCTGGGGATGTAAGTTATGTTTCTCGGAAATATATACCTCAATGTTGTATTCTTCATCTATGTAATCGTTTGATTTCTTATTTTACATTTCTCTATAAAAATGTAGCATTGTTTCCCAAGTTATACGCGGTCATCGCTACAGTATTTCCGTTTGTAGACCAGAGGGGAGGGGGTGGTGGTAAGAAATGCACAAATAATATATAAAGGACAATTTTTCATTCATATTGCTTACGAGAATATGATAGATGAATGCCTACACTACTTGAAAATATTCATTTTGTGTGAAATGAAGTAGAACTATGCAATGACGCGAGTGGACGCATAGTAATTTTCATGATGTTTTAAAATCTTCATCTGAAAGCCTGTAATGGATGGTTTTCCCATCCTCCACGGAAGGACGGTATTTCCATCTATATTTTGTAGAGAATTTCACTTTTCATGCTTTTTGAATGTTGCAGAGATTTTATTTTGCGCATTTATTTACCTGATAATTTATTTAAAACATGTATGCATAATTTATAAATGAATTTTATGCACACATACACAGAGAGAGAGAGAGAGAGAGAGAGAAAGAGAAAGAGAAATCGTTCTATTTACCAAATAATCTCCTCTTTTCCCCATTACACATTTATTCTAGCAACACCTTAACCAGTGCAAACAATCGATGGAAAACTTTACTTGTATTTGATGAAAAAGTCGTTGAAATACGATAACATTTATATGAACCACTCAGGTATTATCAGTGAAATAATCTGTGACCAAAAATTGAGGAATTGTAAATGGTCATTTGATGACCTTTGTGCAATTCTGTTTCAAATGTAATGCCAGGAAAATTAGTGCATCATATAAAATATGAAAATAATAATCGGCGACTGTTATTTCTTATTATAAATATTATTAATTTATTGTATAATTGGATATTTTCTGTTCTTATAATTTTTTTATATTTTATTTTGTTTATTTATTTATATTTTTTTTTTGATTTTGAAATAAAAAAAAATACCGGTACAAAATATTATATACGTAACGTAACGTTACATGGAAGTAAAGTATTCACGAGGAAGCCTGCTTTTCTACTGACTCATCACTCAAAGATATATATATATATATATATATATATATATATATATATATATATATATATATATCCAGGGATCGGATAATTGAAAACTCTAATCTGATTAGCGGATACTCAATTACTCAGAACAACAGACTGTTTACTGAATGATAAAATATTAAAGAATATAAATAGCGGAAACAACAAAGTAAAAGATACCAGGTAACTACCGACAATACCAATAAATGTACCAAAAAAACCCAAAAAACCCACCAATATATCACTGAAAATCAAATATAGGGTGTTAATTCATATCGATATTCCTCAATCTTCATTCATACATATATATTGATAGCAAACTGAATGATTTATGACTAATTTTCATCACCATGTAAATCCTCCACATTTTATTTCTAACAACCTCATCGGTCATATCGCATTTGTTCTCCTTCAATCTTAATAATGTATATCAGTTTTAGTGTATCAATTTCTGGTCACGTTGTGAATAAAATTTCCGAAACGATCTACCCAAGACAGTGTTTCGTTTTGCTAACATCCTAAAAACGCGATAGAGAATTTAGTTTCCGCGAATTCCATGGACCCGGTATGATATAGTATAAAATGGCTTTCACTGGTGAAAATATCATTTGTAGATGTGCAGAAATAAATTTTCTGTGAACATGAATGCATGCGCATGCATCGGATATTTGAATTTATTTCAGGACTTGAAATTAACGCTTGCTCGTCATTCCGTGACCGATTAAAA
This sequence comes from Ostrea denselamellosa, assembly GCA_024699665.1. Classification (NCBI taxonomy): domain Eukaryota; kingdom Metazoa; phylum Mollusca; class Bivalvia; order Ostreida; family Ostreidae; genus Ostrea; species Ostrea denselamellosa. Next base: position 1,335,799 of record JAMZEH010000054.1, on the reverse strand, counting down.
TCCTGGCGGATTGATCGGCATTTCTCCAATTAGTCCAACAGGACTGGTCAATCTTCTGAAACATATTATACTAGAACTAAGACATTGATTGGAAAAACAGGAAATATACAGTGTTTGTGACTGTTATTTGTTACAAAAATAAAAATCAAAGGCCTGAAGGGCCACAAAGGCGTCGAGTGCAATATCATATACATTATAGGATTCTCAATAAATTCAGAGGGCAGGTAAATTAGAGAAAGTAAGAGAAGAAATGTTTGAGTGCCACAGGAAACATTTCCTCATGTTTAAGTACATAAATAAAGCATTACAATCATTTGTAAAATGTCGGCAAACTGTGATTATTTCCATACAAAGAAATAGAGAAGAGGGCTTGGGCTGAAGTTGCTTATCCTAACAAGTAGCTTGGGCTGAAGTCGCTTATCCTAACAAGTTCATTCATGTACCCTTCTCTTGCTCGATAATATCCCCTCAAGACTAGTTTACAAAGGCTATAATAAATAAATTGAAATTGCAGACAAAAATGCTGAAAAGAATATAACTACTTTAGAGTGAGACTACTTGATTATAGAAGTTGCATCTTCTGTTCATGTATGATGTAACAATTATACGGCATTAACTCTCTGTTTTCAATAATGTCTAACAATTCAAAAGTTCAACGTAATATGTAGAAAGGTTATTAGAATTCTGAACAAGATTCAATTCCCAATGAATGCTACCTAGCCTGGGTTTCTTCACAAAATAACCTGTTATTTTCGTCGCGATGCACACGCTACTTTCGTTTTGTTTAATTCAGAATCGGGATTACTGAAAACAAAACTGGAAATAGTCCGTGTATTTGGAATAGGAACCGAACCATGACAACGCGCAATCCAATTTAGTATTTATCTATTTCTCCTGATCTGAAATAAGGATTCTTGGTGAAACTACGAGACTATAGATATAAATTACAACCAAATTTGAGCAGGTTATTTTGCAAATACTTAATTATATCATGCGGCACAAATTTCGCGGGAAAATCTTTTTCGTAGTAAATCCATCCTCGAATAATGAACTTTTCTTGCCAAACAATCGTTATTTAACTATTAAACAAAGATACAATAATAAACAGTGACATCAACAACAGAAATGGTATTGTGCCTTTCAAATATCAGTTAAATTCAATGTTTCAAAGTCTTGAATCGCAAGAAACGTTCAATACCAATAGGTACTATTTGATTTCGCCCATTGAGATCGGAAAGGCGAGACAGAGACAAAATTTTGCGTGATCGCAAGAAGGCTCTCGAGCAAGCTCGACGCCTTAAAAACTAAAGAGATCAATATTAAATATTTTTTTGTGGGTTAACTTTTCATATATAATTAGCAATGAAAAGAAATTCCATTTACGATTTATTTTCTGTTGTTTTTACTGCAAACAATTCAGTGATATATATATTTTGAGAGGACCTTTCTTCACTTGCCTTTTCTAGTAATTATGTGGTGAAAGACCCCCGCCCAACCAACCAACTATATGGCGTACTTCCTTTCAAAATGAAATTTTCACTGCTGTACAGAAATTTATATTCAATTCAAACAGATAATAATTAGGGATGGCAATCGGTCAAAATTTCATAACAGATTAGTCGTAAATTCTTTCGACCGATTAACCGATTAATCGACCCCCCTCAAGAGAGAGAGAGAGAGAGAGAGAGAGAGAGAGAGAGAGAGAGAGCCCACAAAAATGTCTTTTGTAGTAATTTTATTAAAATATAACCCAAATCATATTCATACGAACTAAATAGTAGAGAAAAAATTCTTAATAATGATAATCAGAATTCTTTATTTTTAGATTTTTAAAATCATAATCGTAATTATAATGATAATAATAAAAGACAAATATAACGTTTAATTCGTGAGTTACTGTAGTCTGATATGAACAAAATCTCTAGTGGCTTTTTGTTTATTTTTGTTTTGTTTTTTGTGGTTTTTTTTGTTTGTTTTTTTTTTTTTTGTTTTGTTTAAAAACAAAGGGAATGCTGATTGCTAGATATTTCCGCGCTAAAATTGAAAGTTGCGGGAATTTTGTGCCATTATCAAGCCACCACTGAAGGGTGCAAATATATATACTGGTCTTTTGGATACATTTCAATTATTTATTCCTCCAAAATATCGAAATGTACGTATTTTGCTAAATTTTTATGGTTAACCAATTATAAAATTTGTAACCGATTATAAACTTTCCGTCCGATTAGTCGATGAACCATCCGTAATAATTATCTGTCTGCGCATGTTTTTGTCCCATTTTCAATAACCTAATTTGGTGAAAGGGATTGTTATAGCCTACTATTCTATTATGGTTACCTCTGTAAGGGATTACCCCAAACTTCATTTTCTTGATATGTGGGGGAGGGGTTAAAGTAATGCTGAATAGTTGTGGAGGGGGGAGTCGCCCAATATATATTTCAATTATATTTTACATTTTAATAAACAATCGTTAGTGAATAAATGGGGACAGATACCCATACTATCCTTGATTCAACGTGCCTGAATTATCAATTATTTTCAAGTGAGAACATTGCAAGTTGTTCGAACTTTCGTATATAATACTGGCAGTAAAATAAGTTCTAATCAAACTGGATTGGAACAGACTTCAAAACCTAGTTTTCATGTCATCCGCGCTGGGTGGCGATAATCATATTTACCCGCTCCCAGTCGTGCATTACGACAAATGTTTTGACCGTTACCGATGAAAATCACCAATGCTACATTTTCTTGCCAATTTTTACGTGTCCTCGAATGACACAGCAATTTCATTTGAGATGCAATACGCTTGGAAATGAAGCATGCAAAATTTGTGCAAAATTAATAACTAGGCTTACTCTTTTGTTTATTTAGTGCACATCATACAGAGTGTAGAGCGCCATATTATTATAAACTCAAATAATTGAAGATATCATCAATTCAATTATTGGTCTTAGTGCTGCGACGTAAATTAAACTGTGGGGGGGGGGGGGGGGGGGGTAGTTGTTAGTTCCGGCAGATGGTTGTCATGGGGCGAGGTCCCATACCAAACCAAGTTATACGAAAATAACCAGTGTTCCTCAACTTGAATCTGACCAATCAGAGACTAGAATACAATAAGAATTAAATTATATGAAGATATCATCAATTCAATTGATACACGCAACAATTCAATTAAAGATCTCTTTGAATAATTTTAATATCTTCATTCCTGAATTATTGCACGCATTAATTGAATTGATGACAGCATTAATTATTCTGCTGAATTGACGCGCACTATAATTGAATTGTTGCTTTCTTCAAATACATTAATTATATCAACAACTTAACTGATGCACGCATTAATTGAATTAATGCCCACTTCAATTGAATAAATTCATATATTTGATGCGTGCAATAAATTTTAGAGAGCGCAAATATATGATGATAGCTATCTTCAATTCAACATATCCACATTTGAATTAATGTCTTTCACTGAATTGTTGCTCTCTTTAAAAGAATTGATGCGCGCATTAATTCCTTATACAAAGGCACTGCAAATTAATCAAAGATATCTTCAACTCAATTGAACAGATCAGATCATTTATATCGAGCTCCAAATTACTTTTTGCGAGCAATATTTCCACCACATCGATGCTCTTATCAACTGAAATTCTGAATCGATGAGAGCAGTAATTTAATTAGCCTAAAGCGCGCATCAAAATCCTGCTTGGATTCCTCCAAACCGGGATAAAGACTTCAATATATGATTTGGGATGTTGCCCATCAAAGACTCTTATTGATGAGAGTGAACTCAAGAAACCACGCCGATTCCTTCATCTTAAATTTGACAACAAAGGAATTGATGCTGTCAACATTAACAACATCCTTAACCACAAAAAAGTACAGTCCTGTATTCCGCCTTACTTTAAGAGAAATCCACATCTTGCGTTTCATATAGATATACTTCCACTATTGCATCCAAGTTATTTAATTATAAACAGACGTTGCAGTGCCTTGATATTGAACAATTACAACGAAGTCCTCCAAGGTGTTCATGTTCTTCTTCCTCATTTAATTACAGCCCCGCTGGTCATATCATTACAGGGGACATAAATATTGTACAAAATGAGGATCTTAAGTCCCTGATTCTAAAAGCTCCTAAATTCCGAGAACCTCGCTCATTTAGATGGCGACATAATTTCATGGCTATCATAAATTTTGTGGAAGAATATGTCAGACGTTGGACGAAATCTGAAGGAGAGGAACCTGACACTTTGTCTGAGTGGATCAAAAGTATTCGAAAATTGTTAAAATACCGCATTCACCATTTGATGGGGGAAAATTCGCACTACTTATCCTTCTGGTTTTAAGAAAGCTGAAGTGACGAAAGACTTACGTAGACTACATGAAAACTTTGTGCTAGTCCAAGCGGATAAAGCAAGTAACAACATTGTCTTTGTAAAAGTTACTATTATAAATGTCTTTTAAATGAACTGGGATTTACTTCAACATCTGGGAATCCTACTTTTACTCGAAGCAATCTTACAAAGGATGAAATTCTTCCTAATCATCTTTCAGTTTTAAATACTTTCGACATTCCTAAGAATCAGGATCAGTTTGAATTACCATACCTTTATTGGATTCCGAAATTACATAAAAATCCTTACAAAGATACATTGCTGGTTCCTATAAGTGCTCTACCAAGTCTTTATCTTTATTACTAACTAAACTGCTAACAGCTATTAAAGAGTCACTTGAGAGATGCTGTTCCACTAAATATTCCAAAAGTGGTGTCAATCAGATGTGGATTCTCAAAAACTCTAAGGAACTTTTGGAAAATCTAAAGTCTCAGGATTTCTCTAAAATGACAGCATCAAAATGTGATTTCTCCACACTTTATACAACAATTCCTCACGATCAAGTAAAATATAGACTTTCTCAGATAATAGATAATTGCTTTTTAAACAAAAATGGCACTCGAAAATACAAATTTCTAGCGATTGGAAAACAAGGTACATATTTTGTTAGACACAACTCCGATAGCCCGCACAAGTACTCTGAAGCAGACATTAAGAGTAAGCTTGGCTTTCTTGTAGATAACATTTACGTAGTGTTTGGAGACCAAGTCTTCCAACAATCTATTGGCATTGCCATGGGCACTAATTGTGCTCCCTTATTGGTAGACTTATTTTTATATTCATATGAAGCGGAATTTGTTCAGAAACTGTTACAAGATAAAAACAAAAAAATTGCCGTGTCCTTCAATCATACATATAGATATATCGATGACGTCTTATCAATCAACAATCATAATTATGTCCATTTGATATATCCCGATGAACTCGAAATAAAGGACACTACAGAATCCGACGTGTCTGCTTCATATTTGGATAGTTTACTTAATATTGACTCTAATGGCAGACTGACAACTACATTATATGACAAGCGTGATGACTTCAACTTTGCAATCATCAACTTTCCGTATCTATGTAGTAATATACCACTTTCGCCTGTTTATGGTGTGTATATCTCCCAGTTGGTTTGATATGCGAGAGCATGCCATGCGTATGAGAATTTTTTAAAGCGAGATCAAATACTGCCAAAAAAGTTGATGTTGCAGGGTTATAACGAATCTCGTTTGAAGTCACCATTTCGCAAATTTTACGGTCGCTATAATGACCTTGTTTGCGATTACAAAGTGTATCTGTGACATATGTTGAATGATTTGTTTCATATCCTTTGTTAGACTGTCATTTTTCATACTAACTTTAACTACGGATATCTAATTTCGACTAAGGGCTCATGGCGGGTGTGACCGGTCAGCAGAGGATGCTTACTCCTCCATGGCACCTGATCCTACTTTGGCTTTGTCGGAGGTTCGTGTTGCCCTACACTCGAACTTGTATATGTCTTTGGGATTTATGATTACGATGAACACACTGTTAACTTCACCATTCGATATCAATTATTCTCATTAATTGAATAAATGCGCGCATCAATTCAATTGATGAGAGCATTATTATCTCATTGCAATGATTCAATTACTGATGGCAATAATTGAATTGAAGGGCACATAAAGTCATTTGATGAGAGCAATAATTGAAATGATGTACGCATTACGTGAGCAATAATTGAATTGATGATAATTAACGATATCTTTAATCATTTGAGTTTATGTTAATTTGGCGCTATATAGCAGGGTGTTGTGAATTACTTTACGCCTGAACGCACACAGTTGCCCAGGTCAGGCTATCAATTGGATTTGATTGACGGCTTGGCCGATAGTATGTGCATTATATAATCTGCTCATCTCTTTTCTTACAGTATGATTACTTGTAATTCGCAGTTTCTAGAGGCGCAACGCATAATATCACTAAGACAACAAATGATGGGGATTTTAATTAAAATTTTCTACCACAAACACACATTCTCACAAATATTTTATTTTTTTCTTTTGAGAGTTTTAGTCAAGAATTTTTGTTAAAATAAATTTCATCCATAATAATTGTGATTTTGAAATTTTATTTACCCTTTGAACTTAAACAATGGTTTAAATTCTGTTAATGTTGTACAATAAATGCCAGATGTAACCATAAACTGTTTGAAGATCTTGATTTTCTTAATTGAATAAGGGAAAATATTCAATCTGGAAAACTTTGGACTGACTGATTTTTCTACGGACTGATTGAAATTTAATCTGATTAAAATCAAACATTTGATCCGCTCCATCATACCCATGCTATCTCTCGTCCCTACACACTATCTTATATTTTCAGAGATCACATGACGTCATGAAATATTGGATACTGAAATTGAATTATACTTTTTCGCTACTTTTTCATACCTTTCCATTATTTTTCATATATTTACTTATTATTTCTCAAACTTTTCGTCTTTTAAACAACTTTCAGTTATCCATAACCGTTACTTTCGCGCCGTCTGCCGGTGGTCTACAATCGTAACGAATCAGTCATTTCCGTAACTGACAGTTGAGCAACACGCATGCCAATATATTCATCCACTACAATACCCAAGGTGTGTTTTATATAAAGAGAGCAATGAGGTAGTTCATGGACTAGAATACTTCAAGATTTTTACATTTCTATGAATTCCTTGAAGTTTATATATCAATATTGTTGTGTAATGTATTTCATATCTGATATAGAAGCAAATACTTATTTGGCGGAATAATCAACAGGAAGTCAACTGCGGTTGCGTAAAAGAATTGGAATGAGAGGCCGTGTGATTGCTATAAAAAATGCTTCCAGATAGCAATGTTTTACGTTCATCTGCATGCACTCACAATGGAGATAACAACTTCACTGTTTTTGTCTTGTTTTTATTTCAGCCTGTAATTTGATTTTCTCTTCCTTCAAGTTTCGATTCTCATTTTCTAGCCGAGATACTTTTCGTCCTTGAGCTTCTTTTTCTCTGGTCAACTGATCTAATTGTCTCCTAAGTTTAACGACCTGTGTTTCTTTTTCATTTATCTCATGATCTTTTTTTTCCAACTGAGTGTCTCTGCTCTCCAACTGCCTGTCTCTGCTCTCCAATTCCAAAGACAAACGAGATATTTCCTCTTTTGTTGAAGATAATTCCTGCTCTATTTCACGCATTCTTTTGTCTTTCTCTTGTATTATTTTCAGAGCATCGTGTAACTCTTTCGTTGCCTTTCGAAGGTTTTCATTTGCATCGTCCAACTTCGATTCCAGTTGTTCAAGAGATAGAATTAACCGATCCATTTTCTCAAACTTTTGGACAAAGCCTTCAAGCAATTCATTCTTCAATAGAAAAGATTAAAATATGTTAAAAGAAAAGGTCCATGAGCCACACTGTTCATGTGAAAAATGATTTTACCCTATGATCAATACTCTACATTGTACATGAAGTTGAACCATTCACATAAGGTCTCAGTTAAATAAACTTAAATCACCATTACAGGAGTATGGTTGAATGTTCAATTATTCAATAGTTCTTGAGAAGAAAATTATCTGATATCCTGGTATTTAAAAGTGAATCTTCAAACTCCTGTTTTTTTCTTCACTAAACAAACTTGATTCTGTATCACTGCTGTAGTCCCTCCCAAACTCTGGGAGACAAGTATGTTTTGAACTTGAAACGACACTACAAAAGTATAATAGTTTGTTAATTTTGTATCGTTGTGGATATGAGAGGAAATTATTTTTTAAGAATTGAAATTATACAATGTATACTTTCAACCCTAATTGTGGGGCAGCCCTGTTCTCAAATGATCTTTTGACAAATTATGGTTTATTAAAATCCATAATGAAAATGATGAAGAAAGCTAGCAAGTATATCTATGATGTTGTTTGGTACATGTAGGTGCTTAAATTTTAATAAAGTTTGCCATTGTTCAATTTCATTATACATTTTAAAATCTAAATGCAATTCCTACAATCTGTAAACAATATTTTCATATTTTTATGATGTGTAATAATATGTAATGTCATGTTCCCTTCTTGATTCTGCACATTGTTCTTGAAAAAAACCCACCTATTATGACTTTTTTGTATGTTTGACATCCCATTCAAACATTTTTACTCATGTAGAGATACCATCAGCTGAAGGAGACGATGAGAGTATAATTCCTCAAACTCCTGATATCGACCTGCTTTGGCATCAAGGTCATAACATGAATGAAATTTAATCCTGATTTGGCTAACAATATCCTTGTATTTGAACAAGAGGCACCTGGGTCACAACATTCACCTGAGCCACCTAGGCCCTGCCAGTCTTCAATAGATTTTACAGATTATTTTTTACCTTCTTTATTCCCACAAATTCTTTTCACCCTATAGAATCTATTATTGACCCCATCATAGCCCATGGGGTCATGACTTACCCAAATTTGAACCCACACAATCTAAGATGCTTCACTATCAATATCACTAACATGGCCTTAGAGTTCTTGAGACGTTTTTAAAAAGATTCTTTAAAACTATATTCATGTATTATTAACTGATCCATGTTTTTAACCTCATTTTATCCCATGGTCCACGATTTGAAAAGAAACAAGAGGCCCATGGGCCACATCACTCACCGGAGTCGCCTTGGCCCATATTTAAATATTTTCTCTATATATTTGCATGCAAAAATATTTGTGAAAATGTTTGCCTATAGTTTGATAAAAATTTGATCCCCTATTGTGCCCCACCTCCCTTTGGGGGCACGACTTGAATTTAAACTATATCAGGGAGCTTCCATGTAAATTTGAACTTTTCTGGCCAAGTGGTTCTTTAATAAGATTATTACCCCACCTAATTTTTGCATTTTTGTGATTATCTCCCCTTTAAAGGGGGAATGGCCCTTCATTTCAACAAACTTGAATCCCCTTCACCCAAGGATGATTTGTACCAAGTTTGACATCTGGTTCTGTAAAATATTAATTGGTACACCTTGAGTTTTCAGGTCATATGAGCTAAAAAACATAAAGATGTTAAAAATCTTCAATTGCTAAACACATTTAATCACGGACTATTTTGACCACAGTCTGGTACCAAAACCCCTACTCCTGGGATCATGAAATTTACAATTTTGGTAAAGGGTTACCTGCTCCTTCTATATATCTTATTTGTTTAACTTAGTTTCAATAATATTAAAGAAGATCTTTTTTGAATGTTTTACATGTAAATACTATATACCAAGTTTGGCCCTGACCTGGAATCAGAATTTCTATCCTGGGGATCATGAAATTTACAATTTTGGTAGAGGCCTTCCTGATCTACATTACTATACATTTAGTTTTTCTTACACATGAGTGATTGCAGAGAATTTTATTTTCTGAAAAATGATAAATTTCTGGCAGTTTTTACCCCTCTCAAAAGATCCTTGGGTTGCAAGAGTCCTGAAATTTACAGTTTATGCCACTCTTGTTTCCCAGATGCTTCATACAAAATATGAAAAGAACTGCAAAGGTAGTTATCAAATAGAAATATGTCAAAAGGGATGAATGCCCTGCCCAATAAGACATTTGTAATGCAATATGAAACAGGAGGCCCATGGGCCTTAACAGTCACCTGAGTATCATAGCCCATACAGGAAGTCTCATATTTCCATATACGCCTCAATATGGAGTCTTCTGTGCACATGTTTCTTATCTTTCAAAATACACACAATTCCTATTCATTTGCAGAAGAAGAAGAAGGGACAAAATGGAAGTTTGAAGCATATTAACCATTTAAACATTTCCTAATTACTTTCGTATATTTTCATTATGTGGCCATATTGGTCCTGCCCAAGGGTCTGGACCCCTGACCCACAAATTTTACAATTAAGGTTGGGAGCTTCATGGACATCATAATCATACATTTTGTTTTTCTTAAATATATGAGGGAGCAGAGAAGATGTTCTAAGATTCAATACATTTTCACTGTATGGCTATATTGGTCCCACTCTAGGGTCTGAACCTGATATATAAGTCAGTTCACTCTAAATATTATTCAAATTTACCTAAATTCAAAGAAAATTGCATAAAGATAAATAGCAATTTTCCATTAGTTAAACGTTAGCTATAAACAGAGTAGTTATCATTATTCAAAATTACTTAAACAAAAGGCTCATGGGCCACATCACTCACCTGAGTCACCTTGGCCAGTATTTAAAGATTTTCCCTATATATTTATATGTAAAACTTTGATCCCCTATTGAAGGCCATGATTGTAACAAGCTTGTATCTGTACTATGTCAGAAAGCTGCCATGTAAATTTGAACTCTTCTGAATCAATGGTTCTTGAGAAGAATATTTTTAAATTTTTATCCCATGTAACACTTTGATCCCCTGTTGTGGCCCCATCCTACCCCTGGGGCCCATGATTTTCACAAATTTGAATCTGCACTATGTCATAAAGCTTCCATGTAAATTTGAACTTTACTGATCCAGTGGTTCCTGAGAAGATTTTTAAATGACCCCACCCTATTTTTGCATTTTTTGTGTGATTATCTCCCCTTTGAAGGGGCATGGCCCTTTATTTCAACAAACTTGAATCCCCTTCATCCAAGGATGATTTGTACCAAGTTTGATTGAAACTGGCCCTGTAGAATATTGTTTCGTGTTAAAACTGACATGATTCAACTCATTAACATTTGTACTTTTATGATTTAAATGTTACACTGTGCAAAAAATTGCTACAAATGGTATATAGCTATTAGTTTAAGGTAGGGCTTTCCTCATTAGCTTCATAAAAAATATTGCCCATAGTTTCTTTGAAACTGAGCTAAGCACCAAATAGGGGAAAGTGAGGTCAAGGTCAAAGGAAATGTTAAGGTCAAAAAATATTGATAGCCACCAATAAGGTTTGATAAAAAATATCTTGAATAGTTTCTTTGAAATTGAGCTACACACAAAGCGTGACAAAAGGATGGATGGATCAAAGGATTGAAGATGGACATGGCAAAAATTATATGCCCTTGCCATATTCATGGCTGGGCATAAAACAAAGTTCAAAATGTCCAGTTGTTAACACATTTAATCATTGACCATTTGGTTGGCCCCACCCTGATACCAAACCCCCCACCCCTGTGATCATGAAATTTACAATTTTGATAAAGGCCTGCCTGCTCATTCTAAATATTCATTTAGTTTCAATTTAGCATCAGCTGCAATGAATATGTTTTTTGTTTTGTTTTTGTTTTTTTGTCCCCCCCCCCCCATAAATACTAAATACCAAGTTTGGCCCTAACCTGGAGCCAAAACCTCTACCCAAGGGATCATGAAATTTAAAATTTTATAGAGGCCTCTTGCTCCACATCACTATGCATCAAGTGTTTTGTTTTGACCAATGTTCAATAATCTTCTCGGGGCCTCCGTGGCCCAGTGGTTTGAGCATCGGGCTCAAAGTCACAAAGCCTCTCACCTCTGTCGGTGCGTGTTCGAATCCTGGCTGCGGCGTTATGTGAGCAAGTTTGTCAGTTTACTTGCGGAAGGTCGGTGGTCTCTTCCCAGGTACATTGTATCTGGGTTCTCTCCTCCACCAACAAAAACTGGACGCCACCAGATAACTGAAAAATTGTTGAGTGTGGCGGAAAGCAATAAATAATCAATCAATAATCTTCTCTACAACTGCATATCTCAAAAAAAAAAAAGAAAGAAAAAAGTAGTCTCTTTTTGGCAGTTTTTGCCCCAATCTTAAGGTTCCAGGAGTCCTGAAATTTACAATTTTTGTCCATGTTCCAATGACTCCCCCATGTCTTAAAGATGCTTCATACCAAATTTGAAAAGAATTGGAATGGTAGTTATCAAGAAGTTAAAAATGTTCAGTTGTTAATTTACAATGACTGATGCAGACTTATCAAGAGGTCCATGGGCCACATTGCTCACCTGAGTCACCTTGGCCCATATTTAAAGGTTTTCCCTATACATTTGCATATAAAACTTTGGTCCCCTAATGTGGCCCCATTCTACCCATGGGGCCATGATTTTAACAAAATTGAATCTGCACTATGTCAGAGAGAAAACTGCCATATAAACTTAAACTTTTCTGGCTCAGTGGTTCTTCAGAATATATTTAAAGATTTTTTCCTGTATTTTCGATTGTAAAAATTTGATTCCTTATTGTAGCCCCATCCTACCCCCAGGGGCCATGATTTTATCAGACTTGAATCTAAATTATGTCAGGAAGCTTCCATGTACATTTGAACTTTTCTGGTTAAGTGTTCTTAAGAAGATTTTTAAATGACCCCATGCTATTTTTTGCATTTTTGTGATTAAATCCCATTTGAAGGGGGCATGGCCCTTCATTTGAACAAACTTGAATCCCTTTACCCAAAGATGATCTGTATAAAGTTTGATTGAAATTGGTCCAGTGGTTCTGGAGAAGATTTTTAAAAAGTGTTTTCCTATATTTCTGCATTTAAAACTTTGATCCCCTATTGTGGCCCCATCCTACCCCCAGGAATCATGATTTAAACTTCATATCTACTCTATGTCAGGAAGCTTTTAAGTATATTTACACTTTTCTGGTCCAGTGGTTCTTGAGAAGAAGATTTTTAAAGAGTTTTTCTATATATCATCATATAAAACTTTGATCCCTATAGTAGCCCCACCCTACCCCTGGGAACCATGATTTGAACAAACTTGAATCCACTCTATTTCAGGAAGCTTTCATGGGAACATTCACTTTTCTGGCCCAGTGGTTCTTGAGAAGAAGATTCTTAAAGATTTTCCCTATATATCAAAATGTAAAACTTCTGTAGCCCACCCTACCCCCCAGGGCGATGATTGGAACAAACATAAATCTGCATTCTATGAGGTCAGGAAGCTTTCAAAGAGCTGGGTACAGTGAGCATTAAAATCGGCCCTGTCTTCAAATTTCATCAAGTTGAATTTGTAAGGTGTCCCCAACCTGCTGCTGTCAGAACACATTAATTTTTTCCTTATATTTCATATAGTTTTCTTTTAAAAGTAAGTTAAACATAGTATTATTTCTTACAAAAAAAATCACTAATAATGTCATGATGTCGACGTTTGGTTTGAACATATTTTTATTGCATTTATACAATATATACAATTTCATTCAAACACAAGTTCTTGCAACTTACGAGGTTCTCACATCGATGTTTATTGACAATGTCTTGGAAAAGTGTCCAGCAAAAAGATTACATGCAAGGATTTAATAATTACCATAAATATCTCTACCTTTTCAGTTAAATGGGTTAGAATATTTCCAGTCCTAAAAAAAGAATTGAAAGAAATCTATAAGATAAAAATAAAAGATTTTATCGGGTTTTAATTAACTGTGGAATTAAGAACTAAAACACTATTTAGTCAAACACAGCAAATATGATTTAATTGTCCTTGCATTTATTTCAACTGAGACTAAGGTGCAACTTCCTCAAAAATACATTAAGCCAAAGTTTAGAAGAAACAACTATAATTTTTGGGCCAGTTATTTTATACACAGAGCATGACTACTTTAGTTGTCAGTAGACCCAAGTGTGGGAGATGGGGAACTAGCAGAGGTCCTTGTTTCCTAGGTCAGAGGCTTGTAGTTTTCATGAATATCCACCGCAGGTTGCAGATCTCACAGGGAATTTCATTTTGTTTTTATAAAACATTTTAAAATCTACATTTTCAAAAGAGAATCTCTCCTTCCTCTACCAACAGTGAAAAGTATGTTCCCAAAATGGCCACATGTTCTATAATACGATGCAGATAGCTTTCTTTGTCCAGCGTTTACAAAGTCAACAGGGATAAGCTGGACCATCTCCAGGCATTTATATTAGTCAGCCAATGGGATCACTAATTGTAGTGGGTCAAAACTTCATATATTCTTGTGTGGATTGGAATTCTGGGAAAAAATGAGACCCAAGAAGGAGGTCATTAGAAATAGAATCTGTAATAAAGTTTTTATCAAAAAGTTCATTTGTTCAACCCCATTAAAATATGATTTAATAAAACCATGACAGCAAGAATCTGTGCACTGAAACTTTCACATAGAATGGTTACTGATTCTTAGGATTAGGGTAACCTCTCCATAGCAATATTCTATAATTAGACTCAAATCACGGGGAGCACAGGGCATAGATGAAGATTTAGAAAAGTCTTTTAAATACATAGCCAGTTTTCCCCCTTATTGAAATACAAACACAGTGTCTTTCCTGCTTTATTTTTAATTTTATGTTGTTTTAATTCAATTTACCACAACATAATGTCCAGATATTTGAAACTTTAAAAAGATTGACTTTTATATCAATTGATACGACTTCTTGGTCAGTGCATGAGGTTGTGTTAACAATGAATATTTTCATATTTTAACCTGTGTGATTTGATTAAAATTAAACCTTCAATAGATTTTTTTTTAAATTTTTATTGTCATGTGAAGCAACAATCAAAATAAATAAAGAGCTAATGAAGGTTTGATTTTAATCACTCTATATTTTAACTTGACTTTAGGACAACCTCAATTTGAAGTGTCACATTATAATCAATCTATGTGATTTATAAGTTAATTGGAATCTGATGTTCTATCATGGTGCATAATCAGAAGTGGTTTCAGCTTAAGAGGGGTGGACCAATACTCAAAGTCAACGGGTCTGAAGAACCTGTCGTTATGCTCCCAGGGCGTTCATGTCTAAGCCCTGGTGGTGGTGGTGGGGGGGGGGGGGGGGGGGGGGTGAAGCCCGTGGTGTTATAGAGTAGACCTCCTTCAGCAGGTTCCTCCTCTACATGATGCCTGGTCATTTAATATTACTTTAGAAGAATTTAGAATAATGGAGAATCCAGATGGGTATTTACGACTTATCTTAAAAATTCATAAGTTAATCTCCAAGTTATTTTCAATATATTCACCATTTGATTAATTGTCACATAATCATCGTATGAAAACCCCTTTAAATTTAGTTGAAGCTAGTTTTTAATGTGCTTAGTGCTGGGTGTTAGATTACACTCTAACTATACATGAAAATACAGTGGAAACCCGTTATTACGGTTCTCATTTTGTCACCAAAAACAAAAAATAATACCAGGGGCAATGTAATAAACATTGCAAGTGAATTCCATTAAAAACATCGCTTAGATTATGTGGGGGTGGGGGTGGAGGGGGTTAAATATTTTCTTTTTTTCCATTTCCTTGTTTCATAAATTTTGACATTCTATATTTTTACAGCTTATCTTAAATGTCCATATTTCTTCACGTCCTTATCCTCTCTTTTCTTTATCACTAATGTAGGATCTTAATAAAATCTGGTTATCTGTATGATCTACATCTGACATGCGTCTACCATAGATCATAATAATAACTTTGTTTTCTTGCATGATAAGATCGCATAAATTTTGCTTAAGTACTCAATTGTACTAACATTTGTCAATGAACTGTACAAAAGAAAAAAGTCAAGAAGCATCCAATTTTTATTGATAACTCTTATTCAGCTCTATTTTCATTAAAGTTGTATGGTCCAAATTTCGACATATTTTGTCCATCTTATAAAAACACAAAGCCCAAAAACCCACATCCTGCACACAAAATGGAAAACAAAAAATGCAATAGGAAATTCATCCCCGGAAACAATACCGGAAATTGAATAATTCCCACAACAATACAGCAGTAGTTAACTTATCCAATTATGAACTAAATCCAGGAGAAAAAGCTGTCGTATTTAAAGGCCTATCCTTTTGCCCTACTCCGAAACCTACAGATCCGACCATCATCCTACGAGATATCTTAATCTTCAATCGCAGCCTTAGACTCAACTTACATTTCAAGGATCAACCTGAAAACCAGGACCCAAGTCCATTTCACATCACATCCAGATGGACATCGCCAACCGGTAAGAACATTTTCTTGGACACATTTATCAACATACTTACGCACCAATGCATGCAGAACAAAGAAAAAACCACCTTATATAGGAACCTGTCACACGAGGAATTCCTTGTGATATCTGCACTGAAACAAAATCGAAAAATCATCATCAAACCTGCTGACAAAGGAGGTGCCATTGTAATAATGAACATACCGGATTACATCTCAGAAGCAAACAGACAATTAAACAATCTGGAATATTACAAAGAATTTCCGACAGATATCACACCAGACATTGTCAACAATATCAACGAATTTCTCCAAAAGGTAAAAAATCTATTACCACGAGATATTTTCAAATTCAACAAACTACAGTGTAAACAAATACGAACACCAGTATTTTACATGCTACCAAAAGTACACAAACAAGGCAACCCAGGCTGCCCTATAGTATCTGCGATCGGAGGACCCATGGAAAAACTATCAGCGACAGTGGATTATTTTTTGAAACATATTGCACAGCAAGTCAACTCATACATCAAGGACACCAATGATTTCCTTGAAAAACTACGAACATTGAACTTGGTTCCAACCAACAGCATTTTAGTCACCGCTGACGTCTCATCCCTTTACACATCAATTCCATATCGTGATGGCATACTAGTCTGTAAAAAGGATCTCGACAAAAGAGAAGATCCTACAACACCTGCCTGGATTATACTCCGTTTTGTACATCTTATTCTCACCAAGACTTGCTTTGAATTCAACGGAAAATATCTTCAAACACAGGGAATATACATAGGTACAAAATGCACACCAAACTATGCCATTCTATTCATGGACCAACTGGAAACTGAATTTCTATCAAAAGTTGAAATAAAACCATAAATATAGTGGAGATACATAGATGACATTTTCTTTATCTGGACGGGCAGCAGCGAGGACCTCCGCACCTTCATGACCCATATAAACAATTTCACTGTTCAATTAAAATCACTTATGAACATTCCACCAAAGAAATCAATTTCCTAGACACTACTGTCCGCATTGACAATCAAGGGAGAATTCATACTACCCTCTATACCAAAAAAAAAAACCCGGATGCGCATCTATATCTACACTACAACTCAAACCACCCCAAACATATGTTGAAGAGCATACCGTACAGCCAAGCTCTCAGAATAAGAAGAATATGTAGTTCCGACAATGAATTCGAGAGTAATGCTGCTAAACTCAAGGAACATTTTCTAGTGAGAAACTATTCACCTTCACTAATCAATAAGGCAATTAAAACAGCAAGGAACCATAAAAATACTGATCCACCATCTCAAAACAACACGTCACAGAAAAATCTGCTGATACCTTTAGTGACAATGTTCAGCAGATTTATCACGGATTTCCAATCAATCATCCACAAACACAAAAATATATTGGAACAATCCGCGGATACCAAAGAACTTACCGGGAAAATCATCAGCATACAGAAAACCCCCCAGTCTTAGAGACATCCTAGTCCACGCCAAAATGAACAATACCCCCCTAACAACGGAAGTCACCCGTGCTGGATGAACTGTCAAATATGCCAATTTGTGAAAAACACCAGAAAAATTCAAAGTACCTCAAACAAAAAATTCTACACAATTACACAAAACCTAGAGTGCAACAGCACTTTGGTTATTTACACAATTACACGAAAAAAAATGTTTTATTCAATACAAAGGCCAAACTGGCAATTCACTCAGAGAATGCATGTACGGACACTCTGCTGACATCAGAGCTGTCAATCAACACAAGCCTGTGTTGAGACACTTTACATCACACTGTAATACACAATCAATGACGTCACAATCAAATTCCAAACACGACACTATTCTCCATTACGATTCTAGCGAAAACTAACAACAACGTAAACATTAGATTGAGAACTGAGGAGTCTGTTATATATTTCTGACAAACCATCTACCCCTACGGATTGAACCAGAAATATGGCTAATGTGAAATACACCAAAAGAATTGACCCGTCAACAAAAAGAAATCTACTGCAAGGAATGTGACAAGCAATTGTCCAACACCCAGAATTACAGGAGACACACAAAGAAAATACACAATCTGATTATAACACGGTATTACTGCAGCATTTGCCACAAATCTTACTCCTGGAACACAGACACAAAACGTAACATCCAGAAATCTCATCCTGAAACGGAATACAGGGAAACTCTCATTTATACCACATACAGTCCAAAAGAAATTGCTGAAAAACCTAAACCATGGAACCCGCCACCAGAATGCAGATTAAAAATAACGAGACCACCGAAATTCCGCAGTCCCCGCAAAAAGACCGTACACATACACACCTAGGTAAAGTGAATCCAAAGACACCATATGCATGGATGAATTAGTGCCAGAATTTTATAATAGAACTGTAACAGTTTATAGAATGTATGGACTTTTAATTAATTATATTTATAATATTCATTGTCATTTGACTAATTATCAACACATTACTATTTGTTGTCATGCTCCGCCATTTTTGTTTATATAGCAACCATCCGAACTTTATATATAACGCCATCCAAATTTTTTATTTCAGTGGCGCATTTCAGTAATAATTTGTTCTGATGACAACAATCTAACGTCGAAACCGGTCAACCAAAATAAATTCAAAGTGCATTCTCACGATGTGTTGGTGATCTGTTTTTTAATTTTAAGTTATAAAAACACTTTTAAATCATTGTACTTATGTATCTATGAGTCTGACAATATGGCATGCATTATTTCATCTGTTTTAACCAGAATTATTTGGTTTTAAATCAGTGTTTACAAACAATCACCACTCAGCCATTTCCAATACAAATCCAGTGACAGTCACATGTTCAGTTCAGACTTGCAGGCCATGGGTAGTCTTATTTGAGTAAAGCTGTGTATTTTGTTACTACAGTAAGGTGCCATAAGTTTAAGAAAAATAAATGTATCAAATACCTCTTCATAATTTTTTAAGTTCTAGACAGTGGCGTCCGATTTACATTTCATTTAGAGATTCCCATGCGCATATAGCCAGTTTTCTGGGGGTGGGGTGGGGGTGGGGGGTTGTCTCTCACTATGGGGGAAGTCTTACTATATAACACTGGTCCCTCACTTTTTTTAGCAGGAGCAATATAGGTAGCAAAGATTCATAGAAACCAATACTCTTTCCTTGCTTGGAAGGAAGAGAGAGAGAGAGAGAGAGAGAGAGAGAGAGAGAATCTGCATATAGTTACATAGCATGTCATATGCAGGTGTACTTAAAACTTGCCTTTTTAATTATAGAAATGCCAATGGCTGACTTTCTTAGCTTTCTTCAAAAGCTAAACTTGTTCTTAAGAAATATTCAACTCAATTTAATAAAGATAATGTTCTTGCAGTATTATAGCAAGTGTGTGGAATTACATGAAGGGTTTGAATTTACTAAAAAAAACTTTTATCTAATGCTTAAAATCAGGATTAACGAAATGTTGGTAATAATGTTATAAATATTCTATATTTTAGACAGAGGTCGTGCTAATTGCAGATTTCATCTGCATGACTGTTGTGCCGACAAATGAAATTTTCCGCCAGACAAAATTTAAAAACCATAAACCAGAGCTTAGAATAAATTAATCATTATGATGGAAATTTTACAATATTTTCACATGATTAGTGAAAATAATTCAGAGCATTTTTTTTATTTGCTGAAAATTCAGTCAGATTACACCCCCCCCCCCCTTTTTGTAAGGAGAAGAGAGTGGTTTTAATCAAACTGCTAAAAATGGATTGACTAACAGTGGGATATTTTGAGTGAATTGGCTGATTTATTATCCTTATTATTTGCTAAAAAGACTCTGTAATATATGTACATATGTTATAACTCTGAACATCTGGTCATTTGTCAAAATTTAAAATGAGAGGTTTATACCAAAGGCCTGAAGGGCCACAAAGGCATCGAGTGCAATATCATATACATTATAGGGTTCTCAATAAAGTCAGAGGGCAGGTAAATTAGAGAAAGTAAGAGAAGAAATGCTTGATTGCCACAGGAGACATTTTCTCAATAAATGAATAAACCATTACAATCATTGTAAAATGTCAGCAAACTGTGATCATTTCCATACAAAGAAATAAAGAAGAGAGATTGGGCTGAAGTTGCTTATCTTAACACATCCATACATGTACCCTCCTCTTGCTGGATAATATCTCCTCAAAACTAGTTACTTTACAAAGGCTATAATAAATAAATTGAAATTGCAGACAAAAATATAACTACTTTAGAGTGAGACTACTTGATTATAGAAGTTGTATCTTCTGTTCATGTATGATGTAACAATTATACAGCATTAACTCTCTGTTTTCAATAATGTCTAACAATTAAAAAGTTTAACGTAATATGTAGAAAGGCTATTGGAATTCTGGACAAGATTCAGTTCCCAATGAATGCTATCTAGCCTGGGTTTCTTCACAAAATAACCTGTCATTTTTGTCACTATGCACACACTACTTTCATTTTGCTTAATTGAGAATCGGGATTGAGATTTCCAAAAATAAAACTGGAAATAGTAAATGTTTTTGGAATAGGGACCGAACTGTGACAATGAGCAATCCAATTTAGTATTTATCTGTTTCTACTGATCTGAAATAAGGATTCTTGGTGAAACTACGAGACTATAGATATAAATGACAACCAAATTTGAGCAGGTTATTTTGTTAGTACTTTCTGATATTGTGCGACACAAATTTCACGGGAAAATCCGTTTTGTAGTAAATCCATCAGCAAATAATAAACTTTTCTTGCCAAACAATCATTATTAAGCTATTGAACAAAGACACATTAATAAACAATGACATCAACAACAGAAATGATATTGTGCCTTTCAAATACCAATTAAATTCAATGTTTCAAAGTCTTGAATCATAAGAAATGTTTAATACCAATGGGCACTATTTGATTTCGCAAATTGAGATTGGAAAGGTGGGGTAGAGGCAAAATTTTGCATGATCGCTTGAAGGCTCTTGAGCAAGCTTGACGCCTTAATTATATAACTGTATAAACATATCGTTTAATATTTGTTTTAAATGTCAGAAGCATATAAAATTTATAATCATACAAATTAAATATATGTATATTTAGCTCATGCACAAGTGGAAGAAAATTGTGATCAGGATAAAAATTCTTGTGGATAAGAGTTCTAGTAAGCCCGACCATCGTGCAAATAGTGAAAAATATCACACTGTAGCTATGGTTGTGCTGATACACACTTGCATAGCTACCAATTACTGACAAACAATTGTTTAACTTTTTAATTCTATAAATAAGAATTCAAAAGGGGACAGATGAAAGACTAATGATATATGTATAGGGAATATCAACGGGGTATTTCAGGAGGAGTGTTGGTAGAAAAAAATTAAAACCTCAGTGATAATTCGAGACATTTTAAGCACACCAATCCTTATGGCATATTTCTTTGGTAGATATATAGTCTAATTTTTTTCTCCCAAAACTGGTGGTGCACACGCATTTAAATAAAACAAAAATATATCTCTCATCACAGAACGAGCCATACTGAATATGTTGCACCCCTCTCCAGCTGTGACTCTCTCTCTCCCTCTCTGTATGTGTGGATACTTTATGACATCACTTGTTTATGTACGTTACGTTATCAACAATAATTAAACTGTGAGTGATAAGTACTGTGAAAGCAAATACCTGAAATAAACATATCGTCAACTGAATGTTATTTCAAAAAAAGATTAACATAATTTTTAGATGCACATTATTTGTAATGAACTTTTCCTCCTCATGTTATTCAAACTGCCAGGACGCATTTGAATTCTATCATTAATCACGGATGAGCTATTTTACTTAGTGTTACTGTTTCATATAACAGTGCTAGCTTTTATATCATAGAAAGCACTCTACTTGCTTAAAGTTAAAAGATGAAAGTCAGGTTTTAAAACATGTGCATGTATATATAATAATAAAGATAGTGAACTCAGTGCAAAACATGTTATATATAATAATAGGCATTATTACGTTCATTTTTTACCTGACTTTTGACATATAAAACATTTGAAATGAAGTAGGCCACATCTTTGTATGGATTTTATAATGTGTTTTTTCAAATTCAGTCCTGAAATATTTTGTATACATACATGGATGTGGCCTTATAGAAAACTTTATTTGAATGTGCCAAAAAACATAAATTCTTTCAAAATCCATATTATAACTCCAGTTTCGGATTTTAGATTTATAAGACACACGTGCGTTTTCAAAAACAAGTCATTTCCATTCACAGGAGGTCTTGAACAAATTATATAGAGCAATAGAACTGAAGATAACATAACTTTATCTTTTATGTGTAGACAGGGTTGATATGCTATGCTTAGCCAACTTTTCTGACCCAGTGGTTCTTCATCAGAAGATTTTTAAATGACCCCACCTATTTTTGCATTTTCTTGATTTTCTCCCCTTTCAAAAGGGCATGTTCCTTTATTTGAACAAACTTGAATTCCCTTTACCCAAGGATACTTTATGACAAGTTTGATTGAAATTGGCAGAGCCAATATGGAGAAATCAAAAATATTAAAATTTATGGATGGACAGACAGTCAGGTATAAAGTTAGCCCAAAAGTAATATTACAACCAGATATATACTATTCCAAAAATTTGAAATATACACAGCTGAAAGTTCATAACAATATAAAACATCATGCTAATACATCATTGTAAGAGGTCTATTACAAGTTCATGTCAATGATTCAATGTCCACACACCAAGTGTATTGGAAAACAATCAATTACATTTATTCAGCCCTAGGTGACAATCAAGAATAATTACAGGTGAGCTTGATTTAAAGACTAAAACCAGATCTGGACTAATATGTTTTTCTCTCTCTTTCTTTTGTTACCCTGAATTGATCCTTTAAACAATGTTTTTAATTGCAAGACAAAAATAAAAATGCATTTCTCATATCATAATTATTGTCTAAGCCTTGTGTTTTATGCACTCACCTTGGTAGAATCTTCTGTTGATGTACCTAAATATTAAAGGAATACAAAATTATCATAAGTTTTTCAACCTAATGCAGTTGAAAAATGAACTTTCGTTGCATGAAATCTTTAAAGTAGACATTATGTAAAATTAATCCTTTTTTATATACAAGTTTATATTGCCTGAATGAATTTTACCACTGACTTTCCACTAAATAAGGAATGTTCACATTGTATACACACCACTGCCACTGTAACTGTTAGGTGTCGTTGACGAACTAAGTTCTAAAATAAAGTCAGAAAGTTGCTATGTATGAGTGGTTTGACAACTATCTGTCATAGACCTAATAAGCAAAGGCAATATTTATATATCATCTATCATGATACAGGGCATACTAAGACACAAGTCTGATACTCTGAGTATCTTATCTTCATTAAACAACAAGATATGTTTTAGATTACTGATTGATTGGTTAATTGTTGTTTTCCGCCACATTCAACAATTTGTCAGTTATCTGGTGGCCTGCAGTTTTTGTCGGTGGAGGAGAGAGCCCAGATACAATGTACCCAGGAAGAGACCACCGACCTTCCGAAAGTAAACTGGAAAACTTTCTCACATATATCGGCATGAGCGAAAATCGAACCAGCGCCGACTTGAGGTGAGAGGCCTTGTGATTTTGAGCACAATGCTCTAACCACTCGGCCACGATGGGCCCTTAGAAATGTTTTAGAAACATGAATATGCCTCTTGTGTTTTATTACTGAAAAAGAATGTATGTGATAATAAGTGAAAAATGAGGGTTATAACTCAACCAGAATACTAAGTCTGATCCTTAAAAAAAGACAAAACCTCCCACTGTCCAGAGTATTTTGACCTTTGAAATCAATAGGGATCATTTAATTTTAAGGATATACAAATTTGCCAAGTTAAATGTTTGCCAAGAAAAGGTTTCTCAAGATATTGAGCAGTCAATAACTTACCATGTCCAATTTGACCCTTGGCCTTTTGACCTCAAAATCAATAGGGGCCATTTCCTTCTTGGGGGAAAAATAGTATAACAAGTTTCATGTCTATTGAGCAAAGGGTTCTCAAAATATTGAGCAAACAATATCTTACTATGACCAGAGTAGTTGACACTGTGACCTCAAAATTAAGAGGTGTCATCTACTCCTGAAGTACAACCAGTGTCCCAAGTATGATGTATCAAGCAAAGGGGTATATGATATTGAGCAGATAATATCTTAGTGTGTCCAGTTTGACATTTAACCATGTCACTTCAAAATAAATTAGAACTCATTGTAACAAGGAGTGTTACAGATGTTCCCCAAATGTTCCCCTAAGTAGGAAGTGGTGCTAATTGTATTATGACAAGTGATTTCAACCATTACAAGCCCTGTAAGGTCTCAATATATAACTAATTTATAAAGTTCACTCCATTTGAGAATGCCCCAATCTAAACACAGTGCTTGTGCATGCATATGCTGATGATTAATTTGTCACGTTGACATGTTGGAAGACTATAACATAAATTTCAAAACATTTCAATAAAAAATGAAAAACTAACAGCAAAAAGAAATTACAAACACCACAAACAATGCATGTGCATAAATGTGCTTGCGCACATGTTTCTGCACACCTAATGATCTTACATTATAGGTTTTGGTAATCTCCACTTATGACCTCAATATCACTGAAAATACCTCATTGATAAGCGAGATATATGCATTTTAATATTAGCCAATCAAATTTCAGCGCACATTGAGTAGAGAGTCCCAGTATATATCAGCAACATAAATTTCAATACAATTCATTGAAATCCAACAATGTTATAGACCATATTTGAATTTAAATATCAAGAATGACAATGTACTCGCACTCACGCACAAGTGAATTCAATAGACTGATACTTTAATTTAGACATAAAAAATGACAATGCATGCGCACTCGCGTGCACATGAATTTGACACTGCAATTTTTGTTGACACCTTTCAATAGGCATTTGAATCATAAACCCACAAGAAAAATTTCATTTCAACTTTTAATTTTAAAGTTATGGCCATATTAGTACCCAAAAAATGAAAGAAATCAATTGCATGCGCATATACGTGCACGCAAGTAAAGCACAACATTGTTGTTGATGTCATTCAATAGGTATTTGATAGATATACCTACAATAAATATTTTATGTCATTCGCATCCTTTATAAGAAAGTTATGGTAATTTAAATATCAGTCCATCAGAATTTAGCCATGTGCATGTGCGTGCAAGGAAATTATTTTGACAATACCATTGAATTGAGTCCCAGTATATATCAGCAACATAAATTTCAAAACCATTCATTCAAATCTAAGAATGTTATGGAGCAATACTTGAATTTAGACATCAAAAATGGCAATGCACGTGTTCACGTGCATGCGAATTCCACAATGGAATTTTTGTTCACACCATTCGATAGACATTTGAATCATAAACCCACAACTCAAATTTCAGTTCATTTTAACTTTTAATTCGAAAGTTATGGCTATTTTAGTACCCAAAAAATGATGGAAAAGCAATGAACATGCATATCTGTGCACATTAGTAGGGCTCAACGTTGATGTTGATGCCATTTGATAGATATACTTACAGTATAAATTTCATGTTGTTTGTGTCATTTGTAAGAAAGTTATGGCAATTTGAAAATCAGCCAATCAGAATTTAGTGCACATGCATGGCAAAAGTCATTTTACTATATATTTGCATTTAGAATATTAACATACATTCACAACCTAAGTTTCAAAAGATTTTAACAAAAAAGACAAAAGTTATGGTCATTCAAAAAATTGAAACTTCAAAAGACGATGCACATGCATGCATATGCACGCTTGCAAATTTTATATCATCAATCTGTAGATATTTGGGATGTCTACCTATACTGTGAATATGATCTCATTCCCATCAACAGAGATATATACATTTTTGTATTATCCAATCAAAATGAAGCACACATGCATGTACGTGCAGAATCATAATTTTGACCATAGCTATCGATAGAGGGCCTCATGGTATACCTACAATTTAAATATCAAATAATTTCATTGAAAAACAAAAAACTTAGGCTGCTTCAAAAATTTGTAAACAAAACATCCAATGCACGTGCATGCACATGCAGGCATTTTCAGACAAAATGACATTCGTTCTGCACATCTAAATATGCTACATTATCATCCTATATTGGTTTCATATTCATCCCATGAGTAGTTTCTGAGAACACTCGTGGACAAAAAAAGTCCCAAGAAGAAAGAAACAATAAGAAGAAACAGAATAAAACCAATATGTTTCCAAACTTCATTTGGGGAACATAATAAGGGACATTTAGGTAGAACAAATGTACCAAGTTTGATATCTGTCAAGCAAAGGGTTTTCAAGATATTAAGCAGACAATCTCTTGTGGTGTACAGTTTGACCTTTGACTTAAAATCAATAGGGGTATTTACTTTATAAGTAGAGCCAGTGTAACGAGTTGGATGTCTGTCAAGCAAAGGGTTTTCAAGGTATTTGGCAGATATCATACTACATACAGTTTGACCTTTGACCTCAAAATCAAATAGGGACACCTAATAGTTCTTAAGTACAAGCAATGTACCAAGTTCGATGTCTGTCAAGCAAAGGATTCTCAAGTTACTGAATGGACAATATCTTCCTATGTCCATAGTAGATTGACCCTTGAGCTTAATATCAATTGGGGCCATATGTCTCTGGGGGAAAAAATACTGTAACAGATCTGAAGTCTGTCAAGCAAAGGGTTCTTAAGACACCTAGTGGACAACAAACCAATATGCCTCCCTTTTCAATGTGTCCGTGGCTCCAAATATTGTCTGTGTTCCTATAATTTTATGGAAATATGAATGAACAAGAGGTTCACAGGCCTTATTGGTCACCTGAGTATTAGTTAAAAGTATCATTAGGCTCAAGGGCTATGAAATTTAGAATAATATTGTTACCTGTTCTATATATCTAAGCTAAATTCTATATATTCAGCAACAGTATAAAACAAGATGAGTTCTTAAATCTTAAATACCCCCAAAAGTGCTTATATTGATAGAAGACTTTATGTGATATATGTGATAATAATATATGTAACATTAACAAAAAATGATTAATTTGGACCCATCCTAGAGTCAAAACCCTGAAGTTGTGAAATTCACAAATTGGTAGATCCATTTCTGCTTTTCCTAAATATGTATGATGTATGCATACATTTGTATGTACTATGTATGTCTAGTCTATGTATATTTTATGATGTGCAAAAGAATCCTTGTATATAAATGAGATGAGTAAACAGCATACACATGCAATAGTAGCATATTCTTACAGAAATAAATAACACAAGCACAAATGTTGATGAACAAAAGATATTAAGATTGGTTCTATGTAACTATCAAAATTCAGTGGCCACGGTATGTCATAAATTTTGATGAAACTTTGATTCCTACATAAATTTGATATTAAATTCTACATGGCTGCTAATATATATAACCAATATTTTGAATATCAATTTCACCTATTGATTGCAAAATATCTTTGAAAAATAAAATACACCAGAAACGTGTCTGCAGTCTTTAACAAATGCCTGGTAAAGCATCTCAAAATGAATGAGCAAAACTTGACGTACTTAATTATAAAATATCACTGTCCCTATAAGTACCAAATTGGCCCCTATAAATCAAAAATCCATCATCACCTTTTCAAAACTTAGCTGTTGCTAATTATTAGCTCTTAATATAAAAAATTCCCAAATATCCACACATTTTGCGAATTGAGTCAAAACATCAGTAAGAAAAATCAATTCAAGAATAGAAATGGCCAGGTTGCTTCAAAATATGTTATCCTTGATGGAGACACTAGTATCACTCATTTGCTACCATGTTGAATTTTGAGGAATGTCTGTTGGGAAACCTGTGAGAGGTGTTGAATACACAAAGTAGGTACCATCTATCCACAGTATGCAAAGAAAATGACAAAGTTCAACTATTTGTAATTTTTCTTTTAAAAAGTCTGAGCAAATTCAAAAAGTTACTTGCACATCTTAAATGTGTCTATAACAACTGCACAGAGTCTGAAGGATGCCAAGTCAAAGCTGTAAGAGGAGTTGTTTACACAAAGTAGGTACCAATGCTGAAAAAGAATAACAGTTCAACTACATGTAATTTTTTTGAAAAATGTCCAAGTCATGCACATCTTCAGGACGTCCATAATAACTGTATAAAGTTTGGAGAATGTCAGCTTTAAGGTGAGAGGGGAGTTGATTACACAAAGTAGGTATCATATATTCAAAAGATGCTGAAAAAAAAAAGACAAAGTTCAACTACAAGTAAATTTTTTGAAAAATGTCCGAGCACTTCCAAAAAGTTGCATGCACATCTCAAATGAGTCCATAACAACTGTGCAAAGTTTGGGGAATGTTAGCATAAAGGTGTGAGAGAAGTTGATCACACAAAGTAGGTACCCTATATGAGAACATCTGCCCATCTGGCATCCACCATACTATAAGCCGGATGCACGGTGTGCAACCCTTACACAAAATCAAATGAAAAACAGGAGAATGTTTCAAACAGAAGTAATAAATACAATAAAATCAATCCAAATATTGTTAAACAAGAGGCCTGTGAGCCACAAAGCTCATCTGAGCTAACTTGCTCATACATGAGACTCATAAGTTCAAATGGTGGTCCAGAGGAAATCCCAAGCCAGTGCCATTGGACCACTGTATACACTACATATCTCAAGGTGCTTGTTTATTATTTTGACACACTGTAAGGATTTCATAACCATTGAAATATTCTAAAACAGGCAATCTTTGGAACTCCTCTGCACACCTACTCTGGCCAGTCACAATTCCTACATATACTTCTATATGCTTGAATGATATTTCTCAAATTGTGGAGATTTCTGAAGACATTCTCTGTAACATTCTAAACCATTATTGGTGGATTTTTTACATATTGTATCCTAACTATTCTTCAGATGATTTTGAAAGATTTTGTTACATATGCTTTGAATCCCCACTGTGGCTCCAAGGTAACCCTCTGAGCCATTCTTTGAATCCCCACTGTGACTCCACGCCAACCCTCTGAGCCATTCTTTGAACAACGTGCATGTAACATGTTTTATTAACACTATATGACTACACTGGACCTGCCTTAGAGTTGCAAAATTCACAATCTTTCTGTTTTTCCTAAATATGCACTAACTGTCTTTCAAATGATACAGACAATAATCCCTATCATAATTTTGGCCCCACCCTGGAATTAAAACCCTACACGAGATAATGAAATTTACAATTTTGGTAAAAGGTTACTTGCTCCTACTAAATATTCATTAGATTCAATTGGTAGAGGCCTTCCTGCTCTACATGATTATGCATTTAGTGTTTCTTACAGATGTGCCATTGTAGGGAAGACAGTTTTTGAAAATAGGTTTTTTGACAGTTTTTGCCCCACCTCTAAGGCCACAGAAGTGCAGGAGTCCTGAAATTTACACTTTATGTGTAAGTTGCCCCAAAGTTTCTTCATTCCAAATTTGAAAAGAATCGGAAAGGTAGTTATGAAGAAGTTCAAAAAGTTCAATTGTTAACACATGACAGTTTAAGGAAGCAGACCAACATATAAACAACAACAACTCCCCTAATGATGTAGGATTTTGGGCTAAGATGTAAATTTATGCACAGATGGCCAAAAACCTAATGGCAGTATTTACAGTTGACTAAATTTCCTCTCTGGCTGTAACTTCCCCACCCCATTGAAGAACAATGCTACAGATTTGTAATGTAACTAATTAATCTAGTGTATGTTTGTTTGTTGTTTTTTGCCACACTCAACAATTTTTCAGTTATCTGGTGGCATCCAGATTTTGTAGGTGGAGGAGAGAGCCCAGATACAATGTACCCAGGAAGAGACCACCGACCTTCCGAAAGTAAACTGGCAAACTTTCTCACAAATATCTGCACGAGCCAGAATTTAACCCACGCCGACTAGGTGAGAGGCCTTGTGATTTTGAGTGCAATGCTCTAACCACTCAGCCACGGAGACCCCTTAATCTAGTATTTTGATTAGCTGACATATATTCATAATCAAAAGTAGCAGAAAGGCTACGTTTTTGTTGTTAAAACCCATGAAGAGATCACTTCACAGTTGTGCTTGGATGTTTATGTCAATCAATACTAACCTCATTGTTTTTCATCTTTTAAAATGACAAGAGGCCCATGGGTTGCATTGCTCACATGAGTCACTTTGGTCCTGCATGCTGTTATTCAGCTATTGTGATTTTTAAAGATTTTCTGCAATCCCAGAGACCACACTTGAACATGTACTATTTGGGAATGCTTGCATATCAGTATGAGTAATCATGACCCTGTTGTTCTTAAGAAGATTTTTAAAAACTTATCCTATATATCCCCATTTAAAATTTTTATCTCCTATTGTGGCTCCATTCTACAGCCTAGGGACCACGATTTAAATAAATTTCAAACTGCACTACCTGGGAATGATTGCATACAAGTATGCATGGCCCTGCTTTATCATTTTACCTATATATTGCTATATAAAACTTTGATCCCCTATTGTGGCCTCACTCTTCCCTCAGGGACAACAATTTGAACACAACTTGAATCTGCACTACCTGGGAATGCTTGCATATTAATGATTAATCATGGTACTGTTGTTCTTGAAAAGATTTATCCTACATATCATAATGGAAAACTTTGATCCCCTATTGTGAGCCCACCCTATACAAAGGGGCCATGATTTGAACACACTTGAATCTGCACTATGTCTGGAAGCATTTATATAGATTTAAACTTGTCTGGCCTAGTGGTTCTTAATAAGATTCATAAATACACCACCCTATTTTTGCCTTTCTTGATTATTTCCCCTTTGGAGGAAGCATGGCCCTTCATTTGAACAAAATTGTATCCCCTTCACCGAAGGATGATTTGTGCGAAGTTTTGACTGAAATTGGCACTATGGTTCTTGAGGAAGAGATCTTTAAAAGATGTTTCAAAATTTTGACTAATTCTTGATTATCTCCATTTCAAAAAGGGCATGACACTTCACTTGAACAACTTTCATCCTCTTTACCCAAGAATGCTTAGTGGCAAGTTTAGCTGAAATTAGCTCTGTGGTTCTGGAGAAAAAGTTTAAAATGTTAAACGTTTCAGGACAGAATGATGGACAGACATACTGATGCCAGACAAAAAGTGATCAGAATAGCTCACTTGAGCTATTAGCTCATGAGCTAACAAGTAGCAATACACAATATAGAAACCTCATACTTGATGAGCTTAAAGGTCATGGTCCCAACTATAAGATTGATAAGAGTAAAGGTTATTCATGAAGGTCAAATTTGCAACTAAATACCTAATTTGTCAAAAAAAAAACTCTGCTTGATTAAAGCAATATAAGCTGTCAAAATTGTTATTTTGGGTCCCTAAAATCTAATCGAAAATTTTGTAAACATCTACCTTCTAATACCTGATTTTATCGATTAACTTTTGACATGTTGTATTTTTTGCATTAAATGTAAAAATTGTTCGACAGTTGAAATTAAGTCTTCCCGTACCTTAATTTTTCCGACATTATTTCCGTATGCAATGACCTAAAGTTGAACTCATTCGGCAAAATCAAATGCGCAAGCGCAATATTTCCGGTAAGCATGAAAGATGTCTGACACGAAAGGTTCGAAGCGAGGGAGAAAGCCGACTTTGACTGATTCGGGATGAAAAAGACGACGAACGGAAATAAATGCAAAGAATAATAAGAATAGAATTTACATTAGTACCGAGTATGAATTTTATCTCACCTCGCCGTCCATATTTCAATGACCCGGATACAACCTGATCCACCCCGATCAGCATCAGAATCATTCGTGTCAACATTGGTCATCTTCGGGATTGTCGCCGACGATTAATCAGCTGCCGTTGTTAGGGTCAAACGGAATGTCGAGGAATATATTTTTCATCACGTAAAGGTGTGTAAACGATGCATAAGAGAGGAAATTCGATGCAGTTCTTTTTTTCAATCATATCAACGTTCATTTAACCTCTTTTAATGCCACTATAAA
This sequence comes from Ostrea denselamellosa, assembly GCA_024699665.1. Lineage (NCBI taxonomy): Eukaryota > Metazoa > Mollusca > Bivalvia > Ostreida > Ostreidae > Ostrea > Ostrea denselamellosa. The sequence continues at coordinate 1,303,459 of JAMZEH010000054.1, read as the reverse complement.
AAATTGCAATTTTGGCAGCTTATATTGCTTTAAGGTTAACTATTTTTGTGCTCAAACTTCCAATGTTTTTACTTTTGATATCTTTACAAATTGTAATGACAGGCATTTCCTCATGAACATGCTGCAGTTGTAAACAATGTATGTATGAATACACATCTACTTCAAAAATTTAGTAGATCTATATGTATTTTAATGGTAAGAAATTCTGATAGAATTGAAAGTAGAATGTAAATATGAGATACAAATTTCATTTTTGAAAATGCATTGTACACACTTCATGAAGTATGTATTTATGAAGCATTGCAGTTCATACCTTCATGCTTTTTCTTAAAAATATATGGCAATTTATGCTTTTATTATACTTACCAAGTAATTGATTGACTTCTGGACAACTACTGTCATCAAGTTCAATTGAATCTACAGTTAAAATAACAACAAATATATTCAAGGAAAGCATAGGTTACATATTGTAAAATAGGTGGTTTGAAACTTACTTTCAGATGTTTCGTTGTCTTGACTACTGGTGTTTTCCTGCATCCTGCTGGGGAATGCCCTACTTTCCGCATCTTTTTTCACAGATTTCAATGGAGTGTCATTAGGAGGATCAAATGTAATACCCTTCCCCAACCTGACTGGAATTTGTGTTTGAAAGTGAGATGTCCCTGCAGTTACCAATGCACTAGAAGCCTCTGAACTTTCAGGTTGTGTATGGTATCCATTATCACTTAAATTACTACATATTGAAGATGTCTGATTATTTTGTGAGATGCAGGCACTTCCACATTTTTCCTGACTGTTTTGTGGTGGAGTATGTTGATCTATCTTTATTTGCAGAGTTTGTGGAACATTCTCTGTATGTGGAGGAACTGATGGAGCATTCTCTGTATGTGGAAGAATTGATGGAGCATTCTCTGTATGTGGAGGAATTGATGGAACATTCTCTGTATGTGGAGGAATTGATGGAGAATTCTCTGTATGTGGAGGAATTGATGGAGCATTCTCTGTATGTGGAGGAATTGATGGAGCATTCTCTGTATGTGGAGGAATTGATGGAACATTCTCTGTATGTGGAGGAATTGATGGAGAATTCTCTGTATGTGGAGGAATTGATGGAGCATTCTCTGTATGTGGAGGAACTGATGGAGCATTCTCTGTATTTGGAGGAATTGATGGAACATTCTCTGTATGTGGGGGAATTGATGGAACATTCTCTGTATTTGGAGGAATTGATGGAGCATTCTCTGTATGTGGGGGAATTGATGGAGCATTCTCTGTATTTGGAGGAACTGATGGAGCATTCTCTGTATTTGGAGGAACTGATGGAGCATTCTCTGTATGTGGGGGAATTGATGGAACATTCTCTGTATTTGGAGGAATTGATGGAGCATTCTCTGTATGTGGGGGAATTGATGGAGCATTCTCTGTATTTGGAGGAACTGATGGAGCATTCTCTGTATGTGGGGGAATTGATGGAGCATTCTCTGTATGTGGGGGAATTGATGGAGAATTCTCTGTATGTGGAGGAATTGATGGAGCATTCTCTGTATGTGGGGGAATTGATGGAACATTCTCTGTATTTGGAGGAACTGATGGAGCATTCTCTGTATTTGGAGGAACTGATGGAGCATTCTCTGTATTTTGAGGAATTGATGGAGCATTCTCTGTATTTGGAGGAACTGAAGGAACATTCTCTGTATGTGGAGGAATTGGATGCTGAATGTCTGATGAAGCATCATGATCAATATCATCTTCAGTTCTGGAGTTTAAAAGCGCAGAAGAAACATCTGAAACATTTGAGTTTTGTTTTGTAAGTATTGACTGATTAATTAACATGAAAATAAAAGTGAAATAAAAGTGATAAGTAGAAGGTATAAGGATTTCACATTACAACATACAATACAACCAACATACAGTAGAGCCAACATACAGTACAACCAACATACAATACAATCAATATACAGTACAACCAACATACAGTACAGCTAACATACCGTACAACCAACATACAGTATAGCCAACATACAGTACAGCCAACACAGATCCCTTTATTTACTATGTTCCCACAATAGTAAGATAATTTCTGCATTATACCGTCACTGTTCTTCATAGTGGGGTTTCAAAATTAAAAAAATAATTGCATCAATCTTAAGAAAAACCAGTTTTCATATTACAATAATTTAATTTTACTTGTAACATGCAATTTAATTGGCTAACACAGATGGAGGAACATACATTATAATGTATAATAAAACTTGATATGGGGACACACTGCCTTGACAACCAGCAAACGTTCATCAGGGTATGAATGATGCTGGATTTGAAATTCGACACAATATGCACATGTCTGGGGGGGAAAGAATAATCTGTGAGAAGTTATAATGATATTAATTGCAATTGTTCATCCACACAGAAAAAGTTAATGAGCGACACTCTGAGTGGACTTATTGTTCCATACACCATGTCTAATGTAAACAATTACACTTCTCGGACCGAGATCACTCTAAATCAGACTCCATTCAAAATGTCTCCACTTCAGCAGATGCATCTGCAATCCCTGAAACTTATCTATGCAACTTTCTCATTTTCTCTCTTATGAATTTACGTTAAATTCCACTTTCAACAACTGCATCTTTAAATTTGAAAAATAAATCCAAACAATGAGAGTGCTGAGCATCCTGCTATTCAAAGATGCCCACTGCACCACACTTCGTTTCCGCTTTGTCATGTGTTACTAAGGGCGTAATATTATTGTGCGGGTATTTTAAACTGTCATTTGCACCATTAAAACAAAATCTGAAATTCTACAAATGTGATCATTTGAGCCATTCCAAGCAAAAACGGGGGCCCCCTTAAGTGAAAATTTTCGAAAATTAGATTTTGATGTTAAATGAATGTATCACCATGGGCATCATTCTTTATAAATGTTAAAGGTTTATTGATTTACGTTCATATTATATAGGTAATCAAAGATTATAACTATATTTGAGCAATGATGCTGATTTATTGCACTGATGTTAAGTCACTTTTGAGAAGCGGGCAATCTTGTCTTCGACATTTACCTTCAAAAGACGCGCACAAACTTCTCAGATGATTAGGGCAAATGGTTTATTTATTCATTGTCTGGTTATGAATACTTGGTTAGAATATTCATAATACATTTAAGACCATTTGGATGCAATTATACTCAGGACAATGTACATGACATACATGCATCCTTGATTAACTCCACAGATTTCAAGTAGTAATATCATGTTCTTGCTTACAATTTGATGTTCTAGCATAATTCATATGTGTCTAGTATTCTTAGTGCATGTTTCTTTTCATATAGTAATTGTAGTCTCACAATTAAAATGAAATAATATTTAATCATTTATCAAGTTAACATTTCCAGTCTCTTCACATCTCGATATATTACTGTAATTCATTAAATTCTGACTTAGAAAAAAAAGTTAAAGGGATGAGATCAAAAGATTGGTGCCTGATAAAACCCTGAATTCAAATAGTTAGCGGGGATGGGAGGAGTGATGGATGAAATGTCTCACAAGTTTGTTTTCTGACAGACTGCTCCCTTTTTTTTGACAATGACCATTATTTGATATGCAAATTATAAAGATATATTGGGTGACTGCTCCCCCTACCATAACCCCGTAAGGACCCGGGTTAGAATAGGTTCTCATTACCCCCTTGCTTGTCGTAAGAGGCGACTAAATGGGGCGATCCTTTGGATGAGACTGCAAAAACCAAGGTCCCGTGTCACAACAGGTGTGGCACGATAAAGATCCCTCCCTGCTCAAAGGCCCTGAGTGCCGAGCATAGGCCTAAATTTTGCAGCCCTTTACCGGCAATGGTGACGTCTCCATATGAGTGAAAAATTCTCGAGCGGGACATTAAACAATATATAATCAATTAATCCCCCTCCCATAATATTTAACAGTAATAGTGGATGAGAAGATTGTAAGCTTGAAAGTTAAGAATAAATCAAAGGCCTGAAGGGCCACAAAGGCGTCGAGTGCAATATCATATACATTAGGGTTCTCAATAAATTTAGAGGGCAGGTAAATCAGAGAAAGTAAGAGAAGAAATGTTTGAGTGCCACAGGAGACATTTCCTCAGGTTTAAGTACATAAATAAAGCATTACAATCATTTGTAAAATGTCAGCAAAATGTGTTTATTTACATAAAGAGAAATAAAGAAGAAAGCTTGGGCTGAAGTTGCTTATCCTAACAAGTTCATACATGTACCCTTCTTTTGCTAGATAATGTCCCCTCAAGACTAGTTACTTTACAAAGGTTATAATAAATAACTTGAAATTGCAGACAAAAAATGCTGAAAAGAATATAACTGCTTCAGAGTGACACTACTTGTTTATAGAAGTTATGTCTTCTGTTCATGTATGATGTAACAATTATACGGTATTAACTCTCTGTTTTCAATAATGTCTAACAATTCAAAAGTTCAATGTAATATGTAGTAAGGTTATTGGAATTCTGAACAAGATTCAATTCCCAATGAATGCTACCTAGCCTGGGTGTCTTCGCAAAATAACCAGTTATTTTCATTGCGATGCATACGCTACTTTCGTTTTGCTTAATTGAGAATTAGGATTGGGATTACTAAAAACAAAACCGGAAATAGTCTTTGTGTTTTTGGAATAGGAACCAAACCACAACAATGCACAATCCAATTTAGTATTTATCTGTTTCTACTGATCTGAAATAGGGATTCTTGGTGAAACTACGAAACTATATATATAAATTGAAAACCAAATTTGCGCAGGTCATTTTGTAATTACTTGATGATATCATGCGACATAAATTTCACGGGAAAATCTGTTTTGTAGTAAGTCCATCCATGATTAATGAACTTTTCTTCCTAAACAATCGTTATTTAACTATTGAACACAGATACAATAGTAAACAACGATATCAACAATGGAAATAGTATTGTGCCTTTCAAATATCAATTAAATTCAATGTTTCAAAGTCTTGAATTGTAAGAAACGTTAAATACCAATAGGCACTATTTGATTTGCCCATTGAGATGGGAAAGGCGGTGTAGAGGCAAAATCTGCATGATCGCTAGAAGGCTCTCGAGCAAGCTTGATGCCTTAAAAATCAAAAATGTGTCAGTTCCTTAAGTGTGAAATAATACTTACCTTGTAAAGTGGAGGGTCCATACCTTTCGTCCATTACTGAAAAATAGACAAGATGGTAGAGTTTTCATATTTAGAAATTTTTATAAACCAAGCACTTTTGTAAATACAGTTTTTGCTGATCATCTTTTTCTGTATGGAACTTGTAATTCATCTGTATATTTCATTGTTTACAAAATGGTATTCACAACCAAGTGATTGTTTTTAAGCAAAGAATAATTTTTTTGGGTAAAGATAGTCTCATAACTGCAGTGGTATGTGGATACAAACATGCATCACTGTCAGTTTCATGGTTCTCTTTTGAATCTTGCCCACAAGCATACACACTCACACGGACGTGCACATATATCCCCTTTACTACCAGTTGAACAAGGGGAGAACAAGTTAACTGAAAACAAGGGGCACACAGGCCTAATTGGTCACCTGAGTATTGGTTAAAATTATCACTAGTCCCAAGGGCAATGAAATCTAAGAAAAAAATTCCTGCTTTGCATATATCTAAGCGAAATTCTAATATTGAACAACAGTATAAAATAAAATATGTTCTTAAAATTTAAATGCCCTCAAAATTGCCTATCCTGATGGAATACTTTACATAACATATGTAACATTAACATGATATGACTAGTAATTAGGACCCATCCTAGAGTCAAACCCTGAGGTTACAAAATTCACAATTTTGGTACATCTTTTCCTGCTTTTCCTAAATGTGCATTAAGTTTTTATACTGCTTCAGCAAACTTAGGAAGTCCTTCAAATGATACAGACAATAATCACATTATTAACTTTGGCACCACCCTGGAACCAAAATCCTTACTCCTTAAGATAATGAAACTTACAATTTTGGTAAAAGACTACCTACTCCTTCTAAATGTCTCTTTAGTTTCAATAGCATTGAAGATGATATTATTTAAATGCTTTACACATATACACTATATACACCAAGTCTGACCCACCCTGGAGTCAGAACCTCTACTCTGGGGATCACAAAATTTACAATTTTGGTAGAAGTCCTCCTTTTTGAAAATTGGTCAAATTTTGGTAGTTTTGGAGTGCTCCTATGGCCCTAGGGGTGCAAGAATCCTGAAATTTATAATTTTTGTCAGCTTTGTCCCAAAGATCTTCATACCAAATCTCAAATGATTTGGAAAGGTAGTTATCAAGAAGAAGGTATAAATGTTCAATTGTTAACTTTTAATCACTGACCATTTTGGCCCCACAATGATACCAAAACCCCTACCCCAGGATCATGAAATTTACTATTTGGTAAAAGACTACCTGCTTCTTCTAAATATTCATTTAGTTTCAATTTAGTATCAATAGCATTAAAGAAGATGTTATTTAAATATTTGAAACATAAATATAATATACCAACATACATTAAGCAACTAGTTCAAGTCTATCGTCCTTAGCGACCACTTCATTCTTTGGATTCGTTATCCTTTCTAAAATCATGTGCCCGTACTAAACTGTACAGTGAAAGACAGTTTGATGTATCGTCATCAACCCTGTGGAACTGCCATCTGCTGGAACTCCGTTTTGAAGGTTCTTTAGCAGTTTTTAAAAATAAACTTAAAACATATCTTTTTAAACAGCTAGCATTTAATCTGTAAATTGAGTATTGATGTAAACATTTGTTTTAATTAAATAAAACTTATACAACACATATCTTAGTTTCTATTTAAAGTCAGTTTAGTAACCTGTAGTCAAAACCTCTACCCTGGGGATCATGCAATTTACAATTTAAGACAGGCCTTCTTGTTCTACATCATAATGTATTTAGCTTTTCTTATTCATGTGTGGTTGTGCAGATTTTTGAAAATTGGTAAATTTTTGGCAGTTTTTACAATTTATGTCTCCCTTGTTCCAATGATGCTTCATACCAAATTTGAAGAGAAATGGAAAGGTAGTTGTCAGAAAGTCAAAACTGTTCAACTGTTAATGCACAATGGATGCTGACGGATGCAGACCAATTGCAACACCGGCCACCTGAATGTACTCAGGTGACTTTATATATATATATATATATATATAGAGAGAGAGAGAGAGAGAGAGAGAGAGAGAGAGTATTATTATTCTACATTTATATAGCGCTTAATCTAATACAATTACCCTAAAGCACTTTACATGTAAGACAATAAAATAAAGAACAACTGCACAAAATAAAGACATAACTTGTTACTAAACTGACTATAAATAGAAACTAAGATATGTGTTGTATATTATTAAAGAATGAATCGATATGCATGCAATTTTGTACCCAGGTATAAAACTTGTATTGAAACAAGGCATGAAAATCGTGACTGTCTCAGTCAATCAGAAATTGGATAGGCTGGATACTAATTGACTCACCCTTGTATAGTTTAATAAGATCTTACCCCTATATATATCATCTTGATTCCATTTTGTTGCACCGTACATTGATCTAAGACTAATGTGTTTAGAACTTTTCAATTAATATGCATTTTAATGTATCCCTTGCTGACACATGTATATGAATAGCTAATTTCATCAGCATTATTATTGTCATATAAGGGTCAGCAGTTATACCAGCAAATATGAAATAAAGTCAAAATATGTGAAATTCTGCTCACATACATTCTGCTCAGCAATGACAATATATCACAGTTGCATGCTTTTGGGGAATTCCCATATATTGTCTTGTTTCATCTTTACCTATTTCACTGTGTCCATATTGAGTTCTAGATGATCATAAATTACTTTAATTTTAAAACAGTAATAACGTAAATCCTTTAGAAAGCTATATAAATTCATTTTTGTGTCAATATTTTGTAGATGGCAATGATCTGTACTGCAATATTTGGGATGAAACATGGACAAATTTTTATTTCCTGCAAGATACGTATAGTACATACTTTAATAGTTAGAATTCTGGAGTTGGCAAATACATACACAACAAGCTACTCTACATAGAAATCATAAAACTGAAAGCAAAAAAAAAAAATGATAATAATAATAATAAAATAAAATTGGATTGTTTCACTGATACCAGAAGGAATTCAAAATGTCGACCTATCTCTCTCTCTCTCTCTCTCTCTCTCTCTGTTTCCATGTCTATGTTTTTTTGTTGATGCTTGTTTGAATAGGGTATCATACATGTACATGTATTACATTCTTTGTGGATCATTTTGTTTTATTTATATGATTGGAGATATTCCATAATTGGAGCTGCTTCCAGATACCAGTAATTCCAATATGATATAGATTCTGAGTCAGATAGAATATATTTACTACATGAGTATTTTATTAATGGTTTGCAGGTGCAGATGGAAAAATGTAAATGAACAGAAGATCCCTACCCTCAAGCATTACTTTGGATGCAGCTGAAGTAAGTATATATAAATCCTACATCTGAGTCTATCATCATGTGAGTATATGTAAATCCTACATCTGAGTCTATCATAAAGGGAGTTTTTTTAAGTTGTATGAAATTTATTTGCAGCCATCACTTTTTGCCTACATTACTTTAATTTGAGATTCCTCTGAAAGTTTTAATACCTCCACTTTTATACATGTATATATGAATTTAATTGGGTCCATCATATGTTTAAGATATAGATATATAAATAAAACCACACACACACGCACACACACACACACATATATATCTATATATATATATATATATATAACCACAAGTGAAAGTTTGAGGGATTTCAGATTAGCCTGAACTGAAGGCTTATTATGGTGAATGACAGATTATGTGAGATTATGGTAGTGTAAGTCATAGTCATGGGTTCAGTTTCCATCACTACCAATAACTCATTCCAGTCTTCAGCATATCTATCACATCTATGGTGGAGACTGTTAATTTACACACATTTGTTAAATTTTACTCAAATAATAAATTTTACTCTATTTTCTGATGTTAATGATCAGGATAATCAAGACATGACTCTTAACTGTGGCTTTAAAAATTCTCATTCTAGAATTTATTTGATTTGGATGAAGGAGGGGGTGGACATTATGAAACAGTGACTGAAACATCATCACCAGACAGCCAGACATCATGAACAGGTTTTCAAAAGTATATGGACCATTCTGATTGTCAGAAATTTGACCTGGATACATTGAAAACAACAACAGACAATTTCAAGAGATAAATTGGTTTACCTGAAAATCCCCCCATGACAAGACCTACAGACTATATACAATTCATTCATATGATCAGTTACAAGTGTATAACATTGTATATATATATAGATAGATATATATATAGATATAGATATATATATATATATATATATATAGATATATATATATATATATATATATATATATATATATATATAGATATATATATATATATGAAACTTTTCCATGATGAAGCAATAGATGAATAAGCATAAAAAAATATCTGCATGGGAAAGAAAACAACAAAAGAATGTCATGTATTGTTCTGTCATGCAACTTAATTTGGGGTTGTTGGTTGTTGTTTTTTTTTGTCTCTCTCTCTCTCTTTTTCTTCTTCATGTTGAAATCTTGTGAGTCATTTGATAAATGATCATTACACAAACATTAAAGTGGAAGATCTGAACTTTTAAAATCTTAATTCCTTTGAAAAATGTTTGACAGAAGAGTCTATGAACAAAACTTAAGGTTTGTTTTGCATACACAAAAAACTGTAAATAAGGATGGCTCTGAAAATTAACACACTAGTTTGTATTAGGGTGGAAAGAGTTGAGTTAAATGTTATACAAAAGATAGGTTGATTGATTGATTGATTGTTGTTTTCCGCCACACTCAACAATTTTTCAGTTATCTGGTGGCATCCAGTTTTTATTGGTGGAGGAGAGAACCCAGATACAATGTACCCGGGAAGAGACCACCGACCTTCCGAAACTTTCTCAAATATACTGGCCCAAGCGAGATTCGAACCTGAGCCGACTAGAGGTGAGAGGCCTTGTGATTTTGAGCGTGATGCTCTAACCAGTCGGCCACGGAGATCCCACAAAAGATAGGAAGATTGATTGATTATATATAGTTTTACGTCAAGAATTTTTCACTCATATGGAGACATCACCATTGCCGGTGAAGGGCTGCAAAATTTAGGCCTATGCTCGACGCTTATGGCCTTTGAGCAGGGAAGGATCTTTAACGTGCCACACCTGCTGCTCGGTTTTTGTGGTCTCATCTGAAGGACCGCCCCATTTAGTCGCCTCTTACGACAAGCTATGGGTGCTGAGGATCTATTTTAACAACCCAGATCCTCATGGGGTTAAAAGGTAGGAAGAAGAGGGAAAAAGAGGGAAAATAAAAAGGGTTCATATGAATTAGATGGTTTATGCTAATCAAGGTTTTCAGTTTTGGTAGAGGATGATGGAACATTTAAAACAAAATACAGACAATCACCCACTCAACAACTTTTGAAGAAAGTAGAAAGTAAATTTGCACCTATTCTAGATCATTTGATGTCAAACATAACAAGAGTTCTGAAAACAGTACATAATACGCCTGTCACAAGATTACGTAGGGTGGGGTTTTTTTTGTCAAAAGCTGTAAAACTTTACTAAAAATAGTATCAGTATCAACCATCATTAAGCTTTAACATTCTTTCTCATACATTGTATTGATAACAACTTTGACAGTCCTAGCCCCAACGGTTTGGTCTGTATCCTGCCCACAAGATTTTCCTATTAAGTGATACTATGACTTTGACCTTTGACCTTGAAGAACAACCAGCATTCTCCACCTCGCATGAGGAGCATCTATACCAAATTTGGTGGTCCCAGCCCCAGTAGTTTGGTCTGTATCTTGCAAACAAGGTTTTCATATTATCTGATATGACAACCTTGACAAACAATAGGCATCTTCCTCTCATCATCTAGATCAAATGTACCAAGTTGTAAGATCCTGGAGCTTAAGGCTTTTTTTTTTTGCAATTTATGTACAAGGTTCAGACAGACTGACAGACGACACCATACCATGATATGTCCCATCTTTAATGGGTATATAAAAACAATGTTAGTATTAAAAATTCCAACAAATGCAATTTTAGACTAAATTATGAACTTTAGTGACAAAAACCACCAATATGACTTCACAGACCTAAAACAATAATAAAACATCGTATAATTGACAGGAAGAATATACACAATCTCTGAATAAAAAGATAATTGACTCATCTGTTATTAGACTTGGTGATGGTGGAACATCAACAATTTTTCAAGTAGATGATTTAAGGAAAGAAACATTTGATCCCATTCTGAATTGTAAGCAACAAAATGTAGATGAAAGTAAGACTTGACTACCTAAGGAAGACAACAGCTAGAATTTCTGCACCCATAATTCTTTGCTGCATTGATTCCAATCTACCCACTAAACAAATATGTATTCATTTAAGTTGATAACTGTCTGTTATTGTATTCAACAATTACCGAAATCAACTGTCGATTGTTGCATTATAATAAACGAACGGAAATCAACTGTCGATTGTTGCATTATAGTAAACTAACGGAAATCAACTGTCGATTGCTGCATTATAGTAAACGAACGGAAATCAACTGTCGATTGTTGCATTATAGTAAACGAACGGAAATCAACTGTCGATTGCTGCATTATAGTAAACTAATGGAAATCAACTGTCGATTGCTGCATTATAGTAAACGAACGGAAATCAACTGTCAATTGTTGCATTATAGTAAACGAACGGAAATCAACTGTCGATTGTTGCATTATAGTAAACTAATGGAAATCAACTGTCGATTGCTGCATTATAGTAAACTAACGGAAATCAACTGTCAATTGTTGCATTATAATAAACTAACAAAAATAAACTGTTCTACTATTACATGGATAACAAAACATTGAATATAATTATGTACATTGTTACACAAAGCTGTCTAGAATATCATGCGTCGAATCCTCTGACATGTTTCTCGCCTGTTGATTTAAGAGGCTATGGAACGGTTTTGTTTATAACACTAAAATTAATGTAACATGATGCAGATATAGGGCTGATGGCAGGTGTGACTGTTTGAAAGGGGCTGCTTACTCCTCCTAGGCACATGGTCCCACCTCTGGTGTGTCCAGGAGTTTGTGTTTGCCCAGCTCTTAATTTTGCATTTCTTTATATGAGTTATGAGATTGATCACCATTCGTTATCTTCTCCTTTTCATGAATGCTTTGTTTGTTAGTACATGTATAGTGTTTTCCGTCCAACGCTATAATTTTCTTTCATGTAGAGATGCTACCAGTGTTAGGTGTTGGGCCACTTAATTCTGACCTGTGCTTGTAATAGTGTGGGTTCTTTATCGCGCCAAAAGCCGCCGTTCCACTTCTAAGGCATATGACTTTCACTTTTTAGGCGGGCGCTTGGCGAATAAACAGCCACTATTCATGTTAAATATCTTAAGTTTATCGCGGCGCTGGGACAGATTAAATCCGGGTCTCCCCATTGCAAAACGAGCTTACTTACGGTACTACTCTACTGCAACCGATTCAGTGTAACACGAGCAAAGCAACTGCAGTACATCAGACCGGGATTTGATCCCAGCATCCCATCCTCGAGTCTTTGCCAAGTGCGCCACCGGCTATCAAATCTGGCTGACACACAACTATATGTAAGGAGAAGGGGGAGGGGGTCAGTCTGGAAAATGTTTTTGTACTTTGAAAGTAAAAGAAATCTTGATGGAAATGTCTAGAATCTTTTAGTTCGGACCACTGGTCGTGCACCTTTTTGAGAAACAGACCCAAGTAGATCCAAGTACCCAGGATACCTCGGTCCCAGAATTTGGGTACGAGTTATCTAAGAGAAATCCAACTTCGCAACCCATGTGTTCGATCCACTTACTCTCATAAAAGTAAACGAATCAGACACTTGGCTTGCAAAGACGTCTCCATTAGAAGTAGACTATCTGCATTAGGGCACGGGTTCATCTAAAGAAAAACTTAGTTAGTGGAGCATTATGGGAAGGCCAGAGCACCAGGCTACTTTTCAGTAAATAAGCACACTACATGTATCAGGGATAATGAGCTCAGGTACTGAGCGTCGTTTTTGGCTGTTGAAAGGGGAGATGCAAACGGAGATTAAAGTTGCTTTCATATTTGTCTGAAAATTCTCGATTTGCAAGGAAAATAGTTCTGCCCAGTAGGTCAGCACGTCGACTCCTGCATGCTGAACTATAGATCGCGGGTTCGAGCCCAGCTGGGAATTAAATTTTTTTCAGATTATTTTCTACTAAACCTGCATTTTTTGACTAAATAAAGTAAATTTGTGAAAGTTTTCAATTTCAAAATACTGTTGTACATGCCCTCCATTTTCCATCCACATCAAATTTCTCTGCATGGCGTAGCACTACTCCTTAAGGACATAAGAAACGTTTATTATATAATAGCATTTTCTCTAAAATTATTTCATCTCCTCGATATGAAGAGTTCTAATATAATTATCGCCCTTGGTAGCTCAGTGGTTAGATTACCTAAAAAGTAGCATAAGGGTACCGAGTTGGATACCCGATTTTGCCAAAGATTTTCTCTCTCTTTCTTTGCTAGAGTACAGTAATGTCCAGTTACACAATTCACTGCAATACACGAGAGCTGACATTTTACACTTTTACTGGTAACAATCAGGAACTTTCAAAATATGCCAGCTCTAAAACAGACATGGTAATAAACCCCGAAATTTTATGTAGAAACGAGATAGAATGCAAGTGAATGGAATGTTATTGAGAATTGTCGTCCACGTCCTTAAGACAGGTCAATCCTCATGTGATGTCACAAGTCTTTACAAAATCGTCATTTCAGTAAGATTTGTATATGACAGAAATACATCTTTCGGAGGAATTTTATTCACTAGGTAGAATAAAAAAATGGTTAAGTATTGATATTGAAAATGTTGATAGTATCTATAAATAATCAGTAAAATGTTGTCAAGGGCAATGGCTCCTATGCTGGTATTTTCTTTACTGTATATCAATTATACAATGATTTCCCCGATATCCACAACTAATTTATACATATTCATAAAGTTAAAGTTTTTGGAAACTGCTGAAATTATCATTTTAACCAGTTTTCATGTATTTTTGTCATGCTGTTTAGTGAAAATGTGGGAATTTTTTATATTAATGTAAACTTTTGTTTTTGCTTGTCCGAAACTTTTAAAAGTTTGTTTGTTTTAAGTCCCGTCGAGAATTTTTCACTCATATTGAGACGTCACCAGCTGTAGGCGAAGTACCATAAATTTAGACCTATGCTTAACGCTCAGGGCCGTAGCAGTGAGGGTTCTTTAACGTGCCAACGAATAAAGTCGATCGAAAGAATTGATGAAGCAATATTAAACGCGATGCTAGGGTGAAAGGGGGCAGATCTACGCTTGCAACAGTAGCTAGTTTGCTTCCGTTATAATATAGTACAAAAGTAAACTGTTGACATCTAGATGTATAGTAACACAATAGATAATTCAAATCTATGGTACAAAAGCAGATAGCATTGCAGTATGAACAATGATATGAAATACGAAGGCTGATTGATATGTTGTGTGAAGTAGGTTAGCATCGATGTCCTTTTTCAGCTCTACTATTCTCTGACTATTGAAGGCTGTGTACTCGAAGACTGGTGCAATTTTCTCAGTTTATATCGACGAGGTAGCACTATAATGTAAACAAGACAGGTGAATTTTGCAAAGTGAACAAAATCAGTGAAAGAGCAGTGATCCCATATTTGCATATGAAAAATTTAGCACCTAAGGATACCCATACTAATATGGTAACAACATTAGCGAAAGATGCCCCTTCATATGCTACAGTAAAAAGGTTGGTGGTGGGATTTAAATGCGACAGGCAGCGCCTTGAGGATGGCCCCCACCCCACCCCCTCCTGGAAGGCCTGTCACTGTTGCAACCCCAAAAATGGTCAATAAAGTCTACGATATTGTTATGACTGGTAGGCGAGTTACAGAGAGACATCTAGCCAGTACAGTTGGCATTTCAAAGGAAAGAGTACATTCCATTCTGACAGAGGATCTTGAAATGAGAAAGCTTTCAGTCCGTTGGGTACCAACACTTCTGACAGTTGATCAGAAGCACACCAGGCGCACTTTGTCCCGTGTAAATGTAAACATTTTAGTAGTAGATCCTGCTAACTATCTTCAGAGATTTGTTACTATGGATGAAACGGTGTCCATCACTTCACCTCAGAGGCCAAACAACATTCTAAATAAATGGACGCAAAGACTGTTCCATCAGATGGAAAGGTTTTCTGGGATGCTGATGGTAGATTATCTCCAAAAGGGACAAACAATCAATGTCACATACTATGCATCACTTCTGAGGCAGTTACGGGAAAGTATTAAAGTCAAGCGCCACGGAAAACTCAGTAAAGGTATGTTGTTCCACCAGGACAATGCCTCTGTTCATATTAACGATTGTGGCATTAAATTGATTGAGCATCCGCCTTATTCGCCTGATCTCGTACCATCAGACTTTCATCTATTTCCAAAATTGAAAATAGCCATTCCCCGTACCCTCTTTCAGTCAGATGATAACGTCATACATGCAGTGGAGGACTTTCTGAACGGTCAAGGAAAGGATTTCTTTAAAAGTAATATTGAGGCTCTTAAACGTTGTTGGCAAAAGTGTATAGATAATGAAGGGTGTTATATTGAAAAATAATGCAATATGTCCGCCAAAATTCAAACCCTTAGATATGAGGCCCACAACATACTAATCAGCCTTCGTAGAAACATCAACAGCCGTTATTTATGATATATTTACATTTCCAAAGTTTCTGCCTTTGACATCTTTGAAAATGAATGTGCCATTGGCGTAAATTCCCATTTAATTTCGTAAGTGAAGAATAAGTCTACTCCTCTGTGCATAAAATCAAAATGCCCTGTAATAAAGAAACTTCATAGAAAGTGCCTACGGAATGTGTAGCAGTTGTGATAAATATAGTACATCTGTATTAACGGCTGGGAATTCTGACAGAAATTAAAGTAGACTGTAAATATGAAAATAAATTTTATTTCAGAGAGTACATAAGGATATAAACTGCAACTCTCTTTACCTAATAAAAATAAATAAGTGGAAAGTATGTCATGATAATGTACAACTGTTGACACAATTTAAAGAATGCGTCCCTCTTTCTCTCTCTCTTTTCACTTTAGAGAGGGATATATCCTTTTCGCAACGTTTTTCTTTATATTTCGAATTAGATTTGTTTGCTTCCTTGACTTTCTTAAAAGTTTTGTCAGTATTGCACAAAGGATTAACAATATGTGGTGTTATGGCAACGATTTTCGTTGATGACGTAGAATCTCGTCTGCTGAACACCGAACCCGTGCTGCTACTAGATAGGCGATATCCATTAATTATGTGTTGGATGTACGACGAATCGGAATCGGACATCGTAGCAGAAGATGCGCTAGACGGTCGCAAAACAGCCACTGGTTTCTCTGAAGTACGTACAAGAGGCCAGTCAAGGGAATCTGTATAGAAACAAAAGAGTCGGACTAATGGATATTTCAATTCTAAACATTTGCATGATAAGTTGCAGAACTCTGCGTGTATGTGTGTGTGTGTGCGTGTGTGTGTGTGTATATATGTGTGTGTGTGTGTGTGTGCGTGCGATATACCAGAGAACTGCAGATCCACTTGTCACAAGTCCGTGGAACTTTAATTGGCAAGATTGGCTATATACAATGTTCGCGACTGTCTTCTATTGCAATCGAAACATTTGAGGTCACAAATGGAAAGGGTAGGTATGATTCAGCGTGGACGACGGTGAAAACATTGGATTGATATTGCTGTTTTTGAATCCACTTTGTAACTGCGTGTATCATAACCATTATATTAAGTATTAGGCACAAATTGGCGGTGTCTTCTGAAATGCATTGATGATAATTAAGTTCTTGTTCTGTAAGACATATATTTGAATACCATAACCTCATAAAGAATGATTGTATGTCACTTCACGAAAATGGATTTTAAAATATTTACCAGAGTTTATGAAGAGACCTTTATATATATATATATATATATATATATATATATATATATATATATATATATTCTGTTGACAATTTGCAATGAACAGGAATACCAATTATTTTCTGTTGTTTTCATAACATACAATTTATTGATATGTATTATGAAATCAGATCATTATCTACCTTTTCTCACTTGCTTTTTCTATATATAGTAATTAAAGGGTTCATAACGACCCCATTACATGACGTACTTTATTTCGAAATAAAATTACTGTTGTCCTGAAATTTTAATTGAATTCAAGCAGATTCTCGCGAGAGTAATATATTTTATGCTTTTTGTATATTATTATTATGGTATTTATTATGTCTATGCATATGTTTTATGACAATTGTTATCGGTTAATCATGTGCGAGAACCTCGTAACTTGTTAGAAATTGTGTTCAAACCAAAGTGGATTCAAACTGACTTCCAAAAATGCAATGTCAATCCCATGTTTTCAAATAGTCTGCGCTGAAAAATGTTCCCGCCCGTTCGACAACAGCTAATGATTCAATGTTTTCAAAGGAGTCCGCGCTTAGTATTCACCCAATGCACTGTGACATCAAATGTATTTAATGAAATAGATGCAGTTGTAACTTTTCTGCTATTTCCATGATCACAAATAATGGAAAAAAGAGAAATGTAATCCGATTGTATTAGATGAATATATTTCATTTCTTGCCAGGTAATGTTTTGCGGTTTTTGATTAGCAGCAGAGGTTTTTCTGCGTACGATTAAGGTAGCCCATTACACCAAAACTTACACTTTTTATGTCACTACGTCACAAGATGGTGATTTGAATGTTTTGGGAACTTATTTGTATCAATCAGTTTGTTTGTCTATCATTGTAGCTCAGTAGATAAAGTATTGGGTTCTTAACCC
Organism: Ostrea denselamellosa; assembly: GCA_024699665.1. Taxonomy (NCBI): domain Eukaryota; kingdom Metazoa; phylum Mollusca; class Bivalvia; order Ostreida; family Ostreidae; genus Ostrea; species Ostrea denselamellosa. The sequence continues at coordinate 1,285,438 of JAMZEH010000054.1, read as the reverse complement.
GCAGGACCCAAGTTCAAATCCACCATAGACTTTTGTTCATATTTTTGGAAAATCATGGGTTTTTTTTTAAATCCAAAATTGCATATCTTCTGCCTTTTGACATGCACTTGTTACATATCATTCATAATTAAATAATTTCGTGCTGGTTGAGAAACTCGTTTAAGGTGTAGTGAGGCACTTGAAGGTCTGGTGTCATTTTTAATACAACACCGCTTCAACATTTAATATCTGTCAAACAGAAAACATGCCGCTTCAGCAATATTTGCCTGTTTAGGTAGCAATTTCAGGTTGTCTGTTAATTCGAATCGCGAATGGGACTTCAATGAGTGTTTGAAGGTAGATCTCGACACACGTGTAGCGGGAAACTATGTAAGGAAGTTTTCGATATTAAAATGTTAAGGCGGTAATGTATAAATGCAGAGACCTGAACAATTATGCTGTAAATAGACAGTTTTTATAAAGGATGGATGGACCTGAAGCTCTCTAGTCTATCTCAGCTGTTTCCGAGAGAGCTATCATTTTGCAGCTAGTTATGATGACGTGATAAGCAGATGCTAATGAATGCATATAGATTGATAAATTCTTTTAGCTTAAAGACACTTCTAGACAGTTTACCTAATATTTCTTCAGCGACAAATTTGAACCCCGACTCCTCTAAAACTTGACAGAGACTGAGAAGGCCTTCTTCTTTCGTCATCAGAATGTCGATCAGTCGATTTACTTTTTGGTCAGTTGTTTTGGGAGCTGACACATAAGCTCTAGTTACGTCACAAAGAACACTTCGGGATACCAGAAAGGGCAGCATTGGCTCTATTTGAATATTGTCGACCAGGTATGCCATTTTCGATTTCAGGATCTTTCTATGCGCATTCGACATTTGCTTTCCTGAAGATAACAAAACAACAGTATGAGTGGAAAGGAAAGAACCCCCCCCCCAACAAAAATCCCAAAAAAAACCTGTTGAAGTAAAACGATCATTGGTTCTAGCTGGGTTACCTGCGAGGTCCACGTCACATTCTTTTAGTGCTTTGATTATCGTCCCAACCGTTAGGTTCACGGATTCTGTCTTTTCCAGCCAAAGTCTTATCGTCTGCCAGAAGGCCTCCTTCGTGCCGTATTCTGAGAATCTTTCCACCTCCTCCAGCTCATCCTCCTCAAGGTCTAGATAGCGACCTAGCTGACGGATTATAGGGTACGCTGAAACAAGGTACTATTAATAGAAAACATTGTAAAAAAAAAAATACAAGACCTCATGGTCATCCAATAAATCTGGTACATCCAACTTCAAACGTGTTCCAAATTTTACTTTCTGTTTCAAAGGTGGTTTTTGGATAAATCAAGACATTGATAGGGTAAGTAATACGAGGGTTGTTCGATATGTGATGTGTATTATACGATATCTCAAAAGCATTCAATTCAAATAGTGAAATGAACATTACATCCCTTCAAAGTATTCTCCGCGGTTTGAAATACATAATTTCAATTTCTTAATCCATTTCTGAAATGCATCACGGTACGCTGATTTAGGTAGACATCTGAGGCGCTGACTGATGGCTGAGCCAAGGGCTTGTCGGGACTTGTAACGACGACCAGACAAGAACTCTTTTTAATTTTGGAAAAAGTAAAACGTCGCATGGGGCTAGATCTGGAGAGTATGGTGGGTGTGGCAAGACGGTAACCTTCTCCGACTTCGAAAATTGCTTCACACGCTCGGATGTATGTGATGGAGGATTATCGTGAATAAGACGAACATGCTTAAATCCTGACACAGGGATCGTTTATGATAATATTTCTTCAGGTTTTTTAGTATAACATCTCGGTAATACCGACCTGTAACACTTTTGCCCTTCGGCACCGGAATTTGTACGGTTATACCATCACATGAGAAGAATATGCAATAAAGAACCTTTGTGCTTATGGTTCTTTTGGCAACTACAGGTCTTTACCGTGTTTAGTTAGTCATATTTTGTTTCCAATTTTTCTTACCGGTTCTAAATAGTGAACACATGTTTCGTCACCAGTAACAATGTTTGCAAATTGTCTTTGATTGAATTTGGGAAACATTTTGAGCAATTGCTTAGGGGTTTGTACTCGTACCCGTTTTTAGTCATCTGTCAATATATGCGGTATCCATCTGACAGAAATCTTTCGTACTTTGAAAATACGCTTCAAATGCACCCGCGATAGCGATATGCCAACAGCTTTGGCAATATCACGTATTGTGTACCTGCCATCATTTTCAATTATTTCCCTCACTTTTGAGACATTTGCCTTGCCTGTTACAGTCACAGGTCGGCCAACATTTGCTGCATCTTTGACGGACTCGGTGCCAGTCAGAAATTTCTTTCTCCACCTACGAACTTTCTCATAAGATACCTTATCAGACCCATAAACTTCCCCCAATTCAGTAAAAATCTGCATTACCGAATGACCGATTTTTGTGCGAACTTTTATATAAGTCCAAATTTCTTCAATATTCTCAACCCGTTTCCCAACCATTTTACAGCAGTGGTCAACGACTGGCTCTTTTGAAATGACTTTAAATTTAAAATTATGTGGAGCTGAATGTCCGTGTTGATACAGTTGGAAGGTATTGAATAGAGCAATTCAAGAGTATCATCATCCACGAAATATCGCGCTGTGGTACAATATACATTACATATCGAACAGCTCTTGTAAATGTCTGTGGCGTGTTACTGCTTATTGATTTGGATGTTTTACGTCCCTTGGAGAATTTTCACTCCTATTGAGATGTCACCAGTTGTTGGTGGAGTGTGTAAAATATAGACTTTTGACCGTAGCAGTGAGAGTTCTTTAACTTGCCAACGTCTTCCTCCACATGGGGTATTCAGAAAGTCCCACGATTTCCAATGACAAGCGGTTGGCGAAGAAGAACTCACTACCTACGTCTTAAATTTGACGCGGCCATGGCATTTAGAGGAACTCGAACGAAGTCTGAGCTGATATATTGATATCAATAAATGTGATATCAATAAATGGATTTATATAAGCTTGATAATAACCAAATTTATTAGTATTAGTCATTTGAATTTATGATTGTTGATAACGATAATTCTTACTTCTTTTCGATACATGTATCAATTTAATGATTTTTTTTGTATCTGTAATTAGAATGATTAATACTAAAACATCCTTGAATTTTTATATGGGAAGGAAGATAATTGCAAGATTTATGAATGCATTACAATTAGAAAAATATATGGAAATCTAGCATAATTTGTTACAGAACGCAGAACAAACAATACCTTTTATCCCGAGACCTAGGAGAACGATTGCTCTTTAAGAATGACACTACTTTTATGGTCATTTGATGGAAAGTAAATATGTTTCAATGTAATATCTGTCATTTTATTTGGTAAAACAAATAAAGAAACTTACCATTTCTCTAATCGATTTTAAATTATTGATGTCATCATTAATGACAAAAATCGCAAAGTACCTTTTTAAATCAATAAAGTGATACTTTAATATATAGATCAATAAAAAAATATCGAATCAAGAGATACAATGTACTTTTAAAAAAATAAATATGTAATAGATTTTGAATGAAGCCTTGGGGTTTTTTATGAACCGTTTATTTTTATTGATATAAACTTATTTGATATAAAGAATATAGTTTTTACTAGTAAATATATATATATATATATATATAGAGAGAGAGAGAGAGAGAGATATGGTAACGAAAATCATTTGGGGGGGGGGGGGGGGGTGTCATAAATATATAAGCAATGAAATAGAGAAATGACACCACTATGTTTTGGATGAGTAGCCAAACGGCATTTTTAGAGCCATAAAAATGTCGTGAGACATCACAAAGCAAGGCAAATTTTGATTTCTATACTACAAACTTTCTGACCGGTCGCGGTAGCTCAGTGGTTAGAGCGTTCGCTTCGTAACCGGGAGGTCTTGAGTTCGAGCCCCGCTCGTGCCATGGCCGCGTCAAACCTAAGATGAAAAATAGGTAGTGATTGCTCCTTCGCCAAGCGCTTCGGCATTTAGAAGCGAGAATCACGGGTCTTTCGGATATGACCTTAAAAACGGAGGTCCCGTGTCACGGTAGGCGTTGGCACGTTAAAGAACCCTCACTGCTACGGCCCTGAGTGCTAAGCATAGGTTTAAATTCTTGGTACTTCACCTACAGCTGGTGACGTCTCAATATGAGTGAAAAATTCTCGACGGGACGTTAACACAAACAAACAAACTACAAACTTTCAAAGAAGATAAATGCCGAACATATATAAAATAATAACATCATCCCGGCCTTCTCAGAGTTATACGCGACCCGTTAGCAGCCTTTAACTATAGCTTACCTATAACATCTTGGTATCTCCTCGCTACCTTACGTATGTCACAGGGAAATTGTCGTTTAGAGACCTTTTTTCTGCGAGTCTGAGGGTTTTGTATTTTATTGATACCCTCACACAGACTAATTAAAGTTGACTGGATATCCCTCAGCTGAAGCTCGGTAGACGCATACTCCACCGGTCTTACCTGTAATCAACAAGATACAATCACTGATAAATACTAAAATACTGAAATCAACAACACACAATCACTGATAAATACTAATCTGCCTGTAGAATCGTTTTAGTGTAATTTATTAATTATTCTTAATGTAATTTTAATTTAACAATTAAAATGTTTTAATCCACATATTTATTGAATTTAGTTCTCCAGTTTTCCTACGGATTGATAATGATTCATTGAAGGAGAACACAGGTATATTGTTGTAGATTAAAATATTTTAACTGTTTAATTAAAATTACACTAAGATTAATTAATAAATTACACTAAAAAATTAATTAAATCTATATTACGCAATTACACGAGTGTTAATCAATGTCTAATTAAATTTGCAAAAGACAACACTTTTGAAACAACAAGTGATTTATACATACGTACATGTGACGACAATTGTGCTGCTATCTGGGTCTCCTCAAATTTCCAGATAAATCGTTTGAAAGTGTTATTATCCTGTGAATCATCAAACACCGGAAGCTCTGAAAGGAATACAGATCAATAATTTGGAGTGGCTTTGCTTAAAATAATAAAGTACAGTCATCCCTGAAATTGATTCTATGAAGATTAAGAATTAGGCAATTTTATTGCATCTCTCTCTCTCTCTCTCTCTCTCTCTATATATATATATATATATAATTCTCTCTATTTCCTACTTTCGTTTCTAATGTGAAGCAATCTATTCAATTCATTTTCTATGTTGAACAAAATACAGTTTTAAAAAATGAATAGTGTGGTGATATATTAACATGGCAGCATGCGGTATTATATATACACGTAATAGTTGAAGCCGATTATTCAGGTGTTACTCAAAATGCTCCTCTTTTGTAAGATTTCTATGGAATAGGAAAATTTACATCCGTAAGATGAAATCAATTTACATGCAAATCAAATAGATATCTCAGGAATCTATCAGATCCTCTAGATACCGGTAGGGTAAAGTTTTTTCCCCACTTTGGCTGGGATTGCTAGTGATATAGACATACATATTACAGTGGCGGATCTAAAAGAGGATTACGGGAGTTGCATCCCCCTTTTTTACTGAACATTGTTAACAAAACTTTGTCAGTTTTTGTTATTCAGGTGTGATTAACCCCCTTTTCTTGGGAGTGGAAAGAAACTTCTGCCGCACCCCCCCCCCTTTTCTCTGGATCCCTTCCTGTTTTACAACATAACATTGAAGAATACTGATCGACAAAATGCAATCCTTTAAATAATCTTTAGTAAAATTTATGTGCTTTATTTACCGTAATCTTTCTCTTGAACACAGTGACGAACTTTTTCTGCTAAGACATTCAGGTCGTGGTGCCATTCAATGAACCGCAGTGGTTGGAATGGTGGAGGAATTTGAGCGAGGTCATCTAGCACGATAAATGTTTTCTTCTGGAGATCCAAGGCCTGTGCCAGCTGATACAAATGAATCTCTTGTTTAACAAACTGGGCTGTTACTAAGGCAATAAAAACATCACAATCCAGAATTTGAGTTCTCAGAGACTGGTAATGAAATTGACACCCCGAGTTTGTCGAAATTATGACATCATTTTGTCCAGATTTCAAATGGTCCTTGATTAAATTAGCCAGTGCAATATCCTCATTGGTACACGTAATGTAACAGTAGACACCCATGTTACGCTGGGAAATTCACTTCACAATCACGTCGTTCGGCTTTCCATAAAATTATTTGTATTCATAAATCACATCCTATGTATCGACTTCGTGAGCGAAACTACGAATCTCGATTTAAAATCCAAATGATAAACAAAGGTGATATTTATTGTGGTTTTTTTTTTCAACGCCGAACACTCCTTGTGTTTCTTAATATAGAAAGCGTGTGGGCGAATATTTTCCTGTAACTATAGCCGTATATTTACAAGCATTGTGTAATTTTGAATTCTGTTTCTCCATTCATTGTTACTAGCACATGCATATACTTGTAAATTTTATTTGTAATTTCATTCATATATACAATATACTACCAAATTCAGAATATTAAATAATAATAATTAAACACACACACATACACATACATACACACACACAGGCGCGGATCCAGCTTTTTTTTTTACCGGGGGGGGGGGGGGTGGGGGTCCAAAAGACTGAAAGTCTGGCGAAGCCCCAGGAGACTCCGGGATTCTCACATTTTCACAGATATTAGACTATGTGAAATTTGTACCCAAAATTGAAATAGCCGCCTGAGCAATTTTTCAGCTCTGCGGCGGATGTCACCATTATCAGTGAAGGGACTGCATTTAGATCTATACTTAGCACTCAAGGCTTTTAGCACTGAGAGTTCTTTTTCTTGTCACGCCTACTGCGATACGGGACCTCGGTTTATATGGTCTCGCATTTGAAAGACATTAATTGAATGACTATTGTTTTACGTTCATTCTTTACATATTATGTGGCTAATACTTACGATAAAATGTAAAATCTTTGCAAATTCCAGGGGGGGTCCGGACCCCCCCCCCCCCGACCCCCCCCCCCCCCCCCCCCCCTCTAGATCCGCGCTTGCACACACACACACACCGTACAGTGCATGTACATGATCATGACTTTGAATAATGCGGATGGGCATTTCTGTTCTTTCTATTCTTAGCTCAGTGGTTAGAGCGTTCGCTTCGTAACCGGGAAGTCGTGAGTTCGAGTCCCGCTCGTGCCATGGTCGCGTCAAACCTAAGACGCAAACATAGGTAGTGATTGCTCCTTCGCCAAACTCTCGGCATTTAGAAGCGAGAATCACGGGTCTTTCGGATGTGACCCGTGTCACGGTAGGCGTTGGCACGTTATAGAACCCTCACTGCTTCGGCCCCGAGAGCTAAGCATAGGTCTAAATTTGTGGTACTTCACCTACAGCTGGTGACGTCTCAATATGAGTGAAAAATTGTCGACGGGACGTAAAACAAACAATCAATCTATCTATTCTTTTTTCTTCATATACCCCCCCCTTTTTTTTTTTTTTACTGTAGTCCCTATCAATAAGGGGGCCTCCGTGGCCGAGTGATTAGAGCATTGCGCTCAAAATCATAAGGTTTCTCACCTCTAGTCGGTGCGGGTTCAATTTTCGCTCGCGCCGATATATGTGAGAAAGTTTTCCAGTTTACTTTCGGAAGGTCGGTGGTCTCTTCCCGGGTACATTGTATCTGGGTTCTGTCCTCCACCAATAAAAACTGGACACTACCAGATAACTGAAAAATTGTTCAGTGTGGCGTAAAAACATTTATTCATTTGATGCGCGCAATAATTCAATTAAAGATCTCTTCAAATAATCAATGATGTATTCAATTCTGAATTACTGCGCACATTAATTGAATTGATAAATGAAACTTTAAATAAATTGATGATTACCTTTTTGCACCTGATATACGGAAAAATTCATGATATGGAAATAGAATGTAAAAGAACATATTAGGAGTATCGACCAAATTTAATGAATAACAACATCTGAATTAATTCAAAGTCTCAACTACTATCAAAACTGAAATATAAAAATAGGTAAAAATTGATGATATATTGGATCAAACAATAACTGTAAAATCATGAATGATTAAACAATCTTTCCGCCACAAAATGTAGTCCCTGCCAAAACATTTCAAAATTTGAAATGACACAAAATTTTTCAACTTGATAGGGTTAAGTAAGAGATTTATAATATGTTTGGAGCAATGGGGTCAGTATTGAACAGTTACAGCATTCTGCGCAGTTGTGCTCAAAAGCTTAGGAGCCAACTTCCTTAGAGAGCGCAATAATTGAATTATTGCTCTCTTCAATTGAATCAGGGGCCTCCGAGGCCGAGTGGTTAGAGCATCGCGCTCATCACAAGACCTCTTACCTCTAGTTGGCGCGGATTCGAATCTCCCTCGCGTCGATGTATGTGAGAAAGTTTGCCAGTTTACTTTCGGAAGGCTGGTGATGGCACAGGTACTGAACGCCACCAGATAAATGAAAAATTGTAGAGTGTGTCGGGAAAACAACAAACAATAAATCAATGATATCATTAATTCAACTGATGCTCGCAAGAACTCCTTTAAAGAAAGCAACTATACAGTTAGAGAAATCTTTCCATCAACATATCCACGGTGGAACAATTGATTTCTTTTATTAAATTGTTGTTCTGTAAAAGAAGAAATACGGACAATAATTCTTTATACGAAAGCAATGTAACAAACATAATGATATCTTCGACTGAGTAGTGTAGATCATGAAATCACTTCTATTGAGCTCCAAATTAAATTTTTGCAGCAATAATTCCACCACATTGCTACTCGCATAGATTGAATTGATGAGGGCAATTATTGCTCTCATCAATTGAATTAATGCGTACATCAAATCAGGTATTACTCTCATTAACTAAATTTATGCATGGAACGCCAAATTAACATAAAATCAAATAAATTAAGATATCTTTCATTATTTCAAACTATCATAAATTAATCTGATAAGCGCAATAATTAAAGATCTCTTCAAATAATTAATAATATCTTCAATTCTGAATTATTGCGCACATTAATTGAATTGTTGATAGCATTCTCTCTGCTAAATTGATGTGTGCTAGAATTAAATTGTTGCTCCCTTCAATTGAATTGATTGGTATCAATAATTGAATTGATGCGCGCTACAGTTCAGTTAAGGAGAGCAATTTAATTCAATTACTGTGTGCATCACTTTAGTTAATGCGAGCAATCACTGAATTATTGCTCTCTTCAACTGAATTATAGATATCATTGACAATGTACGGGGAAGGGCAGACCGCTGCCGGCCGCCCAAGATTCATTGATAGGAACTCTATACTGAATCTTGGAAGTTTCTTTACGCTCTGATAATTTTTAAAGTCATGGTCACAGAAAAGTCAAAAAATCCCAACGGACATTAACGGATGCAAATTGGACAAGTATTAAAATGCATAGCTACCGTGCACTAAGCAGACTCCCTAATCCGTTGGTGTCCGTTTCAAGTTTTGAACATGTTCAGAACCTTCCACCGGATAGACCAGATTTCACTGGACAAGGAACGCATTGGCCGAAAGAGAAGCAGACAATAAACCACAAAAGGACGGAGACGAACGGATTGACAATTTTGTCATCCATTGACGTGTGACTGCTGCTTTTGATTTTCCTGCCTGTCTGTCCTAATTTTAACCTTGGTCATACTCTGTATAACTCCAATTTACAGTGTACAAGATTTTAAAATACTTTGGAGAATAGAAAGGTGAAAGATTTCTAATAAATTCTTTCACAATAGAAAACACTTTTTTTTATGATTATTGGGACTTGGTCAATACAGTCCAAACAGGTTTATATCGATATACGATGGTGTGAGTGCGTGTAATCATTTAAGGGTTTTTATCATTATTACATTACTACTCGTTATTATCATGTGGGTAAGTAGAGAGTTGGAATCTCAGAAAGAAATGAACAACCAACACTATAATTGTTAAACATGTACCACATAAAATTTCAATAAGTATTAAAATATTTTATTTATAAATATCACAGATACAAATGTACTACTATCTGAAACTTTTGAAGACTCAAAATTTATAACAACATATAAAAACTATGAAAATGAAATTGCTTAATATTGTTAAATTCACAACACGATCTATAATATCGGAAGACCATGTCTACCCCATATAAGACTGCCCAGACAAACTGTAACATTTCTGTAAATAAAAACTAACAAGCTAAATTTCAATTTAATGTACTGACTCATCTAGGACAGATAAAAGCACTAAAGAGTAGGTTGTAAATGTAAGGTTAGAAATTCTTTAGAGTAGATTTAGTTTACTGATGCAGACTCGGATTCACAGTTGATTAATTTGGGACCTACTCCAAACACTTCCATCAGGGATGCAAATGGCAACCAAAGCCAGAAATCCTCAATATCATCAAGGTCAGCTAAAATAGGTCAGAAATCCTCACTATCATCAAGGTCAGCTAAAATAGGTCAGAAATCCTCACTATCATCAAGGTCAGCTAAAATAGGTCAGAAATCCTCACTATTATCAAGGTAAGCTGAAATAGCTTCAAAAATTCAAAGACTGAGGGTCATAAAATCATCAAAACAAGTCTTTAGGCATGAATATTACAGAATTTGAAGTTGTTTCCAATGAGTACAGCCAAACTAAAGCTCTGGAAAAATTGGAATTTTGACTCCACATTCAATTCATAATACATGTTTATGTACATTAATGTAAAACCTAAATCAACAGAGCAATTCTTTCTCTAGTATTTTTTTCTCTCTTGATTTTTAAGGGGTGGGTAGGCTGACGTAAGGCTGCTCCTCTCATTTTGAATAGGTGTTTGAAAACTATTGAAGGAGATTTCATATAGTACAATCATGTAAAGGAAGTATAGATTGTACATTTTCCATGATAAATAACTCGATGAAACACATTTATAACTGCCGGGGGAATTTTTGATATGTCTGTGGAGAGATGATTTAACATTTCTGATTTCTGTACATTTGGAGAGATAATCAACCTTTTGTGTACATAGAGATAATGCATAATAATTACAACCCAAAACTTCAAATCTTTACATTGTCATAACACTTTACTTTTAAATTGATAATCTTATTTCAAATACACTGAGAAAAAATTACTCATAAGTTAATTTGTCTCATATTTTACAACATATTACCTTGTACGTCAAAAGAGAAGGCTTATCTATAAAACGGTTAAGCCTGTTACTCATTCCTTATTATGATTTACATAATGGAATATCATTTGGAATCAAAAAATTAAATGTGACCTTCATTGAGTATTAGGAAATATGATTTTCACTCAAATGGTTCATTTTCAATACAAGTCTTTTCAATTCTTCACTTTCAGGATTTTTAGACATCATGAAAATTGATTTCAAAGTCAAAAAAACCCCAAAAAACCAACACAAAGCCATCACAAGCTATGTAGAATATACAATGTAAAAATCTTCAACAACTTCTTATGAAGTATTAAAACTATTCACACCTTGTGGTAATGTCACTAATGCCTCAAATAATACACAAGAAGACTAGAGGTATTTGAATAGATGACCAGTATAACATCTCTAGCACAACATACTGCAGATTCATGCTTTTGCATTTCAAAGAGATGTCGTCATCCCCACTCTTCTCTGTAAGAAGGTGAGTTAATATCCAGTAAAGAAAAACCTTGATGTTCTATGATGCAGTCTTCTTTTGGAAATGGTGACTGTTGATTTCTTCTTGACTCTTCTGTGTTTGGAGATGAGTCTTTTTTTATAGTGCCATGCTCCCCTAACGTCCCTATGACACAGTGTCACGTAGATATTGGTTACTGTTAATTTGTAGCATAATCTCCTCCTCTGTTGGTTCATGAAGATTTTGTCTGTAACAGTGCATTATTTCAAATATAATAGCTTTTCTTGCAGAAAAATCAAGAATTTAACAATCTCAGATATTTTTTATCTGTTGTAAGCAAACAATTGTAAATTGTTTGAGAAAATAGAGAGCATAGCCATTGAGAAAATATATATTTACACACATATAGAGGATGTCAATGTTTTGTTGTTCGATTGGGCATAAATTTTATTTCCCAAGTGAGACAGGTTTATTTTAAAAATATTTTCATGGGTGAGAAGCATGAGTGAAAATATATATAAAAAAATCCAGTCTGACAAGTGAATCATTCAGCAACAATGAATTTTCTGTTTATTACATTATTTTCGGTGTTTCATTTACCTCCTTTAGCTGTCTATTTATTGATATTCACAAAAAAATTGTGCAGAAAATATACTACCTTATGAAAAAGATATTAAAAACCAATTATACAATGAGAACTTCTAAAAATTTATTTCGGCTATTTAAACATGAAACATTTAATTATATATGGAAACGTATGTGATCATAGATATCGCAGATGAATATTTTGGCAATTCACTATTTATGGCATCGTTGCAAGCCACGGCCAAAATGTAAGCTCCTCTCCTTTTTCACCCCTGGCTCTGTGTGAAATGTTTCTCGTTTCTCATAAATATGCATGATGCAATTCAGTCAATCACTAGCTTCTGAGCACAGGTTAGTTGGAGAGAATGTAAGCAAATTACTCTTAACCAATCAGAATGCTTGTTTTTCTACTTCTTCAGTAAAACTAACCAAAACAGAATCCATATGTATACAGATATGGTGATTTTGACATTAAACAGTTAACAAGTGAATAAACAGACTTGTTGGGGTATATTATTTCTTGTCGGAGATTGTTTCGTTGCACAAAGCACAAGTTTTCATGGCTGCAGCCAATACTGAGTTAAATGCAGCTATGTTAAACCAAACCTTCAATTTTAGGCTAAGCGTGAATTCTATTGGTCAGTGAATTACATCATTCCCATCATGCATATTTATGAGAAATGAGAAAATTTTCATGCAAAGAGCCACAGGTGAAAAGGGAGAGGAGCATACATTTCAGCCGTGGCTTGTGACGATGTAGTTACAGTTATTATTTTCACTAATAATTTTTAAAATGCAGAAATGGTGCAGACCTGCAAATTTTCTTTTGGTTTTCAAGAAGGGCATGCAGCAGAATTATGATGTCATACATAGAAAATGCATGTAATTGATCATGCAATTTGTAATCCGTATGTTTTCTTATTACATGTACTGATAGCATTCTTAAGCAATCTGAATTTACTCCTTCATGAGGAACAGTTAAAGGCACAATTGTACCTTGGTCTTCTTTTGTACTGGGGAGAACAATTATATCTTCATAACTAAAGAATTAGAAGAAAAGTCTCAGATGTGGAGACTAATGAAATGGCAAAATGAAAATAGTATGTATCAGGATAAAACACACAATGAATATCTCCATCAAAAATGCAAAGACATAATATTAAAAAACATGTTTGTGAAAGTGAATTTGACACCTGAGCATATCATGTGAAAGTGAATTTGACTCACCTGAACATATCATGTGAAAGTGAATTTGACACCTGAGCATATCATGTGAAAGTGAATTTGACTCACCTGAACATATCATGTGAAAGTGAATTTGACTCACCTGAACATATCATGTGAAAGTGAATTTGACACCTGAGCATATCATGTGAAAGTGAATTTGACTCACCTGAACATATCATGTACAGACATGAAATGATGAGATTCCTCAAAGTCTGAATTTCCTGTGTTCCTTCTGGCAGCACTTCTGTCCCATTTCATAATAAAGTTCTAAGTATGAAAAACAGAATCATATTTTTTGTCAATGTCATCTAAGAGAAGAAAACAACATTCCAACTTATTAATGATTTGATTCAACAAAAATGTTACCCACCTCAATAATGAGCGCTGTAAACAATTGCATCACTATGACAACAGAAAACAACCACCAAACAATGAAGAATAAATAGGACCATCTGAAAATATGTAGTGCATTCATTCAGAAACAAGACATGAAATTATGTAAGAATAGATTCATCTCATTTTGCACCCACAGAGCATAAAAGATCTATACACAGGATTTCTTTCTGACATTCATAGTAAATACTTTGTTTTGCATAATGAACAGGCTGCTTAACATAATGTGGTATAAAAAAAATTCTTACTCAGTTTTGACCTCTGCATAAGCTTTCAGAAAAACACTCCAATTATTGACCACCATTACATCCCACAGCACCACTAGAGCAGCCTGTAAAGTGAAATTACTGGGCTTTTCTCAGTTTATATGGACATCAAATTCTGTGGATTTATCAAACAAGAGAGCCACAGGCCTTACTGTTCACCTGAGTATATAAGTATCACTAGTCCTAGGGGCTAAGGAAAATGTAGAAAAAATTCTTGTTCTGAGTATGTAAGCTAAATTATAATATTCAGCAAGTTTATAAAACATGATGCGTTTTTAAAACTGATATGCCCTTAAAAGTGCCTACACTGATGCTTTACATAATATATGTAACATTAACACAATATGACTAATTTGGACCCATCCAAAAGTCAAAACTTTGGGGTTGCAAAATTCACAATTTTGGGACATCCTTTTCTGATTTTTTTAAATATGCATTTTGTTTTCATACTGTATCAGAAAACTTTAAGTCTTTCAAATGATAAAAACAATAATCAATATAATAATTTTGGCTCCACTCTGAAACCAACCAGGTGCAATAGGTCACCTGAGTTTACTCAGGTGACTAAAAATTTGGTGTTAAATGAAAAATAATAAAAGCATATTATTTCCTGCAAATCTTATCATCAGCTATTAGCATGCAAGACATTATTAAAATGATACACAAAATAATTGTCAATCAAATTGAACCATTACTATAGTAAATTATAATCTGTAGAGTCAGATCAACTCGTGTTGACAGATGCTGATCATCAGACAAAATGAAACTCAAAGCGTCAAAATTTTATCTGATGATCAATCTCGTCAATGAGATGTGAGCCAACACTTCAAATCAAATTATGATTGTAATGATAGATTTATTATATACCCACTTTAAAATGTATTTTTAAATACATGTTTATAAGATAATGAATGTGTTCATAACTAGCAAAAAGACAAACATACAGTGATATTGTATTGCATGTAAGTACAGTTTTGTCTGTGACACATTCAATCATTTCCCACAAAAACATGTGTTGATGCATTGTGTTGTCATCAGTTTCAGAGAGACATGATCTGTATTCAGATCACCACAGTGTAATGCTCCAGAAAGTCGGATCACATTGTGTGAATTCAACAACATTGAAACATGGATTACTAATGGGTATACTATAAGAGCATACAGTGCATGTTTTCACTCAAAGGATTTACCAAGAATTACATCATTAATCTTTCAAATAATTTATTTGGTCAAAATGCCACTCACACTAGAACTTCAACTGTTTAACAAATAAATGACTTACTGCAAAATCATCAAAATTGTTGGCCCAGTACTCCAGTTGTTGATAGGAGCCACACTCAAACACCAACCTAATTAATTCATGATTAATGTAGACATATTTCATGTTAATGTATAGATCATTATAGGTGGGGGGGGATATTTGGGGGAAATATTAGCAAATTTGTTGAGAAATATTTATTGCAAATAAAAAATTGCTGATGCAAGGATTCTCCACTTTCAAAGACACAAAGATAAATATAATTTAACTGTAAAATTAAATACAACTCTTGTGTGATTCTTCCATCTACTGATAAATATAGAATGTGTTCATCATTTTAATGCAAAGATCTACAAACTTAATAGTAATATTTTCATCATACCCTGTGTTGTTAGATGATGCATCCTTAATGGCATCATGGAAGATCTCAATGCCAAGAATGGCAAATGAATAGTAAATCACCTGGGTATAAAAAGAAAAGGTCTTGCCCAATGAAAATGGCTGAACATGTGTATTTTTTCTCAAATCATGAGCATTTGTCTTAATTAAAAGAAGTTACCCTACAGTATCTACAATAGGAATTAAATCTTTAACATTGTGTGGAACTTCTTATGAAGAAATCTGACTGATAAATTTAATTTTCACTGTACAAATAAAATGTTTGAAATTGTGTGAAACTTCCTTTATGAAAATCATACTTATGAATTTAATTTGAACTATGCAAAGTGAATCTGTATTATCAAAACAGACCTTATATTAAGAAATTGAATATGGGGTTAAACATAAATTTTTGCACTCACAATTAATATTCCAGCAAAAGACTTCAAGTTCTTCACAAGATCCACCAGTGTGGCAGCAACAATAGTCATTGCCTTAAAAAAAAATAGACTGCATTATTCTCAGCTACTCACAACAGAAAGCAAATTAAGTCATCACACCAAATTTGTCCTTACATTGCAGAGAGAAAACGTTAAAGTGTATACATTTACCATCGAAGTGGATGGTTCTTTCCAAACTTTACAAACTGTACAAGGATCTATTTCTATCGGACATACAATCGAAGTAACAATGAAGATAACAAGATGGTGATTTTTTTTAAAGTTTTAACTTTACAGAGTATCAATTATCATTATTGCGACATGATTCTAATAGGGTATCAGTAACATGCTTGTGGTCTCCTACCTGTATATCGGATATCGTTACAGTATCATGATTGTGGTGTCCTATCTGTATATCAATACAGTATCATGTTTGTGGTCTCCTATCTGTATATCGATACAGTATCATGTTTGTGGTCTCCTATCTGTATATCATTACAGTATCATGTTTGTGGTCTCCTATCTGTATATCGTTACAGTATCATGTTTGTGGTGTCCTATCTGTATATCATTACAGTATCATGTTTATGGTCTCCTACCTGTATATCGATACAGTATCATGCTTGTAGTCTCCTATCTGTATATCATTACAGTGTCATGTTTGTGGTCTCCTATCTTTATATCGTTACAATATCATGCTTGTAGTCTCCTATCTGTATATCATTACAGTATCATGTTTGTGGTCTCCTATCTGTATATCATTACAGTATCATGTTTGTGGTCTCCTATCTGTATATCATTACAGTATCATGTTTGTGGTCTCCTATCTGTATATCGTTACAGTAGCATGTTTGTGGTGTCCTATCTGTATATCGTTACAGTAACATGTTTGTGGTCTCCTATCTGTATATCATTACAGTATCATGTCTGTGGTCTCCTATTTGTATATCATTACAGTATCATGTTTGTGATCTCCTATCTGTATATCGTTACAGTATCATGTTTGTGGTGTCCTATCTGTATATCAATACAGTATCATGCTTGTAGTCTCCTATCTGTATATCATTACAGTATCATGTTTGTGGTCTCCTATCTGTATATCGTTACAGTAGCATGTTTGTGGTGTCCTATCTGTATATCATTACAGTATCATGTTTGTGGTCTACTATCTGTATATCATTACAGTATCATGTTTGTGTTCTCCTATCTGTGTATCATTACAGTATCATGTTTGTGGTGTCCTATCTGTATATCATTACAGTATCATGTTTGTGGTCTCCTATCTGTATATCTGGTATAATCATGATGACATGATTGTGGTCTCTCACATCTTTATCGCAAATGTTACGGTAATATCATTGAGGTCTCCTACGTTATAACTGAAAAGGTATTGTAATGACACAAATGTGTACTCCTACCTTAATATTTGGTATAATGCGCAGAAGCCTGAACAGAATAAGAATATTGATGATGCGTGCAACATTCCATACAATTGGTGTATCGTGAACTTGTTTGGAACCACTGTGAAAAATCATACAGCGCATTATGTATTGTTATTTTAAGTAAACACAATGCATATTTCACATAAATTGATCTATAAATTGTCACTTTGGTTGCCAATAATTTCAAAATGATTTTACCTGAGTGGAAAGCCATAGTACCCAACTGCAAATATTTCAGTGATCTGTGAGGGCAAAGGTATTCTATGAAATTAAACTGCTTCAGTTTCAAGAATTTGTTGAATATATATTTACAATTTATATTTAAATCAGAAAAAAACATTCACATGTACCAGGAGCGTTATGGTGATGACGCCATCGAAGACGTTCCAGTGCTCATACAGGTACCGCCTCCATCCCAGGCATGTCAACTTGATGACTTGTTCCACAACGTAGTACAAGACAAAAACAAAGTTAACTATCTGAAATAAACAGAATTTTCTACCATTAACTTAAGATTTTTATTTTTACAACATTTTGAACATGATAAAATAAAATTCTTATAAGAATTCCTTCACTAGCACAAAATCAACAATGCTGATACTGTAGCTCTATTAAAGACTTGATGCAATGATTTCTGGTTCTACAGTACATAATAAGAATATGATCCTGGGGAAATACATTCAGAATGTCTACACATTTGTACTACTCAGTAGGCAAAATAAAGCACATACATATATTTGTATATTATCTATCATATTGGACACTTACATTAAGGTCTGATGTGTTGCCTCCCAGACTTTTATCATACACTAATGACAGCTCTGCCTGCAATTATACAAACAGAACTATACATCGTAATAACACAAATACTGTAATACAATTAAAATCAAATTAATATTTCATAATACCACAAATATCACTTCAATATATCATAATACCATGAAAATTTAGTATATTGTAATATCATGAAAATCAATTTAATGTATCATAATACTTTATAAATCATTCAAAATACCACAAAAATCAATTCAAATATAATACCACAGAAATCAACATGAAATCAACACATTCTAAGTACATGTCCCAGATATCTCCACCTTCTGCGTTGTATCTCCTTGTCTCTAATTTCAGTTCTCTCCACTACCTCCTTGTTGCTGACACAATCTTGCCACCTAACTCCAAGAATCCTTCTTAAGCATCTTCCTTCAAACCCTCTCAGTCTGCCCTCTATCTCCTTGTTGGTCCTCTGTGTTTCCACCATGTGTAATAGCACTGATCTAACATTGCTCTTGTACAACTTAATCTTGGTCTTTCTCATAATTTTCCTTGATTTCTAGATGTTGCCTGGTTTTTGAAATGCTGTAGCTGCTTTCCATCCTGATGTTGACTTCCTCCTTCACCTTGCCATTGATGTTCATGCCCCCAAGGTAGCAAAATGTCTTCACTTCCTCTAGATCTTCTCCATCTATGACAGTTGATGTTTCTTTGTTCATTCTCATAACCTTGGCCTTCCTTCTACTGATTTTCAGACCGATCTTTCCTCCCTCTTCCAATATCTTGCAGGTCTTTTCCTGCATCTGTTGTTGTGTGTAGCTCAGGAGACTGATGTCATCTGCAAAGTCTAATCCTCCAGACTCTCTGTAAATGTTTTATGTCCAGTGAATCCCATGGGGCTCCTCTGTTACTTGTCTCATCATCCAGTCATTATACAGAAGGAACATTAATGGTGAGATGATGCACATTTGTCTCACACCAGATTTTCCTCTCATAGGAGAATAAATATCACTTTGCAATATGCATGAATCTGTTACAAGTGTGTTCATTATAAACGTGTTTTATTGTATTTATAGCCATGCAAAAAATATCCATCTCTTCACTCACTCAGACATATACTAACCAATGTATTAATATCAGTTACTTTTAATTGCACAACGGTTCTCTTATAATTATTATATCTTGAACCATGGGGGTTGTTCCATGTCCAATATTCTCAGGTATGTGACTCAAGTATAGAACCAAAGTCAAAAGTGATGAGCGACTGCTGTCATTTGCTATTTATTGATGTAGAGCTTGACTGCAATAACATCAGTTGGCATGCCAGTGTTGGCAATCATTAAGGAAAATGCATTATGTATTGTGAAGAGCATTACGGAAGAATATGCACATGTAAAAATGGGATCTGGATGTGCAGATAAATATCTTCATAGAAAATAGACAATACATTTTCACATACATAGGTAATAGAAGGAGTGATTTGGGATGGATAAAGAAAAAGGGCAACTGTTGGAAAGTGACATGGAATTTTGGGACAAAATTTGGTAACTATTCAATACATTGATTTTACTGCTTTACATTGCTTTCAGATGGGAATTACGCCATGTGAAAATATGACTTTCAACATTATTCATCTTTCACCTGAAAACAAGCTACTGGATACACTAAATTTCTTTGACTTTGAGATTTATCCATGGTCATGGTGTAGTAAAGAGCATACATTTTCAGAAAATTTTCAAACAAAATCATGTCCAAAGGTAGACAAATAGACAAATGGACATGGTGATTCCATTAAACCCCCTCTTAAACTTATGCAGTAGTCTTTACACGAAATAACATTCACAAAATCTAAAACAAAATGACTGTAAGTCCTTAAAGTTGAAAAATATTAACCTGAAAAGTGAAGAAAAATTTTTAATCAAGACAAAAACATTCGATGCACATCTTTACATGATGATAAAGAGTGTACAAATTTTCAAAAAAATCCATTGATGGTCTCACAGAACATGTCCGGTAAAAAAAAATCAAGTCTACAGATGGACATGTTGAGATTCTAAAATACCCAACTTCATTTGCAAGTGATGTAATAAGCAAATTCAAAATGCTACCCTGATTTAACAAGACTTTTCATGCTCATACATTTGAAAATAAGAACTTACCGCAATCACAATAACATTAGCTGCAGCCACCAGGTTACCAAAGTAACCAAAGAATCTGTGGGCCACACATCTCTGGAATCTTCTTATCCAAGGATTTTGGAACCATCTAATATCTGGTTTCTGTCAATGAATGTCAATCTTTTACATCATGCCATACAACAGATTCATATGCTTTCTAGATTTTTGACACTCTACCAATACATAACAGTAAAGGATACATTATTCTGGTTTTCAAGAAAGTTTTTAAATTAATATATAGAAGGTCCTTTAACACCACAAAAAGAATCACAAATGAAGATAGTATTAAAAAATTTAAATAAGAGGCCTAAGGGCCACATCATTCACATAACTCACCTTGGCCCTGCATGATGTTGTTCAGCTATTGTGATTTTTAAGAGTTATTTTGCAATCTTTATTCCCCCATAGGGACATAATATAACCAAGACACGATGTCACAAGATAAACAATTATGGTATGAAAATTTCAAAGAAGTTCCCGTTTATATTCCCTTATAACATAAAAAACTTTAATGCCCTATTGTGGTGTGGCCCCATCCTACTCCTATATCCCCCCCTCCCCCGCCCCACCAATGGTCATGATTTGAACAAACTTTAATCAGCACTATCTGGGGATGCTTGCACATCAATATGAGTATTTATGTCTGCTGTTATTGAGAGGATTTTTTCTATATATTTCCATGTAAAACTTTGGTCCCCTAATGTGATTTCAACTTACCCCCGGGGACTGCAAATTGAACAAATCTGAATCTGCACTACCTGGGAATGCTTGCATATTAATATGATTAATCATGGCCCTGTTTTTCTTAGAAAGATTTTTTCTTTTATAAAAATTATCCTATATATCACCATGAAAAACTTAGATCCCCTAATGTGGCCCCACCCTACCGCCTACCAACAAACTTGAATCTACACTATGGCAGGAAGCATTCAACTAATACATATAAGTTTACTTTGATTAATCCTAGAGTTATTGCCCTTCCAGCGCAGTTTTTTATATGATGGTTTTACATGTATCTTGGCTTAATCATTACCTGTTTCTGGGGAGAGTCTGTTTCCATGGATTCAAAGCACGCCTGGAACTCTGACAGTGAGAGATAGTCATTGGACATGGTGGCTTTCCTGTCTAGATCCTACAGACAGATACAATCATACTCTCCTTCAATGTACAGGTACTGGCATTCTGTAGCTCTGTTCATATTCTAATGCCATTGACTTCGTCATCTTATATAAATAGTTTGTTACAACATCTTATAAAAATGTACTAGATTGGAGTTTTATATTCAAAACTCTGTAAATAAATAAGTAAATAACTGACCTCTCTGAGAGCTGACTTGACATGCAGTGGTAAATCAGCATGTTCTATAATTGTCTTGACATTGTACAGAGATACCCCAAATCTGCAACAGAAATAGGCGGGTCAATATAAATCAAAATCTAAATTAATATACAGTTATTGTGTAATAAACAGCAATCTATTGCTATCACAAGTCTGAGATAAATACACGTACTTGAAAATTAAATGGTAAATTGAAATAATAAAGATTTAAGTACACCAAAAATCTGGGGTGGGTTGTGACATGTAAATTGTGTGAATTCATGACTACATAGCTCAATCAAAATTTTGTACTTGGTTAATAGTAAAATCTTTTGACTGATTCACCAGTTAATCATTAATAAATTATCATGACTAAAGATAAATTATTGCTTCAGAATTTTAGTTATTTTAACTCACTGTAAAACATCAGTATGATAAATAATTATTCAATAGCAAAAACCACATGCGAACAAGAATATGTTAAAGAATTCAACATAGTCAGATTTTGCAATGGTAGACCAGAAAGGTGCATCATATAATTATTTATCTTAAATATCTATATCAGGCCTTCAAGTCTTTGGTAAAAAAAGAAGAGTAAGTTGTCAACAAAAGATGAAAACAAAGACTGCTATAGTTTGTTTATCACAATTCCTGCAGTAAAGAAAATCCTTTCATACAGCACTGGTATTTTTATAGGACATGTAAATAAATTTCACTGAATACAGCTGACATTTCATTGTCTCCCTGTCTCTGTACTTCCATGCATGAGACATTGGGGGAGAATGGGAAAATTACATTTCACAAGTGTGAAGTCATTAAGTTGTTATGAACACAAATATCAGTGCAACACTGCCCCCCAAATTCATTTATTTGATGCATAATTGAGCCTGACTGTGAACTTTAAAGGAGAATTACATTAGACCAGTCATGAAATTAATTTTTTTAAAACATCCTCTATGCCTTTGAATATTAACCCCTCCCCCCCTCATTTTTTCTACATATATCGGAATATGGCAATATTTTTTCCTAAAAAATAACCCAATTAATCAGTTACAAATTTTCTAACCAGCTAGAATTTTTTTGACTGAATAAATGGTTAGCCAGTTAATTGTTGCCACCCCTATGTACCATTATCTTTCAGTTGCAAGAGTCAATTTCTGATGACATTTTGCATTTCTAATTTTTGTGTTTGGTTAATGGTCACAAAAAAACCCCAACCAATTTGCAAGGTATACAATACATTGTTTTCCTGACCTTTGTTCTGTGGAGGAGAAGTACATGTCCACCTCTTTCAGGACCTCATATGCAGCTCGAACTCCCACCCTCCTCCTCAGCAACGCAGACTGCATGGACGTCTACAACAGACAGTCATTGTAAAGAATTCATTCATAAAAATTGTCAGGGCACTGAGGAGGGAAGCATCATTTTCCAGGAAGTGTCGTGTACAATACACATAAGTACAATAAATAGTACCACTAGGATACATGACATGCCCATCTGTAATTACATGTACATCTATGTTTGCATACTCAAAGTTACAATCACAATACATCTTCCACCTAAGATCCACCAGCAGACAAGTCTTACAGAGCGCAACATATCACGTGGATACAATTTGATTTTGATCTGCCTCCGACTACAACGATGCTTCGTCAGCAAACGAGACATGTTAATTGATTGGTGGCTAAATTTCTTTACATGGTGAGTAGTAAAATTTAAACAGCATCGAAACCATTTATGGGTGACTGTGGGTAAGTCTAAGTTTAAGGGGGCCTTGATATATAACTTGTATAAATGAAGAACTTGAGAGATTAAAGGTTGAATTAAATCCAGAAATTAAATGTTCAGATTTTATATAACTAAAAGTGTATATTTACAAATTCCCAGAATAATTAGCTTGTCTCTATACTACTTTGTCAAAATTATTGTCCCATGGTCCAGTCAAAAGAAACAAGTCAAAATAACACAGCATCTTACAGTCATCTGGTCATTAAGACTGTATAATTAAAAAATTAATTATCTACCCCAGAAATCAAGCATAGGTGTAAGGTTAAAATTGACAATTAAACAAGTGCTGTGTCACCTATATTGTATGTCCATAACCTAATTAGTCTGCCACACTAGCCCCAGGCATTAGCCTTTATGCAGGTAAGGTCCAAGGGGAAATAATTATACACTTGATTGATGGCACTTGCACACTACCACTACTACTACACTACAAGATATCAAGAGTGAAAACCATGAAATATCTTTTATAGGCGCCAAATTTCACTCTAAGAAATCAAGAGAATGGATATTCTTAAGATCAAGAGTAAATTTCCTTAGTTATACATGAAAAAAAATATTGGGACCATGATTTCACTTTAAGCAATCAAAAACTTCAAGAGATTAAAGTTCAAGCTATCAAAGAGCTACATGAATGCTACTACAAAATGAAGTATAAAATGTCTTTATATAATTACATTACCTAATCAGCAAAATTGGGTAGCCTGTAAATGGCAGTTACAAGCCTTTTTCTATCATACATATGAAGGGTACAAATACATTCTTGGGGTCTGCGAGGAGGGGGAGATTCATAGACTCCTGGCCAACCATACATGTATCCCCCCCTCTAATTCAATACTAGAATTGCCACTGGGCTATTCCCTCCCCCACCCCTCTAATTTCAATACTGGGCTATTATTGAAAGTTGGAAATATGTGACTTACCTGAAAATATCCTCGGAATTGGTTATAAATAACAGCCAGAAGCATGTTCATAAAGCAGTAGTTCCCTACAATATCACATGAAAGAATCATTAGAATTTATAGGTAAATCACATTGATTGATTGCATGATGTTTTACACCAATGTGGCAATACATATACATTCTTAAATTATTTTTATATATACATTGAGCTAACTTGTCCATTTACACTATATAAAATTTCAGTTAGTATACTCCATTACCAGATCTCAGACTGATAAATGTATACATACTAATGAACTGGTTATAAAGAGATAACTGAATACAACTGATCCTTACCAATGAGTAAAAATATAATGAAATACACAGCATACAATCTGTTGGTTTGGTACACTGGCATCATTACTGAAAGTAAAAGATCATTACAAAGGCCTATGGGCTACAATGCTAATCAAGTCACAACTAATGATATCCTGATTATATTCTAAGGCAATACAACAGTACTAATAAAAGATTATTATTTATAAAATCAAGTCTAATACGATAATAGTGAGAGTTATGAATTTGTGACACATGCATCGTGCAACACTGATGGTAAACAATTTCCTCCTGCTTAATAGGAAATCTACAGAATTCAGAAGGGAAAGAATCAAATAAGAGTAACATAAGAAACCCCTATTAGGCTGGATTTGGTTTAAATATTGACAAAAATAGAGCACCCCTAAACCAGTACATGATATGCCTGCATGCGTTATTGACCCGAAAAATCTAATTCCAAGGGCCATAACTCCTTCAAAAATTTTGGGATAGTATCCCCCTTGTAATATGCACATCTGCACAATGTGATCTTTGTACCTAGTTTCATTAAAATCCCTCCAAGGGTTTAGGAGGAGTTGTAAAGGCAAAGTCTGTCTGTCCATCTGTCCAGAAGGACAAACAAATGATAGTGGTACATTTTATGCAGGCATATAAAAAGCTATTTTATTCATACTGTATTGCAATGCCTTCAGTATGTGGATATAAATAGAAATCTTTCATAGATTTTTGCTTGGCATGCTTTTATACATGGCTCATGTACACATACTTGAGTTGAGTAACACAAAATGAATGATTATTTTATTAAAATCTGCTACTTTGAGATATAGATCCACTTCATGGTGTTTAAGTACATGGAATTTACAATTTGCTTTCACTTAAATGCCTTTTACATGAAGAATGAACCTCCAAATAGCTAGACTATTGAAGGAAAATACATTTCAATGCATTTCAACTATATTATTGAAGGAATCTTTATACAAAATATAAAATAAGTGCTGAAACGATGAAAAAAAAATTTAAAAATGTGGATTTGAACCACGACAAAAAGGAACCTTGTTATACATGGACAGTGGTGTAGTTTACTGAACTAGACTAACTTCAAGAACTGAGGGTATAAATATGAACCAGGTTGTCAAAAACAGATTCCATAGTTTTTAGTTCGTTTTTTTTTTTTTTGGTGAATTTCAATCCTTGGGCAGGGTGTCCCTAAAAAATTCTATTGTATTATTTCTAAGATTGAAGTCAGAATTGGTGCTAAAATAGGGAAAACACTGTTTAGGTCAACTTTGAAGGTTAATTTCAGCAAACAATAAATTTTAGGTTCCTATTGTAAATTTGAAAAATTGAAACATACAGTATATATAGCAAAAAAAAAAAAAAAAAAAAAAAAAAAAAAAGTTGATATAACAATGTGACTTTTTCCAAAAAATTGCTCTTCCCTGTAAGTCTTTTCTTTCCTTAACCCTGAATTGATCTTTTGCTCAAATAAAAATTTAATGAATTGTAATACAAGATAAAAGAATTTTAGAAATTCACAATGATTTCTGACCATCCGGATTGTTGGCTGTGGTGAGTAGAACTAGGAGATTCATGAAGGAGTCCAGTAAAGTACGAAAGTACCTATCCCCCTCCTCAACCTGAAACAAACAAGAGTCTTCTGAAAAAAAAACCAGCAAACCGCTGTAAAGACAAAACCTCTCACAAATCATGAATGTATTGCCAGGTCTCCAAGGAAATGAAAGAACTTTCTATCAATCATTATATGCTTAATTAATCACAGAAGAGAGGTGCACAAGGCTTGCTGAATCCCCCACTGGAGCAAGGACGATCTGAAATTTTCAAATACAATATAAATGGCTTTCTTTGGCCAGCATACAATGTTAACTTTCCAATATAAATTTCAGCATCAAAAGCATTTTTGTCTGGTCATGTCATATGACCAATATAGGGTTTCAAATTCAGTAATTTTACAAGACTTGAACATTTACAGTGCTAAATTGTATCTTTTAAATGAATGCGTCTCCATCCATAAACTGCTTAAAATAAATAGATAAGAATTGAGTTATACCAATGGAGTTGCCACCCATTATGGGTAAAAATTGGCATCTTTTAATAAATTTGTATCATTTCATATACGCTATTACAGTATACAAGTTCTTTGAAGACTCTGATTTGTGGTTCCATAGCTTAGTATGCTTACCCGTACTAACTAAATATATTTTTATCAACTGAGAGGGTATTTGAATCTCACAGGTTTTTTTTTTGTTTTATGTCTTAGTTTAAAGTTTCTATTTAATTACAAAATTTCAATATATAGACAAATAAATTTCTCAGGAATATGAATAACAGAGTAAGATGGGTTTACATGTTTATACCATGTAGAATGTAAATAACGCTGAGGCACCAAGGTAATGTGTGTACGTGGTTTGTAAAAAGAAAAACTAAACAGCAAAACCAAGAAGAAAATAAACCAGAATTTATTGTTATTGCTATCTCAGAGGAAAATGTGTACCGATGTATTCTCAAATATTTGTAACAATTGCAGAAGTTAAGTATGTAGTGAAGAGAATAATGATGTACAGGGTATGACTAAAGAGATCCTGAAATGGGAAAGGACTAAGAGTACCTGTAATACTAGGTATAGTACTCCTCCAATAGTATCAGTAAGAATATCTCATAGAATATGTGTGATAAGTTGGTCAAATAAAACAATGATCAGGGACATACCCGCTACTGCAAAAGCTGAATTTTTTTTTTAAGTTCTTGTGTCATGCTCTTATGGATAGTTGTACTTGTAGTTATTTAGTACATTAGTGTGGAAAATACATTTCTGTAGATGTTAACAAAGACAAGACTTCACAATTCATGAATGGTTTCTAAATCATGTCATGTACTATAACCTCTTGAAATAAAACCACAAGTTTACAATTCAATCACAGTTTCAATGTACATAAATGCAAAATTTAATTTTGTACATAGCTGTATTAAGATAAGTTTGGATTATCTTTCCTTATGCCCCATGGGGATCCGGGTGTTAGAATAGATCCTCAGTACCCCTTGCTTGTCGTAAGAGGTGACTAAATGGGGCGGTCCTTCAGATGAGACCGCAAAAACCGAGGCCCCTTGTCACAGCAGGTGTGGCACGATAAAGATCCCTCTCTGCTCAAAGGCCATAAGCCTTCAACATAGGCCTCAATTTTGCAGCCCTTCACCGGCAATGGTGACGTCTCCACATGAGTGAAAAATTCTTGAGTGGGATGTTAATCAACCCATAATCAATCAATCAATCTTTTCTTACACACAAAGTTGGCATGATTTGGGAGGATTCAACAGCCTCATACACCCGTCTTCTTTCATAAAAATCCACGTAGTATTTTTTTGTAGTTCTGTTGACAACAAACTTGAAATGAATAAATCAGAACTGTCGACATTGCCTCCTAAATAAACTTCATAAATAAAACTTTTTTTTTTTAAATCATGTTCATCCACACAAAAATAATTTTGGTCAGTAACCATTACAAAAATCTACTACACATTGTCTACACACAATATTAACTTTAAATGGTTCCATACCAATATTGTATCATTCGTGGGAGAGAGTGTGGTCGTGTTTGACACAGAAGCTGACACCCCATCAGTTATATTGCTCATCTGACCATAGGGCTGAAACATTGATGAAGATGTAAAATCACCTATAACTCTATTCATAAATACTATCTATAAAATGTTTTAAAAAAGCAGTTTATAACTAGATCATTCATTAGTTTCGCAAAGGAAAACAGCAACATTGCAATGAATGAAAAGCTTGTAACTAGATCGTTACCTTGGGAGTAGGGAACAGCAACATTCCAATGAGAGAAAACACAAAGAGATGTAACCCCAACAACAGCAAGACACTGCAAATATTAAACAAGCTGGTTTATTTTTTTCGAGCAATTTTCTGTATACAAGAAATTTTTGCTGTGTTATTTTCACCCAGATGCATTGGTGAACAATTTGTCCCCTATCAAATTCACCAAAAGCTGTTTTAAGAAAAATGAGTAAATTCAGATTTATAAATAATCCTCTTCATTAGGATCAATGTGCAATGAGAAAAAGTAAAAATGGGGGAGGGGGGGGGGGGGGGGGGGGGGGGGGGGCGAGACTTTCCCTGTTGATTGTATATGAAATACATGTGCATGGTTACTGATGAAATCTAAGTGATAATTTGTGTGATGCCAAACACAGTGATAATTTAAAGGGTTATGTTTTCAAAGCCCTATTCACATTTTTTACCTATGCCAACATATCACTTATATTTCAAGAACATTACTAAGTAGTTTGTTTCTTATATGTAATATGAACATTTTACACATCAAAAATTGCTCATATGATCTTGAATGCCAATCAGAATTTATCAAATTTTGATCAGAATAAAAAAAAAAAAAAGAGGATCACAATGTTAAAAAGTTTGAACAATTGAATGAGTTGGTTTCAGCCCTGTACAAAATAAAGATAACCAAAGACACCGACACGATATTCTGACTCAATATAACCGTGTGCATCACTTCTGACATTGTAATTTACATGATGCTATCATGTTTGTGATTAAACTGCAAAATCTGAAAAACTGCTGCTGACATGATGTCTTCCATGTTATATTTCCAATATAAAATGGCATAAAAGCCTGATGTCTGTTGACATTCTTAGCAGAGAGAAACCTAGTCAGTGTTAAAACAACTCCATACGCAATCTGTTACCCCTGAAAATGCTGAATTATGAATATTTTATATATATATATATATATATATATATATATATATATAATATTCTTATGCGATACCAGATGTTGCTTAATTTTAAAATTTATTAAAACATTCATTTGTTTTAAAAGGACACACTTATTTGTTAAAGCACATACCATATAAGTGGAATTTTTAGCGAGACACAAATTTAGTAATGTTTCCATAAAAATTGGTATATATTTAGCAAGAGCTAATTTTAGCGACTTTATAATTCCAAGAAAGACAACTACATGTAATACCTCCAATACAGAATAAATTGTTAGCAATATTCAGTTTAGTGATCTCAACACTCTCACAAATAATGCCAAAATTAAATCCTTGCTAAAAATTCTGCTTATGTGGTATTCAAAAATTATTGGATCATAAGTAACTTATTATAGGAAAACATTGTGATACATACTGCATCAAGTAAATATACCATTTCAACCCTAATTTGATCAATACAAGGGTTTTATTGCAGGGTGTATTATCTTCATGTTATTTCCAGATTCTGTATTAACCTCTTCATCATAACATTTCTGTTCTAAGCCAGTACATAGTAAATTCCCAATTGACTTGTTCATTCAAAACTAAACATTGACATCAGGCAAAAAAAAAATATTTCTTACAACTACATGTATACAAAATAACTTGCAGGTTACCTGACAACCTCAGGTAAGGTCTGTATACAAAATAACTTGCAGGTTACCTGACAACCTCAGGTAAGGTCTGTATACAAAATAACTTGCAGGTTACCTGACAACCTCAGGTAAAGTCTGTATAAAAAAATAACTTGCAGGTTACCTGACAACCTCAGGTAAAGTCTGTATAAAAAAATAACTTGCAGGTTACCTGACAACCTCAGGTAAAGTCCTCTGAAGGCATTTCACAGTCTTCTTCATAATGCTGGAGTAGTTGATGATAAAAAAAGGACGGATTATTCTACGAAACCGAGTGGCCTACAAAGGAACAATAAATTACCATTATGGAACAAGTACAGAAGAAACCAGTCTATAACAAAAACTTCAACACATAACAACAACCCAGTTTATGAGGGAGATCTTTACATTTAAATACAAACCAGTTTATGAGGGAGATTTCCATACTTAATAACAAACCAGTCTGTGATGGATATCTCTTTATATAGTCACAAACTAGCTAATGATGGAAACCTGTAAAATCACCTACCTCATTACACTGAAAGCCAATGCTAACACACCAATCAATGAGAGAAAGTACCAGGACAACCACAGTGGCTATCATCCATTTCTTTTTACGGAACTGTTCAAAGCCAATCAACCAGTACTGAAAAATAATGTCATCAAATATTGTTAGGAATGATTCTGAGGACCAGAAAAATTACAACAAATATCATGATATGATTACAACAAACATATCACATGGTTATAACAAACATATCATGATATGATCCAATGTTGTAATTCTGACTTGTGCAATAATAATATCAAGGTATACACAGATTTTAATAATATCTTGGAGTTGATAATAAATTAGCACAATTGAGACTGAGCAAAATATAAAATAAATAATGCCAAAATATAAATTCTGCTAACAGAAATACTGTAGAATTAGAATTTCATTGGGGATTTAATTTTGTTTATTTTGTGGAAAATACTTTTCAATGAAATTAAATCCCCGACAAAAATTTCTGCTTCGACTGTATATATACATACAGAGAAAACATAAATAGGAAATCCACAAAACTAAATCCCCATGAAATCATTTAGGAGTAAAAAAAACAAACAAAAAAACATGAAATTTTAACCCCACGAAAATTTCTGCTTCTACAGTATGCATACAATATTTAAACACTGTTTTTTTTATAAATGAGCTGTCAAAATTTATCCTTGTTACAAATAATTTTGACTGAACAATATTTACATCTTCATATTATAAAATCTACCTAAACTGTTAAATGAATAAAATGAACAACAAACATGACAAACTTTCATTATGACATCCATCATGAAGAAAAGTAGGCAAATGAGTTCAAATCCTTCTGTGATTCCACATGGGATGTTGATTCTGTCCCCACGGTAACGGATGTCTGATGTCCAGGTCAGGGAGGATGGATATTCAAAGAATGCAAGGATGTGTAGCACAAAGGTAAACACGTAGCGACACCTTAAATACAAAAATACTGGTAAACAGAATGCCAGGACGTAAACACCTAGTAGCTTCTAAAATACAAAAAAAAACTGGTACAGAGAATGTCAAGATGTACAGTATAATTTAAAGTAAATGTGTAAAGACATCTAAATTACACATCAATTAGAACCAAGAAAAGAATGGGAAAATGTGGAGTATTAAAAAGTGAACAAATAGCTGGATAGAAACTGTACAAAGAAATACAGTGAGATACAGAGAGAATATGAGATATTATTAATTTGATTTAAGTAAGGGGTGAAAAAGAAAACAAAATTCACAGTGTTCATTACTGATTTTAAACTTTTAACTATACTTTTCTGACTAATGGTTATGCATGTGAGCAAAAACATTGTTTTGCGCACTGAGTTTGAGTTGTGTGACTGTGAACATGACAAACACTATTTTACAAGTCTACCTTTGTAATGTACTGGAATTGTAGAGTCTGTACACCTGTAGAGCTCTCTTGTCCACTCGATGATAAATCTCACGGTACTAAAAAACAAAGACTAATCATTGTACTTGGAGCATGGAATCTATTACCAGACTGAAAAATCTACTTCTTAGATAATTATTGTTAAAAGTCAACATTCAATATTAAAATTGGTATGGTATCAAAACAATATTTATTAGAATATTATCATATTAAAACTGTTTAGCTTAGTAATCCTATATGTAGATATTAATATACCTTGGCAGCATCTTCTATGAACACCGTGGCTTGCAGCAAGTGAGTATGTTCTACAATAAGAAAATCAGATATAAAATGCATGCATTATATACAAAACAAACTAATTTTTATAACAGAATTATCATAACCTTTCCTTCATTTCATGATTATATATTACATAAGCACATTTATCCATATAGTTTTAAATGTTCAAAACCTTGTAAATAAGTACACACACAGCACTGCATAAGTTTGGATTATATTCATTGTGTATAAGTGGGAAATTTGCAGCACAATACTGCTGTGCTACTTTTGTACAATGTGTGCTGAATGACACTAGGGATATGTGTTGTGTTGTTTTTGAGGCATGTGCACATGAAGACTGACTGCTTATTTCAGTTCAGGGAAAGAGGATGGCTGTGCTGTAATACTGGTGAGATTCAGCTCAACTGTTACGACATCATAATATCTGTTAACTCCCTACATGAAAATTGTTCTATGTTACTGAAGTCCATTATTTTTCACTTTGTTTTATTTCACTTTTGCTACTGTTTGTTTATGAAACATTTAAATTTCAGGTACCTATTAAGAACTTAATGTTTGATACTGTGAAGTGACCAAAATTTTTTTCCTGTACTTTGACCAACTTGCTTAGAGAAAATCATTAGTCAGTTATCCTCATCATAAGCTAGTACTTTTTAATAGAATATTGCAGCATAATAATCGCAGTATTGCATTAACCAACTCAAGCAAAGTTCGGAGTTGTTTACTTATATTTTTTTTTTATCATTGTCTCTCTGAACATTTTTTTTTTTGCATTATATGAATAGTTTTCATATTAACTTCTGCAGACCTTTGTTTTGATAATAACATCTTTTTCATGTCTTCGAATTCTGTACAGCCTAATATATCAATTCTACATGTTCTATTCTATTACCACCATTGAATACCCACTGTTTATGCAAAACTGTTCTATTGCCCTGAAGTGATATATTTTCTATTTGGAAGAATGTTATTTGCAAAAGAATCTAAATGAATAGCAATGCTAATCTCGCCAATATATTTGCCATACATGGTAGGAATGGGTAACACTTTTACAAAAACCTGCTTCTTTTTCCTTCTTTACCCGTTAGTTCTTTACAAAAAGAGCGCTTTCTATCGGTCGCCACCTGCTCATTGTTATGTGGTGTGTTAATGGAGTGAGTAGTGTGTTTGTATTTGTCAGCGAGCGAGTCTCTCACTAAAGAAGTAGAGAATGAAAAATCAAACTGTCCATCACCACCTTCTCCTGTGTGTGTAACGTTACTGTCACCTCGTGCCACTCGGGGGTTACTCCCGTACGTATCAGACTCCAACTCGTCCGGAATATGGGTACTATTTGCAGTACCGTTACTCATGATCAAACAACTGAAATCGTTTAGCTGTATGTCACAGACAATCAAACTCTGGATATATTGACAATGTTTTCATCCGATGATCCATCACTCGGCATCAGCTGTTTGCCATCGTTCGTCATATTCATGTGATTAAACCGGAAGAGCAACAAAAAAGTTGTCTTTCTTGACCGTTAGGCGAGGGGCGGGAACCAAACTAAGCTAACGTCAAATATTGTAAATCTTTCATTATTTACTAGTTCACATTGGTTTAATTGATAAAGAAAAAAATATATAAAGAAAATAGCAAAATATTTTCACTGGTAAACACTCCACTGGGAGTGCAAACTCATGTCCATAGCTCACTATACATGTGCCCCTTTCTTTCTTTTTTTTTTTTTTTTTTTTTATTTTTTTTTTTTTATATATGCCGTGTCTTTGAGAGTGTGTTTTGTTTCTTCCCCATCATTGTGTTAAACAACAGTCAATCCCCAGCGTACTACAGTACTTGTTCAACTGTAATAGTCGTACTCTTCTGTGACTATTTTCTATACTTGCGTCTTAATTGCCACTGCGCACTCACGACCAACTATGTGCAACAGTAACTAGGAGAAAATGCAACGGATCGGACGGGTATTTGAACTCAGATGCTACACTGACAAAGCTAACTGGTCACCGACAATAGAACCCGACTGGCCTTTACATATGTAACGGCAGCATCACCGACATATTTTCTAAATACAACCTTGCGTGTAAAAGATGTGTGTAATACAGTTAAATAGGTAAAACGAACTGTAAATGCACATTTGTACTTATTACAAATTAACTACAGAAACTAAGAAACTAATCAGAAAGTAATAAATTGATGGGGAAAAAAAGACCTTACACGCACCTGAATGTTGAGTGAATTACATTTATACAAGCATTTCAGACAGAAGAAATAGACACTTACAGTGTAACTAACTGCTGTTACAGACAGGAGTATTTATCCATTGTTTGTAAACCAGCGACCCGCGGGGATGGGTGGTCAGTGATTGGTATAACAGATGTGTTGGGCATTTCTTATCAATTAATCAGTTTCATTTCATATGCCCTTTTTTTTAAAGGTAGAATAAGAAAATGTCTCCTATTTATAATTTTGAAGAGATATCTTTAGTGGTAAAAATAAAGCACATCATATTAAAAGAATATATATTTAAAAAGCCCCCCCCTTTTTAATGTAATTTAATGTGTTTAGATTGCAGGATTAGTTTTGCCAATACAATCACCAGTAGGATGTGCATGTACCTTACGTATTACATGGGGATGGTATAGATTCAATAGACACAAATTCGGTATCTAAAGCGGACATTGAACGTTCCGCACAATATAACACCAGTACGTCAGGCCCACTGAAGGTCCTGCATAGTGGCGGATGTCCGACATGTCTAATATAGTTTTAGGAGGTGGGGAGGAGGTCTTTCGGTCTCATTGCCAGCTCAGCTTCCACCGACTTCAAACCGGCGTCTTGGTCTCAGTGCCCAGTAGCTCTCTCCCTTTTCTACTAAATTCAAGTAAGTGCGGATGTTTGTGAATTCGGGTCTGTATTGATATTATTTTACTACATAATGTAGTACAGTTGTCATTTCCCCCCCGATAATGTGTTACATGTTGTAGGAATTTTTCAGTATCTTCATAATGGGCTGCAAAAAATCCAAGAACGTTGAACCAACAACAGGGGAACTGTCCCAAACAACCACAGCTAATGATCAAGTCAAAGCCCTAGCTGAAAAGGTATGTAAAAAATGATATTGAATTTACTATGTGTAATTTTTTTTAAACACGGCTTTGCAACTGGAAAAATCCGGGAATGCACCCTACAATATTACGTGTTTATGCTTGAATAACTGGTTGATATTTTCTTGAAAGATGAACTGCGAAATGAAGTACACTTTTAATGAAAACTCGGTTAAATTAACACGCGTAAGTGTGCAATGGGCGTACACTGGTCTTTTCTTTAATTTCAGCTGAAGGCTGAGGTGGAAAAGGAATATGGAAAGGAACTAGAAACATTTGAAGCTGTGTCTTTCAGGCAACAGGCCGTGGCGGGAAATGTCTTCTTCATAAAAGTATGTATTATGACCTGGCCAGATACATTTTAGTTTGAACAACACAAGATCATTCATATCCTTTGGTATAGTAATATAAACACAGTATATAAAGTTAATACCCGTTAACCTGGTAACAGTGAGATTAGTTCTAAACTCCTCTGGGCGTAATGCTAGTTAACTTTCTAGATGGGAGGAACCCTCTCCTTCCCTTTCTAAAATGTTCAAATTTAAAGTAAATCATGGTCTCTTGTTTAGAAAAAAAAATAAAGATAAAAGAAGCAATCATTTTTTCCAATCTCAGAGAAATAAATGACAAGATCTGTTGATTTATTGTTTATTGGGGGAATTCAAATATTTTATTTAAAAAAAAACAAACAAAAAAAACAAAAAAAAAACCACCAAAAAACACACACACAAAAACCCCCCCCAAAAAACAAACAAACAAAAAACACCAAAAAAAAAAACAAAACCAAAAAAACCAAAAAACAAAAAACACAAACAAAACAAACAAACAAACAAACAAACAAACAAAAAAACACAAAAAAAAAAAAAAAAAAAAAAAAAAACACAAATAAAAAAATCTTCAAATTTGTGTCGTTTTATTAGTTTAAAAACAAATTAAAACTGACAGAAAAATGACTGCATCGGAGGCACATTTCAAGTCTTATATAAAATGTAGGAGCTTCCAGGGGCTTTGCCCCGGGGCCTCCAACAAAGCTTTACCATGGACCCATTGGGATCCTTAAGGCGTCACCCAGATCTCATGCCTCATGAAGTTGGCCCTCCCCCATAACGTAATTCAACTCCTGGATTCACCCTTGTGACGTGCAGTGTAAAATTATCAAAGGTGCATTTTGACTTGTCGTTTAAAATGGCCTACTGATATTGCATGGTGAGCAGGGATGTAGCTTCGTTAGGCTGGAGTAAGGCATGTCTACACGTGATTTTTAATTTTCATAATATATTTTTATGTAAAATATTGTTATATGTTTCTAGTGTTTAACAAATTTTTGATAATCTACTCCGGAAGACTACTGTATACTCAATTCTGAAAATACTTATAAGACTAAATTAGGCATAAGTATACATTGCTAAAAGCAACTTACTATACTTGCATCTTAAACCATGTTTTAATTACTTTTGACAAGGTTAATGTTGGAGACGAGTACATCCATTTAAGGGTTTACGATCCCATTCCCAAAGAATCCGAAAAAACAGCAGCTGCTGCATCATCAGAACAGAAAACACAACCACCAGAGGAAAAGAAAGAGGAATCCTCAGAGGAAAAGGGCGAGTCAACAGACGAAAATGACGGTTCAGAGAAGAAAGAGGAAACAGAGGAAAAAGCAGAGTCCTCTGAGGAGGCAAAGGGTGCTGAAACTCAGACAACTGAACAGAAATCCACTGCCAAATTAGAAGGCCTACAGAAGGGTAAGAAACTGGAGGATGATATCGCCGAATTCGAAACAACTGAAGAACCCTGTGAAGTAGAGGAGGAGGCATCCGAAGAACCCAAGGAAGAACCCAAGGAAGAAGAACCCAAAGAGGAACCTAAAGAAGAGGAACCCAAAGAGGAAGAACCTAAAGAAGAACCTAAAGAGGAACCGAAGGAAGAGGGTGATAGTTCTCTTATATCCATGGTAAAATCCGAGGCTTCCGATCTAGCAGGAGGACTCGGCTTTTGACCGCCATCTCTTTCTACATTTCCACCCAATTCCAAACATGACGCTATCTGAATACATGTATTTACATTCATGTCAAAATACATTGTGAAATTATGTTTCGGTAATATCCACACAGAAACATTGATATACACTATTTCCATTGGTCAATAAAAGATCTAAACCTTCATTCTTGTTTAATTTGTTTCATTTTATTGACAAATCGTCTACTGCATGATAAAGGATGCAATTGGAATATCAAAAGAATTGACCTACAGGAGAGAACAATTTCCCCTAAAAATTTACTTTTGAAAATCAATGTTCATTTTTTTTTTTTTAACGTATATATTTCTAATTATTTCAAATTTGCATTTTGAACATAAAGTTTCGTATTAGAAATTTTTAAATTAACCATCAAAGTTGGCTAAAACAGCAATTTTCGCAGTAAAAACGCCTATTTTTGCATGAATTTTAGTCTAGAAATCCTTCAGGGCAAGCCTGTCCCCGATAAAAACTAGGGTATTTTAGTAACTTTTGATCTGAGAAATAATTTAAAATATGATTTATTTTTTTTTAGGAACACACCTGCCCTGGGGTCGAAATTTACAAAAAATGTGAAAACCTATTCCTATCATTGTGGTCCATATTTATGTCGTTTATATTCATAGTATAACTCAGATGGTTAGACCGCAGACTCATCATCAACATTTTTAGTGTCCTGGTTCGAATCCAGCTGTTGGCACACTTTTACTGCTTTAAAATTTTCGCTTGTATAAACACCACTTTAATTGTTTTGTAAACAGACTTGTGTATTTCACTTTAATTTTCTTCCTTAAATACGTGTTTTGCTCTTGATATAAAAGGCATTTGTGTGAATGCAGATCACAAATTCTCTGTAACTAACAGCAATCAACCGGAACTATACCTCAGTGTAAGCACACTTTGTTCGAGGACAAGATTCATTTACTTTGAGTTACTCGATACAAATGTCACGAAAAAAATCATGCCGAGCAAAAATTGCTGCATTTTCCTTTCAAGAACATCACTGGGAAATAGTACTGTTATGGGGTAGACACTGCAGAGTAGATGCAGTTTATTCCTCGGGGGAAAATGTGTGCATTGGCGATATTTTATGCCAAAAATGAAAGGGAAAATTTACAGATTAGAAAAGAGTGGGGTTGGGTCAGTTAAGGTTTTATGACCTGTTCCCATTATCCAGGCATCAGGTAAGGACCCTCATACTTCTTGTTATTTCTGTTGGAAAAAATACGGCAATTTGCATCTTGTTTCGCAAAGAATCAGATAACGACTGTGAAATGGTTTCTTCTATCTCTACAAGTTGCATGTATTCACTGAAACTAATGCGATGCACAAGAAACAAATAACTACACATGTGGCCTAAAGTCATCGACAGGATCGGGAATCGATATACTTTTTATAAAGACTGAAACCAGCACCGGCCCTATAGGTCAACGATATATTCACATAAAAGTTTTCCTTTATGTTAAGGTTGTATGTATTGTGTTATGTGGGTATAAAAAGAATGACAACTTTTGAATAATTATAAGTAGACAGAAATTATTACAGCACTTCTTTTATCTATATATATTTCCAATGTTTTTATATCCTCGATACATAATACAAACATGTAACCAGATAGCTATTTTTTTTATAATTATACCTGCACTGAAAGAAAGTTATTTAAGAATATTGTTGTTATCCTGGTCTGTCGTCCGTATGTTACACTTTCTTAAACAGTGACCAATTAATCTTCTGGAATACCATAAGTAGTGTCCTGTAGATGTGTAATACGTTTCAGAATTTTCAATTTTACCCCGAGGGCACCTTTGGAAACAATTGGTGGTGTTCCGTAGAATGTGCAATAAGAAAATGGAATCTTCGTTTTCACCCTTAGGGCAGAATGAGAGTTCAAAACTATGTTTTTCTATAACAACCAAGTTCCCAGAATTCTTCTTGCATTTTATGCAGTAGCCAAATAATCTTTCGGGAGATGATTGGTTTTGTCCTGTAAATGTGTTAAAAGGTTTCGAAATTTTCATTTTCACCCTGGGGGTCGAAAAACGATGTTTTTTGTTTGTTTTATAACCCTGGTTCCCAGTTTTCGGAATTTTCATTGTGATCTCTTTTTTTTAGGGGGGGGGGGGTAAATTTTTTCGACAAAAAATCCCCGATTTCCCAGAACTAATTTTACACTTTGCACAGTAGCCAAATCATCTTTTGGAAAGATAATTGGTGGTATCTTATAAATGTGCAATAAGGTTTCAGAATTTTCATTTTTAACCTGGGGGTTGAAAAACGGTGCAATTCTATAGAAAAACCAGATTTCAGAACTTCTCTTATGCGTAAATAAATCATCTTTTGGAAGATGACTGGTGGTGTCCTTCAGATGTGCAATGATTTTTTTTTCACCTTTAACGGCAAATGAAGTGGACAAACTACGAGTTAAAAAACCTGGGGTCAGTGTATTACATCCAGTGCAACAACAAAATATCTGCTTTAAACGTCTGGGGGTTGAAAAAACGATGTTTTGGGGTTTTTTTGTTTTAAAACCCTGGTTGCCAGTTTTCGGAATTGGTTATATATCTAATACACACACATATATGCTTTGGTTGAAATTTCAACATTTCTAATAAAAAAGCATCGGTTGGGATGACACCAGTGCACACTTGCCCATCAGTATACTCTGTACATTTTGATGTACGAAGCAGGAATACATTATGTGTGTTTCAGGGATCTGAACCTCAATTATTTTAAAAATATATTTCCACAATTATAAAATAGATTTTGAAATGACCCAGGGCACTTGTCCAACATTCAAAGCATCGCGATAGATGCAGCAAGTTTAGGGTATATGGCAACTAGTGTGGCTTCCTTGTTCGTTACACAAGTACGACAGAGAGTACATTTAATGACAAACACTTGCGTGCCGGTATTACTGTCTTATGACAGCATCTAGTTTAACTTGGTTTCCTTTCATAAAAGTCAAAGGTCATTGTTTTTAAAGAGAGATAAGGTTCAATGAAATAACATACTGGTATTTATACCCGCACCTTCTGAAGAAAGTTTGGGTTTGTCGTAACTCTGGTCCGTCTGATTCACTTTCTTCTTCCTAAAACGTTTTCTTTATTTTAAGCATCAGCCAATTAACCTTTTGGAATATGATAGGTGGTGTCCTGTATATATGAATAAGGTTTCCAAATTTTAAGTTTTCCAGAGGGGGCAAAATGGGGGTAAAAAACTTTTTCATATACTTTATGCATTAGCAAAATCATCGATTGGAAGGACTGATGGTGTCCTGTAAATCTGCAGATTTCAGAATTTTCATTTTCACCCAGGGGCCAATCGGGTTAAGAAAAAAAAAAAAAAATACCCCAAAACACCAAACACTTTCTATAACCCCCCCCCCCCCCCCGCCCCCTCCGCAAGATTTCAGAATTTTCAATTTTTGATCCTGGGGACCTTAAAAAAAAAAAGCCACAATTTTCTACAGAAAACCCTTGGAACTGAAGTTGATTGGTGATGTTATGTAAATGTGCAGTAAGAATTCAGAACTTTCGATTTCTCATCCTTCAAAAAAAAAAAGAAAAAAAGACATTTTTCTACAGAAAACCCTTCAAATTTCCAAGAACTCTTACATTTTAAGCAACAGCCACATCTTTTGGGAGATGATTTTTTTTTGTATCAAATGCAGTAAATCTTTATTCAACCACATTTGAATTTTAAAACTATTTTATTGCACAATTTACAACATGATTACTAAATAATATAATTATCATCTCATATTGATGTATTTCATAATTACAGTGACCTCTAGCCACTAACATACTGCTTCACTCAGTGCATCACATATTTCTATCCCATTCAAGTTTGGGTGCACAACTGAATTATAAAAATGTTTTGGAGATTTTGGAAAGACTTTCAATACTTTTAATTGAACATGGGATGCTTGCTAATATGTTGACAGTTCCACATTCACAATCTTGGCAATGACATCAGAAATATTCTAATTCATCCTCAGCAGTTTTCCCTCTCTGTACGCCTGCCAACTCCTTTGGTGCACCTGTGTGGGGGAGAGGGGCAAAGATCCTCAAGTGTATGTGTTCACCACCAATATTCACCTATAAATGACAAGTTCAAAATCAGTATGCATGTGGCAAGATGTTTTCAGCTTGACATAAACTCTTAGTATGCTCTTTCTCTCCAGCAGTGTATCACTTCTGCTCTGTACAATATTTTATTGAACATAAAAGTTAGCAGCAAACTAACAACTTCACTTTATGACAAATGAAATGACTTAATGACTTCAGCTTCTCAATCGTCAACTTTCCACATTTATGTAGCAATATTCCATTACGACCTACATATAGTGTTTATGTCTCTTAACTGATTTGATGTGCAAGAGCTTGCTCTACATACGATCAGTTTTAAATCAAGGCAGGCAATCGACAAACAAACTGATGTTACAAAGGTTTCAACAGTCTCATTTAAAGACAGCATTTTGCAAATTCTATGGTCATTATAATAATTAGTTTGCTATTATATGTATAACCTGTCATTGAATCAAATGTTGTCAACATGTTTCATACCAACTGTTAGGCTGTTCTTTAAACACTGATTTCTCCATTTACCTGATTAAGGTATAGGGCTCACGGCAGGTGTGATTGGTCGACAGGGGATGCTTAGTCCTCTTAGGCACCTGATCCCACCTCTAGTAATTTCCAGGGATCCGTGTTTGCCAATTTTTAATTTTGTATTTCTTATTGGAGTTATGAGATTGATCATTGACCATTATCTTCACTTTTTCTATGTTATTATATGAACAAATCCTATCTATATTATACAAGAACCGTTCATATCATCATTCATACTGTAAGATTTTTACCTTCACAAAGTAGTTAGTACCAGCCACTACTTGTGTCTTGTATGAGATTGCTTCATATTTATCCAGCTTATTCCCAAGATTATCTTCTACTGCACCTTTAACCTTAAAATAAAATCATACATATAAGTACAGAAAAAGAATTGAGTTGTATGTAGAATTAAAAAAGCTTGCTGGTGTTCTACACACCAATCACTCCACCATGAACTACCTACTGTGCACCTACATGCAAAATATCAGTAAACATCACGATGGTGCATATAGATTCTGTCCTGCTTGTCTGTTTGTCTTTAACCTTGCTCATAACTTTTGAATGGTGAGTGATAGGGCTCTCATATTTTGGATGTGCATTTATTGTGACAAGATCTCTCTTTTGATAACAAAGTCTTTGACCATACTCACTGTCCTCTGTTTCCATCAGGGGCAGAGTGTTTTACAATCTTGTTTGCTTTTTTTTTCTTTTTTTTAAATGTGTGATGCATAAATGTACAGCTGTGACCTAATTATATAAAGAGATTCTTATACTGCAAGATTACTCTTTCAGTTTCTCCATCATGTACTTTATTTCAGCAAATATAATCGCTTAATTTTAAATTCATAAACATACGAAGAGGTGGACCTCTTTCCTCCTGTCGTAGCTGCAGAACTGTAGTGTTATGGTTTTATGTTTTAATTTTTGACCATAATGCTACAG
The DNA here is from genome assembly GCA_024699665.1 of Ostrea denselamellosa. Classification (NCBI taxonomy): domain Eukaryota; kingdom Metazoa; phylum Mollusca; class Bivalvia; order Ostreida; family Ostreidae; genus Ostrea; species Ostrea denselamellosa. The sequence continues at coordinate 1,242,224 of JAMZEH010000054.1, read as the reverse complement.
TTCTGCAGCTACTCCTGTCCTATCCCTCAAAATTTTTCATTCTTCCTGCCTCTCCCCCTCCCATTCTCTCCTCATTTTTAAATTCTGTCCATAATACAGTTTATCGAAAACCTTCACCTGTACATCTGAAAATATTGTATTAAATAATACTGTTAAAAAGTCTAATATGAATATTCAAGTGTTCCGTTCAGAGTTTTTTTCTTCGTTATGGTGAGTCAGAGTCTTATGATCATGAATATAAAACACCTGCAGGCATGAGCGCCATATATCTAATAATGAATCCCAACGCATCCTCCCGAACTCCAATATGGGATACTGTAAATTGTCCAAAATGATACTTATTCAATACAAAAATACTAAACATCACTAGTATACAGGGGGACAGATGGTGATGATATAGAACGGTGACAACAAAAGTCACTCCAGGAAAAATTTACTTTAATCAACTAAATAACCTAAATAAGGCGTATAATGTGGTTGGTTACCTCATCGAGAATCGCCTGAATTTCGGCATCTGCAGATTTAGACGCTGAAGTTCCTCCACACATCATCTTTACGTAATATTACGGTCGTTCCCCTTTCACAATTCCCTCGAAATGATGAACGTCAATGATCTCGTGACTGCGAAAGGAAAGACAACTCTGGCAAAAAAAAATTTAATGATTATCATTTAAATATGACAATAAATAATTGTAAAACTCTAAGTGTATGCAACGATCATTTTTTTTAAAAAAATGTAATAAAAATATTTTAAAAATATTTTTAAAAATATATTCTTTTTTTTCGGATAATAAGGCATCACGTTTAGGTTTTAATATTATAATTTTGTTCGCTATTTTCGTATGAGATATGAATAAAGTTGTTTTCGAAAGATTCGGTGGAATTATTATTATTTAATCATCATGAAGTTAATTTTCAATAAATCACAAGAGAAAAAAAATCCATCTGGGATTCTTCATTTAGCTAACTTTACATGTGACGTCACGTGGAATATCCAATGAATTTTTACCCTCCCTGGCAACGTTTGTCTATGGACACTTCTTGCAGTGAAATGCAATATAATGGCGAGTAAATAACATGCAGAATGGTGCACATTAAGTTTTATTTGTGATTATCGAATACACAGTAAACATGTCGGATCCAATGCAAGGAATTTTGGCTGAAGCCAAGTCAAATAAGTATTCTCAGATAAAGGATAAACTTTCAGAAGAAGGTAAGTTGGGTATTTTACTATCAAATGGGCATACCAAACAAATACAGGTTATGAGATAAAAACACAGGCACACAGAAGTATTCATATATTTGTGGTATTAAACTATTTATGATGGTTATTTTAATGTCCCCTGATATACTGTCGTTCTGAAATAACAAAGCAGGCGTTAAAATTTTCGTCTTGTACTTGAACTTATCCTTGATATCAAGTTGCTCTGTGCGTTTTACATTAAATACATCTTAAAACTAAAATAATTATATTGATACGACTATAAAGTACAAGACTTAAAAAGTATACAACTTTTCATGGGTAATGTACCAAACAAATTAAATGATGCTTAACTGCATGTGCATTGGACATAATGATATGCTATAATTATTAAAGCCAGATCATTTCACCAGAAAATGCAAACATGTCTCCTCTGTGAAATGTCCCTCCATATGGTAATGCTGATTATACTGTTTAAAGTATAACAAATCTTATGTATTTCAAAAAAATGGGAAAATACTATATTGTAGCATAAATTTTCTTTATTTAGCATTTTTGTTGTACATTTTTTAAAAACATATGCCTTAGTGAACAACTACTATATTTATTACTACAAGTTGATATAAACAAATGGAAATACATGATAACATTGTTGCCTTGTTCTCCACTATTACATACATTTCCCATACAGGATTATCCAAGAAACAAAGAGTAGACTTAATATCACACTTTGCCAAGATCAACTGCATTAAAAAATATTTGATCTTTGTAGGGTGCACATTGATACTATACCTTATATATGATATTCTTTTTTGAAAATGAATTGTATGAAATACTGTCCGTGTTAAAATATTGGTGTATATGAATAAGTAATTTATTCACACTCTATCTATGACTATTCAGTGCATCATTTATTTATCTTGTTGATGTCTCTCTCTTTTCTTGTAAATGTAAAAACACCTAAGCAATCAGATAAAATGCAGTTTTTCAAGCGAAGAAAACCTGTACAATTCTTTGTTGCGGTGATGTATATGTTGAATAGAACATGCTTAGTATAGTTAAATATTGTCTTTATCATCCAGAGAAGGTATATTTCATCAAAACTATTGACATGCTATTACAAATTAGTATTATAAATTTTATATAATAATTTATGATATGCCACCAAATCTTGTGTGATTTTTTTAGTACATTATACTAGTGGGTATGATTTTTTATGTTTTCAGTATTTGTTATTGAGTTGAAGTTGGATTGAATTACCTGTATCAGATAAAACTGCATATTGCATATACGTATTGATTTATTGAAGACCGTAAAAAATGTTTTTTGAAGTGTTTTATTCAAATCAAATCATTATGTTTGTTTTCTTGCAAGATTTTCAGCTTCTAGCAATATCATAAATGTGGTACACTTTATTCTCTGTTATTAAAACATGAACCTACTATTAGGCAATCATTTATAGTACCATTTTATAAGGAGGTGAATTTTGTTAAAGTTGACCTAGTTGAATGTTGTCAATAATTTTTAATATTCTTATTGCAGATGTTGCAAGTGTTTGGGAAAATGTGTCAAATTTTCTTGTGAAGCATATGTCCCAACAGAAGGTAAAAACGAGCATATACTTATTCAATCATTAGATAATTTTTTCATCAAAGTATTATGTTGTATAAAGACTTAGGTTTTTGTGTAGGACTACGTAACATTACTGTGTACAGGGAATTTTGGTCACATTTTTCACCAGTGGCCAAATCTAAAACTGTAAAAATTCAGATTTATTTACTTTAAAAAGTAGCACAAATTGATTTGGACATGAATTTAAATAAACTGAATTTCAGTTTGTCCATTCAAAAAACATATGGGCTCAAAATTTCAAACTGCATTACAAAAAGTTTGAATACCATGCATAGGATCCAATATATAATACATTTTATATATATTTGTATGTATGTATGTGTGTGTTTGTGTGTAAACAAACAAACCCCCCCCCCCCCCAAAAAAAATGGAGGGAAATGGGTATATTCCTAACAATTTTTTTTAAAGATTTAGGATCCAACCAATTTAAGGGTCCAAATTCTAGCAATATCCTTGAATGCTGAATTTCTGAACTATACAAGGGAAAAGTTTTTCATAACAAAACCAAAATAGTACAATTTAACTCCACCAAAATAATAAAACAAAGCTTATAATGGGAATAAAACAAAGCTTATAATGGGAAAAAAGAGGGAAAGAGTAGAAAAACTGGAATGAGTGATAGAAAGGAGAGGGTTGGGAGGAGTAATTAAACCCTCCTTTCTAACCACCTAAACACATAAATCTCCCCCTCCTGGATCTGCACATACAAATAATGTTATGGCTTTCTTTTCTGATAGATGCAATTTTTGCTTTCTACAGTAAATAATGAAAAATTTGATGATAAATTCTTTTTTGATGATGATCATAAAGTATTGAACTTGTATGAAAATCTTTCTTTTAGGGTGTCAGCATCCCTATGCTGGGAACTTTTACCTTCACACAGAAGAAACTAGACATAGGAAACAATAAGTTCATCATGATGCAAAGACCAATCTTTGTGTTGTCTGAGAAGTTTGCTCAGACCCATGGTCTTCAGTCCGTCAAATATCATGTTCCAGGTATGAAATATATTTATATTTGAAAGAAAAAGTAGTCGAAGGTGTAGGAAACTAATGCATCTGCATGAGATACTCATAAACATTGTTTCTGTTGTTTTTGCATTCTCTGTGTTTGAATATTTGCTTTTGGTTTAGAGCATACCTGATTTTATGGAGTAAAGTTTAAGAATGGCTGTTACAAAGAATTACACACACACACACACACACACACACACACACACACACACACACACATACATATCCCAAAATATAATAAATATTAGTATAATAAAGAAAAATCAGAATGCCAAAAAATAACTCAATCAGTTGTTGTTACATTACATTCTGATTTTTCTTTATACACACACACATCTCTTTTTGATTTTTATCATTTCTATTCTGATGTAATATATCATACATCAATACAGTAGTTCATTCTGTGGATATAGGGAAAAATTACAGAAACAATTCAAAGTATTTAAGTTGTCTAAAGGTATTTAAAGACTCCAACTTAACAAACATAAATGTGTATTGCTGTAGGTTTGGAAATATTGACCCAAATGCTCATTTTGACCCACAGACAATGGACTTTTACTGAACCATGGTACAAAGGGAGTGAATTTTCAAAGTGTCGCTAGGATTTAAATGGCATTGAGTCACCGTCTCTGACTTATATATCTACAAATGCAAACTACCATTAGTATAATTCCTTTATCAAAGTAAATAAAGTCAATAAGGATCCAAGATAAATCTCTACAATACACCACTATGGAGCCATACCGAGCAGTAGGTGAAATCAGAGTGTGTGATACTGTACAAATGCTTGAAAACATAATTTTGCAGACAGAGTTTTTTTTCAGGTTGAACATCATTATTTGTCTGACCCTTTTCACAAAAAAATATTATAAATAAGATAAATAAATTGTCTTCACCTTACATTCAACTTAGTGCACACTACTATGCCCAGAGTAAGAATGCAACTACTATCACTTCATGTATGTGTTTACTTGTTTTGCTAATACGGAAATACAAGTAAACAATTATAAAGGAATTACAATGTTTTCAATTTTCATCTACTCATAACAACATTTTTTTTTTTTTTTTTTGTGAAAAGGGACACAGCTCTCTGTTAGGTACATAACTCTTTTGCACCAACAGATATGTATGCATTTATATTTGGTGCATGTTGCATCCTGAAAGCAAAATATTTTATGAAAGATGAACTTTTGAAAGTTTATGTGCTCATTGAACCTTGAGGCAACTGGACTTAATTTCAAAAAGAAATCTGGATTTTATACATGTATTGTTGTAAACATAAGAGAAGATTAACTTGCAGATTTGTGATTGAATTTATGTGAAACACAATGAGTTATTAAGCTTTTAAAATTTTAATTAAAATAATTATTAGCATTGAAACTAAGTTTCATTTCGTTAGCAGTAAATCTTTTAAATTGCTAATGCCAGGTTATATCTATTTCAATGTATAAAATAATATTTTTACTTTCAAAAGATAAAAGTTTATATTAGAAAAAAGTTACAAAACAGATGCTTATCAATAAATAATTTTTTTGTATTAGAACTGTAGTACAAATAAATAAATGTTTATTCAGTATATACATTCAAATATATGTACAAACCAAGGATAATACATGGAAGCTTATTTCCAATGGGTCCTTTGATGCATGGATATTGGGGGGGGGGTGTCTTTATGTGGGAGGAAACTGGAATACCCAGAGGAAACCCAATTTAAGTGTCTGAGTGGGTAACAACCTTACCCTCTCACAAACAACTGCCAATCATGGGGATCAAACTTAGATCACAGTATTGAGAAGCAGAGTGCTACTTCTGTGCTGCCCAGACACCCCTATGTGTACATTATGTGCAAACATTTGTGAATTTACAAAAATCAGTTTAAACTGTAATGCATATTGAATTAAAAACTTAACTAAATTAAGCTTTGAATTCATATATTCTTTGAAAAAATAGTGAATTCAAGTATAAAGAAAATCTAGTAAATGATTTACAAGTCACTGTTGTGATACATAACATACTCATAACATATGCATGTATATATTATGAAGCATTGATCTTCATCTGTCATGTGTTAACAAGTGAACATTTTTAACTTCTTGATAACTACTCTTTTCCAATTCTTTTTAAATTTATTATGAAGCATCTTTGAGACAAGGGGAATATAAATTGTCAATTTCAGAACTCCTGCACCCTTAAGTATTATGGGCAGGGCAAAAACTGTCAAAAATTTACCAGTTTACAAAAATTTAAATTCTTCTTTACAACTGCAGGTCTGTAAGGAATACTAAATGCATCAACAAAGATATTTACTTGTCTGAACTTCAACTTCACTTGTCCAAAAAATTTTCAAAGAAGATTTAATATTGTCAACTTGAAAAGTGTATTACTTAAATATAGTCGATTTTATACTTGCTTGATTTTTTTTTTTTTTTTTATCTTTTTCAACAAACACAAAAAAATTTCATCCAGACTTCCTGTCTTAAATCAATGACTGTATTTTCTTTATGATGATCTGGAGAATCCAAAGTTCCTAAGATCCATGCCTCTTTACAAAATTGAAAGTAGTACGTAATAAGTGAAAACCAATCTCGATCAAATGTGACTCAAAATACATGGTGATTGATATCGGGTCGAAGTTCATTTTTCATGCATTGCTTGGGACTTTGAACTTCCGATAAACTTTTCACCAATTATTCTTTATTATTATTTGGATACTTAATAACATCTTTAATGCTATTGATACTAAATTGAAATTAAATAAATATTTAGAAGGAGCAGATATTCCTTTAATTTCCAGAATTGTAAATTTCATAATCCCATTATTGGAATAGGGATTTTGGTTCCAGGGAAGGGTCAAAATGATTATATTGAAAATTGTATGGTTAAGTTCTGTAATTGTAAGTAATTTTAAAATATTCCAGCATTTGTACTGAACTTTGAAAAAAATAATGTATATCTTTGTAAAAGTATACAAAAAAAATTTTATCCCCTTGCAATTTAAACTTCCAAAAATGTTTTCTTTAAAATCTTCTTTTATTTCAAATATGCCTTTTGGAGTTATTTGGTACTCAGGTGGCTGATAATGCTTGTAGGCCTCTTGTTGAAAGTCAATGTAGAAATCTGAAATAATGATTTGATATTTTTTGCAACACTATAATTATATTCTCATATTAGACCTGTAACAATGAATTGGTTTGATTGTATGTAATGTTTAACATCTGGTTTATTTTAGAATGAGTCATTTGATTTACTATTCAGTAGTACATTTTTTTTTTGTTAAGAAATTTGAGAAAACTTCTAGAATACATTTTGCAAAAATTTGAGCATATCAAATCTTAGGTATAATCTTAGAATCAATCTGATCCTGAAAGTGGCCTACTGTAATTAGAAAATTGATTAAAAACTGCATACATACACAATAAACACCCAAAACAACTGTTGTTTTCAGGAAATATTCCAGTGGTCCAGCTTAACTTTGCAGCATTAGCATTTGAGAGTCCATTCGACCGGGACACAGTAGAAACCTGTGTAAAGGAAATCCTTGGTGCAGTGTCTCGGGCTGTCAATAGTAAGAGGAATGTGGAATTGACCTTCAGCGGTATTGGCCGCTTGACCGTGAGGGATGCCCGTGTTAAGATGAGGTTCTACAAGGAGTTTATCAACCAGATGGATGGAACAGGCAAACTCCTAGACTCGATGCAAAATGTAAATATGATTAGATCATTAGTTCATTACTATCAATTCATAAGAATGTTGAGGTCATATTAAAATGAATTAATGACTTGCAAGATTTTGAAGCAAAGTTTACCATATTTTGATGAAGAATGTATGCTTAAGTTTTTGTTTTGGGGGAAATACTGGTACTGTAGTAATTAAGACACATGACTTCATAAATGTTTTAATTTTAATTTTGAATATAAGGTGCTGTTTCATATCATTTTACTTTCCATAAAATATAAAGCAACATTGTGAATTAGTGTAGTTTTTGTATCTGGTATATGTCACTGGTAAAAACATTAGTCTTTTTCAAGAACATACATTATTATATTTTAAAAATAAGTAACAATGCACTAAGGATAAATTAACATTTTGCAGATTTTAAGTTAAAAAAAAAAGATCACTACCCTCAAACACAAAAAGAACCATAAAAAAAAAACCAAAACAAACCAAAAAACCCCAAACAAACAAAAGAAAAAAACAAAAAACAAAAATGAACAAACAAAAAATACATACACACATAATCAGGTATTTTTCAATCACTGATTTTACTGACATACTGTCATACTGTCCTGAATGTTTTAATAAGGAAATTTGAAAGAAATATTTAAACAGATGTCTTTTTCTGATCGAGACATACCCAATAAAAGTGTCTCAAAATTCATACCAAGATCAAACATTTACTGCTTATATTTGAAAATCAAACACAATAATTCTTCATGTAAATATCAAACACAATAACGTAGCTTTAATGTATGTACCTGTGACCCCTCCATTTCAGTGTACCATGCATGGCAACAAGGTAAATTGTTCCCATGCACTGTCTGTTGGATGGTGATTGTTACAGGGTTGTATTGATCAAATCTGAAAGCATCAAGGAACATAAAATACTGACTTTCATGAGTAGTTTGATAATCCATGGTGGTGCAACATCAAGCTTTAAGTGTTGCAATTCAAAGGTTCCTTTTTTTTTTCTTATGGAAGGATATTGTAATTACAAACTATCAGTTTATGAAGAATGTGAAATCAATGTTCTTATTGGTATAAACTATGATAAATTGAAATATTTTAATTGCAGAAAGTTGAAAATCAATCAAAAGCAGTAAGTTTTTAGCTAAGAGCTAAGGAAACAAACAGAATAACTATAGACTGCAGATACAAATTCTTTTGATGATATAAAATAAATGGGAGACAGTGTGTAGTTTTTAGATATAATGGTGGAAGATGATTATTAGGTTTTTGTACATGTAGTTGGGAACATAGGCTAGACTCAATATCACAAAGATAGCCAGTGGATAAGGCTTCATTGTCACAGATTATATTCAACATCCATTGGATAAAGGCTCATTGCTACAGAATGTTGTAGAAGAATGCATTTTTGAAATAGCATCTATTTTATGTTTAAAATAAGAAAGAAAAAAAAAACAAAATCAAAAACAAAAACACTGGATAAAAACAAAGTGAAATGAATTTTGAATACAATCATTTGATTGTTGAAGTGAGTTACTTTTTTCTAAGGCATTTGTCCTATGATTAAAATCTTTAAATAATAAAAAAAATAAATAAATCCAATACCAGTAATTAGATACCTTATATATATAGAAATATACATAGTTTGGATTGTAAAGACAATTTAAGACTGCTTGGTCAAACATTCAACAATTCATTACCAAATTCAAAAGAAAATACTAGTATTATTCTTTTTTAATTACAATAACTATAAAAATCAATTATGAACTTAATGAATGAAAGTTCAATAGTCTTTATCAATAAAAATAAGAACTTAATATAAAAACCAAGAAAATTCTATCCATGATATGCAATGTTTCATAGTGCTTAACCACTGAGCCACAGCAGTAGACATACAATTCAGAATGAGTCTGAAGTATTAAATCTTTCATTTGTGATTTACTATCCAAAATCAAAAAAAAAAAAAAAAAATTAGTCACATGGTGTTGTGTCAATACTGTAACATAGTACATATCATGTTATAGAGAAATCATCATTTGTTAGCTATAGCATGGTTGTACTTAATTTAATATTATTTGACTTCTATGATTAATGAGTATCATGATTGATTGTAACATTGTGTTTTTAGAGACCAGGCACAATGGACTCTGTGATGTCAGATAGAGCTCCATCTAGGCCTGCCTCCAGTACTACAGTCATTCTGCCAAAGTAAGCCAATTCAACCAAACAAATTCAGTTAAAAAGTTTGTTTTATCTTAAACTTTATGAACAAATCTGTCAGATGTGATACACAGTATGAAATGATCATGTAAGGCATGCAATGTACCATCTTTTTAATTTGTTTTTCATATCCTCTGACATACTTATTTCAGAATAACCAGTACCAATTTTGGATCAGGGGGCCCTGGTGCACTTGCTCCTGTGGCAGAACAAGATGAAGCTGCCCCTCTAGAAGTGCAGAATCCTCATATGATGCCAGCTGATATCATGGAGATAACCCACCCAGCCCCCATTGAATTAGAGCCTTTTGAGATGATCCCTTCACAGACTGAGGACATACCCACTTATCCCTCCCAGGAATTATACAAACAAGAGGGGATGGAGGGACCAGGGTTTGGAAACCTAGCCACTGATGAAGCCATCCGTCACATTGAAGACAGAGGTCAACCAATCACAGAGGAGAACTTACAACCAATCAATGCACCTGTTGCAGGGGAGTTGGAAGGATACACAGCTGTGGAGGGTAATTACTGTCTTACATCAGTTGCATGGCATAGGTGTGGATCCCCAATTTACATGGAAGTATTTTGCTAGCAATCTTGAACCTCATGCAAATGAAGTCTGTTACTGTTCAACTTGAATGGTGACAATTGAAAAACATAGTCTTAATTACATTTTTGATGATAATAAAGTTAATTTTGACACTGTTTAAGTTCATGTATTAAAGAACACAGCATCACATGCATAATTTATTCAGTCTTTAAATCACTTACAGCAGAAGAAGTTGTCTTGTGTGACAAGTGTGCACACTATATTTGTTTCTTACTCACTGGTGTATGCTCACCCTCACATACCAATCACTCAATGGACAAAGTTAAGCTGCAAAAAGTAAAACTCAGCTAGATATTTCTAATCAAGTTCTGTGGATAAAAGTTTCAAAATCTTAAATGACTTCTAGTTTTTAGTGTTTTAGCTAAGATATTGGAGACTTAGGAAATGGTTGATATATGAGATTTAGAGCAGTTTGTTTCAACTGCACAATTAAAGGACTACAAGGTATTTAAATCTCAGTCCAGTAAATTTAGAACACCAGTGTGTTGGCAATGTGTTATATTTGACAAGATAAAGATTATGATATTTGAGTTAGATTTTTGTTGTTGAAAATTCCAATGAGATGGTTTATGCCTTAGATCAACCTTTGTCCTTGTATTTATATCTGCTATAAATTAGAAAGGCTTGTATTGATTGAAATTCCTTAACTAAACAACTGGTCAAAAGCATTAATTGATTTCATAATTGTGACAAGGAAGTTAATATTGAACAAACATTTGGAAAACAATTTGTTGTAAAAGCCAGATATATCTAGTTTCATGATACTGATAGAAGACAAACAGTTTGCTGCAACATTGTCATACATTTAATCTATGCATAATACTGTTAGTACATCATTCAATTCAGTTTGATCAAAAGATTTTTATTCTGGGACTTTTGAAGGTTTTGTTTTAAGGACATCGGCAATGTTTCTGACATTTTCTATAAAGTTTTTTTTTTATTTCCTCAATATGAAGAGTTCTTTTATAATAGATTTAGATTTTGTTATGTAGTGATATTACCAGATCTTGTATATCAGCCTGAGTAATTCATTGGTTAGATTACCTAACTTGTGATGTAAAGGTCCTGGGTTCAATACCCTCTTGTTTCAAAATGTTTTTCTTGTCTTCTTTACTACGACAATGCCCATACAGTCGAAGTGAATTTACATTTTCACTTGCAACAACCAGGAACTATCAAAATATCCTAACTTTAAAACAGACATGGTAATAAAACCCATTTTGTTTTCTTTTTTTCTTTGGTAGAAATGAAATAGAGTGCATGAAATTTTACAAAAATTCATATATTATCGATAAATGTCATGTATATTCATGTCAAGGAAGTAAGAAATAGATTAATGATAACTATTGCAGCTCGTATAGAGGAATTGATCATCAAATTTCTTGACATATATGACAGTTACATGTATTCTACACCCACTTCTGATTTTTAAAAAAGGAAGATGTCTTAACTTCTTCTCTTATTAAGTAACATTTGAAAATTAAGTTTAATGTGCACAGATAGAAAATTTTGCAATTTCACAATTATTCCTAACTTATTCAAATGACATTTCTTAACCTCAATAAATGGAGACAATTGTATATTTTTAAAGTCTACATATCTAGATCAAGTATCAATAAAAATTATCATGCATGGATTTTTTAAAAAGTTTTTCCAAGAGGAGGTAGCCTGGACCAAATTTTCAGAGAGCAATTCCAACCTATTCCAAGAGTTCAATTTACAGGTTTTTTGTTTTTGTTTTTTGTTTTTTTATTATACCACAATTCAAGCCAAATTGTGATAAATACAGTGCTCCCTCGATATGTTGCCCGCCCCCGTTATAATGCCATCCCTGCTTATTGCCTGAAAATCCTAAAGAACAGACTTCTTCCCATGTTAACACCCTGTTAATAATGCCAAACCTGCATAATGCTAAATGCTACTGATTTTTACAAACAAATTGTCAGATTGGATAGGGTTTACCCTCCATAATACTACCAATTACCTAACACCCATCAGTAACCACACCTGTACTTTGAAAGTGATGCAGTGAAGTGTGACAGGCTGGACAATGTATTTAAGTGATCAGGTTAATTAAGAATAATTGCTGAATAAAAAGATTATCTAAATGTTTATACAGAAAGTAAATCAAATAAATTACGTAACTGAAATTTCATTTCACTGCTCAGTGAATTGTCAATAATTGTGAATTCGTTATATTGCCACCTGAACAAAAGTTGGCATTATATCATGGGAGCACTGTATGTATTTTTATCAAATATCAGGTAGAGTCTGCCCTCCTCACCCCCTCCCCACCCCCACCCAAGTCTCCTCTCTGGATCTGTGCTTGATTATAGTCATTGACCATGATTGTGCCCTTCTCACATTGTATTAGTTTTGACTGATTTCTAAATTACTAATACTGACATACACATTTTTCTTTGACTATAGTCCCCAGAAGGGACTACTTCGACACAGAAAGAATTTTACCAGCCATAGGAGAGGAGTGTGAGTAGTGTTTGGTTTAGTACTGTGAGTCCTCTGTCTGTACTAATATAGTAACTTGCATATACAGTGAAACATAGAGGAAACTTGTTTCTGTGTATCCGTAATTCATTATGTCTCTATATTTGTATCTTCGCAATCCAAGTGTATAATCTGCTTACTCTCATCCAGAGGGTATGCAACTCAGATTCTAGGATAGTGAAGATGGTATATTTGATTATTTTATCATATAACGTGTATTACTGAAAAAAAAATATTACTTACATAAAATTTATTTTTAGAAGAAATACATTATTATTATTATTAAATACAAGAGTGGACAGAGGCTGCAACTGAACTTCCCTCCATAAGGCTTCCAAATTAAGTCAGAACATGAATCTTGTCTGTCCTCTTAGAGTTACTGCCCTTTTGTAAAAAAAATTTGAATGAAATCCGACCATATTTTTAAAAGATGTTTTAATGTAAATTTGTCCACACATATACATACACATAAACATGCACAGACAGGACTGGATTACTGCATAAATTCCTTGGCAAATGGAATTACAAATTACGGATATACAGGTATTTGTTTTAAAGTTCCTTATAAATAAGCTTCACTTTGCAATGAAAAGATACATTTGACATTGAACAACTTTCAAAAGAATGTAGGAAAAAGACCTTTTTAATTCTGCATAGTTGTCACTGTTTTATTATGATTTGTGCTTTACTGACACACAACTTTGATCACTGCAATTAATTTCAATTTCACTTAAACTAACATTGCTTAAAATGCAGCTATTTCATTTTACTTTTGTACTTTGCCGATTTCTGAAAAATACATGCCAGTTTTATTGTGTCTTAATCAAACTTGTGCGACATTAACTTATAACATATAACTCTCAGTACATCTTGTAATATACATCACCATAGGTATATGTAATTGGCTACATACCAATGTAAGAGAATTTTATATAATGTATAATCTGAAATTAAATGGGGACTTTATTCTTGAGAGTTTAAATAAAAAATGAAAACTGATCTATGTGATTCAAAAAAGCAATTTTATAATGGCTTGTTGGAAGCAGTTTTGATATTTTTTACTGCAGCAATTCAAAAGGGTCTACATAATTAATGTTTTACACCTTCTGTAATGGGTATTTTTAATGCTAATTACCCTCCACAGTGCTATTATCTTAACCCAGTGAATAAAAAATGAGTTGTCAGTTCACTTGTCTTTTATGTTAGAATTTCAGTGCTGCACGAAACAAATACACTACCTTGACAACGAACCTTTGAAATTGTTTTTGCTCCAATCCCACGAGAATTCAGATTATTCATAATTAATGCCATTGGAATACCTGCAGTTTGTTAGATAACGCTTATCTTAAAGCCACATCATAAATTTTGATATTGAGAGAATTATTGTTAATTATTGAACTTTTTTTTATCAGACATGATTTTGTGTAATATGTTTTATCCTGAAAATTCATTCAGTAAAATTTTCCAGTAAAACTTAATGGTTAGAAGAAATTCAATATATACCTTTGGTATATTCATTGAAAAACAAGAGTTGTGTACAAGTGTGAAAATACTTCCTCTGAAGATAAAAGATACGCCTGTCATCTCTCAACATTTGAAGTATTAATGCAGTAAAATAGGGTAGATATATACATGACTGCAGCCAGCCTGTTAATTATCTGGTGTTATCTGATGGTTGAATGGATGATGGTGGGATTGCTATGGCAGCATTAATTAGTAATAAGTATCCAGAATACTTTGTATCAACGGACAAACTCGGAACGAAGTGATACCGTGATATTTTTTCTTAAGGCATCCTTTCAAATTTCCTGTTATCTTATAAATATGTTTGGATTAAGTATCTTTAATGGATGGAATAGCTACACTGGGAAAAATGCTAAGTTGGACCGTGTAACTATGGGACCTCGAATACAAAATGATGAAGGTAATGAAATGAATCTGCGCATATAGTGAATATTTCTGAAAGATATTGTTACGTCATTTGATAGACATATATTATAAAATCATAGATATTTTTTTTTTTTAAATTGATGATGCTGTGTTAATTGTAAAATAATTGTTGCCTATACCATTTACTCACTTTATAATCTATTTGTTGCCAAATTAACATGGTTTTGAGAAGAAAAAAAAAGTAGCATTTTTGTAGGGGTTTTGATTTCATGGCTAAAATGTTGTAATTCTTTATTGGTATATTATTTTCTCTTGTTTGAGGAAGATTAGAATCCATGGTTTTGTTACTACCATGAAAACTTAGGAATTTAGACCCCCCCCCCCCCCCCCCCCCCAAAAAAAAATTATAAGAATTGTGATTTTACAGTTTAATGTTTACTGCATATAGATCAACTATTTGATGAAAAATGCTATACAGCTATGATTTTTTTAATATTTCATACAGATATACACATGTATATAAAAATAGACCCTGAATTCATATGTTATACATTCTTACAAAGTTTCTTTTTGCTTTACTTACTATATTTCATTTTTACAGATACCAAGAAGCCACCCATGGCCCCCAGTCGGGCAGGGTCTCGTCTCGCCATGCCCATGGCTCAGGCCACTGGGGTCAGTCTCCTGGATGACTTGGTACCCTCAAACTTGACCCCCAAATCTGCTCCCTCCCCAGGATTGCTTCACCGGTCCTCTCCTGCCCCATTGAGAGACATTTCTGAAGGGTGAGTGAAATTTTGGATTTATTTAAAGATACGATTTATAATATATAGATGTTCTAGTTATCCATACCACCAATTATACAATATCTTTCTCAAAACTATAAAAATGCATGTATAATGAAGGAATCTATGTTACTGTGAAAGTTAATTGTATAGGAGTTCCTAGATTACAAATGAAGCAACTTTGATCTTCATAAAGTATATTTCAGTTTTTCTGAGCTAGTAATGAAAAAGATGGAATTTACAAATTGATCTCTTCCTGAGCTGTTACTGTTTCTAAACATAAAAACATTATCTAATATTTACATTTCCAATGTTTTTGCCTATGATATTGAGCTACAAATTGTAAAGATAGCCATTTTCTCATGAATGCACCTCAGTTGTGAACAATGCATGAAGGAATCTTGATAAATATACATGTAGTACAATAAATTTAATGGCTGGAAATTCTGATGGATATGAAAGCAGAATGTAAATATAAAAAAAAAATTGAATTTTTGGCAATACATTAAGGTATGTACTACAATGTTTCGCACTGGCATACTTTTCATGAAGCGCAAACACACTTCATGAAGTATTCTGGTGTAAAGCATTGCAGTTCATTTTACAGACACTTGAATAATGTATTTTATCATACCAGTTGAAAGCTAATTTCTGAAGCTTATAAAAAGCGTGAAATGATTGGATAAATCAAAATTGGGATGAGATAGACAGGGAATGCATACATTTTGGAAAAATTATCACTACAAAAACAAAAAAAACAAAAAAATCAGAGAAGGTAGGGGTAGTAGTATCCATACTCCAGGTGCCTGTGATTCATTTAAAAAATAAATTTCATTTTTGAAAATGCATGATATATGAACTGTGACACTTTATGCTGGCATACTTCACGAAGTGCATTAGAGCTTCCTGAAAGTATGCCAGCATGAAGTGTCACAATTCATATTCACCTGTATTTTTAAAAATTAAATTTATTTCTCATATTTATATTCTGCTTTCATTTCTGTCAGAACTTCTAGCCTTTAAAATTGATGTAATTTATTTATCTGTATTTGTACACACTTTGTTTACAACTGCAGTGCATTCATGATGAAATAGCTATCATTACATATTGTAGAAACATCAAAGCCAAAAACATTGGAAATGTAAATATACTCTCTTGTATTTTCAAAAATGATTTTTTCTTTTGAATGTACGTAGTTCATTAAAAATGCTAAAGAGCAAAGATTGGTAATTAAATTTCAGATTAAATTCAACTTCATTAGTCAGAGCCTTGACCTTTACCTCTTATGATCTAAGCAAACCAAACAAATTCCTTACCCCTCTGCCTGCAATAAATCAGGACAGGTACTGTTCTCTTTGCTGAATTGGGTGAGGAAAATATGGTGTGCTGGGGTTGATGCTATGTGACATGTAAAGTTACTGTTGGGCTATCTTTAAGAATATCTTTGTTTGATCTCCCCTGACTCCATTAAAAATCTGAATAGGTAGGTAAGCATTTTTTCCTTAAAAAAGTTAAAACCCAAGAAAATGATGACACAGATACCAAAAAAATTCTGAAATCAGTAAAAAGAAAAATGGAGTCATGGAGATCTCTTTCCATTAGTTGGGTGAGGACATGCATGTCCTTTTTTTTATCTTAGTCTTACGGTGATATTGAGGCAATTCTTTGTGTTTTTGAGATATGTGATACTGTGATATGCCAGATAGGTGCACAATGGAAGAGGAAAATGGCTTTGGAAATAAAACCATTTGAGTTTTACTGGCCCAATGTAAAAGGTTGTGGTTAAGCATATATATATATATATATATATATATATATATAGAGAGAGAGAGAGAGAGAGAGAGAGAGAGAGAGAGAGAGAGAGAGAGAGAGAGAGTCCAGAAATAAGTATAGAAAATCTACACAAGTAGTAGTACATGTATGATAAAAATATCACAAAGTCGATTAAGTATATACTTGACTAGTTTCTTCAATTCTTCAGGAGTATACCGAATATTGTTTAGTTACACATGTACACAGGGATTGTGTACATGTGTAACTTTAATAGCAATGTTCAGTATACTCTTGAAGACACTAGTCGAGTATATACTCAATTGGCTTTGTGATGTTTTTATTATATATATATTTATATACTTTTTATAACAATGTATTTTTTCACATAGGAGTAAAATGAAAATAAGATAATGAATCAAATACATTGAAATGTTAGAACACACATATGTGTACATTTATAATTTTTTTTATTATTATTATTATCTTTATTAATATTATTATTATATTTTTATTTGGATGATGATGCACAGAGAAAATTGTATACCTCGTCATGTGTGTGTGTGTGCGACTTGTTCTTACAAGAACATTAATTGTCCTTCTATCAATCTGCCCATCACATTTTATTGAACTATTTAAAAGATGCCTTTATTTTACTTCAGTCTCAGACACTAAGGAAATATTTTAACATGGTGAAAGGTCCACCTTAAGATAATATTCTTTATATTGTGTCTGTAGTTCATTATTATTTTTTTTTATTTTTATTTTTTTTTTTTTTTTTTATAAAATCATGGATGGTACTTTCACATGTACATATCTTCAGCATTTACATGTTCAAAAATCTGTAATTCTTGATAGGACAGTCATGTCCTTCAAATCAAAATTCAGAAATTTATTGTTCATTGACATTGACAGTGTCAGACTGTGTATCCTAGAAAGAATTTTTTCTTTCTTTCTTCAGAGATATTGTAGTGAGCTTGGATCATAAACCATTAAAGTTTTATATTATAGCTGTATATACATTCACAATACAACTAAGAACAAATAGAAATTACACCCTTAAACAATGATGAATACTTCCAAATATTTGCACACAATTTAGCAAATGAATTACAATTACTGTAAATTTGTATTGATTTCATGTTCAATATCTAATGTTAACTAGTATGACATTGATGATAAACAATTCCCATATAGCCTTTGACAAGAATTTATTGCCTTGCCATTTGACTGTTATTGATTTTCCATAATGCAAATAATCCTAACAGTGATGCCCAAAGTAAAATAATGTAACTACAACTAATGCTAAGGGTAGTTAACACAAGTGCAGTATGATGTATACATGCAAAATGCAGCTTTCCAGCTTTAGCATGTAGTAATAGTTAAAGAATGATCCTAGTAATACTGTATTATGAACATTTCCATCCCATGTTATTTTGCATGCCTAGACACAGTAAAAAGGATGTTGTTCCATTTTAAATTTGCCCAAAATGATTTCTTGATACTGAAGTTAAAAGTAATAAGTACGCATTGTAATGGGGACCTTTACACATGTTCTCCAACTTCCCCCCCCCCCCCCCCCCCCCCCCCCCCCCCTAAGTAGGAAGTGGTGTCAGTTGTTTCAGGAGAGTGTCAGTTGTTTCAGGAGAAATGATTTTGACTCAAAGAAACCGTATAACATGGGTTTAGAATATTAACATACATTCACAACCTAAGTTTCAAAAGATTTTAACAAAAACAATGAAAGTGATGGTCATTCAAAGAATTGAAACTTCAAAAGATGATGCAAGTGCACGCACATGTGCATTTGCTAGTTTTATATCATCAATCTGTAGATATTTGGAATGTCTACTAATACTGTGAATATGATCTCATTCCCATCAACACCAACAGATATATACATTTTTGTATTATCCAATCAAAATGAAGTACAAGTGCATGCACATGTAGAATCGTAATTTTGACCATGGAAAACGCTAAAGGGGCTGAAGTTATACCTACAACCTAAATATAAAACGATTTCATTGAAAACAAAAAAAGTTACGGCGATTCAAAAATTTGTAAACAAAACATCCAATGCACGTGCATGCACATGCAGGCATTTTCAGACAAAATGACGTTCATTCCGCACATCTACATATGCTACACTATCATCCTATATTGGTCCCATCAGTAGTTTCTGAGAACACTCATGGACAAAAAAGTCCCAAGAAGAAAGAAAAAGTAATAATAATAATAAGAAGAAGAAACCGAGTAAAACCAATATGTTACCAACCTTCGTTGGGGAACATAATTATCTTATAAATTCACTCAGGTTTGAATATATTCATTAAGGATAAGGGCAAAATGGTACAAGATACACTGGGTCAAAAATTTACCATTATACAGTAATACAGAGGACCTTGAATGTAATGAAAGCTGTATTACAACTGTTTTTGAATAAGAATTTTATCTTTTGCCACAGTTTGCCCCAGAGAAAATCCATTTCTCCCAAGTTAACTCCCCTGCAGAGATCCCATAGCTGTGATGCCCTAGACAAGCCAGTTAAGGCCCCTACACCTCCCCAATCTGCCTGTGGACATCCTAATGCCGGCCAGGAGCTCTGCTACCTCTGTCACCAACGGTCAAGAAGAAATATCCCAGTGTCCTTCACTGAAGAAAGGCGTAGACGTGAGGCAGAGGAGGATAAACTTCTACAACAATTCCAGTATATGAAAGATGCAGAGGACACACTGAAAGATCAGGTATTTCTCTTACTGGGTTACAAAATGATCATCATATTGACATTTTAGATGTTTCCTCAGATAAAGTGGATTGTCAGGCATGATTAATTTGTATTAATAACAGGATGTGATTAAGTCAAGGAATTGATAGGTAGAGGTTTGGTTGTTTCATTCAGTGGGATACAGTATTTGTATATTAATGACATTGACACCAATATTTGTACACTTTTTTAGGAGGGTATGCTAGTTAAGCGTCACGACTTACAGAAGATGGCTGCTTTTAATCTAGGAGTGGCAGAAGCTGTTAATCACAAGAAAAAGAGCAGAGATATGGACTTCCATGTAAGCTGAATAGAAATCTATAGTTAAAAAAAAATGAAATAGAAATCCTAACAATGAGAAATTCTTATTTTTATGTTTATTTTGATTATTTCCTTTTCCAGAAATCATACATATTCCAAAAGCGTCCTCTAACTCCGCCTAGAGTATTCAAACAGAGGGAGTATGCTGGGGACCTGGCAGGACAGGTAAAAATAAATCAGGACATTGGAGTTACCTCCCTTGGTTCACATTTTGTATAGCCAAAGCAATGTAAAGATATATGAAGAATTGTAATCTTTTACATTCTATGAGGAATATGATAACTAAAGTTAATCTTTATATTCAAGGTGACTGCCAAAGACACAGTGAAGCAGAAGAGGAGAGCTGATGAGGATTTCTTGGGGAGATTAGAACAGGTTCAGCTAGCTGAAGAGTGAGTATAAGTATCTGACAATATCTACATTTATTAATGTTTTTTTTTATGATAATCCTATGCTGTTTCATTGTACATGTATTATATTTCTCGATAAAAGCACTGACATGTCAGTTTGATATAAACAAGTAAAATTACAAAATATGAGTACAAGGATATAGAAGTTTAGGTCAGTTTTATAAGGGGAATATTAAAACAGTGGAAACACAGGGTAACCTATACATAGTCAGCTTTGTGAATTAAATTAATTATATCATGCTTCAATTGTTTTATACCCCCATAACACAAACAACCCAGCTCATACTTCAGAAATACATGCATAATTTACATTTGAAAATATAGAGTCTGTTACAAAGACATTTAACACATTACCTCACAAAAAATGTATTCATTTTCAGTATTTATCAACTACTTCAGAAGATTTTGTTTTGATGAAGAACATAATATGTACTTGTGTTGTTTACAATACAGCTTAATTATGCATTACAATGTCAAGTTGTTAATGGAAAGCACAGCTCCATGTGTATTGGCAGAGATATAGGTACAGGGTGTATTTATGTATACATTCATTCTATACTTGCAGTCTAGCAGCTCAGAGGGAACAGTTCATACGAGACAAACAGGAGCAACAGGACATGTACAAGAATGCTCTGGAGGCCCAGGTAGGGTGCCACATTGTATGCAAATTAATTAACGGACAGTGACTAATCATTTTAACATCTGTACACCACAGCTACTAATATTTCTATCAAAAGAAAATCCTATGCAAAGCATGTACTTAAAACATTAAAATTGTGTCATACCCTTAAGTATTAGAAAGAATTTATTTTTTATTTTGAAATCAGAATGAATCAGTGTAGTATTTATTTACTGAAAGTGTGTATTTTGATCATTTTCATAGTTGACATATGTACATGCTTTCATATCCAAGATAATGAATGTGTATAAATGCTTGCCTTAGTAGAAGAGTGCTTTTCAGCAGACAGTTATGGCCAAGAATAGAAGCTTGTCTGAATCCTTCTAATCCCATCTTTTTATGTGCCTTTACATAGCTTAAACTGGGAGACTGAATAATTTAGTAGTCATTCAGATACATTTTAATGTTGAAAACAGGACTACAGTTAAATTTAGTTCAGTCTTCCAGTGTACATTTAACTTGAGAAATATCAGGTCAGTGTTGTGGAAGTCTCAAAATTTTATGTGAAAGATTTTGCAAGATAAATTTGAATAATTATGAGGGTTTTCCAACTTTCATAACCCTGAGCTGATTGATATGGTATGCATAGATATTACTCTTTTTCTGCAGCTTTCTAACTGTCTAATTTTGCTTACAACCTTTCCTTTGCTCCGCTGGCTAGATTGAGATCAGAGATCGTGTCCGTAAGTTAGATGGTTTCTTGCGAACACCCGATCCCCCATCCATGCGTGCACCCG